>OX381705.1:52568792-53768792 GCA_947462335.1 Harmothoe impar
GGACCATGTTGCCTGAAACACACCTTTTTTTTTTTGGCCTAACTACTAAAAATAAAATTATACATTTCTTTTGGAAAATGTGCCTTTTAGGGGGGGGTGCGCGATGCTACCACATGGGCAATATTACCCACATTTACCCTATATTTGAAATTAATTAACGAGGATATTGTCAGGTTTATTCTGGGAGTGCGGGTGCGGGGACCGGGGGCCTCCTACAATTCTTCTGTGTCCTTGTAACCCCTTACTTTGACTGATTTCGGAGCTCAATTTTCGAGGTGAAAAAGGAGTTTATAAATGGCTCCATTTTCAGTTGACAGAAACCCCATTTTCAGTTGATAGATGAGTTTTATGCAGGAAACTCTGATTTCGAGGTGATAATGGGGTTATTTTTGAAAAACTAGTTTTTCGATTTGAAAAACTAGTTTTTCGATTTGAAAAACTAGTTTTTCGATTTGAAAAACTAGTTTTTCAAAAACTGAAACTTCGATTTCAGGGGTGAACAAATGGCTTGCCACACACGGATGGATATTTCTTTGATCCAACTAGTTTCGCAAACAATCCATCTTCGGCCATGGTCGAGGTAATAACATGTCCCTGATTAACATCAAAGAAGAACTCCTTGGATTTGAGCAACATATTTTTATTTGGCATTTTCTTCTATTTCCTCTATAATACGCTCTGCAACCACTGGTTATTTATCTATTGTTGTCTTGATCATAGTTTGGTAAAACCTTTCAACATATGTGCAAAGTTGTTTTCTCCAGCTCTATATCAGTGATCTTACCCAGTGGGGCACGGAATCCAGTTCAACATTGAATCAATGTTGAATCAATGTTGATTCAATGTTATGTGCTCACTGGGTAGCTTCCTTGGGAATCCAGGCTGTTCCCAAACTTATCATCTGGCAAGATCACACTGGCTAATCCCTCGCTCAGGGGAGCGGCGTTCTATCCTGTTAAACGCTGGTGCATTTGGGACTACAAAAAGCACATCCACGTTTGCATCGACAACACCATCTATCACATCGTTAGATGTTTTCTCATACCTGGGGTTTTCATCATACTGGAAAAACTCGTCCCTGAAGTGTCATGTTCCACCCGTTTCTGAAGAATATGAATTTAAAAATATTAGCGCACCCACATGGCGCTTGATAAACTTGAAAGTTAAATTAGGAATACGAAATCAATCAGCTCTCTACAGCCACAAGCGTATATTTAGCCTGGAGATGTCACCAATTCAGTCAGCATAATATTTTAATCTTTATTTATTATTTTGTTTTTTTACAACAACCTGAAAGTGTGACGTCACACAAGCCTACGCACCCCACCCCTAGTCACACGTTATGTCACACAAAAATTCCCTCGCCCCCACCCCTCGCGTGTGAAGTGCGTTATGTATGATCCCATATTCAAATATTATCGCTATAAGTTATACTCAGGTTATAGACAAACTAGGAAACGACCGTTGTAACATGAATTATCAAGGTGGCCATAGCATTTAATGGTAACACAAACGATGTGAGTGTCAAAGGCAGACATACCGCTGGGATATGTACAGGATGTCTCCTACCCATTTGGGAACGGATGACTGTATAAAATGCGTGTTAGTTGTTTAGTCCGACAGAACCTCCTAGTCTCCTCCCCCATAGGATACCACTAATGCAGTTTAACTCTCCAAAGACCTACAATGCCAATCATCAGCTCACCGAGCATTATGGTGGAGGCAATGGCTCGCAGTTCCATATGATAATGACAACATCTGAAATACCTGGCAGTGTAGAATATCCCTGGAGAATGCCCCTATACTAGAGCACTGGCAGGAAGCCATGCTAAAGAGTGGGCGTGTCCGTTGCTTGCATACAGTCCTCTATTGGGCTATAATAATGATTGATTTCTACAAATGAACCCTTTTCAAAGGGACGATCAAAGGGCCCAATACGGTTGGCCCATAGCAACAAGCCCATCCTATAGTAGAATAGAAATATTGATTGTTGAGCAGAGTACGCTGTATCTATTTTCTATAGGACATTATATACTCCGGAATCCTTGGATATTCCACTGGGGTGATTATGGTGCATTAGTGAAAGAGCCTAAAATCCACACAGGAAATAATGTGGTCCTTATCATGCCAGCACTGCATGGAGCATATATACTGCCACTAATACACTAAGCACTACTGACAGCCTATAAGCCCTTTGTCAGAGTCTCTAGGGATTTCTTGCCCATTGCTCTTACCATAACGATCCTTGTAACGTACTGTAATAAAGGCACATAGAAATCGTGTTTTATAATCCACAGTCTTCCACATGTAGAACAGTGATACTGAAATGCTACGCTATATATGGGATTTATGGCATGGTGTATGGTCCAAAGCAAACAAAACTAATTGGCATTTTCAATTACCAAGCTACATGTGGTATCCAGTGTGCGCACATTCCAGAGTATAATCATGATGATTATCGAGTTGAATTGATCAACAGTTAATTCTATCGACATTTTGATATCAATACACATGGCACTGCTATAGCGAAGGATTATCAAATGCAGCGTATTGTCCCCATATCTCATAGGAAGACTTAATGTAAGTCGATAATATTGTTGTAGATCTTCAGCCATTTACAGACATAATCATATAGAATATTCGTTGCCAATTTACTTAATCCCAAAAATTTATAGTCGTTACCCCTTTACCTAATACCAAATTGTTTAACACTCTACAATGATCGAATTGCACATTGTATCAAGATAACATACACTATCTATGATAAGTAATGTATGATCCAACTAAGGTGGTGAGAAGGGGAATGGTATGAACTCAAATACATACATTTATCTCCACCACACTATAAAATGCACAAGAATCCCACCTTCCCCTTGGGCAGTGTGCAAATTGAAACCTAAGAAGAACAGCCTGACACTGACCTGGTCACACCCAGAGAGGCGACTCGACACCTGAATCTCAAGGTGCCCTTTATCTTAATGTCAGCCGTCGTTAATCGGCCTTTGTTCAGGTCTGAACTACACAATTCATGTTGAAAGAGGAACAGAGAGGGGAAAAAATAACAGAATAGTCTATATGTTATCATGTGGCAAAACCTTGCCCTACCATGGAAAGGTGCATCATGTTACTGTGCACTGTGCATGATTTAAATGTGATGTTACACTAGATTTGATCTTGTGTATGCCGATTTCAGTATATCTAGCATTATGTATTTGACTAATAACCATACGCAAAATTAATCATACCTTTTCAGTCATATATATAAAGCTGTTTTTTGGTGAGCAGTTTATTCTGTGGGAGAGCCATTACACTAATAATTTTTATGTTTCGGGGCTTAGTCTGTGACTCTGTAGTGGCTATCCCGGTCTAGTCATAGATTATATTGGTCAGAATGACGAACTGATATTCATAATTGGCTTAGGCAAAGCTAAATATGACTAATGCCTTACTCAAAATGACTTAGCTTCATGGTGAGGCTCTATCTTACGAATCACTTAATTATAATACCATAACAGTTATATACCTTAGGCAGGGAGGTACTAGTACTGCAAATCATGCCATAGGTTTATGTCTATAAAATTTAGTGTTTATATTCCTAAAGAAGTGGAAACTATAATTGCCAAAGCTATATAACTCGAGTTCGGTCCCGATATTGCAACTTAGGGCGATTTTGACCACCAATCTCATTTCAGACATTTTGGTTTTCATTGGCCTGAACGGTGAGATCTCTAAGTAATTGTTTATACCTGCTCACACTGCATAACTTATGGTAAGATGTAAATATCAACATCTTCCGCTCTCCATAAATTTAATCGGCCGACTTAAGCACAATACATATAAACTTGCCTTATTTCCTATATATTATATACATGTAGGAAATAAGGCCCAGTCTCATGAGTTTGTAACAGTTGAAACGTCTTTGACCGGGTGTCGTCTTTGACCGGTGTCATCTTTGACCGGGTGTCGTCTTTGACCAGGCAGCATTAAAATGGCAGAAATAAGGCCTATGTAATGAAAAGCGGGGAAATAGTACACCCATATATTGATACACGTTTTTAGAAAACATAAGTGAATTTTGTTATATTCATATACTGACCATACTATGCATAATAGAACATTATATTATTATTTTCCTCTGCCCGGTCAAAGACGTCACTTTTATATAACTTTGAGTATAAATAGCTGTACTGTGCATAGTAAGTGCCATATATAAGTATATAAAATGTTACTTATGTTTCCAATGAATGTGTATAAACATATTATTGCAGTATTTCAACGATTTCCTTACTATATAAGCCTCATTTATTCCATCTTATAACTCCCTGGTCAAAGACGACACCCGGTCAAAGACGACACCCGGTCAAAGACGACACCCGGTCAAAGACGTTTCAACTGTTATAAACTCATGAGACTGAGCCATAAGGCAA
Organism: Harmothoe impar; assembly: GCA_947462335.1. Taxonomy (NCBI): domain Eukaryota; kingdom Metazoa; phylum Annelida; class Polychaeta; order Phyllodocida; family Polynoidae; genus Harmothoe; species Harmothoe impar. Next base: position 52,573,220 of record OX381705.1, read on the forward strand.
GTTAAAAAAAAAAAGTGTACAGATCTGTATGATCGGATCGTGAGAATTGACCAAAAAATCGGGTAGTGGAGCTCCAGATTAATATTAATAGAAATGGAAAGACTAAGATGTATATGTACACCCAGATGACTGTATTCACAGTTATAAAGGAACAAGGATTTCACCACTCAGTTCCGATTGTCATTTCGCGTAAACCATGGCGCCACCTAGGGTGGTAGATTAGTCCTTACTCGATCAGGCCCAGGGAGGAGTCATTCTGCACCAAGAGATAGCATTAACTACCTGAGACTACCTCTCTGTACAGATACGGGCATCCTTAGCTACTAGCAGCATATATATGGAGCATATGACATTGTGATAAGTCTCGGTCAATGATTATATGTGTTAGAGGGGTGACATTTCTTGTGGGGAAATTCAGAGGGGATTTTCATCTGTCAACTTCTGTCTGAGAATGGGGAGGAGCTACAACGGTGGCTCCCCCTGGGTGCACATTCAACGCAGAAACATGTGCAGATTATATCCACATGTATTAAGAAATCGCCCTGAAGTCTCTGATTGATCATGGGAATTTATCATTAATGGGTAAAGCTGGGACTCCACTACCTCATGATTTTCTCATCTGATCGGACCTATTCTCACAAATCGGACCCAAACAGATTGTAAATATAAACAAACCCTGCAGCATAGGGTTCTTTATATTTACATCTGTTTGTGTCCGATTTGTGAGAATGGGTCCGATCTGACGAAAAAATCGGGTAGTGGAGTCCCAGCATTATCTGCGTTTGTGACAATGATTGTCAAAATTAATGTACGACTCTAGACCTATTAGATAACAACGATTAGTAAACATTGTGATCACAAATGTGTATTGCAGCATATGCTCAAGCAACAGAAGCAACAAAGAAAGATGTAAGACTAACAATGAATTGTAAGCCTTACTTAAATTGTCACCATTGAAATACACACAGTCATATGGAATATCATTATACCTCTATAGGACTTGGACTCCGAATGAAACCTATATTATGATAATATGCATGGCATCCACAATGCATCCCGCACATATTACCAGGTTTGACAGGCTCTATATACTCTGTCACAGAACGTATCTGTCAGTTGTGTGTGAGAGGCCGCTTTTCAAGTTATATTGCGAGCTATTCAATTCTGTTGACATTATTGCAGCCTTTACGAAAACATGCAGGACAGTGGCAATGTCCTGCTAAAATGTCACCGGTCCAGCAGATTGACAAGCGTAGCAGGACCGAATGTCCAGTCACATATAATGCACATTACTATCTTATAAGTTATAGTTAATATGCATATACCATCAAATATGTTGCTATCCGGTCCTTCAAAAATGTAGCCGGTCCTGCAACATTGAAAATCTGCAGGACCAAATGTTATTGTCTACTGGAGAGTAAAATACCCAATTTCCAGACAGTTATTGGTGATATTCTAATTCCTTCCGCATTGATGTGTAGCAATTGTATACATATCCAGTGGTCTCCTAATTTTGGACACATGGCCATATTTTCAAACAGTGAACTGATTCTTTATATACTTTATGCAACAATATGCATTAGTCTTTATTTCTTTATCTAATATCTCCCTCATCAATCCAAGAGCTAATAATGTTTTAGAAATAATTTCCTGAGATATCTTTATGCACAGATGTATGATTTGGTAAGAGGCATGAACACCATGCCTTATAAAATGTCTCCCCATGCAGTCTTCCTCATTCATGTAGTAAATAGCTGTGTTATCAATATACAACGGAATACAGTGCCTCTACATGGATATCCAGATTTTTTGTCCATGTCGCCGTGTCGATTTTTAGCATAGAAGGCTGTGTCACTGTGTCGATTTTTATCCCATACATTCTACACACCTTTTTAAAGGTTTTCTGAGTCGGTCGATTTTAAAAACCCCCGTGTCGCACGTGTCGGATTTTAAAACCCCCGTGTCGCCGTGTCGCACGTGTCGCACGTGTAGATTTTTACCCATGTAGGGGCACAATACACGTATGTGTATTCTGGGTAGACATGCTATTGGCACCATACACGTTTCGAGCATAATCAGAGCCAGATTCACTTACGTTAATCATTACTGGGTGTTCGGAATTAGGGGCCAATAAGAGAAAGAATACTCCTGATTAGATTATTCATTAATGTTAACGCAACAAACCGTCATAATAATGCAAGCATTATTCTACAACATTGTGCATAATAGTCAAGTAATCCTTGATTTGACATGAAACATTTACAGTTTGATTGCCCCTCGTGCCATTCAGAACAAATTACAAAGCTTAAAGTGGACGCACAACCAGTCATTCTTGTTTCTGTAAGGGTAATGGTGTAGTGTATTGTATTTTGATATTTTTATTTGGCTGAAAAATCTTTACATAGCATGGGAAGTTTTTCATTAGTTAGCCAATAGGGCACCGTCTGAAAGAGAAGGTGTGATAGAAAAGTTAATCAAGTCCAGTGTCTCAGTGTCTCAATGTCTAGTCCGTTTGGGCGCACTCAATTATGATATACACCAGTCTATATAAATATAGTCTAAATGTAGAGATGTTAGCTATTTATTAGGCACTTTTAATGGCCACTAAGAAGTTCTAGTGCAATATGGTAGTGTTATAGTTACAAATCATAAAGTAATCCATTCGACCGGATTTCATATTTGAGCCGTATAATAAGTATTGAATCAAGATGAGTTACAAATGTTTTAATTATAAAGCAGGCATTGCAATTGTAGGATGTTGACCTCTGCATTTATAATGTCTTGTATTAACCCCTTATCCATGCCAAATAAAAACACCTGTATCCTCGCATATAGTTACCACAGAGCTTTACCTTATCCATCGTACAAATTATGATTGGGTGACGAGGTGTATTGATGTTATCTCTTGTGTTCTACCTCTGCATGGTGCACCTGTATAAATGGGAGACCAGAGGAAACTCTAATTTATATCGCAATCAGCCGCCATTGCCAATATAAAAAAGTTATATCTCAGCAGAATTCCTTCTGTGGCCAAACTGGATCGACAGGTACTGGAAGCTGGTCATAATATTTTTTGACCTCTTCACTCAAAGAACTACCAAAAGTGTTACAATACGCCTTGTCTAGGACAAAGGAATCTGTGTAAGTCGAATTAGCTATTGTCACTTTGTGGTATGACGCCAACGTCTCTGAATCCAGATCTTGGCAGAATTGGTTGGTGACTCTGTTCAGCTTTTTGTAATAGCGCAGCTCTTTATAAAACCCGCTGCCCTCAGCTTTTATTTTCTGCCAGAACACCCTCTTGAAGTGAGTGTAGAGTTTGTAATCTACAGAGCTCCACTTTCTGTAGATTTTGATGTTTTCCATCTCCCTATGTACACTCTTTGTGTGAGTCAGATACTGGCCGATGTTTCTCTTGTGGTAGAGGATATCCTTCACCTGCCAACACATCAAGCGTTTCAATAGCAGCATGGACTCGTCAAAGTGCTCCACTATCATTACCAGCTTGAATTTCGACTCTATGGAAGCCAGGAAATATTCCACATATCCATCATCATCTGAATAATCCTGTGTTCCATCAGGCTTACCAGCTGGGAAGCCCAGATTGAAGGCCATCAGATTCTTACTCATACTATAACCATCAGGAATACAATACCGCCTTTTGGCCATCTCGTGTGATTTATACGCCTTTTCGTACTTTTCAATATGTGTGAGATATTCTGTCACTGGGTCCAACACCTTGAAGGACATGTTACTAACCATTGCAAGATTATAGTAATTGAACATGGACTTGAACTGTGTATAAGGCTCACGGATGCTGGTCACAAATGCTGTGTCAGGGAACATAAGGTCAGACATGAATTCCTCATTATAGACAGAATGATCAAGCAGGAAATTAAAACTGCCTGTTTTTGACGGTCTATATGACTGATGGTCCATAGGGTAAGGCCATCCCAAATACATCCGATTTTGTACAGGCAGTACAATGGAGAGGTTCCGAGTGTATGCATAGCGGCGGAAGACTGCAGCTAATGTTTCACTGGCACACTTGATCATCTTGATGTACAGGAGGTTTTGCTTCGGTGTAGTGCAGACATCTCCCTGATCTACATATCTTGAATTGAATCCCACCAAGAAGATGAATAGCAAAAGGAAGATGGCAATAGCTCGCTTGCGCTTCCGACAGAAGAGAAATTTGAGAACACGAGCCATACTCCCCTTGTAGCAAATGAAGGAACTAGTAGTATACACCAAAGGGACAGATTTGTCGATGTTGGTGTGGCTTCACAGGCAGGAGCCTGGAATGAAAGAAAATACCTTTAAGTCAGGGATTGTATTCAAACAGTGTATTTCATATTGGAAATGGCAAGGGCTGATTCAGTTAGGGTAGATTCAATTTAAGTTGGACACATCCCTGGGACAGATACTTGAATATCTGTTGATTTAAGCATTCTAATGTCTTTATTTGTGAAAACAGCAAAGATTGAATTTCACTTTTTCTATCAGAGAACCACTAGATGTCTTATCACATATGAATAAATAGTAATGTCCGTGTCCGTCCCAGGGTATGTGTCCGACTGTTGGTGAATTTACCCTACCTCACATGGGTAGTATTCAACTTAGAATATCAATAACAATACCATTGTTAACAACCCTATACCTACTATGTTGCCTGCACCATGTGCTCCAAGATATTGTAAATCATATGTCTATTTGTGTACTAGTATCTGCATGCAGACATGACACATGGTGTTGCTATTGTGATTCCATTGTTAGACTATATCACACGTTATAGAATACCATTTTCCATATTGGTGATATAAATGTCACTACACACCTGAGTTCAAAATGAGTCTTCCATTTCGGATTGCCTATGTATTGATTATTCTAACTGTAAATGATGTTCATCATTGACAGTTAATTACTAATGTCAATTTGTTGTTGTTAGTGTGGAATGTCAATAAGAGAACACCTGCTCATATTGATTTCTTCGTGATAAATCTGAAACTGATTTATTACAAGATTTCTTTTTCTCATTGACGGTTATTGAATTGCCAATCAAACTGCTTATACCTCAAACAAAACAATTGAAATGTTAAATCTCCTCCTATGCTCTCTCTCTCTCTCTCTCTCTCTCTCTCTCTCTCTGCCATATATATAATTATAGGATTGTAATCCTTTGTAGATAGATGGGGCATGTCTCTGCACATAATAGCTGATATGTTAAGGACCAAAGCTTGATTAAGTCCCAACATAGACTTTATCCAATATGAATAATGCTATTTGAATACATTAGATCCAACCTGGTAAGACTTACCTACTTCCATATGCCATATTCAATCAGTCGGTGCAATCCACAGGTGAGGTAGTCATACTGCAGGCTGTTGTGTTATTTAAGACACACGTTCACATACCTGGTTTGCTGCTTTTTACCATTGGATACCTCTCAGGTAAAGGTATAGATGTGCATTGTTAATGACAACAGATGTGAGACTGAGAGTGTCGGTCTAGGTACAGCACTATACATGCATGTATTCCATGTATGTAGCATTTATGATACAGTGGTATACATAGAGGCAGGCCTGGGCGAGTTATGCGTCAAGCTTAGCATTAAGAACAGTAGGGGCCTTCAGTTCCAGCTGTGCCATAATGTATATTGTGTGCATGCGTGGATATGCTTATTGGTAGGCAGCTCATAATAAAAATTATGTAAGGTCCACGATAGTCTTTTATGCACAATTTTAGTGAGTGAGTCAAAAAGTGAGCGAGGGGTGAGCTTGTGTGAGTGGACACGTGAGTGATGGAGGAAGGGAGGGAAGGGAATAATGATTGGTTGAGGTAGGAAGTGAGGCCAGTACAGTACAGGAAATGGAGATTGTGGGGGTTGGTCTGGGGTTGGAAATAGCCTACATCGGGGTTTATCCTGGGGCCCGGGGCGGAGGCAGGGACAGGGACAGGAACACTTCGTATATTTATACAGGTATGCAGCTGACAAGGGTAGTTTTTTTTAAACGAAATCCCTCTAGCCAGGGGTCAGGTTTTTTTTACAAATGCTTCAAGCCAAGTATCACTTTCCCCCCGAAATCCCTCTAGCCCAGGATCCATTTTCACAAAATCCCTAGAGCCAAGGGTCACCAGAAAACTTTTGACCAAAATCTCTTCGATCGTGGGTATATTTTCAGAGAAGTTTGTTTAAACATAGGCACTTTTGACCAAAAAAAACTCTACTCAAGGGTAAGGTTTATTGAAGCAGTCTCGTGTTGATATGGACACATATAGCGGTTATGACACCTATAGCGGTTGCACACCTCACCCCTGGGTCCTGGGGAAATGCCTTCCTTATATCATAACTTTCTTCTTGACGATATGATTAATGGTTGGTGATATTTCTTCTTACGCACTGAAAACCTCAGAGTCGTCATTTTGACAATGCCAAAACTGACAACTTTAGGTAGTCAAAGTGACCACCTTAGGTCGTCATTGTGACTACCCATCTGAGCAATTCAGACCAAAGTTGTCACAATGACGACCTTAGGTAGTCACAATAATTAGGTAGTCAGAATGACTACCTTAAGGTTGTAAATTTAGGTATTGTCCATTTGAAGACCTAAAGTCATCAGTAATGACAACTCTCAAGTCCTAGGTTGTCCCAATGACTACCCTATGGTACATACTTCTATTCCTCACTTGCTACTTATGGCACACTACTGCCACCTGGTTTTTCATATTTGCATAACTATATCTGTCGTGAGATATACACTGGTGACAGGGAGCAGAGTGGTCTCTATACCTTTGGGGCCATCATTCTCACCCATTGGCAACATATTTATAACAAGTAATGCTACTTAGTTCAATAAAGACTACACCAAATATGTGAAAAGGATGTCTCTCATTAAGAAGTGAACTAATTAGAGACTATATTCATACACCATTCTCCACTCCATCTGCCATTATTCATTATGACTACCTAGGTCGTCATAATGACTAGGCTCCTTGCTCTGGGTTTTCAGTGCGGTGAGTAAAATTATACCAGGCGCAATAAGGCCTATATGAAGAGACATAATGTAAAAGTGTCACTAAGGCAAAAAAAAGTGTGTTTCAGCTTACATTGTCTGAAAATCTAGGTAGGGTGGGTCATTTAAATTTTTTTTTTTTTTTACTTTGGCCTGAAAAGTAGTCAAAAATTGACTCGCAAACGTTAGTGCCCACTCGCCGACAACAGCGTTGACTCATGGATCAGAAATAGCCCAAAAATTACTGGAATTTTTTTTTTCAAAATTGGATGACAATTTCCAGGGTTAAAAATTGACTTGCAAACTTCTACAGTGGCCCAGGAGGGTCAAATATTTTTGTAAAATTGAATTTTCAAGTTTACTTCAACTTGCAAAAATACAACTTGAGTTGAAAGTGGAAACTACAACTTCAACCACTGACTGTCACCTGTCAAGTGTCAATTCAAGTAAAGCAACTTGTGACTGCTATCTTTCAATACTACATGAAACCAAAAACATTGCAAATGTCAAAGTTGAAAGTGAAAACTCCAACTTCAGTCGCTTACTGTCAACTGTCAAGTGTCAATTCAGGAACAACAGCTTGTGACAGGTATCTTTAAGCACTGTGGGTGTTTCACAAGGTGTTCCTCTGGGTGTTTTCCCAGGTGATGCCCCAGTGTTCCCCTGGTTGATCCCCCAGGTAATCATTTGGATATTCCCCTTGGTGTTCCCCTGGGTGTTCTCCTGTGATCACCTGGATGATCACTTTGATTATCATAGGATAATCACCTGGATGATCACCTACACGATCACGTAGGTGATCACAAGGATGATTTGGGTGTTCACTTAGATGAGTATTTGGGTGATCACCTGGGTGATCATTTGGGTAATCATCTGGGTGATAACCCTGGTGAATATTTGGGTGATCATTTGGGTGATCATCTGGCTGATTATTTGGGTGATCATCCGGGTGATCACCTGGGTGCTCACCTGGGTGATCACCTGGGTGTTCACCTGGGTGATCACCTGGGTGTTCATCTGGGTGTTCATCTAGGTGATCACCTGGGTGATCATTTGGGTGATCATCTGGGTGATCATTTAGGTGAACATCAGGGTGATCATCAAGGTGATCATCTAGGTGATCACCCGGGTGATCATTTGGGTGATCACCCGGGTGATCATTTGGGTGATCATCTAGGTGATCATTCAGATTATCATCTAGGTGATCATCTTGGTGATTATCTGGGTGATCATTCGGGTGATCATTTGGGTGAACATCAGGTTGATCATCTGGGTGATCATCTAGGTGATCACCCGGGTGATCATCTAGGTGATCACCCGGGTGATCATCTGGGTGATCATTTGGGTGATCATCTGGGTGATTATCTGGGTGATCACCCGGGTGATCATCCGGGTGATCACCCGGGTGATCATTTGGGTGATCATCTAGGTGATCATCTAGGTGGTCATCCGGGTGATCATATAGATGATCACCCAGGTGATCATTTGGGTGATCATCTGGGTGATCACCTAGATGATCACCCAGATGATCACCCGTGTGATCACCTATATGATCACCCGGATGATCACCTAGATGATCACCCGTGTGATCACCTAGATGATCACCTTGATGATCACCCTGATGTTTACCCATCACCCGGGTGATCATCTGGGTGATCATTTGGGTGATCATCTGTCTGATCATCTAGATGATCACCCAGGTGATCACTTAGATGATCAAATAGATGATCACCCAAATGATCACCCAGATGATCACCTATTTGATCACCCGGATGATCATCTGGGTGATCATCTAGGTTATCACCCAAATGATCACCCAGATGATCACCTATTTGATCACCCGGATGATCACCCGGGTGATAACCTAGATGATCACCCAGATGATCACCCAAATGATCACCCAGATGATCACCCGGGTGATCACCTAGATGATCACCTTGATGATCACCCTGATGTTCACCTTAATGATCACCCAGATGATCACCCAAATGATCACCCAGGTGATCACCTAGATGAACACCTAGATGAACACCCAGGTGATCACCCAGGTGAACACCCAGGTGATCACCCAGGTGAGCACCCAGGTGATCACCCAGGTGATCACCCGGATGATCACCCAACTGTTCACCAGGGTTATCACCCAGATGATTACCCAAATGATCACCCAGGTGATCACCCAAATACTCATCTAAGTGAACACCCAAATCATCCTTGTGATCACCTACGTGATCGTGTAGGTGATCATCCAGGTGATTATCCTATGATAATCAAAGTGATCATCCAGGTGATCACAGGAGAACACCCAGGGGAACACCAAGGGGAACATCCAAATGATTACCTGGGGGATCAACCAGGGGAATACTGGGGCATCACCTGGGAAAACACCCAGAGGAACACCTTGTGAAACACCCACAGTGCTTAAAGATACCTGTCACAAGCTGTTGTTCCTGAATTGACACTTGACAGTTGACAGTAAGCAACTGAAGTTGGAGTTTTCACTTTCAACTTTGACATTTGCAATGTTTTTGGTTTCATGTAGTGTTGAAAGATAGCAGTGAAATGAATTTGAAAATTCAATTTTACAAAAATATTTGACCCTCCTGGGCCACTGTAAACTTCAGCATCGACTCGCCAACAACAGCGTCGACTCGAAAACTATCGAATCGACTCCCAAAAATTACTTGAAAATACATTTTTTCAAAATTGGACAAAGATTTCTAGGGTCGGCCCTGTTTTTCTAGGTAGGGTCGGGTAACCTGAAACACCTGTTTTTGGCCTAACTAAGAAAGGACAGCGCAGCTGGTCAACCAGCGGAGATGTCCTGCTTAAAACTGTTTAAAGTGTGAATGAAAAGAGGATTACAGTCGTACTTAGAAGCAAGTTTTATTTACACATCTTCATGCCTCCCAATTTGCTGGATTTGGCTTTTCACTTTGAGGAAAAAAACGCTAAAAACCCACACTTTCCCAAGGGTTCTTTCGCCTGAACTAGGAGCTTAATCCTTCATTAACGGGGGGAAATTAATGTATGCGCTTATAATACCAAATGCATCAGATTATTGTAGGCCTATATTGCGACTTTAGGGGCCATTAATGTTAACCCCCGATATCGCTTGCCATAGTACCTACTATGTTCCAAGGGGTCGTGGTAGGCCATGCAGTAGCACAGTGGCTCCCTCTATTAGTTGGGGAGCCAGTCTGGGAGCGTAGGAAAGAGCTGACATGGGAACCAATACTTGGTATGGATATTGAACTAGGGTATTTTGAGGGTGCTGAATCCATTTCTGTCATTTATAAAGCTGTATCTAGATCGGAACAAAGTCAAAATGAAGGTCAAAGTCGAGCTATGGAGTGACAGAACTACTCTTACCTGGCCTATGGCAGTGGAGCCTCTTAAGGAGAGTCCTGAGGATTAACTCAGTACTCAGTCAGTATGGTATAATAAATGTGTATTATGTCCCTAGATATCCAAAAAAAAATCCCCTATAGAGCCCATTGACTTTTGGCCCTCATTTAGGGCTAGCTTATCTGTAGACCCGAGGGATCCCCTAGTTACACTTGTAGCCCCCATGTGATATACAGTTAACTAAATATGAATATGCCTTAAAATCAAAGGAACTTTGCCAGTAAGTAACAATATTCTACTGCTGCCATGGTAAAAGCTATGACCCAGTCTATAAAATGTAGACATCTCCTGTAGATGGATCCCTAGGGGAATAGTTATTAAGAAGAGCCACTGTTCATAACTCAAGTAATTTCCATTTTAGCTTAGGGTATACTATTGAGATATATAACAGAATTTGATAAGTAAATGTGGCCTTATAGATCAGAATGCTATAATACACAAGTTATCATGTAAACCTGAGGGATCCCCTCATTATATACTCCTGAAGCCATATAACAACTTCTGGACCTTATGCAGGTACATGTATTTCTCACCCCTTCAATTTGATAGTCTCAGCTATTACGTCAATGCTATAATAAAGTTAATTATAGGGTTTCAAGGTGTGTAGTAGACCTGAGGCATCCCCTTTGAACACCTTTTTGAGCTGAGCTTTATGATAGCTTCTAGATGTGTTGATCTATGTATGATATCTGACCGGATAACAATAATATGATTATTATCAAGCGGCGGCAAATGCTAGTTCGCTATTCTCATACCAGGGGGCGCCCAAGCTGGCCCCACTCCCTTCCGCCCAGCTCTCGGTCAGTTTGAGGTAGCCAGTCGGTGGAAACGGTCAATTTTTTCTTTTTGTAATAAAGAGGCCTTATCTTGTTTAGAATGTGTATCAGGAATTTAGGCAAAAGTGTATCCAAGCTCGCTCATTATTATATATATTATATATGTTAACACATGGTTAACATGAGTATATTGGTTAGTAGTATCCCCGCGCCGATCAGTAGCCGCTGCTGCTGGTAGGGGGCGCCTATGTGCTGGCGTTAGTGTTCTAATATATAGCCAGGGGGACTCTCTGTCATCGTCGGCTGCCACGCGCTAATCGCCACAGTTGGATATTTCTGAACGGCCGGAGAGGACGCTTCCTCCAGTATCTCTGCATGTGCAGGCTCCCGTCCCCAACTGTCATTTGGATTTGAATTTCATTTGGACTTGAGTCAACTTGACTGGTTTTCTGGTCATTTTGGATTACCTGGTTATCATGGCCAGTGCCTGGTGTTATGGATGTGGGGGCGACCACCCCGTCCCCCGGGGAAAAAATTGCAAAAATCCCCCGGCGGAAAATTGGAAAAGAATGCCGTTGAGGAGACGCCCGTTGGTGCACGACCCTGACGCTTCCAAGGAGGAGAGAGACGCGGCGACTCAGAAGGAGCTAGAGACGAGCCTGGCTGAGATTCTCCTGAGGACAGGTTCCCCACCCCGCAGGAATATGCTGACTACCTGGAGGAACTTGATGCTGAACAGCAGCGGCAGGACAATGTGGCAGCCCTGGAGGAGAAGATCAGGCAACGCCTCAAGGAGCGGTTGGGAAAAGGCGCGAAAGGTGGCGTCCCGGACAAGCCAATCCCGGACAAGCAAGTCCCGGACAAGCAGGACAAGCCCATTCGGTCGAGGGACAACTCTCCCGATCAACGTCCTTGGTCAAGCACCGGCATCTTTGATCATCGTGACTTTGAAGGTATTGACTTTTCAGCTGATAAGCTTACAAGAAGCCGCAGAAAATTTGATTTAAAGAGGTTCACTAGGGGGAGGGAGCCTAAATCCCTCACTTTTGCTGAACTTATGTATGTGTCATTGCAATGGGCCGCAGTGGGCATAGACGATGGTACATTCCAGGAGCTGGAGGACATGAAGAAGTACCTTAAACACCTTGGGTTTTTGTCATTCAAGGCCTCTAGTGAATTGTATGATGAACATGTATTCGCCGAATACGATGCTGATCTTCGCCAGGAGTGTATATATGGTCAAGATATGGAGGAGTTCAGTTTTGGTAATGAACAATTGAACACTCGCCATTTTGGCACAGAAGGACTGAAAAAAGTCTGGGAAGAGGCAAAAAATTCCAAAAAAGGGGGGGGGGGGAGGCCTTATCAGGGCAGAAATGGTTCTGGCGGAAATCAGGGTTCCGCCTGGTCTTTTTCTAACAACCACGGCCTGAGGGTAGATGAGAGTGGGCATGTGTTAGCATGTGATCGTTATAACCGCATGGGTTGTGATTCAAAGATGTGTAGTTTCTCTCATGTTTGCAACAAGTGCAACGACCCGACTCATAGAGCTGCTGATTGTAAAAATGTGAAAATGTATCATAGTTAGTGTATAGGCTCACCTGTGGCCTCGTTAGCTGTAGTTAATGAGGGTGTCGCACCTGTTTTATTTAAGTGTGATGTTCCAGTGGCCGCTGCCCTCAATCTGGACACGGGTGGGTGCTCTGGCACTGAGTGTATTGATCCTATGTTTATTTACAAGGTAGGCGTTGAGGTCAATAATCAGCTGTTTTCTGTGTGGAGTAATACAGAATCGTTTGACTTAAAGCATATACATTTGAATGAATGGCCGCAGCCTGATCAATTTGTGAAGTTGTATGTGTCTTTACAAGAGTCAATTGGTGACAGAAAAGAGTCTTTTGTTGTGTCACGGGAGTGTTTTCTGGGAAGTTGTGCATGTAAATGTGTACAGGCAAGGGAAAAGGGATATCCAACGATAATGTCAACTTTAAAATTGATATAATAAGCTTTCCAGTGATATATTACACAGGACTATATCATTTCTAGTTTTTGAGAAATGGCTATTTGAATATGGGCGGGCATTGCCCTATCCAAAACCCAAATTAGCTCTAAGTCTCATAGTTTCCAAGATATCTCTATCTAATTAGCACAATTAGAATAATTAAAAATTGATCATACATTTTCATTCTATAGGCCATAAGTTTTGATCTAGAAATGATAATTTTATTCTGTTTTGACCACAGTAATCCTTGGGAATCATTCTATCAATGGGATTCTTTATTTTCTTTATTTAGAATGAAAATCATGTTTCCATGGCAACACATAGCAACAAAGACACTCATCTAGGCTCTAAAACGTTCTTTTCACAATCCAAATAAGGAAGCCTTCCACCAAAAATGGAATGTTTTGTATGAAACTACTGAATTCGCCAGAAAAAAGTACTAAAAACCAAATATTAGCCTGTTTCTACCATTTCAGGCCATGGTGGAGCCCCCTGGTGGCTAAAATTGGTACTAATCCCGCGGGGATACCCCTTTCTGCTTGCCTGCTCACAAATACTCTCTAGATGGCTTGGTAGTATCTATGAAACCATGTCGTGTGTTCTGTGAATGTTTCATGTGGGGGGAAGTTGATAGCAATTGGCTATACATTCTGGAGGGCGCAGTGTTTGGGTTTAGAGTTGTAAATCCTGAATGTCCGTGCAAGTACGTCAATGATAATTACGCTTCTATTTTGCAGGAGGGTAGAAAAGATGTCATGAATGATAAGTTAAGAAAAGAGCTATCTGAGGGTAAGATAATGTTATCTAATGATAATAATATCCCAAAATGTATACATGCTCTTGGTGCTGTGGTAAAAAAATCTGAGTTCATGGATGTAGGTGAGAAAATCCGCCCCATTACTGACTGTTCTAGGTCAGGTAATGGCTCACCGTCTGTGAATGAATTTACTAATGAAATTTGTGATAAATTCATTTACAAATCTTTGGATGATGCATGTGAGTTACTTACCCCAGATTCATTTATGTGTTGTACCGATATTTCTGACGCGTACAGAGGGATTCACATTCATTATAGTGATAGAGTATACCAAGGCCTGAGGTGGGACTTTGGTGATGGCAAGGGTGAGATTACCATGCTCGGCGGACGTCTCTGTTTTGGTCTGGCAAACGGTCCCTTTATATTTAATTCTGTTTCTGATTTCATGGTCAGATGTTCTAGTAGACGTGGTGTAGATAGGATTGTAAATTATTTGGACGACTTTTTTATATGTTATCCTACAAAAGAAATGTGTACTCTTGCTCAGCACACCCTATTTAGGGTGATACGTCAGTTGGGATTTTTTATTTCATATAAAAAGATCTCAGCTGTCACGACAAAGGTGGTTTTTCTGGGTATTGAGGTTAATAGTGTCGATATGACATTGACCCTTCCTGATGAGAAAATGTGTAAACTACTATTGATATTAAAGCATGCTGAGGGTAAGATGAAGATGACGAAGAAAGACCTGCAGTCTCTGGCGGGTAGTCTGGCCCACGCTAGTAAAGCTGTAAGGGGCGGCCCCTGCTTCTCCCGCAGAATTTATAATTTGTGTGGTTCTGTGAAAAAACAACATTATAAGATCAGATTATCTGGTGAGGCGTGGGCAGACATTCAGTGGTGGTTAGATTTTGCTGAGACTTTTAACGGGTCAGAGAAGATTCTCAAGCCGTTTGGCGCCCACCTAGCTGTGTATAGTGACGCTTCATTTGGTGGGTTTGCAGCGTACCACCAGGGTGACTGGCAGATGGGAAATTGGGAGCCGGGCATTAGTCCACTACCCCCTGTGTGTAGCCATCATTGGGTTGAGGCGCCCTCTGAATATGAAAAGAACATCAACGAATTAGAATTTTATCCTGTATTATTGTCTGCTGTTAGGTGGCGTGAGCATTGGTAAGATTGTGAAATTACCTTTGTGACGGATAACACACGATAATGCATATGCTCAACACCGGACGCAGTTCCAATGGCAAATGCATGTCTTGGATTAGAGAATTGTTTTGGCTGGCTGTTCAGAATAATTTCTATTTTAAATCTGTATATATAAACACCAAGAATAATGTTATTTGTGATTGTTTGAGCAGGTGGTCTGAAAAGACGGCCAGGGATAGACTTCTTTATGTTACGTCTGACATCTCATTATGTTGTCATTCTGATTTGTAATTGCAGGCCCGCGCGCAAGACTTGCCAAGAGGCTTCAGCATCTATTAGAGAATGATATCTCACCGAACACTGACAAGACCAGGGCGTCTCAGAACAAGAAGTACTTAGAGTTCTGTGCCTTATATGGGATTAACCCTTTATCTCCTGGTGTGGAGGGGGTTGGTTTTTATATTGCATACTTGTCCAATACTCACGTATATTCTTCTATTACTGGGTATTTATCTGGTGTGAATTACTATTCAAAGTCTCATCGTGCTGTAGAGATTGATTACTGTGACCCCTTGATTGCCAGGGCTTTAAAGGGGGCTAAGAGGGTTCTGGGCGATTCCCCGGTACAATCGCCGGCGATTATGCCCGAACATTTAATACTTATGTATGAAAGTTTGCCTGTATCGTTGGGACATGAATGTTTTTGGGCCGCTGCCCTGTTTGCGTTCCGCACTTTACTTAGGAAGTGCCATTATACTATGTCTGACTGTGTTGTGCAGAGATGCCTTCCAATTTTTCTTGTGGGGCATGATGGTGACAGTGTCTAAAACTAAGACCATTCAGTTTAGGGAGAGGAAATTATTGATTCCGGTGTGTAGGGTGTCGAATTTGGCCCTATGCGCTGTTCACTGGGTGGAGAAGCATTTTGACCATGTAAAGGGCAAGCCGTCACATCCTGTGTTCATGGTTCCACTGGACCATGATTGTGAGCCATTGTCTTACAGTTTATTTTCAGACATGCTGGATGTGGTTACTAGAAGGGCGGGCATTGTTGCTCCTCGCATTTCGTGGCATGGGTTCAGGGCTGGTGGCTCGACTTATCTGGCCAGGGTCGGGGTACAGCTAGATGTGATAAAAGAATGGGGCGACTGGAAGTCCGACCAGGTTCTTCAATACCTAAGGAGGCCTGTGTCTGATAGAGTTTCATTGGACGAAAGGGTGGCTTCCATGTTGTCTCAAGTCATCTGTGATTAATTATTGTTGATTTGTGTTAATTTTGTCTTATTATGTGCTTGCTTGGCTGTAACTACGTTTTGGGCAGGTTTAATCCAGCCATAAGCGTAAGCACCATTATTATATATATGTCTTGTGTTGTCATTATATATATATCTTCATTACATTACGTTAGATACAATATTATATATGTTAACACATGGTTAACATGAGTATATTGGTTAGTAGTATTCCCGCGCCGATCAGTAGCCGCTGCTGCTGGTAGGGGGCGCCTATGTGCTGATGTTAGTGTTCTAATATATAGCCAGGGGGACTCTCTGTCGTCGTCGGCTGCCGCGCGCTAATCGCCATAGTTTGATATTTTTGAACTTACTGGTATGTTATTGCACTTACTCGTATGTTGAACTTGTATGTTCTTTTGTATTAAATGGGGCAGGTTTAATCCAGCCATACGCGTAAGCACCATTATTATATATATGTCTTGTGTTGTCATTATATATATATCTTCATTACATTACGTTAGATACTATATATATATATATATATATATATATATATATATATATATATATATATATATATATATATATAATATATAGATATATATAGTTACCAGAATGTAGATATGGACCTATACTATTGTTTGAACTATTGTTTGAATCCAGACGATCCGTTATATATATAAAAGATAAATTCCCTATCTACAATATCTTTGGTATTTGGATGGAAATGTATGTACTTTGCCATAAATCAAATCGTGACCTTTGACCTTAGATTTGACCTTGTGCCGACCTAGATACAGCTTCATACATGGCAGAATCGGATTCAGCATCCTCAAATTACCTTACTCCAACCCTCATATCAAGTATTGGTCTCCATGTCAGGTCAAAGTAAAATAATGACATTTTGCCTGCTTGGATCCCCAACTATATAGTAGGAAATCTGCAACATCCATACAGGATTTACAGAGTATACATGGTTTCCAATTCAATTTCAAGTGGGTATATCCGATTTTTCTTCAAATTCTAAATATTGCTTGAATGTATTCCAAACACTCCTAAAGTATAGTATTTAGAGGATAGAGATCAATCAAATGTCATCATTGGGTGTTAATAGGTTACAATGGGATCCGATATTGCTCAAAAATGGGATTTTCTAGTGTATTTTCAATGGGGGCAATAAAAGCGTGCATACTTTTATTCCAAAATTACCATATTTTGGCCAATGATATTTAATTAGAGCAAAACCAGAGGGAATCAGGGGAAATGGAATAGATAGGAAGTCAAATATATTATTTGTGATCATTCTGACTCATTTTTAGGGAAATCTATTTATTTGTCCCACACATCGGATGTACTTTAAGTACAAAAGGTCCATAGGGTCATGAAAATACAGTTGACAATACAATACATGTTATACTCAAAGTACAACAAAAAAAAGAAGAAATTAGACATGTGACAACAATTACAATGAGAAAACAGTTAAATATGTGGAACATAAAAGTGAACATACATATCTCAATACCAGCACCTCCATATATGTGAGATGTACTGGGGATCACTTGTGGGGTCCACCAACCTTTTCATTTAAGATGGTATATCAGCTAATAGACTTCCCAAATCTTTTCTTCAAAATGGATATAATTTTAATGTCAAGGGTTTTGTTATTATTTTAGCTGATATGCAGTGCTCAATGTTAAATATATTTGTGTATAAATCCATGATTTGAGCAAAATAATGTTGCTTATTCACCTCACTGACTCAGTCACTCCCCCAGGTGAGTACAGGGGAAACTAGCCTGGTAGAGAAAGCACTGAGCCATGCAGTACCACAACATAGACAGTTTAAGTGTCGACCTACAGTAAGAGATATTGCACTGCATGTGCTCATCTCATAGACTAAGACACTGCCAATCATTTTAAAAGTTAGGGAAGATGTATGGGATAGGATATACAATAGTAATATGATAAAACTAAAAAATCTCTAAATATTTAGCTGATACACCCATTAGCTGACCGTTTTAGTTGGGACATAAAGCTATATATACCAATTTTGTAATAGTAGCACCACATGTAAGGAGACCACATACAGCAAAAGACTCTCCCACTCTAGCAAATCTTGGTATAGCAAGTAACATATGCAGTGCGTCATTGTAGGCCACAGTTAGCTTCTAGAAAACACATAAACATAGAGGCATTAAGTGATCTGTACTTCTTAACACATTTAGCGCATAAATACACCTTCAGACTGGGCCGGTCTAGATTTCCCTATGTTGGGGTAGAACACTTCATCATGTTCACAAAATGGCATACCGATTCCAAGATCCAGTGAAGTGTACATACGAGCTTAGTGGAATTATTAGCCTTATAAGAGGATATTGTTGTCAGTGCAGTTTAACATCACCCTTTTTTAATCACTGGACCTGTTCCAATGATATAAATCTCCATGATATGCATGGATGAGGAAATGATAGAGCACAAAAGTCACCCAAGAAAATCTAAAGTAAATATAATCATGTTCAAGTTCAAGTTCAAGTTCAAAATTCTTTATTTAAATTGCAACGGGGGGACGCGTAATGGTCCGAGTTATCCTATTACAACAGACACAATATATTCCTTTATCGGCGTTGGAATCATATGACATGTGGGTTGAATGGTTGATTCAAACAAGACATTATAACATTAGAGACATATAGCGCTAGTGTGTGAATGTCAAGGCTTATCTAGTTACTTAGTATTAGTAAACAAGTAGCATGAGTACAACAAATGCGCGGGGTGTGTGTGCACCGGGGGGGGGGGGGGGTCATCCACGCGTGTCAAGATATCCGTATCTCTGCAGGCAGCCACCTATATAGGCGCAGATAAAAGTAGCAGTTAGATACGGTTTTTGAACACATCCAAGGAGTCAAGTGTTCTGAGTCCCACTGGGAGAGAATTCCATCTGTGTGCAATTTTGTAAGTAACACTCTGTCTGGCTTTGGTGGTTTTGTACCATACAACCTTAACTAAGTTAGCATCATGTCTTCTTGTAAATATTTCCCTAACATCAAGGTTTTCAGCTATTTGTGCATATTTAAAGTGCATATGTAAGTTTTGACTATACAAAAGGGAGTCTCTCCGGGCCTTTTAAATCTCAAATAATTCCCTTTGTACTCACTCCAGGAGCGGGCATGGCAAAAAGTTGAGCAAGTTTCCAAAGGCATTCTATTTTCCAAAATTGATCATTTCCCGCATAGTAATAAATCAGGTGTGCATTAATAACATGGGGGAACATACTATTCGAACTCAGCACTACATGCAAACCAAGAATTAATATAATCATATTTCCCTCTGTAACTAACACAAGACAAATATACTTTTCTGTTATCATTAGAACCAAAAGCAATAACCACCTATTCTGGCAAACATTCTATTGCAAGGTAAAATGCAACAAAAGTCACAATTTTATTTGTTCCTTCATTTTCTACATGAGAAATGACCCTTAGTAATTCTACTCAAACATGGTCACTTTATTTTGTGTTTTACAATCTATTTTCTGATTTATCAAAGCAATATTATGGCAAACCACCGTGCTGTTTCCCCGGGGTGTTTCGATTTGTCGCAGGAGAGATAAATCATCATGGAAGCTGTGGCCGGGTTTGATAAAGAGTCCAGACTGCTACTTACTTACTTGAGATGTCATGTCATATGATATTGACAGAACCCTTGCAAAGATTCATTAGAGAAAGTCATAGTTTCACTTTTGTATGCGGTCAATCATTTTCATTTGATTTGGTTATGGATTAAAGATTATGTAAGACATGTAGGAATTCATTTTAAGGTATTCCATAATTAGATGGGTTTCCAATAGCTATCACCTGATCATAGTTTCATACAAAATTGAGCAATTACAACTTTGATTATATTGACGACTGGTATCATATAGTTTTCTAGCATTCCGTGTATTCTATTGATATTAACCAATAGAATAATCTAAGAAATAATATAGAACTTAACAACTAAAGGTATCTCTTATCCATCTAAGGGCCGCACACTGCTTTAGAGATTATGCCCATATGTCGTCATGATGCATGAATGCAGCTCTGTCGATACCTACGTAAGTATAATGCATGGATTCAACACTGGCGGGTTAGTCACCAGGGCAGCAAGCACAGTTCATGACGATAGGCCTAATGGGGACAGTGCATCAAAGCAACCCTATTGGGGAAAATTGATATATGCTTGTAATTGTGAAATACAAAATTTTCCCTAAGCAAGGGTCAACTTTTGAGAAGAATTTCCCTAAGCAAGGGTCAACTTTTGCAAAATTTCCCTAAGCAAGGGTCAATTTCGACCAAAATCTCTCTCAATCAACACCATTTTCATCAAAATCTCTGCTCATTTTCAAAATGCCCCTATAAAAAGGTCCATTTTTACCATAATCTCCCTAAGCAAGGGTTCATTTTCTCCCAAATCTCTTAAAACAAAGAAACATTCTTGCCAAAATCTCTGTAGGAACTGGTTCATTTTGATAATACCCGGAAAAAAAGGTCAATTTTATCCTAAAATCTCCCTAAGCAAGGGTCAAGGGTTGCCAGGGGTCCAGCCGGACACCCCTGTCAAAAAGAAATGTGAGTGCCCCCCCCCCCCCCCCGGGAATGGCCCCCCACGTTTTATATTGAGATTTTTACAGGTGGCCAGTCCATATGTTGCAAGGTCTTTAGAAATGTTTGAAAGGGGGGTTCTCAATTGAACTCTTGTTGTGAAAAGCCATCTATTAAAGTGAAATCCGTAGGCAGAGAAATCGGAGACCTTAGTATCCACATTGGCCCTAAAGAGGTCGCGTCGGTCTGAAGTGCGGCTTCAACTAGGTCACTATGACCCAGTTTTGGTTGGGTGCCGCAGGCCAGACGACTTTTCGCCTCTCAGTCTGCAAGCTGGTGACCTACATCACAGACGCCGGCCAGCCGTTATTAGTCATCCAAGCTTCTCTTTCCTACCCCTCATCCTCATATTCTGCTCCATGGTCTCTCCAGAAACCTGTGAAAAGCAGGAGATATGATGACGGAGTAGACGGCGTCTGTGATTCCCATTTCCCGCCGGATTTAAGAGAGGGACGCCGGGTGGACAGACGCACGCCTGGCGGACGCAGGTGAGTTCTGCAGTTTCTGTTTGTAACTTGTAAGCCACAGCCAGTCGGGCGCTCCATCAAAGGAGGGGGGCGGGGGGGGGGGGGGAGGTGTTAGGGGGTAGGGGAGGGGGTGTTTTGGGAGAAAGGGGTTGGTGGCTTTGACAATGGAGGCTGAGGACAAATTGAGGTTAGGTTCAGTGCCGGGGGGGGGGGGGCACTCTCTACATGATCTATACTATTATACTAGCACCTTTATCGGGCCTTTATCCAACTTTGCGTACATAAAAATCCGAGAAATGCCAAGGGGCCGGACCCGCCATTAGGGGTCCTTTTTGGGCCATTTTGGGGCAAAGGGTGTATGTAACAGGGCTGTTGTTATGATTTCCCCCTCCTCACTGCAGATTTAGGTAGTGGTCACTAATGAATAACGAAAGGGGGGGAACATTTTTGTTACCCCCCCCCCCCCCCCCCCGGCTCTGGATCGTTGGGAATATCACTTGCCCCGCAGAATAGATTTCTTTTAAGACCCCCAACACCCAGGCCCCCTGTAATTCTGAATTCCATACTAAAGGGGTATGGTCATTTATGAATTATTCATAAATGACCATACCCCTTTAGTGATATATGGCTGTGGCTGAGAGATGTACAGTCGCAGCCCGAGTCACAGCTTCCCGCTGAACTGAACTCTGTGTGTATGTGAGTGTAGGGGATGTGATGCAGATGTGTGACTGGCTACTTTATACAGCAGTTGTGAACGATGATGTCCAGACCCTGCCTAGAAGTTAGAACGTGAACGGCTGCTCTTCACTCTTATCATGCTCTACCATGCTGTCAAGATTGCCATCACCCCTCCCCCTCCCTCTCTTGCCCCATGCTACAGATAAACATGACCATTTCTAAATCAAGATGGTTACATAGCTACATGTGCTTTGCTTACAGGGACTAGGGAGGGACAGGGAGGATTGGTATGCCACATAATGATGCTGTGGAGTATCATTTTCTTCCTATGAGTTGTACATGTAATAGCATATATTATTTAGTAGGAATATCAACAACACTATACGATATGTGAGCAGCCAAGCAGAAAGGATAGTCCCCGCGGGATTAGTTCCGATTTTAGCCACCAGGGGGCGCCACTATGGCCTAAAATGAAAGAATTAGGCTAAAAATTGCTCTTGGGTACTTTTTTCTGGAGAATTCAATAGGATAACATAAAACATTCCATTTTTTGTAAAAAGCTTCTATATTTGGAAGGTAAAAGGAACGTTTTAAAGCCTAAATGGGTGTGCTTGTTGATATGTGTTGCCATGGAAACATGATTTTTATTCCAAATAGAGGAAATTAAGACATAAATTGATAGAATGATTTCTGAGGATTGCCATGTTGAAAACAAAATGAAATTACCATTCCTAGATCAAATTTTATGACTTAAAGAATGGAAATGTATCATAAATTTCTAATTATCATAGATAATGCTAATTAAATAGGGATATCTTGGAAAATATGAGACATAGAGCTAATTGGGATTTTCGAAAGGGTGATGCCCACACATTTTCATGAAGCCATTTCTCAAAAACTAGAAATAATATCTTCTAGTGTCATATATCACTGGAAAGCTTATGACATCAATTTCAAAGTTGGCCTTTTCCTCGGACTACCCTTTTCCCTTGCCTGTACACATATACACAAATGTACAAGATCACATCAAAATCCTCAGTAAAACAGTTCTACATTGTAGCGTTGTATAGTAAGTTCTCTATATGTTGACATGATAATTATATTAACATTTAGAGTACTTACTATGCCCGTTGGCATATTCAGGGCACCAACGACTCTGTAGATGGCCCGCTGTGGTCAGTGCTGTTATACTGTGTATATATGTTGACAGATAGAGTTGAAACATTGTTGACGCTCAAAGTTAGATTGTCATAAATGTGTGTCAGACTGACAATTCTTCATGCTACAACAGACGGCCTTATCCCATTTCATCTTTTATTTTGTATCTATGCTAGCTATTAAATATAGCGCATGCGGTCACTTTTATTCAGAGATGATTTATAGAAGTTGTAAAGTTGGATTGTGGAAAGTGCACAGATACCACACGTCATATGGCTGTTAATATCCAAATCTATTCACTGCCAGCAGACCTACTCTCCACCTACTGCATCAAGGTGTAGAATGATACCCCAAATATTACCTGTCTGCAATACATTAGTGCATTTGATTTCTTTCACTCTAGAGGCCAGTGGAGGTAAGTGAGAGGGATAGGTAGTGCTTCCACATGTGAGATGTTGTATAAAAAGAGACTTATCCTGAGTAGCAGAGGGGTTGTTATCGCAAGCACGACCGCGTGTGGGGTGGTGAACTCTTCAGCATCACTGCCAGACTCCAGTCACTCATCCTTTCTGAGGCTGTCTTCTTCCATTCCTGCCTGGGGCTACATTCCTCCATCCTTTCTTGGGTTGTCTTCCTCGAGCCTCATGCTCTCTTCCTCCAACCTGCCTGTAGAGGCTACCTTCCTCCATCCTGCCCGTAGTTGCCACCATTCACCCTGCATGATGCTGCCCTCTTCCATGATGCCTGAGCCTGCCTTCCTGCATCGATCCTTTCTCATGCTGCGTTCCTCCATCCTGCCTGAAGTTGCCACTATTCACCCTGCTTGATACTACCCTTTTCCATGACACCTCAGCAGGCCCGTAACTAGCCCTCTTCGCGGGTTGGTTCGTTTTTGGATATGGTGGAACTTGGAATGACTATTTCATGTTTTTCTCTAGAATCCTCAATAATTATCTGATCGACAAGCAGTAAAAAAAGGGCATGAAGCCAATTATGTCACCTTTTGATACAGTCAGCTATGGTGGAACTCTTTTCCTCCTTAAGAAAGGTTGGGTGGTTCGTTCGAAACGACGAACCCCGCTAGTTACGGGCCTGGCCTGAGCCCGCCTTCCTGCTTCCTTTCTCATACTGCATTGCCTCCATCCTGCCTGCAGTTGCCACCATTCACCCTGCATGATGCTGCCTTCTTCCTTGACACCTGAGGCTACCTTCTCCCATCCTGAGGCTGCCATCGTCTATCCTCTCTGGTGCGCCTTCTTTTCATTCTTTCTAGGGTCGTCTGCTGGACAATGAACTGCACTCTCCTGAGCCCTTTCCCATCCTACATCCATCTCCCGATTTATCTATCCTTTCTTGCTTCTTTCTATGTTTATATCCATCCTTTCTTGGGTTGTCCTCCCAATCCTACATTCCCCCAATTCCATCCTATATAGGCTGCCTTCGATCATTAATAGAATAATATCCATTTCCCAACTTGCCTGCAGCTATAGCTGCATGCTCCTCTCCCTTTTCATTTATCGAAAACACAAATGCATAGCAATCTATAGAGACCGGATGAGAAATGTTGACAGGGACTGGGGAGGACGCGCCATATCTATAGGGCCTACTGACTTCCCAGCTTCTTAGTCTGGCATGAATCATGGCAGCTGGAACTGAAAGGATCCAGCCCCATCATCTGGTGTTGTGCTACCTATGTAGATACATTATCCATATCATGCCTGATGATTTTAGAGGTTACTGCACACTTGTGTAATTGATACCATGGTGTGTATCACGCTGCGTCATACAAGACCCCTTCATCACACCAATCCCATGAATATAGCAGAGAGGCTTAACATATTATTAGTACTTTGGTATCTATCGTCATCATCATTATGGCTTTCGTAATAATGAATTGCACAATACATTAGTACTTTGACACCTATCACCATTATCATACAGGTTTTATAATAATGGATAGTACAACGTCATAACAATTATTATGTTATTTCGTTTTTCTATTAAATATTCTACACTAAATATACGTAGTGTGAAGTGTAATGGCAAAATGTCAACTATGTATGATGCCCACTGAAGGGGTGTGAGATCTCTTGTTGTGTTGCTCATGATGTGAGAGACAATTTAGATTATTCAAGACATCGGGGGGATGGTAACAATATCAATGATCAAGTTATTCATTGATAGCGTAATTTAAATTTCCTTTTTATATTATGTTCACACAATTGCATTGTAGTCTACTCTAATTTGCTGGTCAACTTTGAAACCTACGGTTTAGACGCGTATGGCACCACTGCAGTATACACTAGCGTCCAATCTCCCATCCTGAACTATACAACTTAAGGGAGTGGTCATTTAGAAAGAGGTTAGGGGAGGGGTTGTGAATTTTCGTCTGCGCGCGCAAATAATTATCGCACAATTACCCTCGAGAGGCTTTGGACATTTTCTGGCCCCTCTCGCGGGCGAGAGGCGTCGGAATTATTCCAACCCCCCCAGTGTTGCTGAAAACTTTTTTGCAACACAGGCCAAGGTGGCCTGCGTCTTGGCATCTTACGCAGGCCATTTCCTTCTCACGCAGGCCATACACATTTTTATATTTCAAGGTACCTTCATAAACATGCACAAACTTAAAAGAAATTGAAAAAATATTTAATTTTACAAATATGGCCCTATCTTCGCTTCTAAGTGGCCGATTTGAGAAATTCTTTCACCATTAGGAAGCTGAGATCATGACAGGCCATTATGGTCTGCGTCCTAAAGCCCTACGCCGGCCATTAAGTTTCTACGCCGGCAAAAGCCGGCGTGTCGGCGTTATTTCGGCAACACTGCCCCCCTCTTTGAACTACAGTAACGTGCTGGCTTTTTTTCACTGAAAAGCCATGCCATTTTTTTGCCCTCCCTCTGGAGGGTTCAAAGCATTTTAGCCCCCCCGCCTCCCACTCTAGAAGGATCTACCTTCTTTTCTCCCCCTCCACCACCATCTTGATAAATAATGACCACGCCCTAACTTTCTGCACCCCTCTCAGTTCTAGGACCCCTAGTGCCGCCCCAACCCCGCCAACCCCAGCCCACCTCATGCACTGTGTAAACTGCACTTGTGTGTACACAGGCCCCTTTGTAAACCCAGGATGGCAGAAGGGAAGAAACTGAAAAAAGAGCAAATGGTAAAGTGCACAAGGGAGACGCCATCAGGCCATGCCCCGACTAGATCTAAAACACTGATGTATTTTTCGCGGATTTTTCGCTTGCTTACTCACTCACTCCTTGCTCTCCCCCATCCCCTGCTTCCTGGCTACCTGCTTTATCCCTTCTGTCATTCCCATGCCCTCACACAGTTCATTCCTTACTTTCTATATTCGTCACCTGCTCTGCTCTTTCTCTCTATTCCTCCCATTTAATCCACATGCTGCCCACATGGCCTCTCTCCCTGCAGCACATCAATTCAGGCTACCCTTTTCGTACTCCACTTTCGCCCCCCCCCCCAATCCACCCCTCTCCTGATACCCTCAACGACGTGCCAGGAAACCCAGAAATGTATACCCCTCCTGTTCCTAGCCCCACCCCACCACCCTACAGACACCACAAACCGCTGGAGGCAGAATCTGGGGATCAGTGTCCTCCAGAGGCTACAGGTCTGGGAGCGACTCGGTGGCGACTGCTGCATTAGACTGCCGAGTGCTCCAGTGTGCTTGTGTTTGGAGGGATAAAGGAGAGGGGATGAAACGCCGGCATTTTATTTTTTATTTTTTTCTATGACTTATTTCAACAATTTCTGTGTTTGCTGCTATAAGGTCGGTACACAAAGACACATGGCCTGTGTAAGACGTTTTACTTTTTTCTTGACTTCTATGTTTGAACTTTTGTTCAACAAATACAAATTAAATGTAATCCGCTTTTAAGAAATGAAAAACAAGCGATGTAGTATGTAGGAAAGATTTGCAGTACTGCTATGAATTAATTTACATTATTTTAAGTTATATTTTCCAATTGAGTTGCTAACTATTTAAAAAGAAGGGGGGGGATAGCTTCCATTCCGGCCTTCCATATCCCAACTTGTTAACTGACTTGCTTAAACTGGTCAACCGGCGGGGAGGGGTGGATTTTAGAGGGAAGGGATAAAAACTGTCGAATCTTTAGGAAGGGTGGGGAGGGGATAATTTCACCCCTTTTCAGAGAAAAAAAACCCACCAAAATTCTTGAAAAAAAGAGGTGGGTGTCAGAGAAATGTCCCCTCCCTTAGGCCTCCGTAGTGACTAGAATATCACCAAAGAAGTGCATGTCCCTGGAGTGGGAAAGGTCTGGCACTAGTCCTGTAACCGTTAACTTGTCTCTGATGTGTCGAGCGTGTCTGGAGTGCACTTAACACCAGTGCCACCAGGAAAAAATAAAATGAAAACAAATTATACAGTAGTGGAACTAGGCCAGAGTAATTTGCTCTGCACTTAAATCATAACGCTGTGTCATAACTCTAAAACGGTAGCCAAGATTTGGGGTAACTGCACGCCATGTTTATAGCCAGCTGCATAGCGGCTCTTGGGATTGATATTAGGGAGTGATCGTTTGTAACAACGGGGCGTGGGGGTGGGGCCTTCTTCGGGGGAGGGGGTGTTGACCTGTCCTCGAGGGAGGGGGGGAGGGGCTGGAGGGTCGTCACCTCGTTTTAGCTAAAACTCCACCACTCCCCCTGTAGTGAAAAAATGACCCACTCCGTTATCAAAAATAGCTTGAAACACTGATACTTGGCGCGAAATAAGTGTTGAAAAGACGTAAAAATATTATCGAATCTATATCGTTTTTGTCAATGACTATAATTATCATAATTATTGACTGTAGATAGACCCTACATCACAGATTCACATTCACATTCACACCCAACCCCATGCACAGTGCACAAGGCCCGTGTGTCTACCTTAGTAGGTTGCCCGAAGGACTGATATCAACTCTATAGTGGTTGCGTTTTTATGAAGCACATTATGCGCTGTGGATATTAATAATGGTCTAACTATGATAATTGCAACCTCCTGCCCCCTTCCCGTACACCTACCATCTGTCCATTCCAACCACCCCTTCCTGTCGTATACGAAGACGCACCAAGCATGCTGGCTTCTGATGTCATTTTGACGTAAGGCAATGTTCACAAATAACGTCACTAGCTAGACGATGGGGTGATTTGTCTCTGTGACTATAATACCTTTGCATGAGTAAGTTCTCAGATTAGTGAAAAGTATATGACTGGTAGGGATCTTTAAAAAAAAGGTTCCAAATTTAGTGAAGTCATCTGTGAACGTTCTCCAAGACTAGTGGCGCCATGTTTTAAGAGTGGGCTATATTGATGGCTCTCTAGGACTGGGAGAGGCATGGCAGGGATTTACACAATTGGCATCCAGAAGCCCCAAACACACTCCTCCACAAATCTCCACTTGTGTCCTGTGAGTTCAAATGCATGACCCGCATACCCACTGACTATTGTAGCGGTGTTGTGCTGTGGGTGGGAGGATGCATTGTAGAGGATTTTAGTCGTTTCACCAGACGGGTGGTATATGAAGGAATGGGAGGTCAGTGGAGGTATGTATCCCCGGTGACATGTTATTTTAAAACCTATAAAAGACTGCTTTTTGTGGTGGGGTACGAGGGAATTAATATTATTCATAATAATCCTTTTTTTAATTGATCATTGGGAACATGATTCACGTTTTGCCTTGATCTACCGGATCATAGTTCCAACGGCTGTCATTATCAATAGATTTGAATGAATACTTTCTCAAGCTAAGCTAAGAATTCATATGAATGGGAGTTTTCATATAAAGGAAACATAGGTGAAGGCAGACATAACTGTGGTCAATAAAAGAAAAAAGATTTAAAAAGCAAATCTTTGGTATAAATTCACAGGACCGTTGTAAAGGTAGTCATGTCAGATAGAATATTGGTTGTGATGAGCCTCCTGGTACTCTAAGGTACAGCTAACTGCACTTATATAGGCCCACTATAGGAGTTTACTGCTTATAATAATGATGTAGAAGTGATATCCTCAGGTGACGTCAAACAGATTGTGTAACACCGATGTAGACGATGGGTTACATGAGACGTTATCAGAGTGCACATTGCTACCACTCGGTGATATAACTTGATAATTATGACCCGTACTGATGACCTGATGACGCATGGGAAAGTTGAGTCGCAGATAACTCAACAGGGATGACCGTTTACTCTTGATTTCAACGTGTTCTTCATGTTGCAGTGGCTTAATGAATTTAACCAGAGATGTAGTCCCTGATTTAACACAAAAAGAGGTTATTTAGGAACACACGTTTTATCATTTAAACAATTTCATATATTCATTTCTTTTATATAATATATCACACTTTCATTCATGACTAATGAAGAGTGATTCAGTTTGAGATAAATCTAACTTAAATCTGTCATTTTATCGTGCTACACTAGTGGGCGTGTGGTAATTCCTTCTGCCACATTAAGTCATTAGTTCTGTTTGAGTTGGAACTCGCCCTGCTACCTGGACCGGAAGTAGTGTATTGTCTGCCACCAGGGTACCAAGGTCATGCCAGGACGTGCGGTGCACATTGCCATGACACCAGAGATGCCTGTATATATGACAACCACCGGGGACAGTAACCAGCAAATGAATGAGTCTACAGACTTGTGCAGGTTTACATGCATTCTGATATTAGAATACTAGAGGATAACCAGCTTGGAGTCAACTAAGACGTAAGTCTGTGTATTTCATATGGAATAGAAATATATATTTAAGTTGTCCCTGGAACAAGAAGCAAAACAGTGTACTTACACACTGATAGGCCGTTGCTGAAAAGATGCAGTGTCAAATCAGTGTACTTACAGTTACAGTGATAATGCGTACCTTACCTATGGGATTTACCTGTGAGACTCAATCACACAGGCATGCTCTAATTAGTTATGAGTTAACGAGGACAAGTGGTCATCTTTCTGTATGGAGAGTCTGTATGGAGATCAGTTAATTATATATTGCACCTTTACTAGGCTTTAGCGCAACACAGGTGTGCGGCTGGCCCTTTGACAACCCTTACCCTTGGTGAGGGGGATTTTGGTCAAAAGTGACCCTTGCTGACGGGGATTTTGGACAAAAGTGCCTAGGTTTTAACAATTTTCCCCGAGGAGTCGCCCTTGGTGTAAGAATTTTGGTCAAAAGAGACCCTTGTTGCGAAGAATTTTGGCAAAATGTGACCCTTTTTGGGGGAATTTTTTTAAATCTCCGAAAAGTGACCCTTGGTGAGGGGGATTTTGGAGAAAATTGACCCTTGGTGAGGGGGATTTTGGCGGAAAGCAGACCCTTGGTGAGGGGGATTTTGCTCAAAAAGTACCCTTCCCAGCCGTATATACAAAACATACCAAGTGCCCCCCCCCGGGGCGCAACAGTATAACTTATCATGGGTATACTCAAAGTCCACATCATGACACATTTCCCTTTAGGATAGTAGGTTTCTGCCTGTAAAATATGAGTTTGAATTTTGAGTTGGACAGGTTTTTATTCTGCTACTTCAGTGAACATAAAAGTATGAAACAATTACATTAGTTCCCATACTAGAACGCTATGCCTTACAGTGTTCATAGTAGGTAACCATGGAAACGGTATGCACCAAGTACTTATGCAATGTGCTGTCTTTCTATTATCCAGACGTGGCGTGACTACAGATAGAGCTGAACAACACAAGTAAGGCCTAGCTCACTGAGGCCATGGACGACCAGGAGGGAGAGGTGGTACAAATGCCACTGCGGGGTGCCACCCAGGATCATCACCCTTCCTCATGTGAGGAAAATGGCGACGATCCCTGCCAGGTGACGACCAAAATGGCGGCCGGAAGTGACGTCATAGAGAAGGACATTGAGCGGTGTGGGTGCTGCCCGAAGAAGTGTTACGCCAATAATTGTGTTATGGTAAACAGCGTGGTCACGTGTTTCGCCATGGTGATCTCGGTTGGAATCCTGGTAGGATTAACAGTGACTATGGCACGACCTCACCTCGGGGCGTTAATGTATGTGAACGGTACATGTACAACGGTGACGTCCAACTACACGGGTGCGAGAGAACGGTGTGCGTGTGGAGGGAGGTTCTGTGCCGCGGATTACCCGTGTTTGGAAATTCTGGTTGAATACAAGACACAAGATGGGAGTCTTATCGAATCAATGCTACATGAAGAGGAACATGTATTTACCTTCCGCTCACACGTGAGTATGATTATCTGATTGAAGGGACTGTAAAGTAGTTTTCTATTAAAATGGCTCCAGTCCACGCCTCTTAGTGGGAGGAAAGATTAGATAGATTTAAGTCCTAGACTTGAATAAGAACCCATACAGGATGAAATGATCCAAGCTGACAGCTTTGCCACCTCGTGTTACCTTATTTCACACTAATCACAAACTATATGATAGTAATCTGCGTATCAAAGGTAGTGTAGAAATGGTGGAGTTTAATACGATTACTAGCATTTTCATATTTAATTTCAAGCTAAATATGCCCTCCTCTTGTTCTATTCCAGTGTAGCTTCCAGCCAGAGAGTTGTATTGACGGGCAGAATGACTTCACGGTGGACCTGTACAAACACCGCTGGGGGGTGAGCGGCAAGACGTTCCCCTGCTACCACAACCCGAGTGGACCGGGCGCGCTGCGGACACGAACCCGGAGCATGTCCTTCATCCTTCTCATCATCCTACTACCCGCAGCCTTCTCCATATTGACCACCACCCTCTGCTGTGTCGTCTACTGCTACTGCTGCCCCCGCTCACGGGTACACAGGTTCGGTCAGAAGAAGTGACATCATCATCATTAGCATCATCATTCATTGTTTTCATCACAGCAGTATAGACTCCAATGACTGTTATGTATTATGGATTATGCAGGCAAGGCCGAAGGGGGCTGTGCAGCTCAATTAATTAACTGTTCATTGTGTAAGGCCCACAGTGGACTGGTGATGTAATTCAGCCACTCAGAGTTGATATATAATGGTTAGTTACATAGAAGAGCAGTAACTGCATGTTACAGTTTGAGTTTTGGCACTACAGACACACACTGCCAAGGACGTCATGAAAGTTTGTTACATTGGTTATGTATAAATACAATAATGTTCAGAGTTCTCCACATCAATGTCTGAGTACTATATACAGTGCTCCAGCTAAAACCATGTGGTAGCAATTGAGGCCTAACAGTAAAAGAGTAGCCCTATAAAAAGGTACCATCTTCTAGGATTGTCTCCTGTTTTGTCTCATACAATATTGTACATGTATTCAAGTGTATTGACGTTACAAACATCCACAAAATCACCATATTTGAGGCTCCACTGGGAAGTAGGCACTTTATATGTAGCTATGATCTGCAAATCCCTTTTGGTACATATACGGTGTGTATTTGATTGGATTCCCTCCTTTGATTATACTGTATAAACATCAATGGTTTGCAGGTTAATTAGATGTTACTAACTGGTGAAACGGCGGACTAAGCTTAGCAATGTTGTGGTGTAATATCCCAATTCACTATTATGAAAGACACAGGAAACCCATTGGGTGGCTACACCTGAGACTTTAACATGGTCTTCTCGACCTTGTGGGGCAGTGGTTATATGGCATAACCCTGTCCAGGTAAAGGCTATCTAATACATAATCTGTACCAACTCTTGTCATCAGCCACTTTTGGGCCATTGTGCTTTTTTGATGAAATATATTATGGCATGTCTTAGGCAACATAGCAATACCACATGAATTTAACAAAAAGAACATTATGAGAATAACTGTAGTTATATGACATCGTCTGTACATCAATGCATGTGTTAAATGTGACATACAGAGGAAATCTGCCGATATTTGTTATACTAGACCTTAATACTCCAAAAGGTTAAAAATCTCGTTGTACTTCTAATCATCAAAATCGTATATATTATTTGTCAAAGCATGTTTAATTACATGGGACATGATACTCGCCATGAATATGACCTTAGTTGTCGAAATGGCGTTAAACATCCATCACCCGGTACTCACTCACTCACTAATGCGTAATAGTCAGATTGGGAAGGACTATCTATAGCCCAGTAAACAAAAAACGTTATACAACATTTTATAACGTTATTTAACGTTTCTCTAAGGCTCCTCACTATGGCATAACGTTATATACAATTTTAGAACGTT
Organism: Harmothoe impar; assembly: GCA_947462335.1. Lineage (NCBI taxonomy): Eukaryota > Metazoa > Annelida > Polychaeta > Phyllodocida > Polynoidae > Harmothoe > Harmothoe impar. Next base: position 52,606,669 of record OX381705.1, read on the forward strand.
ATTTTGACGTAAAATAACGTTTTTTTGTTAGCTGGGAGGGCTCCTCTTGGGGGTTAGGCCATGGTCGCATCCATGTTCGGGGGTTAGAAGTTCAAGCAGGTAACATCAGGTGGACGCACATATATATACATGTACTCACCACTGACTGAAACCCTGACTAGTAACACCCTCTTCTGGGCATATGAAGAACTTCACATCCTTTACATACTGCCTGACTAAAAACGGGGGCGCGTCGGTAACACCTATGTGCCCTATACAACACCATCTTAACCCTTTAAAGGCTGTATACTGATTCAATAATCATGCCCTTTATCTGTTATCACCGTCATACTCATGATACATGAATTGCAGCTCTGGCAAGTGTACTCAATAGCGTTGCTTCCACGCTTCATTTTGCCCGTATGGGAGAGTAGGATGCATGAATGCAGCACTGGCCAGTTTAATAGTTGTTATACGTAAGCTTCAATCTCACAACTAACAATGCCACTCATGGTAATGTGCTCTGCTTGGAATTAACCGAACAAGTAATGATGCTTACTGGAATATGTATTCAATGCGTATCACCTGTACACTATCGATGGTTTATTATACAATTCGAAAATACTGTACTCATTTTGGTGCTGTTTTTTGGACATATTTTATATCGATATCATGTGTTTAGCTTGTGTGAGTTTTGAGTTACACTAGTGTATTCTAAGTAGGTACAGCGATATGAAATCTTTGTTAATTGTGGCCGTGAGACCATACCCATTGTTACATGAAATAAAGGAAAGGCCACTAGCTCTTATAGACTATTCATACCACCTTGCATGTCGCTCTAACCAGGGTATTCGTATTATGGATAACACTATTGTATAGTGTTAAGATATACACAGTAAGTTCCTCTTACCCTTTTATATACTCCACACACTAGTAATATTAGGTTTCAATCTGCTAGAGGATGCTAAAGAGGGACAACTTTGCTAGAATACAGCTATGTACACTAACATCTTCTGGGTTTTCACTGATCAAAATAATTGGCGTTTTATGGAATAGTGGCCATACAAAAAGACATACTGGGGTACTGTGACCATCTATTTATGAACCACTGAATGACCAATTATATTATAGAAATTATTAATCACAATTATCATGATAAAGGGTGAAATCGATTGAGCTATTATGAACATTAGATTCATACAATTCATGGGCTGTTACCCTTTATCCTATAGTTATACACTGAGTATCCGTGATAAGTAAGACTGAAAATCATAGAATATTGATTCTGTATCCATGTTATGACATGTGGGGCAAATGTAAGTGTGATATGAAGTGTATTTCTGACTTGTGCCAAGTGTATACATGGGCTGAGTTGTGAGCAGCCAAACTATGAGGGGCAGAGCGGAGCATCCTTTCTGCGTGGTGACCCTCAATTATTTAATAACCATGCATATATTATATTCGTTTATGTAATTTTACTGTTCATGGTCAAGTTTTTAACCAACAAGATGTACCAGTAATGGTAAAACACAAAAAAGGGCAGTATGCATGAGTTATGCCTACATGTGGATTTAAAGAAATTATTATTATGAGAACAATGACTCCTCTCTGATATGATCTAAACGTCTTATACTCTACTGGTGGCCTGATCTGAAGCTTCTGGTAGCCGCACCCATGGTAAAATACATCTATACTGTATTTTCGATATACCATACAGCGAAGCTTGTGTGTAAATCATTGTGGTATCAACATGTAGTTTGGATAGTTATTTATTTTTGGTACCAATAACACCCTTGTAAACTCAATAAAAGTATACTTCAAATTACTTGTTGTTAGTGGGTTTTTTTTTGGGGGGGGGGGATTATATTTTTCTGTATTGAATGTATTCTATTTCCTATAGAAAGCTGAACAACATCAGGAGATCTTTTACTTTTTGTTCACGATGTAGTGACATCCCTGATTCCATAATCACAATGTACATAAATGTCCATGGCATTGGCAATAATCTCAACCCCAGTATCTGAGGCTAAATATATTCGGATGAATAGTTATATCATATTCGAGGGGATCTTTTCCCCCAAGGTTTTAAGATGTATTTAATATCGTAATATTATTGATTTTATTTGACATTGCAATACACTATTAAAAACGACTTTACAAACGGCAGCTGACATCCTGATCTTGTTCTACACCACTGAAGCTCTTCTGTGGCAATGGATCCTCAGAGTCCATGTATATAGGATTGTCCTTGCCACAGTCCACGGTCACTACCTCAGCATCTAGGTCAGTCATAGACCATTTCTGCTGCTCTGCATTGCCAAATATCATGTAAACCACCCAGCCAATGAGGTAAATGCCCGCAGAGACAAAGAACACCGTTTGCCATTCCTGTGTAGTACCCTGCAACAGACATTAATGTAAACATGCTAAACACTCCAAAAATATAAAGAGTAACATATGAATCTTCAACACATGTATATTATAAGACCAACACACTTTTGGCAAAAAAATATGTACATGCAATGTGCAGCGTGTTAAAAGAAAAGAGTTAAAATCGTTAGCGAAAAAAGCCTGTTTATAAAGTGTGTAAAGGGACACTTTTCTTACAGTGTAGTTACTAAGTTTTGATTACGATGAGAAGATAACAGATGGATGGCATTACTGCCAGTGGTTGAATGCCTATAATTGTATAATGCTTTGTTGACTAACTTCCGGAAATGACTGATCATGTCTTGGTCGAATAACTTTAGTTATTTCTAAATGCCTTGTGAATCATTAATAGCCGTTGTATACAATGATGCTGACAATTGGAGGGACCCAAATGTGCGTAAAAAGGTTCATACCGTTGTTGTAATTGAGCCAATTATTGGGGGAGCTATGATGCCGGGTATGGTGCAGAGAGTGTTGTCTATTCCTTGTATTATTCCAGAAAATCTGAATAGAAACACAGGAAAGTCATACATAGGCTAGGCCTACAGATTTATATGCATTCTGAGGTAAAATACTGCATCAGCTATTTGAGGTTTGAATTGTATATCCTGTAGGGAGTGTCAATTTATTAATTACACTTTTCGCTTTGAAATACTATAAGCGGCCCCCCCCTCTTCCCTAACCCACCATCCTCCTGTAAATAATTATGAACACTCCTTTACCTGGGTGCCATGTCAATCTGGTTGGTCAATGCCCCTGACCTGACAAAGGCCATAAGCCCAACCCAAAATGTTAGAAGAACAACGGCCAGGGTTGTATCGTCAGAGGTCAGGTAGGCCACACCAATAGCAATTCCAGCACTTGGTACCATTCCTGGAAGAATTGAAGACTGAATTTAATCAACTCAAAAATAGAAATAAACAAAAAAAATCAGTGAGTCTTTAAACATCAAAACTAATGCTGGCAGAAAACTATGTATATATATAAAGCATGACACAGCAATCTCAGTGCACAGTTACAGGGTCAGCCTACCTATAGATTGGCACAATTTCCTAGTCCATGTTATTTTCAAGAGGCGTTTGGATATGATAAAATCTGCCATTAAAGATGCTCCAATAGTCAAAACAAAGTTACTAACATAGGGCAGGGAATTGTAGAGTCCATTCTGAAATGATTAAGAATGCAACGTTACACAGTCCTGTAGACATGATATATGGTTGTTTTGTTGGTTTAAGAAGCTGGCAGGATATGAATATCAAAACCTATCGCTCAAAAGCTGTACGATTGCATAAATTAAATTTGTATAAATCTAACCCTTACACATGCATTCACTTTCACTGCATTTTGATATAAAGTATCATATTTGATGGATTATTAGAACTACTTTAACTGGTTCACTCACCTCTGACATATCAAACTTGAAGACATCCTTCATGTATTGAGGGAGAGATGACAGTGCTACATACCATCCCCAATTGTAGCAGATATCAACCACGAATATGGCATACAGTGGGATGGTGGTCAGTAAGGGCTGCCATGGTACCCGGAGTGTCTACACATAATTTGAGAGTGTAAGATCGCAGGGATGGATACATGATTTTGAAAGGGGGTGGGGGGCATCGTTTAAAATAAATACTTAAAAGATATTTCATTAAAATACTCAAATTTCGGGCCAAAATGGGGTCCGCCCCCTCCCTAAACCCGCGCCTGGATCATTGTAAGATTCTATTCAAGCATATTGTTCATGGTTTTCACTGCGATTTTCAAAAATTGAAAAAGAACAGTGTCAGGTATGTACAAAATAGGATCTAATAGATCTAGTAGGAGCTTGATAATATATAGATGGTTCTTGTTTTAGTACTTCAAACACTATTTGACCCAGCTAAGCAAATCAAGGAGAACCCCACATAAGATAATGCGACCAACCTTAACTTCTGCCGTCATAGACAGAGAGGATTGGATGTAATCTCGTTCTACATCCGAGATTCTGGGGTGCTCTGAGGGAGAACTAAATCCCATGAAAAACCAAACTACGCACCACACAATGGACGCTATTCCTGAAAAAAACAAAAAAAAAAACAATGGCGGGCAGCTGTATTTGCCTATTGCAATGATACTATGCATGAGCCGTATTAATTTCTTCTCTCATTATTAGATATTCTACCTGATAATTGTCTAGTCGTATGTTAACGTTATTATAATGAACTTTATGTGTCATGTTTGATTAATTATATCATACATAAGTTCCCTTATTACCTAATGCAGTGACATTGCCTTGTCACCATCAAATTAAACGCTATTCTTACCCATTACGTAAAATATCGAAGGCCATCCTCCATCAAATCCATAGTCACAGAGATAACCAGATAGAATGGAACTGACGATCGACCCAACAGGTGTGCCTGGTATAAAGGAAGACGCTAACTAAAAATAATCAATGACATAGAGAGAGCAGATTGGAAATCTTAGCTTCCATTGTGTAGAATGCAAGGGACATAGCTGCTGGTACACGTGTAACATGGTATTGAAAACGTCACTTTGAAAGTAATCCCTTTGAAAGTATATTTGTGTGTATAATTCATCTTATATCATGACATCCTCGGAGGAGCGTGTACCTAACATGAGATGTGTCAATAAACATATTTTTAAATAAAAAACACACACATGAAACACATACCTGAGGTGAACACAGCCATGAGAACTGTTCTCTCTTTTGGGGGTGCCCATCTGCCCCAGAATTGGTAGAACGTTGGGTAATATACTCCCTGGCAACAAAAGTAAACATGCTTCAGAGGGATGCCACTCTAACCTCCGGGGCCTGTTCAGCTTAAAGATGGTGTATCAGCTGAATATTTAGAGGTTTTTTAGTTTTATCATATTACTATTGTATATCCTATCCCATACATCTTCCCTAACTTTTTAAATGATTGGCAGTGTCTTAGTCTATGAGATGAGCACATGCAGTGCAATATCTTTTACTGTAGGTCGACACTAAAACTGTCTATGTTGTGGTACTGCATGGCTCAGTGCTTTCTCTACCAGCCTAGTTTCCCCTGTACTCACCTGGGGGAGTGATTGAGTCAGTGAGGTGAATAAGCAACATTATTTTCTATCTCAAATCATGCATTTATACACAAATATATTTAACATTGAGCATTGCATGTCAGCTAAAATAATAACAAAACCCTTGATATTAAAATTATATCCGTTTTGAAGAAAGGATTTGGGAAGTCTATTAGCTGATATACCATCTTTAAGCTCAGATTGGCTAGTTGAAAGGTGACAAAATCAGGACATGGATTACAGCTAGGTTGGGCAGATGGCCGGGTCCGAGTCAATATAGGGTATCCCTAGGGTGGCTCTAATTAAAATTGGACAAACCAACCAGAAACCATGTTAAGCCTGTCGGCTTTGGTCATAGGGCTCTATTAATGTACATGTGGGTTGCCGGTTTGGGCACCTATGTCAGTTTTTATGTGTATATCAGTTTTAAAATGGATGGGGTGTCTGATTTGAATATGGAGGGGTTGGAAAGGGAACCGACCTGGTAGTTCTAAACTTTGACACTAGATGGCCCTACCAATTGCAAGTAGAGATGTAGAGATTTTCCCACAAAGCAGGAGCCTGGGGTATTAGGCACTAGCGAGATACTGGTGGCGTCCTCATGTGGTACTCTGGTACCAATTGTACCCCCATGGTCACCAGCAACGAGCCCAGCCAAATCTCATGTCCGAGATTGGGGTACAGATACTCAGGACCTCGTGCATGATCATGGCATGACGCCAGTCATGCACTCGGTGATAGCAGAGGCCAAATCCCAAGAGAGTGAAGTGTGGGTCTATGTTTCAGGCAGTACATAGTAATTGTGATTGTATAATGATATCACATAGGTTTAGTTTGGGTTTATGTGTCATTCTCACTTACTTTAAACACTCCAAGTTGGTAATATATTTAGTATTCAGAATGAATCTGTGCACACACCTTGCCAGACATCTCAAATGGGATCCATGTTGTATATTTTGGCCACCAGTTCCTAGGTGTCCTCACAGTGCTCATACCATAGATAGTTTCAGTACAACCCACCAGAGGGACTTTTTCAATATTCTTGCCTCAGGATTTAAATTCCCCTCTTGTAATAAAAGAACTCTGGCTCCTGAATAGCAATAGGGAGTACACAGGCAATACCTGTACTTCACTTTTCACCTTATTACTATTGTTAGCTTAGTCTATGTGATTTTATTGCTGACTCTTCAATTCAAACTTGCCTCTCAGGGACACATGACACTGAAAGTGGAGCCCTCTAGTGTTGAATCTAAGGGATAATTTGCAGTTCAGGACCTACCCACCAGAGAGAGGGGCAGTCAATATTTACAAAATGGAGATCATTTGTTCAGACTCAGTGAAGCCAATTTACAAATACATGTGATACAATATCTAAGGAATATGACAGTTTCCAAAAACAGGTCAGTTGTACAGTTAAGATACCCAGGAATCATGTGAGCCCTCACTACGACCTGAGAACCTGCTGCAATGTTCAGAACACAGGCTGAAAGTTCATTCTCTAGCTCTCAGACATGTGTTCTCACCATCTGCACGCCCCTGCGTGCAGATGTCTCCATCTAGGGTACAGACATGGTGTAAGCATTGTGAGTGGGTTGTAGCTAGACATTCCTTATGTCCCCTGTCCATTATAGGTTAGTGATTAGCACTGTGGCTTTGTGACACAAGGTGCAGGGGTTCTATTCCCTCCCAAGCCATATGCATACGTATATTTATAACCATTCGTATTCATGTTTATAGCTTTTTAGGAAATCAGTTAAATTGAGGTACAATATGTAACAGGGAATTGAAACAGAATTGCCATTATTTAACCATAGAAAATTACTGTAATATATGGGTAACATAAATGGTTATATATTATATACAAAATTTGTGGTGTGTAAAAGAGGTAGCCTTGGCATGGATTCGAAGCCAGGACCTTTGTATTGAGTTGCCATGGTCCTAACCACTCCCCCAATCCTAACAGTTGACACAACAACTACACAACTACCACCCATTGAAAATACTCATCATTCCACTTGTACCCTGATCTCGTTCACGAGATTTCCCTGAGCGTGTTGCTGTGAGGTAGAGGGTACACACTGGTACCAACAAACATGGCGCTGTTCACTGGACATCCTGCTAGAGCGGAATAGGGATAACACGTCCACTTCATGTACTTCCTATAAGTTTAATCAGCTGTATGTTCTGCTTAATGAAATTCACAATACATTGACTTCACAATTATACTCACTGATGCAAATCCTTTCAATGCCTGAACCACCATGAGGAGATAAACACTGGTACGAGCGGCAACTGGTGTCAGGAGGGTGAGGATTGATAGCATAGCCATACCTGTTTAATTTGATATAACACTATAAATGATTATAATATGTATAATAATTATAAATTTATTATTGTATATGTGACGAAACCTGGGAAATCGTTACATTAGGGGGAATAGGCATAAATGCTCTAAACATGATATTTCAGGAGATATAGCTAAAATGTGAATACTTAAGAGAAAATGACCTTAGACTAAATTTTCCCAAGGAATCTTTTGAAGCTATTATCAAAATTCTATTTTCATTCTAAATTGGTCCTATTTTGATTGTAAAAAGAATGTTTTTAGCCGTTTATAGCCCATTTGTTGCCATTTGGTTGCCATGGCAACCATCAATTCATTCTTTTGGAATAAAAAGTATCCCTATCCAATTGCCCCATCCATGAGGATTTCAGAACTGAAAACAAAATGCCAATATTCCTACCAGATCCAAATCTATGTACAATAATATGCATTTATTGGTTTAATTTCTAATACTTAGGATTTATATGGATTATTTGAAAATAGATTGATATCTGATTGTATTTCAGTCTATTCTGAATTCCTACATGTCCCTACCATCCCATGTATAAGATGTCATATCTCAGCAACTATTTCAAATATGTTGATGCTTGAAGCATCAAATTGTAGCTAAAGACATGAACTTAAAAAAGGGTGTTTTCCCCTAATGTTACGTTTTCCCACGTTTTGTCACATATAACATATTTAGATATTATAATTATCTTGTCTGCTTATTTGTCCCTTAAAGAAATATATATCTTTTAGTGGCATTTAAGCTGAAATAATTCGCCAAAGCTTCCTATATGCGCCATGAGGATCAAGGACGATCATACAGCACATCAAAGCACTGTGTGACCCTTATATAATGCAGCATTCATGCATGTACTCATGGAATGTATTAATATTAACATTTAATAATGTTCTCCCATCAAAGAATTACTCGATGGCACTGCGTTCTGGTGCATTATGATAACGGATGGACATGAACCCTAGAGGTATCATCCGCAGTCCTAAGGCTTAGCACCCCGCTTAGCACTCTATGCTTTTGACAGTAGATTGAGTGCACCATCCATTTACATGCACATGTAGTACATGCTTTCTCACCGGCAAGTATGATGACCTTTGCTCCAAGCTTGTTGGCCAGCCACCCAGCTGGTAGCTGTGTCATGAGGTAGCCAACGTAGAAGGACGAGGCCACCCATCCACGGAGTTCACGTGACCAGGTGAACTCACCACCCTATCCCAGTAGATAATATGAACACACACTATTTAACATCGTTATAGCAGGTATCAGGCATATGGGGTGGGGGTGGGGGGTTAGAAGGGATATTACATCCCCCTTCTCCACCAAAAACCAGCGGAACTTTTATTACACATAATTATATGCATTATCCTTTAAATGACCTAACGCTTATTAGTTATCACGATTTCCAATTAACTAACCGCAATGGTTCATTATATATGATTGGTTTGCACTATTGTAATTTAATATGGTTAACCGTATTAACTAATGAGAGGCGTTGCCTTTAAGATTAAACCATAGCGGTCCTTTCTCCTCATCAATACCATATTAATTGATATTTTAAATGCAGTAGTTTAGGTGTATGATATAAAAGTATAGCGCTATCTTACCTTATTGATACTATAGTCGTCCAGGGTTTGCCCCCCAGCATCTGTTGATGAGTAGCTCACGTTCTGATCGGTGGTCATACAGACAATGGCCACGCTCATATTGGCCCGCATCATGTACAGACACATTGTACCGAAAAAGGAAACCACGCAAATGGTGAACCGGCAAGACGTCCACCATGGCACTGCAAGGCATTCAATACTTTGAATAAGGCGTCCAATGATATTACACTGTGTGATGCAAAATTTGCGAAATCATGAAAAAAGACCTTATTTTTCTGCTATTGTTTCTCGTCGAGGTTGGAAATGATGGAGGCTTATACGTGACTATAATCTCAGGTCTAAACGTTCACTGCATATTGAGCTATTCAGTAATGTTATTCATATCAAACACACGATCAGTTATTGAATGCTATCAAAAAAACTTAGTAGTGAAAGGCCCTGAAGATTCCCAAATCCAAAGTTACAAAATAATACTGCAGACATTACACATTTACTTATTCTAAATAGTTTCTCTGGGTTAACTATCTTTCTGGTTAGCTCTTGGTTCTTGCTGAAAATCTTTGTATGTCTTAAGAGTTTTTTTTGTTTTTTTTTGCCAAATCAAAAAAAGGCCCTAAATATAATACTCTACAGAATACAGCCAAACCCCCTGCCACAGGCCGTCATCCGTGACAGAAATGAAATGCCTTTTTGGCGGACAACCTGATGAAACATACCGTTCGTATTGTTATCCACCTTCTTCATGGTATCCTCAAACGTCGTTGATGTCTTGTGAATCATTATTGATGTTGAAATAGGTTTGATGGCAAATAATATATGGTACAATGATAAGGAGGTGCAACAGATAACCACGGCAGATAACCTTTGCGAACTTTAAGTGGTGGCTTAATTAAAACGGACGATATCCCACGTGATCGGGTCATGAACACTGTACTAAACGTGAGCTTTTACAACACAGGAATGTGACCAGTCATGAACACAATTAATGTTAGGCCAAATAAAATAAAAAGTTTGTTTCCGGTAGCCCCACCGGGTCTAGCAAAACACTTCCGGGTCCCCCTATTTTCTTTATTTCCTTATTAAGGATCAGTAAAGATCTATTATCAAATAATCCATATAGATCATAATTATTAGAAATTAAACCAATAAATGCATATTATTGTACATAGATTTGGATCTGGTAGGAATATTGGCATTCTGTTTTCAGTTCTGAAATCCTCATGGATGGGGCAATTGGATAAGGATCATTTTCATTCCAAGAGAATGAGTTGATGGTTGCCATGGCAACCAAATGTCAACAAATGGGCTAAAAACGGCCAAAAAAACGTTCTTTTTACATTCCAAATAAGACCAATTTAGAATGAAAATAGAATTTTGATAATAGCTTCAAACGATTCCTTGGGAAAAGTTAGTCTGAGGTCATTTTCTCTTAAGTATTAACATTTTTAGCTACATCTCCTGAAATATCATGTTTAGAGCATTTATGGCTATTCCCCCTACTGTTGCGATTTACCAGGTTTCGTCACATTTTTGCAAAAGTGGGTTTCACCTGGGTTGGAAATGGGCAAACCGGGCAAAGGCATCCCTGGGATTCCCATGGGCTCAGCATGGGAGGCCAGATGGGGCCCGGGTGAGCTGAACCCATGAACTGAACTTAGTTTTTCATGGATTTCTTGAATTGCAGATAGCTTAATTTATCCTCACTTGTCCTTGGCGTGCGGATAGCATCGGCTCAAATTGCATTCATGAGCATAATATTCCGCATTAGCGAGATACAGTGGCTCCACCTCATAGAAGTATCTGTAATTATAATTATCTGAAGCTGGTGCCTGCCATGCCCAAAATCGGTGGTTTTAGGGGTCATAACCTGTGGGTATTGTGAGTGGGTTGTACCTGGACACTAGTTATGTCACCTGTCCAGTTTAGTGTAGTGGTTATCACAGTGGACACATGGTCCAAAGGACCTAAGCTCAAATGCCTCCCAATCCTATACCTAAAATGGTCAAAAGTTTTAGAAATTTATTTTCTTATATATTTTGTTTTAATTGATAGAAGTGAATACCAGCCTTAAGGATTTGTTCAGATTAAATAGAGAAATATTCTGTATCCATCCCCTTACAAATGTAATTAACTTGATTAATATGTATTTGGCCAAAAATGTTTGGTCCCCTGTCATCAAAAGTAGCAGATAGGCCTATGAAAAAGGACAAGTTCTACTTTTGAATGGAACGGTCACCAGATGTTGCTTGAAAGGGAGTTGAGCTTTGGTCCTCTGGACTGTGAGTCCACTGTCCAAACCACTACACTATACCAGACACAGGTGACATACGCAGTGTCCAGGTACAACATATATTCACAATACCTGCACCCTGATTGTCCCCTAATCTTGGCCACGAGATTTGACTAAGCGAGCTGCTGTGAGTACTGGGAATAGACCTAGTACCAGTGGAAATGGTGCTGTCCACTGACCATCTTGCTAAGGCGGAATAGATATAGACAGAGCTGCACGCTAAAGTGACCGAGTCAGTGGTTATTGCACCAGAGCTGCCTGGCCCATACTGCATGCTGGCCGCAGGCCTAGTGCAGTACGGGCCAGGCAGCTCGAGTGCAGTAACCACTGACAAGGTCACTTTTGAGTGACGCTCTGTGTTTATTTCAGGGTTTATTGGTGTAAAATAGATCTACAGTCCATGTTTGGTTACTTCCGCGATGTTTGGTTACTTCCGCAGAGTTTGTTTACTTCCGTTGGCCGCCATTTTGAATTCCGCGCAGGTCACGTGACCCTCGGGAGCATGAAATACGGGCAGAGCGTGAAATACGACCGAGGGTTATTTCAAGCTTCCCTCACATACAGCACTCCCATAGCTTTAACCTTGATAGGCCATATTCACCATGAAATAAACATACATATTTACTCTCTAATATTAAGGAAATTCCTTGACGAGACACAATCGAAAAGACAACCAAATCAAGATCCAACATGCTTATGCACTACACATTTTAGAGTTTTTATTCTAAGTGCCATTGAGCGTACTTAGAATAAAAGTCAGAATTAGTTTTGTTTAACCATATTTGATGGATAATACCTTATCAGTTATGTGATAAGATAATGAGTAAGCAGATACACATGCCTGTGATTCTACCCGCATGGGCAAGGTACATAGTTCATTATGTCTTTGCTTGTCCAGGTAGCCACAGTTGAAGAGTATACTCACCTAAATGCCATGATGCCTGATGTCTTGCCAAAAGTGGTGCTTTCTCAATGATGTTTTGTTCTGTCAAAATGCTGCATTTATACTCCTTATAGTGAATACAAGCTATGGCTCCCTGACATAGAATTAGGTCACCAAACCTGATGTATACTTTGAGCATAGCCTGGTGGTATCGATGTATGGTGATAACAAGGTCGCAGGTCGGTGATATGCCTTTATGGTTACGTCAAACAGCTCGATATTTAATTCAAAAATCAATCTATTTATACTACGTCTGATATAAGAACAGTTGTTTCCATAACCTACAATGACACGAATGGGACAAACAAAATAATTCTGGTTGATGGAAAAAGATTATGGACTCCATAAGTCCTCACCAGAAATAGCCCTTGTTGCCCGAAGCACGGCATGATTAGCAGTTCTGCATTCTGGATACAATATAAAAAGGTATTACCATCATTCAGCAGTGGATTCCTAGTTTGTATAAGAGAGAACCCACACTTGGCTAGCAGAACAAAAGAAAATGCCTGTCTGTATAAAATGTACAAACCAATCACAAAACAATCACTGGGTATAATATTTGGATATGCGTGAGTAGTTGCATAAGTGTAGGCGTGGACAATGGTTATCACCCCCGGCTAGCAGCTTGTACAATACTCTGTCCTTGGCTTATGAATACGACTTATACAGCGACACACCTCTACCATATTTACTATGTAAGAGTATCCATTCGAGGCATGAGATCAGGGAATGTCATGGCCTATTACAGAATGAGAGTTTCACAATCATTGGTCACATTCTTACTGCTTGTTCGAATAAACTTAATTGAACTGGGTGGGACTAATATTAGCTTACCAGCTGATGGAGAATTGAAATAAATTCTCAAAATTGGCCCTCTGACCCTTTCCCCCCTTCTTTCGATAATGATGCTGGACCCTTACTTCAGATTGATTTAAGGGAAGAGAACTTTTATTATAATATTTATTTATATATTCTCATTGGCAACATTTCACATTCTAATCGGAAATTGTATAGAACAGTTCACATATCACAGTGAGCTCGAGCATAACGACACAGCAGAACTAGTGCAAATAAATGGTAATAACAATATTTACATGATTAGGTGGAATGAGGATTACTTTAGAAGCGAAGCAAATCACACAATGGCCGCATTAATAAATCTGATGAAAATGTCATGGTACTCAGTGAAACGTAAACTTCATGGCCCTAAGATGAGACATTGATCCATTAGGTTGTCACTACTAAAACTTTGTACTTGTCATTAAGTCATTGTTATTGTTGATATGAGTAGGCATTGGATCAACTATTGAACTGGTGAATCCATGGTTATCTAGAGGCATTCCTGGTTTATCAATGTCTTGTTTTGATTCTGCTTTTGACCATTCAAGCTCCTCAGCACTTCCAAAAATCACATACACCAGCCACCCGAAAAAAGCAATGCAGGCTCCAATAACGAACACCAAACGCCACTCTTCTATTGCACCCTGGAATGGTATCATTAGTGAAAACAAAGTCCACATCACGTAGGGTACCAAAACATACATGCAGTCATATTAGCAGATTAGTAGTGTGAAGTTTTGATGATTCTAATTTCTTGAAATATGGTACACAGGACCTGCCCAATTCCCGGACAGGCTCCAATTCCCGGACGATTTTACAGCCCAAAGAAGTTTTCTCCTCTCTCCAGCAACTATTTTATTCTTTTTTGGTGTTTGTTACAGATATTGAATTGTCACATTGGTCCCAGTGAGTCATTGAGGGATATTGGCATATGTGCTGCCCTCTGTGAGCAATGCCCTGAAATAAGGTAGCAAAACCACTGAATTTTGTCCGGGAATAGGACCATACTAAAAAGCACTGTCCGAGAATTGGGCAAAGTACCATGGCTATTTCAAACAAGGTCTAGCCAATAATTAAGTACAGATAAAACCCAAGTAAACAACCTGCAAACTGTTTTTACACATCTAGTCCTCAAAACTACAATAATTGTGGTAATGCTGTCTCCACACACCAAGTTATTTTTAAAAAGGGGAGACTGTCCGGGAACTGGGCAAGTTGTCCGAGAATTGGGCACATTGAATTTCCACAAAGGACCCCCCATAACATATATAAATAATAGGTTTTGGCTAATGCCCATTTTTAAGATTGTGCTAAGGGGCCCTGGTAATGTATTCTGCAGAGTTTTTACATTAGAAACTGAGGTAGACGACCTCAGCAGTGAGGGGATAAGCAAACTGTCCGAGAATTGGACAAGTTACCCTATTTACTTTTGGTTTAAAAAAGGGCAATTGGCTATTTTGGGTGGAATCCTATCTATGTGTAGTGTGTCATGAAGATCTGCATAACCATACATCAACAAACAGATAAGGCATATTGAGGGGCTGTGCCATCTAGTAAATTCCCCATTCCCCCAGAGGTACTCACATAAGCACAGGGGTGTTGTTAGGGTATCAGGGTTTTCAAAGTTCTCTCGGCAGAGCACTAAGCAAGACAGGACCTAGTCATATAATCTTATGCACTAAGAGAATCTTAATTGGGATAAGCAAATTCCCATCAAACATACGTGTAGCTCCTAAAGGACTGATCATTTATTTTTAACAGCAGGGGAAGGTTGGTTATTTCTTTTCATTACCACATTTTGTCAATCCCTTTCCAAGACAGGTTCAAATTGATTGCAGTCGACCTCTTAGGTTCGAGCTATAATAAATACAGGCCTTTTCCCTTATAAGGGGTGAGATTTTCCCTCTCAAGGAGCTGGTTTTTCTTTGCTCCCCCCCTCCAAAAGAAAAATCCACCCCCCCCCTGTTAGAAAAATAATCACTCCCGACACTAAATTTAAGCTTTCATACAACATTTGTTAAATCTGTACCATTTCTACGATTCTAGGTAGTCAAATATGAACAGAAAATATCCACTTACATTCTTTGTTATTGCAGCAACAATGGGAGGAGATATTATTCCAGGAATAGTGCCAAGTGTATTGTCAATGCCCATGACTACACCGGCGTACCTATTGATAATTTAAGAAAAAAAGTCATCATAGAGCTAGAACATCATCACTGCTGTAATCTATCCATCACCTGATTATGGCATCTCATCCTGTTAATGTGTAATACCTATTTTAAAATTTTAAGTTTTTTAAACGTTTTTTATTGAGTCTAATAATACATTCAGAATACGTAGTAAATATGAAATGTAAAATAACCAGTATATTGGCGCATTGCCTTTCCTCCACTGGCACCCCAGTTGACAAGTCAAGCTTTCATGAGTTCTGATAAATGGGCATGAATAGCATTCTCTATTTACAATTTCTCCCGAATTGGATACTCCACACTACCCTAAATGTAAAACAGATTAAAGTGGTTACTTTGGTGCCAAATCAATGGTATTGGAAGCTGCTCCTGCACGACAGAATCCTAAGGTTCCAACCCAGATTGTCAATAGGATGATAGCAATTGTTGTCTGGCTGCAGGTTAAGGCTGCTACCCCTATAGACACAGCCGCACTTGGTATCAGTCCTGAAATTCATAGGTTAAGAATAACAGTATAGATTTAGTATTATAATTCAGAACTATATCTTTCGAGATACTAATATCACTACTTAACATGGATATTTTCATATCATGTAATTTTCCCAGGCATAGAAATCTAAGCTATGAATTATGCGTATTCAGCAAAAGTAGGTGTACATTGTTGTTCTTAACATATTTCACTGCAATATTATTATCATCATTACCAAACGTTTGAAACATTTTTCTTGTCCATGTTATCCTCATGAGCTTCCGGGATACGATAAAATCACACATCAATGAACAAAATATGCTGATGACAAAGTTTGTTATGTAAGGTAACGAATTGATGAGACCATTCTGCAAAATTAAGATAACACCACATTGCATATTTATAAACATGTCATTGTAAAGTATATAAGATAGGAAGAGTAGAATATAATGTACATTGCAAACATGTTTTTCATAAAATTTATGAAATATTATAATTACACTGTAGAGCATATAACGAAACAACATGGGAAAACCTTCATCCAAAGATGATAGTAGAAATACTACAAAAGTGTCAGTTTCAATATATTTAAGGTACTTAATACATGCATAAGCTGTTATCAATAACCATACAGCAAGGGCAGCATCCATGAAGTAACAACTATTTCCCCCCTGGCAGATATAGTTTAGCCATGTTTATTCGAAAAAAAAAGCATAATACAAATATCCTAAAAGGAAATGATATTTCTTGAATACACTTAGAACAGAGTTGTGAACCATTATCAAATGAAGCTTTGAGAGAAACGTTAGTAATGTAGAGCCAGGGTACCAGAGTGGCCAGAATAATGAAGCATAGATTTTTAAAAATGGCCCGTGTACGTGTATTATACAATATATTATCTCTTATATAAATGATTCTTCGATTCGATGCTAACACTTAATTTGTGCATTGCAATTTCTTTTTTCAAAAATGGTACAAGCGCCATTTTCTGGTTGATTTCCCTTTGCTCTAGATATAAGGTAGACCAACATAGGCTACTGATCTAATGCAACCAGCCCAAAAATGCGGGCCATATTAATAACAGTTGACTGTACATACCAAATCAATATAGAAATATCATAATACTGTAAACCCTCGAGTATCAGCCGAACTGGCAGATGAGTCATATCCTGAGTTTGGGCTGATCCTATAAGCCGCAGAGGAAGTTTGATTATGTCAACTTTAGTACTGTAAATACATCTTAAGACTCGCATATAAGCCTTGCATACTAGCCACGGTCTATACGCGAGGTTTTAAGGTATAATGATGTACATGCTAAATGATACTAATCCGAAGGGACGGATATGGATCATAGCAAATAACTGATAAGTGAATAAATATAATTACCTTCTTGATATCAAACTTTAGGACATCTTTCATGTATTGAGGAAGTGAAGACAGTGCCACATACCATGTCCATGCAAAACATACATCCACAACAAAACATGCATAATACGGCACAGAAGTGAGCACGTGTTTCCATGGAACTACCAGAGTCTGTAGAAATTGTAATCAACAAGCAACCAACTCATTTGACATGGTGACACCGGTGTTGTATACAGCATAGTAATCAGCTAGTTAGTATTGTCAATATTTAGTCATGTATTCGAAACTGAATGATGCTGAAACATACCAACACTATAATATATTATAATATAATATTATAATATAATATATTATATAAGGCCAGCTGGAGCATCCTGATGGTAGAAAAGGGTACCACAGTCTATTGAACTATAACAGTGCCTGTTTACTCCCGATACATACTTATAAGAGTATCGATACAGATTAATGTGTGCAGGAGTAATGGTATATTTACAATATTTCAAGCCATACCATGACACTTGCAACTAAGCCTATAATTGACCAAAGGGGTAGTTTTTACTACTGACAGTCAATAAGTGAAAGAATCTACACGATTGACAGCGTGAACTGTCAATTTCAGAGATATCATGCACCAACCTTCTCCCCAGATACAGATGGCAAGGAGTTCTGAATGTATTCTAATTCCTCCTCAGAGATTCTGGGATGTTCGATTGGTGTGCTATATGCCATGAAGAACCAGACAACACACCACAGAACAGACACCGCCCCTGCAGTCAGAATAGTAGTCAATGTCCCAGCAGCCAAATTTGGGAAGGGATACCTCGTAACATTTCTGTTGCCAGGACTGTTCGTTGTATTGGCACCTTACTTTTTAAAATCATTTTGGCAGTTTTTTTTAAATGTTTGCATACACTTATTTTGAAATAAATTACACCGTAACATCATATTATTCTTTCATCGTTTATCCAAGCATCGTTCATACCATATATGTAAAATATTGATGGCCATCCACCATCGAATCCTTTCTCACAAAGAAGCCCAGAGAAAATTGAGCTCAACACTGTTCCGACTGGTGATCCTGAAATGATAATAATTATTATGGTCACTCAGCTTTGTCAACAAAGCATATGGCTCAGTCTCGCGACTTTATAACAATTGGATAGTCTTTGACCGGGTGACGTCTTTGACCGGGTGACGTCTTTGACCGGGTGACGTCTTTGGCCGGGAAGCGTTATTATAGCATAAATGAGACGTATATAGTAAGAAATGGGTGAAAAACGTCAGAGGATATTTTCACAATATAATGAAAGGAAATTCATTCAAAGTTTGTTATATTTATATGTAGGCCCTTTTGCGTGCATTATACCATTGTGTTATATTTTTTCCTCTGCCCAGTCAAAGACCCCACTTTCTATGTCATGTGGACTTTGAAGAGCTACACTGTCAAAAGTATTATGCAATAACCATCCACATATTTTCCTAAAATAGTAGAGATATGGAAAAAAACATAAAAAACAATTGGCCTTTTCTAGCCTCCCGGTCAAAGACGTCACCCGGTCAAAGACTATCCAATTGCTACAAAGACTGAGCCTTATCCTATTTTCAGGATAACAGGGTATTCGCAGAAATATGTGACAGAACAGGAAGAAAAACGTACCATTACTGGCATGTAGTGTCATAAACAGCCACTAGGTGGCCACCACCTATGCAACAATATGACATTACCCTACCTGTAGACTAGCTTATCATGGAACTTTTAGCCAGTTCTCCTTTCCTGTTTCTAACAATCCTACCCTCAAAATAATCATCAAGAGCTTTTCTGACTCTGTGTCAAGCACTGACAGTGCTAGTACTATTGGGTGGGAACTCAGAATATTCTCCATAATACTACATTTAATTCTTTACTAAAGCTGTTGGTCTAGTCAGGATCAAGTTCCATGATAAGTCACAAGGATAACAGTATGTCGCTGCACTGGTGGCCACCTAGTGGCTGTTTATGACACCTAATCCTCGTAATGGTATGTTTTCCCCTGTTGTGTCACATATACACGTCTCTGTTGCTTTGTCCAACACAGCTAGCAACACACATGCTATTTATTTTTTATCAAATACAACAGCCTTATTGATTTAACCAAGGAGTGCCGTATTTAACACCCCCCGTGAAATAACCCATGGCCGTATTTCACGGCCCTGTGACGTCATCAAAACGGCGGTTTGTTTACATTTGAACGGCGTAGAAAGAAGCTATTTTAACCCCTCAACCCCCCTATAGGCCCTAATGATTTAATTTGAATCGAAAAAGATAAAAAATAAACACAAAGGCATACTCGTTTTTGGTCTGTTGGTGGGTTATTTCACTTATTGACCCTCGGGCCGCATTTCACTCGGCCTACGGCCTCGTGAAATACGGCCCGAGGGTCAATGCGTGAAATAACCCACCAACAGACCAAAAACTCGTGCACCTTTATAGTTCACATAACAGTTTATCAGATACGAGAGGGCAAGCTGATTATGCATATTGCATCCATAGGCAGGGATCAGAGATAATCAGCCTTATTGTCAAGTAGATATATCTACTATAAATTGGATTTATGTGAAAATGCTATGGATTACTCTGGTGAGTCCACACACAGTCATTGTGAGAGATGATTGCAGGGGGTGATTGGTACTTTCTTGACACTTCTGTATTAGTTTTAGACTCGCATTCATGATTGCATATCAGATCAAACTTGATTGGTGCTGTTATGGTTCTTGAAATAAAGAAGAAAATAACCAATGATGTACCACTGATGTTACCTTAATTTTCTTTAGCAAAGTGAGTAATAAGGGGTCTTACCGGCCAGAAATATACCAATTGAAGCCGTCCTGTCATTAGGAGGGGCCCACTTTCCTAGGAGGTTGTAGAATGCTGGATAGTAAACACCCTGTACAGAATTGAAATGATAAAGAGATAAGCTGTACAATGAGAGTAGTTTTGCTTTGTCTGGTGGTAATCTATCTTAGCTGCAAAAGATATAATAATTATATCAATATAATATATCACATATTATTTTTTACCAAATACTACAGCACCATTGGTTTAGCCAAGGAGCGCCGTATTTCACGACCCCCGTGAAATAACCCATGTCCGTATTTCACGACCCTGTGACGTCATTAAAACGGCAGTTTGTTTACATTTGAACGGCCTAGAAAAAATGTTATTTCAGCAAATTTAGGCCCTCCCGCCCCTAAACAATTTAATTTGAATCGAAAAAATGTAAAAAATAAACACAAAGCTCCTCAGCACTTCCAAAAATCACATACACCAGCCACCCGAAAAAAGCCCGAGGGTCAACTCGTGAAATAACCCAGTCAACAGACCAAAACTCGTGAACCTTTGTCTATTTATGTGATAGCACTTACCGAAAAAGCACCTTTCAAGGCCTGTACCACCATAAGGAGGTATACACTTGCTCTAGCTGCAACTGGTGTCACTAAGGTAAGGGCTGTTAACCCCACCATGCCTGGTTAAAGAAAGGTAAAATGTAATTAAAACAATATGTTGTTATCTATTCAAGCATCATAGAGCATTATATCCGCCGCAAAGAATTAATCCAGTGAGCACACAACATTCAGTTGAACATTGTGTTTGATCTTCGGTTATCAGCTATATCTATCAACGCTGATTCAATGTTCTGTTCCCACTGGAAAGGGGTGTTATTCAATGTCTATAGTCAAAGCACATATTGGAATACATGAAGCCAGCCTGACATACATAAACTGACCTCCGCCAATGATCCATTTTGCTCCAGTTTTATTGGACAACCATCCTCCTAGTACTTGTGTCAGCAGGTAGCCAATGTAAAAAGAGGATAGGACAAATCCTCGCAGTTCCCGTGACCAAGCAAATTCACCACGCTGTTTGAATACAGAATAAACCTCAATCAAAACAGACAAAATAAGACAAGATAATTTGCATCCACTCATATCTTTTCAGAACAGGCACTGTATTAACAGTTGGTTGCCATTTTTGTAGGTGTATAGTTGAATCTACTGTAGGTGTACAGTTTATTGTAGGTAAACGGTAGAATCTACTGTAAAGCTAAAGTAGTTCCTGTAAAACTACAATAGATTCTACTGTGTACCTACAATTACTCTTTACAGTGGGTCCTACCTTGTCCCCAGAGACATCTGCTTCATAAAGGCAGCTGCTTCCTGCATAAGGCTTTGAACTTGTGTAGTTTGCTTCCACTGTGTTGTTGGTGTCAGTCCTTGGATCCCTGGTCATACAGACGATGGCCACACTCATGTTAGCCCTCATCATGTACAAAAACATGGTCCCAAAGAAACCCAGGAGTGTAATGGTGAATCGACATGATGTGAGCCATTGCAGCAATCCTGAAGTGAAATACACATGTTTGAATAACCTTTGCTGACAGCGTCTTAGTTGGTAATTCAGGAATGCTAGTCTACAACATTAATGATTAATTATTGCAGTGTAAACTTTGCTAATATACCCAAGTTGAGCTCAGCTAACCTAACGGTTGGAGAGCGCTTGCAGGATGTTTGCAAACGTTGAAACGTTTGCAAAACGTTTTCTCATGTTGTTTTTATCCTTATAGTTGTCATTAAATTCATTGTAATAGAGGGGGGGGTAGGGTTTGTGAAACAGTTATAACTGTTTTACAACAGGGTAGACCCCTCCTGAGGGGGCTGGGGTAAGGATTCTTACCCCTCTTGAAGGGAATGGGGGGATATACATTTCCGTTTCACAGTCAACCCCACTGGGAATTTAAAACCATTTAAAATGGTGTTTAAAGAGGACAAAGGAATCCATTATATACATGTACACTCATAATGTATACTTCTGATCAAGTGAATTATAACTGGCAATGCAATTTTAACTCTTTAAGAGCAGCACCAAATTTTTAATGATGAAAATAAGATAGATTGTATTCACTTGAATGCATTTACCGGTTTGTTCAGCTGTGCCACTTGTATCCTTGCGTCCTGCCATCCTTACATTATCCATCAGTATGAAAAAAGGATATCTCTCACAGCCCTAAGCTCATACAACTATCCATGCGATTTTCTGGATTAGCTTATGGATTTACTGATTGCATTCGGTAACATAGCTCATGCACTAGATGATCTCACAATATTATGCGTGATGATAGAAGCCCAGTGGCAAATGTTCACGTGCAGTTTCACATAATAATTATGTCATAAGCAGAGTACAGCTTACACAATGTGTTATAACCACAGATAGTGTTATAACCACAGATATCGATATGCCTAGATGCCAATATTTCTATATGGGTTCTATATAATTATACGGCTATGTTTGTTTCCATCTCCATCAGTGTTATCTCTGCCCCTTTGGTATTAGGACAGAGACGTGTATAGATGTGTACTGATGACAATGATGAGGCCAAGATGATGTGGTTGATGTTTATTGTAGTATCAGGAGAGCCCCACTGAGTGTGCACCAGGTACACTCTGGGTTTTATACAGGTATGTATGTCTAGACCATATTATGATTATGGCAGTGGACCTATTTGTGAGAAAATGAAAATGTTTGAGATAATGCAGATAATTACACCTTCCTATCTTAAAATAAGGTAAAATACCAACCAAAACATCCTTTTTATCATGTCATATTTACAACTGCCGGTAGAGTGTTAACCCTTTAAGGTCCGCATCGTGCTTTAATCCATTATACCCTTTGGTCGGCATGATGCCTGAATGCCTTCTCAGTGCTGGTGATATTTTAATCCATCCATGTGAGGGGAAAACATATTTTGTAGGTAGCTGTAATTAAGGCTAAGAGAGGTGGCTGGAACAAGGATCGAGCTCACGACCTGCCGGGTTGGAAGTAGGCCCTGATCCGTTTCACAACAGAGCCAGTGTTACTGATAGCTTTATTGGGAAATACCTCTAGGCTACTTCTCAACTGATTTGGCTAAGATCTGGCTAAAGAATTGTAGCTAACCCAACATAGCTCATTAAACGCAGACATAGCAATGCTAAAGGCATAGGCCAAGTCTGCTTTAAATGAGCTACATCATTGTTACCTAAAGTCCCTAATGAGAGGTGGCTAGACCAAGGATCGATCTTACGACCCTGTGTTTGGCCAACTTTGGTTAGGTTCATGACCAAATTTGGCAACTTTGGTGAGGTTTTGTCATGACCAAATTCACCAACCCATAAGCCATAATTTGGCAGGCTGGCAAAGTGTGACCAAAATTTGGCAGGCTGGCAAAGTGTGACCAGAATTTGCTGGGTCATTTGGGCAGTTGCCAGCATGATGCAGATAATACTCATTGATACAGATAACGTTCATTAAAACAGATAACGGTTGGAGGTGCCTAAATTGAGATAGCCAAAGCTTACTTAACATCACCTTAGTTACTACACAGTGCTCATGGTTGGATGGTTACTACACATCAGGTTTCGTTTATACACGTCTGCACGCGGCCAGCCGTGATGTGTAGTTGATACACATCACGGTTGTACAACCCTCCTCCCCACACTTATAATGAATCAGCAGCTTTCAGTTGGTGTCCAGTAGGTCCCGTCCTCAGACCCCTTCCCAGGCACACGGACTCACATGTAATGAATCAGCAATTCTGTGTTGCCATCGGAGCGGGTACACAATGACAGTAGGTATGGCGAGGTATGGAATAAATACTGGGGTGCCAAATGTTGAATACGTCAGAATCTAGCTTAGGAGCCCTATTTTCTTTAATTTTATATATATATATATATATATATATATATATATATATATATATATATATATATATATATATATATATATTTGTTATATGGCCTCATTGTATAACCACTATTAGGGCCTATTGCTATTAATTTTGTTTAGGTGTAATGATCAATCCACAGTTTTGAATATAGGTATATAATCAATTGACTGCTAAAGCATTGAACTTCTGTCACTTTATCAACAACTATGGATGACTAGACAAAAAAACAGTTTGCATTGAATATCCTTTTATTGTAAGTTTACAAGTTTATGCCATGACTGAAGTCAATAATATGATATGCTATAACTGTATTTAATGTATATATTTTCCTCATCCCATGACATCACCGGACGAGCATGTAAAGTACATAAAATGTGTCAATAAACCTACTTAAAAAAGTAATGTAGATGTGCCTAGCATAATGCTCACGTGAGAAGTGTTTCATAAACATGCCAAAATAATATTTTACTGTCCTATACTAGTAGTGTATCTTTTTGGCAAGACAGAGTGGAAATCTGTGACCTAGCTATATCAATCAGTAGAATTTGCTAATGATTTAGACATGGGTTTGAGTTGACCCGTACTTGGAACCTTGTGTTTGTGTGGTTATATACTCTGCTTCTTCTGCTGGTGGGCCATCAAAGCCATGGTTGTCTGATGGTGTGAGGTCTTTTTCCTTATCTACATCCAACTCTACCCGTGACCATGCCTGTTCCTCTGCACTCCCAAAGATAACATACACCAACCAGCCAACTAGTACAATGCAAGCACCTAGGATGAAGACACGGCGCCATTCCTCTATAACTCCCTGCAATGACCATTGTTACAGATAATTAGTGTTTAACTGGGGATAGATATTTAGATGGTATATACATCTTATCTAACCTCAAAGGGAACACGTTTAAAAACATAATTCAATATCTTAATAGAGTATTTAGATGGTAAATACATTTAATTTAATCTCACTGGAAACGAGTTGATAAATTACAGATATCAAATAAGTTGGACATCGATCACAGTATATATGTCATATGTGCCACAATGTTTATAAATGAATAGGACCAATATAATAGAATATACTAATCTAATTGCTAAAACAATAGTATGTTCATATGTGACATAAGCTATCTATATACATACATGGTGTTTGGCATTAGTTATAAAATTATACTCACATTTGGTGTCATCATGCTCACAATGGGTGGCGCTATTATTCCAGGAATTGTTTTAAAAATATTGTCAATGCCCATCAGAACACCTGCGTATCTACCAGAGAGGGAAACAAATTTCGATTTTAAATTTCGGTCTTTATAAAACCTGTTTACAACTATTTCTTTCCTAACTTTAGTTCCTTGGGGCGGGGTTTATACATCTTTATTGAGGAACTAGTTCAATAAGATACAGTGCTAACGTAAATAAACCCGTCCGCAGCAATACATGTAAGGAATCAACCAGCAAGTCACTCACCTCGGGGCAAGATCCACAATGTTGATATATGTACCCGAACGGGCAAAGCCCATGAACCCAACCCATAACGTTAGAAGTACGATAGCCGCTGTTCTCTGATCACCGTTCAGGGCTGCTACCCCCAATGATAGCGCTGCACTAGGTACCATTGCTATAGGGATTGAAAACAAAATGGCGTCGTTTAATCAGAATAATAGATGAGCAGCAACATGTTCAACGTAGTACAAAACTCTTTATTGATGTCCTCAAAAAAAGAAGAAGATATCGAGCATTCTACAGGGATGAGGATCACTGCAATGCCATCAGTGAATGCAGCAGTTCTATATATACATATAATATTTGGTGTAAAGTTTTAGGAGCATGAGATCGTGTTTAACTAACCCAGTGTACTGAACAGCTTTCGCGTTGTCGTGATGTGAAGTAATTTTCTAGAAACGATGAAATCCGCCATAATCGATGCTAAAATGCTTATAGCAAAGTTGGCCAGATACGGCAAAGAATTGAAAAGTCCATTCTGTGAAATGCGAAATGAGATGAATGATAGAGTTAGGGGTAGGTGTTATTGTAATGATGATTTTTGCTTCAAGTGCCCAGATCAAGCCCAGGTTCAACCCACCATGACACAACACGATACAAATTTTACATTAAAAGGTAATTTCTGAGAATAATACAAAATTAGTATGATTAAAGTTATTTGTAATGTTGTTGGTGGGCTGGACCCATGAGTTCTGGTACTAAACCCTAGTTATGGGCCCAGATTAATTGCCCAGATAAACCATATGGGACCCATTAAGCCAGGCAGTCTTGGTGACTTTATTGTGACATCTGTACAGACCAACACAACCTGTAGAGCATCTCGACACTGACTCTGGGGAGCTCTTGTCTTTTAAGTTATAGATGTTTTATTATTGATTATTAATGCAGTAGAATATCATACTGAGGCTGAACAACAATAGTTTAAGATTTACTCAAAATCGTGAACCAATTTAAACAGCTTACACTCTTGATGTCGAACTTCAGCACGTCTTTCATGTATTGTGGGAGGGTTGATAGTGCAACATACCAACACCAAATGTAACAGAGATCCGCGAAGAAGAGTGCATAGACTGGTACAGTTCTCAGAATGTCTTTCCATGGTACATGCAGGGTCTGCATTATCAATTTGAAGCATTCTCTATTACTCTATTGCTCTACAATTCAATTACAATATAAATATGGTTTTACATTTTCTTGTTAGTTAGGACTGCATAAGAAAGGGAGTATTTCCATGCAATATTAAAGAGCGTATCAAACAAATGTAAAATCCATAGTTGATGGTTTATCCTAGGTTCTGATACTAATGGCAGGACAAATTGATAATTTTACATTTATAAAACAGCATTGACCAGGCTTTTATCATCCTTGGCCATACATCAAGTCCAAACCTTATTTTCAGAAACAGAAGGCAGAGATGTTTGAATATAATCTAGTTCAGCAGCGGAAATCCTTGGATGTTCAGCAGGAGAGCTGTACGCCAGCAGAAACCAAACTGTGCACCATACTGCCGCTGCTGCCCCTGGTAGAGTCAAGTAAGGTGACTGTTTAATCAAAGTGAGTAAATCCGATGATTCCGACTCAGACTTAAAAATATCTTTTTAAAATTGCCGAGGATGTTGACCAATAACCCACTTCCTTTTTTATTATTCTATTATATTTATGCTCATTACTACTGTTGTTTTGCTCAAATTTGATATTAATGGGCAATTATAGTCAATTGGTGGAATAACATCGCGCATGTTATTCTCTCCATTGAAAATACACTGTAGAAAACCTTGGCTTGGCCCCATAGGTTTTAGAATTTGGCAAAGACCGGACATACCCACTTTAAAGAATGGATACATCTGAAGCTGATTACATAGCATTATAGTAACCTTGGTGTCGGGTGTGGTAATTGAATCATGTGAACAATTAATATAGGGGGAGGGGAGGGGAAACGCGAAAACATAAGGGGAATCTCTAAAAACGTGTACCCTTATTACGGGAAAGTACTTAGGGGAAAGTGGGTATAACACTTAGAGGTGGATTAATCAAGGCCACTCAAAAAATAAACGGGTTTCTCATCACCTCATCATAAAAATCGTGATTTGGGAAAACCCTTTTTTAAAAAACATTTTTGTGAAAAATATGTTACAATCGGAAAGAATATTGACAAATTTGGTATCAAATTAAAGCTCTTGCTCACAGTAATGCAGTCAGCTAGGAAAGACTTGCATGATTACAACTTTTGCCAATCAATAAACTCCAAATTACTAAAATATGAAAACTGTTGGCGAAAAGTCTGAGTTTCCCTATATATTGTGGCTTCAACAGGCCCTTTACCTTGGAATGATATAGATGAGGGTAGGTGTAGTGGGTACATATATGGTGCTGACATAGTGTTTGCAAGGCATGACACTGCATGCGCACTCACATTTCATGGAGAATATTTACTATCCAGCTCAAAGAAAACTTAAGTACAACATGATATGGTACGACACAGTTTCAAAGGCGTAGGAAGCAAATCTTTGTTAGAGAGGGCCCACTCGAACTAGTTTTAAACATCGTCTTAGATGAAAATGTATGATGGCGCATTCACACACCTTTATTGGAATTGAATAAAAAAAAGTCTGAGCCTCATTAAGTTCTGGCTGGGGATCCAGTGTCCTCGGCCCCCATTTTATTCCTATATACGAGGAATTTTCTTTCTGTTTTTTTTTCTGTGGGTAGGTGAGTACAAATAAAGTGGTTATAAAGATCTTAACACAGGGGCCTTAATCCATCCTCTATTCTTTTTTCTAATCCAAAAATTAATATTCTTCTTGACCCACGTGAAGAGGATGTCTTAGATAGTTTATGTGCGGTTTTCGGCCTTTTTGCTGTCTCTAGTAAGGTTTAATAATGCTATAATGTAATAAACTCATGATCATTATCCTCATGATAAAGGAGACCCGTGGGGTGTTTCACAAGGGGGACATACAATTAATTGTAGAACAAGTGTTTCTATAGGAGCTGTTAATTGTATATAACCACTAAGACTGATATTTGGTTGTATCAATTGTATACTGCTTATAAAAAGTGTTTCACAAAGGTCTACAACCAAGATGTCAAGTCAGGGTCTTTGGCCTACAATCTAGATACAACTAATGTATAAGTGTTTCACAATGCATATTAGCGTGGAGCTCATACCATGCCCGCTAATCTTTTCCTTACATATTCTTTCACATTTTTTTTCATGCAATATATGTGTCATACTACACACAAGAATCCCCGCAAATATGTGTTTATTCAGGATGAAAATAAACTGGCTATACACATTTAAACAACACTAATGTGACCAGGCACATGGAAAGGGGTACTCATGGGGAAATTGATGATTAAAGTTGATGTCATGATCTTTAAAATGAGACATCATAAGGCAAGATACTCTTTGTAGTTTTGTGGGAATCACATCTTGAACATGTGTTGTTACTTATAACTGAAAATGATAGATAAGCTATAAATGCACTGTATCCCATAATAACCACTAGAAATGATGAAAATGTCAGATTTCCTAAAAATATGCTAAATAAATGTGAATATCTAATGTAGATTTGGTTCTAGGAGGAATTTTCAAGATCTGTTTTCAGTTTTGAGTTTCTGATGGAATTCTCAAGAGACTAGAGCCAAAATGTTCCATTTGGAAACCATGGAATGGTTTCCACGGCAACCAGGAAATGTGATATGTGCCAATTTCCCATAGAAAACGTTCCATTTACATTCCAAATATAGAATGTTAGCACTAAAGACGGAATAATTCTAAGAAGGCTACTGTATTTTCCATAAAGAGTACCCTAAAGCATTTTTGGGCATATATTTCACTATTTTGCAATTCTAGTGCCCCCTGGTGGCCAAAACCAGAACTAAAAATCTCCCATGAAGGTACCTTCTCACGTGTTGGGCCACAGTCTTATGTTGATCCTATGTGATCATCATACAAGGGAAGGATATTTAGGATTAATGCTACATGGTTATTTAGGTTGACTTACTTTTACCAAATGTTAGTCTTAAGTTGGTGTTTCACAAGCCGTTTTATCATCTTCAATTGTATCCAAGTATATGACCACAGATACAATTGAAACTTGTGAAACACCAAGGTAAGATTAACATTCAGTGATATTAAGTTGGTCTTAGAAAACATGTAAAATTAATTGTATCTATTTTTCCTTTGTGAAACACCCCACCGGCATGGGTAATAGTTCTAGAATTGTAATTGAATGGATATTGCAGGTGTTTCAAAAGGATCATTCTATTATACAACACTCATAAATCCATTCTAACTCAGTGCCATGGGCACAAAATTTAGTTCAGCATTGAATCAACATTGTCAACCATTTATCAATGTTGATTCAATGTGCTGTGTCCACTGGGAAACAGTGATCCTTTTGAGACACTGAGCCACTGTTTGATGGCAATGTTTGTATCAAATACTTGCAAGTATAAGCTTACCGAATAGATAAAATATCGATGGCCATCCGCCATCGAACCCATGTTGACAAAGTATTCCAGAGAAAATGGAGCTAAGCACCGTTCCTACTGGGGTACCTAGAAAGATAATATAATCATTTTTGTATGCCGGTGCTTTTATAGAGAAACCTGTTCAATGGTTCTTCCTCCTGGCATCTATTGCCAGCTCTCCTAGGCCTCTCACTATATAGGCGCTATAATTTGTGAGTTACATTGTATATACTAGTTTAAATATTTCGATTTTTTTTTTCACATTATACGGATAGATTAATTGAATTTACTTAGTGCAGAGAGAACGGTGAGATCTGTATGGTAAAACATATAAGAACATATTTGCTAGACGTTGCCGGTCTTAGTCAGGTGAAAATACACACCTGCACCAAAGACGGCTAGGAGAACCGATCGTTCATGTGGAGGAGCCCATCTCCCAAAGAGTTGATAGAATACAGGAAAGAAAACGCCCTGTGGGAAACAGGGCAGTTAAAAATAATGTACGTAATATAGTATAATGATCCATGCAGTGCGCCTACATATGTGCTATGTATAATCATTTATATAAATCTACACACAAGCAATGAGTTGTCAGTTGGTGGACTATTAATAGAGATTCCAAAAGATGGCCACACAGTTCAGACAGAGTAAAAACTCCCCATTTCTTGCCAAATAAGAGAATTACTATAGATAAGTGCTATAATTCCGTATTTCACGCCACCATTGAATACGACATTTTTGTTTTGTTTCGTTTCTTATGTTATATCAATATGGAATGTTATAAAATTATACATATATATATTTTTGTGTATTGGACCAAGATTTTGTCTTTTATGGCCCCCGAAAGGCAAAAAAGCCCTAAAAAACATCAAAAATGGCAAAAATGACATGTTTTACATGCCCCTCATTTAATCTGAGGAATCAATAGCCCATCCCAATTAAGTTTTTCCATTAGGCCTATGTTATAGTAGATGGATTCAAGAGATTTTACCATGATATGTATCTTTCATCTTTTACAGTAGACTTTTTGCTGTGAATTTCTCACTTATTGTCAATCTATGACATTATATTGGTGTCCTCACATAGTAGTTAAAGAGATAACACATCATAATTATTTTACCCCTCATGTTGAGGTAACATGTTGGCCTAATACTGGAAAAAGAAAATTTTCAAAAAAATCCAATTTTCTAGGCTCCAGGGGCAGATGCATATTTGATACAACATAAAAGCACGGAGTAACAATTGCCATTTCTTTCTCTCCTGTGGTTATTTCTGGCTATATATTGAGTAATTATGTTCCAAAAGGACTTGTGGGGACAGGGGGTTAGTGCTTGATAGCTATGGTTGATCATCCATTCACCCATGCACACCCAAATGCTTCACTATGACAAATTTGAATCCCGGATGGTGTTACTCCGTGCTTTTAAGTTACGGTGTTACTCCGTGCTTTTAAGTAGCAGGAGGCAAATCCTCCCTGATAATTGACTTCTCTGTGCTCCAGAGGGTGCCTACAACACTCCTAGGTCATTTTAATGCTTTATAATCAACAATGCCTCACATGTCTTGAATCTGTGGGTAATTTGAAAATTCACCTGGACTTAAAAGCACGGAGTAACTCTCGAAAAAAATTAAGACTCACAGAAATGCTAATATCCAATATATCTAAGTTTTAACCACTTCATTGCTTTGCTACCGACCCTCTTAGATAGTCTGCACCCTTAAATGAGGGAATTTCACATTTCTTTTACTATTTATTGTGATATTCCATTAAAAGCACGGAGTAACTAGTGTTACTCCGTGCTTTAAAGTGCTGATATTAGCCATATTCAGGCCGGTACTGTGAAAGGCGGGTGATAGAATGCATTAAAGTACTAGCTTTACACAAAAGTAGATATGTTGAAGATAATACAGAGCGAGTAACAAGAGTATTAGACCCCTTTTGAAGAAGTAGGAGTAAAGGTGGGGAAGTGTGATAAAACTTTTCAATTTTTCAAAAAAATCCAAATTTCATAGGCCCATATCTCAGAATTTTTTTATTTTATGATTTCAATCTTAATTGGGGTTAAAGATGTATATGGTGCCATACTGTAAATGGGATTATCAGAAGCTGTGTTGTATTTAAGAGGAAAAGAAGGTGTCCCTGTACTTAAAAGCACGGAGTAACACAAAAAATGCCCACTCATCTTCGCATTGTTATAAAAACTGAACCGCTAGGGTTAGAAGCGTATTGGCGGTGGTTTCATGGAGCCAAGATATATATCTTTCAATAAAATAAACTTATATAAACATATTCTGAGGTTTCTGATTTGTCCTTCCCCAGCTCAATACCTACATAAGTCAGCGGCTTGACCCATATATATATATATATATATATATATATATATATATATATATATATATATATATATATATATATTATATATATATATATATATATATATATATATATATATATATATATATATATATATATATATATATATATAAATTACTTATCGTACTAGATCGTTTACTTACTGAAGAAATTCCTTTAAACACCTCTACAACCATGAGGAGGTACACACTAGCCCGAGCTGCGACTGGTGTCAATAGGGTGAGGATTGTCATCATAGATATACCTAGAGACATAGATTTGATCATATTTGACACGAGCGAGTAAAACCGTGTTAATTATGCTATTGTTTTGAAAATGCATGATCTACGATGCTTCTATTGATTAATAATGATCATTCTTATCAAATGGTCTCATTCAAGTCCTTGGCTGATTAGGAATTCACTGAGCGATTTTATTCTATTCAAAATCACTCTTAAAGGGAAAGTGCTCAGAGTTTCGACAGTCATTATCAAATATGAATAAAAGCCTCGGCCGATGCATGTCACCAATTTGGCCCATACTATTTTTTGGAAATAACCTTAATCAAAGTCTAGTTATCTTACCTACACCTAAGATTGGTTTGGCCCCTATTTTGTTGGCCATCCATCCCCCTGGTAATTGTGTTAAGATGTAGCCAAGGTAGAAAGAGGAAAGAACATATCCACGTAGTTCTCTTGACCAATTGAATTCACCGTGCTGTTGCAACCGTGCGATAAACCATGACATACATCAGAATATATTACAGATAAAATGGTCATTTATAGAATGTTTAAAGTTTTGTTCACAATATATCATAGGCAGTTTATAGTGCATTTTTAATGGGTAGAAAAATAGTGCGCTCCATAATTTGCACATTTAGCAGAAATCTCACAATTCTATTTGAACTTGTATATTAATTTTCGGACATGCTAATTCTGAGGCAAACCTACACTACAAGGGAATGGCAACTGACTGGAATAGGCCCCCAACGGATATTATGATATTAGTGAACATCTTCGGAAGTCCGGTGCTGGAACAATGATTGCGTTGGAGGAATTAAGATACAAATAAAAGGTCTAAAGTAATTTTTTTGTGGTCAGGAAATCATCATGTTATCAACAATTATGTACATGGCAGCCATTTTGCTCTATTCAAGATGGTTCCTGGAAAACAATAATAGATCCTGAAAACTGCATACCGGTATCTCTGATTGTAACCAATTTAGAGACATCAATAAAAAGGTCATGTCGTTTAAATCATGCATATGGCAGCCATTTTGCCTCCACTAGACTACTCTAATTTTAAGAAGAATGGATTTGAACCCCAATCTGTTAAGCATGATGGTATCATTGTCACAGTGTAGAAGAGGAAAATAGAAGAGGAAAACCTACTCTTTTATTTCCACCGTATGC
Organism: Harmothoe impar; assembly: GCA_947462335.1. NCBI lineage: Eukaryota > Metazoa > Annelida > Polychaeta > Phyllodocida > Polynoidae > Harmothoe > Harmothoe impar. Next base: position 52,640,676 of record OX381705.1, read on the forward strand.
ATTTTTAGCTTCAGATGAGACATTGCTGCTGCTGTTGCCAGTATCATTACTACCACTTGGCTGACTGGTCATGCAGACAATGGCCACACTCATATTAGCCCTCATCATGTATAGAAAGACTGCTCCAAAAAATGCCAGGATACACAGTGTGAACCTACATGAAGTCCACCATGGCACTGGAATCAAGTATCTCCCACATGTTATATATAGAGAAACAGTTGAGTATTGGAGATGACGTTGGCTTAGTCTTCATCTTAATATATCGTATTCTACTGTACTGCCAGTATATTATCGTATGAGATGTCTTATCTGACCATCCTTTCATTTTATCATTATCATTGTATACTGTAATCTGTAAAGTCGTTGGAGGCGCTTCTATATTTTATGCGAATACATAACAAAGATAATTGTTTTGCTCTTATGAGTTATTGTGAAACCATCCATGATGCTTGTGTTAATCATGGCTTGTGTTATTATTGGTGCAAATTGCCTACCAGCCGGTGTTTGTGTATTTGAATTACGCTTTTCCATCCTTCAAAGTATGGCTGTTCCACTCCTCAGAATCCAGAGTTGTGTACTAGTGCTATCACTATCCTATAGTGTGCCCTGATCCTGTTGTATGCAGGGATCAAGAAAGCCTCATATCTGATAGGCAGTATCAATACGTTTGTTATCATTGACCCACTGGTGACATTTCATAAGGCATGGCCATATCAATATACTGAGAATATTATACTAATCCTACAGTATTGGTGTAACTGTCAGTGCAACTACTGCCTATGTTATAATTCTCTAGATGGATTGAACTGAAAATCCATAAGTTGAAAGGGTTAGTCAGTACAGACTATACTAGGTTGGTCATATGCGTGTTAGTCACAATGGCAAAGTTATATTCAAAAATGACTGAGGGGTCAGTCGGTAGTGGCAAACCTACGTTCATCATTGGCGTGTTGTATTTGTATACCACTAGTTGGTGCCACCTGTGATGACCACTCAGTGGTTCCCCCTGGAAATTAAAAGACTAAGGTACTGACCAAACTGACAATAATAACTTACCTAGGTTGGTTGTATAGGGAGCCAAACAATGACTAACTAGGTTCGGCACTAGTGACTGAGAGATTGGTTGTATAGGGAGCCTAGGAATATCTGTGTGTGTGCCTCAACATGGGTACCTACTTTTTTGACCATGTCGCTCTGTCGATTTTTAGCAGAAGAACCGTGTCATTGTGTCGATTTAAAGGCATATAAGAACTTATAGAAAAATCCCTGTGGGTCGATTTTTACCCCTAATGTTCCTATGTCCGTCGATTTTTAAAAGGGCCTAAATCGGCTGTGTTGCTGTGTCGCCCGTGTCGATTTTTACCCATGTGGAGTAGAGGCACGAGTGTAGTATAGATGAGCATGCTTCTAACGCTTTTCAGTCAGAGAATTCAGTGACATCAGACTAAAATATTCTATGGACGCCAAATCATTTTGTCAAGGTATGGACTAGGGTCATAAAGGCTGTTATGAAGGCTGTATTTGGATTTATCTACTGGGCTCTTTTCCGTAACGAGAACCATTATTCCAGATATTAGCTGAGAACTAATCCGAGAAGAATTTCTCGGGCCAGCCCTGTATTGCTGGGTAGGGTCAGGTAATATAACCTAAAACACGTACCTCTCTTTGCCTTAGCTCAATGCAGTGCCGCTCCTTGAGCAGTCTACCCAACGTAAACCCAATGTGCTGAATTCTGCTCGATATCAACCAAGTAATTTAAGATATAAGTGAATTGTCATGATTTGGTTTGCTACATTGGTATTACCAATCTCCTATAAAGACATTGCATTTTGAGTTATTTATAAAAATGTATGTGTTATTTATTGACTTAAACTTCACTACATTGTAATGTTTTTCAAAATAAAGCGATGTAGCAGATATGAACATAAATGTGAAGTTACCATTCACACATACATTAGATTAATTCTGCTGCTCACTACTGAACGGCATTAAGATGATGTTTTATACATTATATACTCTCACTAAGTTAGATTACGTGCAACAAAGCCATGCATTTATCATACGAAGGAGGTTGCGAAGGTCAACCCTTACATAGAGTGGAGCCAGATAGAAGCCCTACCTTGGGTTCCGGCTGGACATACATTCAGCATCAGTGATAACAAACCAACAAGTGTTAAATGAATGAATAATATTGACAATCCCTTATTCTACAAGTATCGGGATGGCTAGATGATTGACCATTGTCTCATAATGCACAATCCTAATTTATCCCGCACGGTCATAGCACATTAATGCAGCAACAGTAATACTTCCTAAATAACCGTTTTCAGGAATAACTGCTGACCTACATGACATTTTGGACTATATCTAAATAATAATAACATTGAAGTGTTTGGTGTATGGTTTGCGTGCTCAAAATTTAATAGTTTTGGGGAAGTACTGATATCCTGTAGGTTTGCTACGTTAGTCATTAGTGCCTTACCCAGGTTGGTCATTGGGGCATTGGTCATTCATGTTTAAAGAACGCATGTGTTAGTCAAACGGACCAACTGATATTCAGAAATGACTAAGTGTCTAATGCACAAATTACACACTAGATGGAAGCAAAGTTTGTGACTTTTCCAAACGGTCTAAATCTATAACTGGTTTATACAATCATGTTAAAATAATCATAATTCCCAATTATTTAATGCATTTGAGATTTTACCATTCAAACTAACAATAGCGTTAACAGAAATATGCCATATTCATATCTTCATGAAGTGATAACTCTCTGATGGATATTGTTTTAGGAACATAAACCCCTGTTCTTTGTTAAGTGAAATATGCATGGTGATATAATCGAATGCGCCTTTCGAAAATCCTAGAGTAACTGGTAACTTCCCTCAGTGGTTGTAAATATATATATGTGATGTGAAGCATATATGATGTGCCTTTCAGTATACTGTAAACCTAGATATTTTCGTGCTGTACATGATTATTTTCGCGAATTTTAAATATCCGCGAAAATATGTACAGAGCGAATGTTTATACAATATTGAATCAAATACTAGTAGCCAAATCTCCGAAATCTGCAAATTTTAGTACTAGCGAAAATGTCCTTTTTAGCAAATTCGCGAAAATTTATACACACAAAAATATCTACATTTACAGTACTACTGGGTGTGGATAAATATTTTCACTGGAGATTATATAATTATATCCTTGATTCCAAACAAAATATGACCAACTAGGTTAATCATCTTGACTAAATAGGGTTAGTCATGTTGACATGTCATTCCTAGAAATGAAAAGACCTAGGTGGGTTGGTCAGTATTGACTGACATGACTGAGCTGGGTTAGTCGTGTGTTTTTGGTGATTCTCTTAATGTATCTTTGGCCATGGGAAGAGCAGAGCAAGACCAATGGCAACAGCAACACAGTATATAACGGCAAGCAAACGATCCACCACGACAGAAAGATGCTGCCACTGTTTGTTACTATACACAGAGGAGGGTATGCAGAGTCCATTCAGCTCTTCTTTGATGGAGGTCACCTTTTGGGACACTTCTACCAAGTTACATAGTAGTGTGTCTATCATAGGATGACAGTTAGGGCATCTAGATTTGTTGATTTTCAATGTGGATGATTTTGGCCTAAACTCGTCTATAGTAGCTGTCTGTGCCTCGCCGTACCAAGGTTCCACATTGCCTTCCTTGGGTGTTTGGTAGCTTCGTGCAGGCCCTGGAGGCTTAGGGGCAGGCAGCAATAGCAGGGGGCCCACTGTCTGTATCAGCACCTGGAGGACAAATAATACTGACGTCTTAACTGCTTAATGGTAGAGAGTAATAATACTTTTTTGGGGGGGGGGGGGGCGGGTATCAGAGGCATATCTATTTTAAAATGTGATATTTTCATGTTTAATGAAGTGATACCTTATATTATTTAAAATTACTTTCAAGGTTTTATGCAACTTGAATGATGGTACAATTAGACCTGCCCAAGACAGAAAGAGATTTGTAATTTCTGATTTTGTAAATCAAATTGATTCAATATCAGTGACACGATCAGCGAAAAAGGACCTTTTTAGCGTAGGGTGGCCTAATGTCCCTTGAACGTATTCCCACCCTTTCGCACATGCATGGGGCATGCATCGCCATTTCAATACAAACGTATGCATGTGAATTACCTAACGCCACTTCATCTGCATTCAGTTGGGAATACATTACTTTGGTAATTCCATATGCATACCGTAGATCTAATCGGCCACCAAGTCGGCCAACAACGCTGACCCTCAGGTGAGGGTAGTTTTAGCGACAATGACTCTCACTTTTCTCTGTGTGTTGGTGGACGACAGGCTTTATATACATGCATATATGTGGGTAGTTGGTGGATATGATGGTGATGTAGCTCCATGAAGCTGGGGTCATTAGGTGAACATAGTCTGTTAATGTCACTTGGTCTCATGACCGCCTGACTCTAATGTACATGCAGCATGTCCTCTGGTTTTCAATATCTTTTTCAGACTGTTCCGGAGCTTGGTGCAAATCATTTTTAAGTTTCAGCCCAGAATGGTACTCTTTAAAGATGACTGAGATATCATAGCCAATAGAAATTCAATGATTTTGTTGGAGTTAATTCCATGTCCCAGCTAACAAAAATGCGTTATTTTACGTCAAAATAACGTTTTTAACGTTATATAACGTTTTGTCACACTAAGGAGCCATAGAGAAAGGTTATTTAACCTTGTATAACGTTTTTTTTTGGTTTACTGGATTAGATTCCTTTTCTCGTTGTTTGTGTTCACACCACCTGTGGCCACTCCATCAATCATCTTATTCATCACCATTTACTTGGTGTAATACTAACTATACCCATATTAGGTAACTCCTAGCGAATATTTAAGCATGGAGTGGGTGAACATACCTTGTCAATGCAAGCAGGGACCTTTGCTCCACACTCCCCTCTCTTGCTGATGTTAATGCTGATCACGGAGAGGAAGATTGCTAGTATGATGAGCATACTGTTGAACCCATAGAATACTCCTGGAAAGAGAAAAGTTATTATGTTATAGCATGCTCTCTACATATCATTTAGCAATAATGCCTATTTCTAAAACTTAAGAAGCATATTCCAGGCCATGGAGGTTGTAGATATAGATGCAGAAATATATAGATTGAGAAAGTGTGTCATTTTCCTGCCACTGTGAACATGATTAAATATATTGTTGGTAACAGACCTTGGTTAAGGTTTCTCCACACCATGCTAGGTGGCCGGTGTTCACTACCCACACCTGGGTCGGTCCGTTCGTCACAATCTACTCGGACCCCACAGGGACAGCAACTTCATGTGCGTTTTTATAAAAATTGTCATTTCATACAAATCCCAGGGCTCAACTTAAGGTATGTGAAAAGTAGTAAGCATGCAGGACACTATTCCAGGACATCTGAGAATGAATGCATGTCAATTTAGGCGCTGATTCCGGACACTTGGCATTTTTTATCAGACTTCCGCAATTCAAAATGGGGGGATTCACAAAACAAACATAGCACGAGCAGTGCATTGTCCTCTATAACGAGTAGCATGTAACTTCTCTCATAATATCGTGCACGCTCTATGGTTTTGTAAATATTTAACAATTAACCCTGCTAGCTGATGTTTAAACTTATAATTTGTATAAGCTGTGTACCTTAGTAATTGCTTTACATGTGAAGAGTTTGGTTCCAAAACGCAATAAGCGCCAAAATGCAAAATCGGGAGAAAACAGGTCAGGGGTATTGTGTAGGGTAAATAGAAAAAAATTGTGAAAAAAAAATTTGAAAAAGTATATTTATTTAGTAGATAGGGCCTGTCGAAAATTCAGTTTTTTTGCAAAACGCAATAAATCCAAAAGCAGTTTTTTCGCAAAACGCAATAAATCCACCTCACCAAAGATTGTTTTTGTATGTAGGACTGTTTATTCTTTTATGTTTACGGTCTTAATAAGGCTTTATTGAATACAATCTTGGTCTATATTGTTGATAGCATTATTTGAAAACAAAAAAACAATTTTATTTAGAAGGCATTTGAAATATGGACACAAAAACCATGTTTTATGATTTTTGTGGATTTATTGCGTTTTGCAAAAAAACTGTTTTTGGATTTATTGCGTTTTGCAAAAAAACTAAATTGAGCAAAACAAATCCTATTTCTAAATCAAGGAAAATTGATGCAAGGATTTTTAAAAGCTACTTGTTTGTGTTTCATGTATGTCCCACTATACCAAGAAAAAATAATATTGAAATAAAAATGGCCATTAGTGATTTTATGGACATATGCAGAAAAACTGATTTTGGATTTATTGCGTTTTGCAAAAAAACTGAAAATTGAAATTAAATCATCCTTTTTCTCCTAGAAAAAAAATCCAAGGATTTCAAAAATCGATTTCTAGGTATTTAATCTTTGGAACATTAATCATTAGTTATCAAAGAAAAATGCTTTCTATTCATTAATTTGTCAAAATCAAAAATACACTATTATCTCAAAACTCATAAAATGGATTTGTTGCGTTTTGCAACGAAACTCTTCATGTACATTGCTCTCTGGTCTATACTAACCCAACTTGGGGAATGCTCCTGATGTTGGTGGTACAGATGCTGCAAGGATCAGCATGAATACCACAAATGCTGAGAATAAACTGTTACCTAGAAATTGAATAGACAAAAAATGATGTGAAAAGAAGCGACAAATGAGCAACTAGTGACTCCAATGATCGAGCATGACGAAGAAATCTGAACCAAACCACTAATGCAATTTAAATGATAACTTATACCGTATATTACACTGAAAACCCAGGCTCATATGAAGGTACTCACTACAGAGGACTTAGGGTGATCATGTCCTTAGGTGATCAGATTAATAAGGAAATGTGATCATTTTGAGGACATAATTTTGCCACTAGAGGGAGCTGATATACAACAATGTAAGATATAGCCCCTGCTCCATGTGATCTATTGATTAAACCCTATAGTAATATTGGTCATACATGTTTACAAGTTGGAGGATATATGAAGACAATTATCACAGTTTATAATCAAGTGATTTGGTTGAAAACTAGGTCAGAACTTTCTAAACTATAAATATCTATACACAAAGACACCATTTATGTGTCTGAAACCAAAGTTAGAAGTGTGAAGATACAGCCACCAGTTATACATATCTGTTTTACTTGGCTTTTTATGAGGACTGAAACATACTCTTAAAAAAGGCCCGATGATTGAAGTTGATGATCGGGAGGGGGTTAATTATAATAGTATTGGTAGATTGAATTTTATAACAAGAAAAAATTGAAAATTAAAGGCAGTCATCAAATTGAGCACCCAGGGTCTTCCCATTGACAACCTAGCATGCTCTACAATTTGGTAAAAAGGGTGATCATATTGATGACCTGGGTCCTCACTTGTGATCACTTTAAAGAATACCAGGGTACTCCCCGACGCCCCAATCAAAATGATCACCCAAAAGTCCTCACTAGTGAGTACTTATTTTAACATAAGGTTTTCAGTGTATGGATTGAACAGATGCTAACATTTGGGTCTTAACCAATAGACATTAGACACTATTCCCATTTAGAACACACACAAACATAGATGATAATAAACTAATTATGCTGAATGCAAGAGATAATTATGTAAAACCAATACTTACCAAAGGCCAATCTATCCGGTCTGGTCGGTGGTATGCAGAAGACGAGGCAACTCATGAGACTGAATACGATACATGGTACTGTCAGCAATAGAGCCATGAAGCCAGTACGCCGACGTAAAGTCAAAGTCATGCGCAGTGACTTTCGTCTTGAATACATCAGGATTACACCCAGGTCTCTTGGTATTTCCACCTCTGCTGTCTTATTTTCCATGATTTCCCATTCATCTGATTCACGGAAGCTTCCTAAATAAGTATCCAGGTCCAGGGCTGTAGAAGTGCCCTGAATGGTGATGGTAACATAAGTTATGTGAGCTGTGTGAGTTGGGCTTTTCCGATAAAACTGGTCTAAAGAATTAAACTTTTGTTTAGAATATTGCCATTGAGATGTCAGCTACACAAAATAATATTCCAAAGAACAACAATGGTAATATTATCCTCTAATGATCTCAGTTCCTATTGTACATTAATGAATACTGCATTATGGAGAATTCTGCAATGTTTATGGAATTGTTTTTTTTTCTCTTACAAAATCGTAAAGTTGAGGGTTGAGGATCGAATCACTCAAGACTATGCTTTGAAACCACATATCACACGAGTACTCATCCCACGGGTAGTCTTGAAGAGTGATCAGGCATGGCACATCAAACACCCGTAGGGGTGACCAGAAAACACGCCCATTAGAACGCACATTCAGCAGTGCTTTGGTTTCTTCCTGCACAAGCGCTTTTGCACTATGGGAAAGAACAGGTCAATTTAAGATTTATGGCAATCAATAATATTACTGAGAGCCATATACGTTTTTTTCTTTATTTACTTTAGGAAAGGGATAGACGAAATATACCACCCCACCATATCGTCCGCAATGTGGAAAGAAGTTGTAACCTACACTTTCAAGAACCTTTGCATTGAGGGGACAATACGATAATGTAGCCAGGAGTATACTATGGATATATGAAACCAGGAAGAACAGACACCTGTGAAACATAGGGTCCATGTAAAATCCCTAAGTCATAACATGGTTTGTCCAATGTTTGATATAGGGACTATGTGAAGTCTGCATGTGGTCTCAAAACCCTCATAATGTTCCGGACCTACTAGAGTTGTAAGTATGTATGTAATTTCATAAGGGGCCAAGGGAAGAGGGAATAATGAACTAGCAATGTCAGGTGCTACATTTATAAACCCATGGTTAATCATGATATTTGGTAACTTTGAATTATTGAACTATGGTGATGCATGCCTTTTTGCTGCACAAGTAAGAAACACAAGTAAAAAATGACTTACAAAGGCGTTTGCTTGATAGGGATTTTGAGAGATGCCATGTCCCTATCTCTAACATTGTCCCTATCCAACAAAGCTTTGAAAGATATAGCAACTCCCAGCTAAAAAAAGGTTTCCACACGGTTGGAACCATTTACACAGGTAACAAGAACGTTTTTCATACCATATAAAAAACGTTTGGAAAAGTTCTTTTGGTTAGGTGCAATATAATAATAACAATAACATAAACATGAAGTTACCTGTTGACTAAGGTGATGTCTGGCGTCCAAATATTTTGAATAGGCATGTAAATACGATCTATTCCACCATAATCGGAGGGGTTCCAAGTAAGATTCTCATCGTACCAGCGCTGTGCATTGGATGAAAGGAAACAACTATAAATTAGTATAAATGGCAATTGAACATACAAAGAGTTACTACCTAGGCACTTTGGTTGATGGAATTGTGATAATCAGTTTCCATTTAGATGGCAATGCTGTTTGATAATAGCGATTTACATGTACATGTATCTGGTTACCATAGTGATCGTAGTTAGAATAAGTTAGAGACAAATTAACGTTTACACCTAAACTACATAGTTTTGCTAAAATGGGGACATATAGGGATATACCGCAATGTAATCGTATAGTCATATACCACATGTATACAGTGAAACATATCATCCATACTATGCCATACATTACATACCACAGACAACAAGCGCAAACAATACAGTACATGGCACCATACACTCTTGGGACGACATTGCCTGCCATATCCATGATGACTCATGCACAACCTCTATGTGCATGTTATGCTGATGAGCTGAGCCGTATAACTCATATCTGCACAGCCAAACAGAATTTTCTGATGTCAAGAAAACGATATTGATTAACTCGACTGGCAGACAAAGTACTAGTTCAAAAAAACTTACAATCTTCTTCATTTAGTTGTTTGAGAAACTTATTTTTGACTGTGTATGTGTCCTAGCGTGCCACACTAGATAGCACATAATTAAGACACACATATCTCTGTATTGAAGACAATGGTTAGGATATACTATCATCGCCTCATTGATAAAGGCAGGTTATTCCTACTACATTGTATTCATTGAAGGGTGGGGAAACATTTGAACTCTACAATTTAGGTTGGCACCACTAGCTAACAAAGAGATTCAGTAGGACCATTTCCTATTAATATTACATCAATGAATTAACGTTAAGTTAATGGGACCATCAATTCAGAAGTGGGTTCAATAAGGCACTACATGAACAGATCAATAACACTCTAAATTACATTAATGGGACTCTCCTGGGGCCTGTTTCATGAAGGATGTGTGAAGTATTTCTAATAATTGGGACAATCTTAAACTTCTCTGTCCGTCGCTCAAGGTAAGATTGTAAGATTGTAAGATTTTTTATTCAAGCTTATATAATTAGTCACGGTTTACACTGCGATATTCGTAAGTTGAACAAACACTATGTGCATATAGGTTTAACATATAAATACATAAGTTTGTAGTTTTAAGTCAGCTATCAAGCTGACTGTAGCGGTCATAATATGTAGTTCTGTACCAAATTATTGCATCAAAAACGGAGATAAATCGTATGAGAAATATGAAGCTTGGAGAGTTGGCCAAACTCCTTTGACTTAGTGTGAGATTTGTCAACTAAGAAAGAGAGATTGTTCATCAGAGAAAATTCGAGATGAGAGCACTGCTGGTGCAATGGACAAGTCACTCGTGTTTGACTGTTGTAGAATTTATAGTTAAGAGTATAGCTGTATACCAGGGAGCAGTGCTTATACACTGAACTTGCCTTTATGTATATTGTTTAGGTAGACATTATGAGTCATTTTCGGTGCTGCAGGCATCCACTGGACCTTGGGGCAGTGCTTATGCACTAAACCTGCCAAGGTATATAATACTAGGGGGGGGGGGCAAAGCTTGTGCTCTGTACGACCCATATGACTCTAGTGATGGGGGCAGTGCTTATGCAATGGATGACTCATGTATGTTATGACAAATTTAATAATTGAATAAGTAAATAAATTTGAATATATGGGTGCAGTGCTCGTGCGCTGAACGACCCAAATGTTAAGTGAGCAAGCTTCTACACTGGCATACCATGTCTTATTTTTTGACTTGTGTGAAATCCATTTTCTCAATAGCAGTTTTGAAGCTGGATCTAGTCTCAAGTTGCTGAATCCCTATATCTAAAGAATTCGACAGAATTGACCCTCTACACAATGGTGATTTTTTTTTACCATATGTAGCTTATTTCTAAGGGTTTTGAAACGGATTTTATTTTCAGCCCTTGTGCGGGGATTTTCTGCAATTATGATATTATCTTCTACTTTAGAAAGCTTATGTAGATGAAGTAGTAGCTGCCAGTCCCTACGAGTGACGAGCCTGGGTACATCACATAGGGTATGGAGGTCTTCCTGCATAATGTCTGGTAGTCAGCTCTATGGGATAGCTAAACTATATTGACGTACCCAATGTTACATCCAGCTACGAATGATATAATCAGATAATTATGCCTTTGAAACTGGCTACGAAAAGGTTATATATGTGGTAACGGACTCTGTTAGTAGAGCAAACCCTAGGATAGCACTGATGTAGCTAATATCTCCCCCTACAAAACGGGAAAAAAACGTTGTTCTACCAGATATGAGTTAAGAAACAGGCCCCTGGTCAAACAGACTTGTAGTCTAATGTATATATACATAACCACTGCCCACTGGTCATCGACTCGGTGTTATCACACCTCGTCTCGACCTTGTGAGAGTCAACAACATGCTCCGTCCTCTCACGTGTCTTGAATCAACACTTAGAATGGTGTGAAACATACTATCGACCCTCCTTTTAAGCAAACTGGATTGACTTGCGTAAGCTCATGGCCGACACAACCTCGCACTAATTTGCTCGGATGGTCCTCTAAAGGTCTTGTGTGCTTACCACTCTAGGTTGACAGTCAACCAAACATTCAAGTAAGGGAGTGATCATTTTTTAACAACGGGGCGGGGGGGGGGGGTGGTGGGTTTGGGGGGGGGCAAAAAAATTTGGACCCCTCCTGGGGGGGTCAAAATAATTTAACCTGTTTTGAGCCAAAAAGCCCGCGTGTTACTATGCTTCAAAGGGCCCGCACGCGAGCCGATTTTCGGCCGTAAGGGGGGGGGGGGTAAAAAAATTTGACCCCTCGACCGGGGGGTGTTAAAAATTTTGCGTGCTCCGCGCGGAAACCCACCACCCCCCCTGTTGTTAAAGAATTATCACTCCCTAAGCGCTGGGCAGGCTATGTTATGATACGGCTTCCCCTATTCCGCACTAGCTGGATGTCCACTGGACAGCACCATATTTGACTGGTGCCAGTATGCATCCTCTACTGTCCAGTCACTAGCTTCAGCAAAGCATGCAGACCAGATCAGGGAGCTAAAGCTGGAACTACTGCATTCTCTGCATGCTAGGACACCTGCAATTGTTTTTATTACCTGTCCAGGATAGGGTTGTGGTTAGGACAATGGACTCACAATCAGGAGGACCTAAGTTCAAATCCCCTCATGGACAGGCTAAGTGTGGTGACCATGTCATGCACAGGTAAATCTCTTTTACTTAGGTCTGGCCCTGTGTCAGTGCATGCCTGTGAGTTGGAACATTTATTAACTTGGGTTCAACCCAATTAGTTGCAAGAGGTTTGGGTGTAGTCTTTTGGTAACCACTTTTGGTAACCATCATTGTTACACTAAATGCCACACCAAGGACCGAACCCAGGACCCTTAGATTGGGAGTTCCAGGCTCTCCTGTTTGAGCTATCGAGGCTAGTGGTAGATCCTGGTACAATAGGTAAACTTTGTTATTGATCCTCATTAATGCTAAATAATAACACACTGTAATAGGGACCTTCAGCAAGCAATGGGGTCGAACCCATACAAACCTAAATAAAAAAAGGTTTACTTGTGCATGGTATGGTCACCACACTTAGCCTGTCCATGAGGGGATTTGAACTTAGGTTCTCCTGATTGTGAGTCCATTGTCCTAACCACAACCCTATCCTGGACAGGTAATAAAAGGAATGTCCAGGTACAACCAATGCACAATGCCCACATGTACAGGCCTAGTGTAATTATTGCTCCACTCTCCCCCCTCAGACCCACACTGCTAGTTCTAATTGCTCCCAAACGGTGGCAGCACTGGTATCCCGCTAGTGCGGAATAGTGATGTGTATGTATACCGAAATTAAATGTTATCATGACACATTTGACCAATTGGATGTTGCATAGTGTCATGTCCCTAGAGAACCACAGTTATAAATGTATTGTGTCTGATATTGAATGCTGGTATCGAAGATCGTGTATAGATAGGTACTGTCCTGTGCTATATGATACACTGTATGAGTCTGATATGACAGGCACATTGTTTTCTTTCGGCGAGCCTATAATAAATATCAATGTCCCAACTCTGCCCCCAGATCCATCTACCATATTTTTATTCATTCCTAATTAAGTGGTTTATATATATATATATATATATATATATATATATATATATATATATATATATATATATATATGTATATATATGTATATATATATGTATATAAATATATATATATATATATGTATATATATATATATATATATATATATATATATATATGTATATATATATCTATATATATATGCATTTTTTTTGAGTTTGTAAGAGTATTTATTTCATAACTGATTTTCATAAATACAATTATAATACATCAAGTGTACAATATGGATTTGCCGTGCATTTCAGCATTCACCATTTGCACAAATAAGCAGCACTAGTGTATGTACATTTCAGGAATCGAATTATGTCATGGTAATGATCGAAGTACAATTATGTGTTAGCTCATATATAACGTATATATATTACAAGAATGTTTATAAGTATATTCCGAAACTAGGCGAACAGTAGTATGTGTGTGTGTGTGTACAAGTGAGTTGCTGTATGAAGTGTTATGAACCAAGGACAGGATAAATGTCTAAGACATCAGCCGAGAAAATTGCCATTGTTAAATAACACTTCTACACCTACTAGCACATACAGTCAGGCCTCGATTTCCCGGTCTCCGATATGTCGGGTGATTCCCCTATCGGGCACTGATATGGTCATGACCATTTTAATTGCTCTTTATCTGTATACGATAAGTCGGTTTTTCATGCTTCTGGTCCCGGGCAGTGGTTTGGGGTAACCAATGTGTATTTTGCATTATAATTTGCCTTGATAAGTCGGTTGGTGGGAGACCCAGTGGATGAACAACCCCTCCTCCTCCCCTCCCCTTCCATCATGTGTATGGGGCAGATTGCTTAACCACTGTAACCACTGTAATCACAAACATACTCTTTGATAAACGGACACGGTAGACAAACACATGGAACATAACAACTTCCTGTTTTGCAATCATTTAACAATATTCTATTGAATAGGGTTTCAAAAGTATGTTATATAGAGCTGAGTACCTGTCCCGACTGCACTCTGACTGTTACTGGACGTGCAGTAAGATCTGCGGGTTTAAGGTAACATAAATGTAAGTCATCCTAATTGGCTGCTGTCTGCAGGCATGGGAAAGTGCCGTGACAGAGTGCGGGCGTGTGTGTGTGTGCATGGGGTGGGGGGGGGGGGCGTGGGACACACAATTCACACAAAATTAATAGACACAGACCCTGTTCTTTCATTAAATAATGCAAGTCAATTTAAGTCGTTGGATTGCAAATAAAATCACTGTGAACATGTTATCATTTTTATTTGCTTCATTATACAATATATCTTTCAATATATTTTGTAACCCAATCTTTATGTTGACCAAGGTATTAACAAACTGCCCCCATGTCACGCCCCCCCCCCCCTCCTCCCCCAGACCTCACCTACACATACCCCCCCCCCCCTCCCCATATCTCCAGTAACCCCCGCCATTCACCCACCCGGTCGATTCGCACATCGGTCGACTTTGAACACAAACGGACCCACCCGAGATATCGAGACCTGACTCCTATATCCATATTTGACTTACACTCGCTGTAGCAGAGGGTGCTCAATGTACCATATCAACATACAGCCTTACATACAGTCAGGCCATTTCTTTTGTACTATAAGTCAACTGTGGTTTAAATAAGCTAATCAATTTTATGACAAACTACTCACCAACCTACACCATGCGCTGATGCTTAGCTGACTCTTTGGTGTCTCTACAGCAATCTTCACAATTCGAAGGCCGAATTTGACATCAAGGGCCACATTGGGTTGGCTTACTGGTCGGATATGCTTTCCAAACTTCTCAGCTTTCCTCATCATATCGGCCATCAGTCGTGCCTCTGCATAGAGGCTGCTATTATAATGTAGAGGGTAAACAGAATAAATTTTGGTTATTAAAGATAGAACAACTTATGACATATTAGTGCACTAGGCTTGCAGCATCGGACTGGTACTGGTTCATTCTAGTACCATCTCATGCAGGCTAAGAGATGATTTATACTTGAAATCAGATGCTCTGATAATAAACATGATGATAATGATGACAATAGAAATGCGCCAAGGGATAATCCACAGGGCGTGAACAAGAACTGTCTACCGTTTTGGCAGGATCTTTTAAATGAGATGTCATGAGCTAAAATTTATAAATACTATAGGTTTCCTGCTAGGTCCATTTACATCTAAGTTGCCAATTGAAGAAACAAATCCGGTAACATGGTCTGTAAATCTACCCCCGGCTGGTCGGAATATTGTTATTAATGAAAACGAAGAAAAAATTGACCAGTTTATGAAAGGCCCCCGATTAAGAGCATTTGCTCAAAAATCTGCAATGATTATCTGATCGACGAACCGTAGAAACCGTAAAAATAATAGAAGAAAAAAGAGGAATCCGGCCCTGTTTTTTTTATAGACCCAGTCGCATTACTGGAAACCAACCCTTTTTATGTTTGGCCCGATGCCACTCTCATGGTCGGCAAACAAATGATTCGACCCATTATGAAACACTGCCACTTCCTTGTGGGGTAGGCCTGACAGTGAAGACAATAATTATACTAGTACACACCTCATAATAGTGCCCTAATGGCAGTGGTCAACTCCTTTGGAATGACTTTGACCCCCAAGTACAACACCTATACTCAATATAGCTAATGCCAGGAGAGCAGCATGGGAAATGACTGTATTGAAATTATACCCTGATTCCGGATATTATGTTTGCTTAAGTTAATCGTACTCGTTTGTGTTCATAGTGTAAACAAAAACTTTATCAAGCCCAACTCCAACTCCACCGAATTCCTAACACAAATGCGCATAATAAACTCCAATCAATAGTATGTATTCCTGTCTCATATTTCAGGATTTCTAGAAGTTGATGCTTAAGTATTAATTTTTATTAGGCAAAAGTTTCTAAAGCAATGCCCCAGTGGAGCCTCTGGGTGGATGCAGCCAACCTTTAGGACACCAAATCTCGCTCTCTTGTTCAGATTTCTCGCTCCTTTGGCGAGATTTCACCGCTTTCTTGGCATGGAGGAGGGTAGGGGTATGTGTGTAGAGCTCTCACACCTACCAGCAGCTGACCACTATACACACCTCTGTGCCCAAGTGTAACTCGGATGGCCATTATTATAGGGGAGCTCCTGAGTGATCACACCTGCTTAAGGCCCATCCTGCCTGTAGTAATAACACTCACTCAGTGTACTTCCAACAATGAGCTTAGACTCACTGGCTCTATCCTATCTGCATGACTTCACTCTCCACACAGATATTTGGTCACTCTCTAAGCAGAATTTAGTTATTTAATTCTTAATTATTTCAGTTTTATGATAGGAAATTTTTAAAACTGATTTGGTAGATGTATACAAGATGGTATACAGTTTTTATGTATGCATAAACCATACATTAATTAATCAAAGATACATAGTGAGAAGTGTCCAACGCAGACTGTACAAAGAGGCTCAGTGCTATCTTGTCCTACTACTGGAAGTATTTAGATCTAATGTGTGCCAACAGGTGGTGCCACCCCTTAACATGGTAGAACCCTTATTGCTTTTATCATTGATCACTGATACCACAGTTTATAAATACACACTTTGGATGGACTTTGCATAACGTGCAAGAATAGCTCATATATCTATAGTTAAACCCATTGTATCTTGTCTAGAACACCCCAGGGAACTATAGGAAGCACGTGGGGACGAACTTGCAGAGTCACTAGACGCCGCCCATTCTGTGCGTAATCTTAAAATCGCCAATTCTGGCGTAATCTTAATCAGTTTTTGCCACTTCTGGCGTAATCTTAATTAGTTTCCAGGTGATACCTATCCTCTAAATGGCACCACTGTAAGTTTGTAACATTGCTGTATATTTCGGGGGCTCTGCCCCCGCACCCCCTGCTTCTTTCTCTCTTTTTTTTCTTTTTCTGGAATAAGATTACGCCAAAAGTGGCGATTTAAGATTATGCGTAGAATGGGCGGCGTCTTGTGACTACGCAAGTTCGTCCCTTGTTGCCTATAGGAATGGGCCATTGCACATTGTTGGACCCCGCACTTGAACCCCGGTGCATCTATTGCTAGAAATTCTAGGTGAAAAGTGATACCCTGTTTTAATGCGCTTTCTTTTATTACCTGTGTCTCTCTTCTGCTTTCTTAGCAATTTGGTATGATGTTTACATATGGTATAAGCAGGTAAAAGGGACCAGTTTAGACACTATTGTGATTTGTTTTGGGTTAGCCCCCATTTGAAACTCAACCGGATTAGTGATACTAGTAATAGAGGCGTCACTACTTGGTGAATATTACTACGGGGAAGAGCAATCCTAACGCTGAACATCGACATAAATTTGTGATACAATAAGCCAGAACCATCATCTAAAAGTGCTCCTCGAATGTGGACACGTTTAAAGCTTTAGCATAGAGCTCCCAATTGAATAAATCATGAAGTCGCCTTAGTATAGAAATCATGATATATTGGCATGCTCATATTATAGATATTAATATTATTAATGCCTTAGAGAATCCATAAATAAGTCACGATCAGTGGGAATTGTGTTCTAGTGTTGCTGATCAATGCGACCATCCCTACATTGTGACCATTTCACAGTCACAAAGGTACTAAATGTATAAAAATAATTTCCCTCTCATGCATCAACCCTGCTAATGCGACCACATTTTTAATAGTCCAAAGGCTGTCAGCACTAGCCCAGTGGGCACAAAATTTAATTCAATGTTGCATCAACGTTGAATCAACATTGAATCAACGTTGACAACCATTCATCAACGTTGATTCAATGTTATGTGCCTACTGGGAGAGGGAGTTGACTGAATGAGGTGAACCACCTCTCACTATCCAACTATGGAGGCATTATTCCACCGCACAGCCACAAGGGTTTTCATGTGTATTCATGCAAATCATACATTATATTATGTTGACCTATTTATTAGTAGTGTATACTGAATGATCTTAGCTGCAAAGTATAATAGCCACATAAGACTAAGCCATTTTAGTTCCTTCTTCTAACACAATAGGTCATAATACATGTACTATGTGCATTGGCCCCTACAATTGTGCCTTTCCTTCCCACCACAGAAAGATCAATATCTGAACTTTTAGCCCTTCAAGTATGCTATAGAGAGGCCTGCTCTGCTATGTTATTTTGCTCTGCCTTTAGGAAAAGCAAATAATGGTCCCATAGATTTTGACTTAATGCTAGAGTTGGAGGGGGACTGAGGAGTCGTTGCGAGCAATATGTATATTGTGAAATAATAAGACCAACTAGGTACCATGAGCCATACATATTCTGTTCAATAATATTGATAATTATTTATATAGACAGTGGGTGAACAGAAAAGGAACTGTGTAAATAGTAGAATCAGAAGATTTGATATGTAAATCAACAATAAAAGCCATATAAAAGGTCCACGGGATAAGGTCACTCAAGATCACTACATGTATTGTCAAAGAAAAATAAGAAAAATGCAATGGTATTGTGTGGAAAATGAGAATAACTGTAACCCCACCATCAAAACTTTACTTCTATTATTATATATAGGAATGCACCTTTGTCTAAGAAAGTGTGTATAAAAGCCATATAAAAGGTCCACGGGATAAGGTCACTCAAGATCACTACATGTATTGTCAAAGAAAAATAAGAAAAATGCAATGGTATTGTGTGGAAAATGAGAATAACTGTAACCCCACCATCAAAACTTTACTTCTATTATAATAATATAGGAATGCACCTTTGTCTAAGAAAGTGTGTTCTGAATTGCATATGTCTCTACCTTCCCATAACTACAAGATGTCATATTTGCTGACCTCTGTAAAAAGAATAACAGGTATTCTCCAGCTTCAGCTTTAACCATTTTTGGTCATAATTTCGCTCTGTGCTGAGCCCAATATTGACTTGTTGCTACAAAGATGACAGAAAAAAAGTGTTCACAGCATCAGTCTTCTCTCGACGTTAAAAGATGGCTGCTTATAAATGCCATAAGCTGTCTCGTGTTCTGTCATCTAATGGCCGCCCTGTCAATAGCGCTGCTAGTTGCTGGGCAACTCAACTTACCTACTCGAGTCGTTGTGCCCTGTGGTCGGTTGGGTCAGACTACCTACCACCAGCAACACACAGGCCGTGTATACGTATAAAGACACCATCTGCAACGAAATATATATATAAGCCTTTAAAAAAAGTTAAACTGTCTGCTTATAACACATCCTGCCCCCTGAACTATTTTGTATGAACAGAAAATCAATCATTGTTAGAAGTCAATGAGGTCAAATTAAAAAAGAAGTGTGTTTCAGGTTACTCGACCCTACCTAGCCAAAACATTTTAATATTTTGGTCATTTTGGAGCTATTTTTGGGGCTAATTTTCTTTTGGCCTGAGCGTGAACCCTGCCCCCACCTGCCATCTCTGTTCTAAGCACTCAGTCACCTTTGACTCCTGTTTCAAAGGTTATCACACCCTATGATAACAACCATGGTACTTGTTTTGGGAGAAGATCCATGGTCTGTAATCTCTATAAAAGGTGTCTGAGAAGCAACATTATCAAGGCACTCATTTTCACCGGATGTTTCATAGAATCCTGATTAAGTTTAGACTAGACTTTAGGCTAGACAACAATTCGACGATAGGGTGACCAAGCAATTAAAAAATGATGATGAGAGGAAAATGTTGAAATCAGTAGCCCATCGTTGAGAAGAAAACAGCCATCATCTAAATTGTGAATTTGTACATCATCACTCGCTATATAGGGAACAGATCTCACCTACTTTGTATTCTATGTACATGTTCTAAATGCAACTTAAAACAGTATATACAGACTAGTCTATGATACCAGACATACTCAAATATAAGGCTTGTCTAGGTGATTTGCCCCCTCCCCAGTCAGTTTTATAGGTTATCGATATCAGAGTATACATCATTAATGCTCACTCACCTCCATGTACTTCTCTATGTCCTGCTCCTCTTGTTATGAAGGCTCTCTGTTGCTGCCGACCTAGTACGATGCAATGCCTTTATTGGTCATGTGACTGCCTGAATGCCTGTGGGTGCTGGTGGGGATAGCACTATTGAGGCAGCATTGGCTATTGCTGGACAGTGGTGTTGCATGCGGGAGTATTATACCTCCGTATACATGCCATAAATGTCATACTATAGCCAGCCTTCAATATAAGTTGCATTTGCATCACAGGTGTGGTTGCTAACATGTGCTAACCTAAATTCGTGTTGGAAATATATTGAGGCAGTATTGAGCTGATATTGTCCATGTACATCTCTAACCAGGTTTGTCATCGGTCAGCTAAATTATAGATGTACATAGATGCTTTGGGATCTGCAGTGAATTGGCCTGGGTCGAGGGGGCAGAAGTTACCGGGTTGGCAAAATGACTGAATCTTTCATTATTATTGATATTGACTCAAAGTGTAGAACATAAGTATATAATTATACATGGCAAACAATATGCAAATCTAACAAGTTCTTCATAATGCTAATGGCTAGGGTCAGGTACTGCCAAGTCCCCACTCTGGAAGTTGTAAACCCTAATGTATTATTGATAAGCAGGTGAGTGAATGTAATGAGATTCTAGCCAGATATCATCATAATTATGTAGAGTATAGAGGATATATAGCTCGAACTCTTCAGGCCACAGGCCAAGTATTCAAGGTTTCAAAACAGTGATCACAGGTGGTCATCCTGCCAAAAGCTACTGCTTACCTCTTCTTCATTGTACTGGCTTTCATATAAACCTCAATGACCGTTCAAACAAGATGCTTTCAGTCCCAATTCAAGAAGTAGGAAATACACTAGGGGTAAGGTAAGTATAGATGTGTAGTAACTTGGTTTCAGAGAAGTATGTTTAAATTCAGGAAAATAGAACATAATTATAAAAATCATACACTCTAGGAACTGTGTGTTGCGGGAACATGTATACGGCTCTACGCACACAAATTTGCAACATACTTTTGGTAAAGAGTGTGTAATGTGTAGTGTGTTACACCAAAATGTGTGTTAAAAGTGGCTGCGGCGAAGCGTGTTGATATATGTGTAAACGTAACACACTGTTCTTTTAAGGCATAGGCCAGACTGGAGCTTGTTGCAGCAGCCCGCACTGATAACAGCTGGTAGGGTGGTATCAGCATGTCCCTGGAAGTGGGTGTTACCCAGGGACAAGGTACCAGTCAGTGGGGTGCCTTATCAGTGCGTTTCACCAGCGAAGTTTTAAATGGTGGACCCACTGGGTATGAAGCTAGACTCCTATAGTGTACAGTGGGTAACAGGTGTTGTACCAGGAGGGGTGGTGTCTCCGCCGGGTGTCTCCGCTCCGATATCTCCAGCCTGCTGGTATCACACCTTGAACATACAAAATTACAATGTACACCAATACAATCAGTGCACATTATAGGATCACTAACAGCTGGTCATTGGTACCTTCTTACATGTCTCTCATGTTCCAGGTGGGAAGAGTGCGTAGCTGCGTCATGTTGATGATGTTCTTCTCAGCCCTCATCACCCGAACCACCTGGTTATGTCATACATGCCTGAGTATATAGACCCAAGTTTGGGCAGGGTGCATCCGGATACATAATGCCATGAGGGTTCTATTGTATACGACAGGCATCGTTTACTATAGGGGTACATTGATGGTGGTGGCATGTGATGTCAATAGTCTTCTTAGGTCAAGAGGACATGGTGCATTTGTGCATTCTTGGAGTTTTAAATCTTTATAAAAAGTCTTTTAGAATGACTTAGTACACCCCATGAAAGGTTAGGTAGGGTAAACAAATCTATGTTGCAAAGAAATGTTATTGTATCAGTTGGCTCCTTGTTAGGTAACAGGCAACCAAACTCCCATTGTTTTATCAGAGGATCTACCGCCACACATTATACACACCTACAGTGAGTGTGTGAGATGCATAGGGACTTCCTACTGGTTATCACACGCTTTAAGTGTACTACAGTATATTCTGATACTCAAACAACATTGAAAAAATATGTTCAAATGTTGTAAGTGTAGAGCTCTACAGTGAGAACAGCCAAGACTTCTGAAACTGCCCAATCTAAATAGGGAGTACAATGGCAACTAAGCGCTGTCTATGTCACTGGATCAGGGGCCCATTTCTCAATGGCAAACGATCGCAAAATAGGCAAACCATTAATATCTGGTAAAATCGTACATTGCAAACCGTTTAAGGCATGGCTTTCGTCCAGAGATTTCGTCAAGAGCAGCTTTCGTCCAGAGAGAGAGAGAAGGGGGGAAGGGAGAGAGGGAGGGAGGGAGGGAGGGAGAGAGGGAGGGAGGGAGGGAGGGAGGGAGAGAGGGAGGGAGGGAGGGAGGGAGGGGGGGAGGGAGGGAGGGAGGGAGGGAGGGAGGGAGGGAGGGAGGGAGGGAGGGAGGGAGGGAGGGAGAGAGGGATAGGGGAAAGAGGGAGAACGGGAGGGAGAGAGGGATGGAGGGAGATTATTTGATAGCCATTTGTACCTGGACGATTCAGCTATATGTAAGGGGCTGCATGAATCGTTCAATGCTGCATGTAAGGATTGCATGAATCGTTCAGTGCTTTACTTAAGCAATATTAAGCAGGATGAATCGTACAAACTTGAGAAATGCCCCCTTGTAAGGGAGGGGATCTATGTCACTGGATCAGTAAGGGAGAGGATCAGTGACTACCACAAGGGCACACCCCAGAGGACTGACCTTCACTGTGCGGGAATGATCCCTTACAATGGTATCAATACGTCTCTATAGAGACTGCGCCATCTGTCTGAGCATGCTGTAGCTCCCCCTACATAGGAGGGAGAGTACAAACGTGTGTTGGTCTAGTGTGTTTTATCATCTTCTCCATCTTTTGCGTTTCTGCCTTTCCACATTATTTATGTGTTACCAGTTTCCGCTGCACAACCTCTTTGTAATCTAGCCCTTTTGTGCCCAGAACTATTTACATCATCATTGGCAGATTGAGTAACATCTGGTCTTCTTTGTTATAAATGGTTCATTTTAGGCTTCGAAAAAGTTATTTTTATTTTGTAATTCATCTGCTCTCCTATAGCATTTCCTTGTGATTTTGAATTTTCATCTCATTGCATCTTGTTTTCAAGTATATCATCTCTAGCCTATCTATGACACCATATTATATCTGGTATGGCTAGAAATGTGATTAATTTCGCTTCATTTGCTGCTAGAATTCTGCACAATCGTCCCTATCCTACACAAATGTATGGCGGCCACTGCATTAAATACCCTACATCGAGCTAGTGTCGACATGCTTCTTCTCAAATGCCTGATTGAAGTCACTCATCCAACACCAAAGAGTGATAAATCACTATAACAAGAGATGGCATTTCCAAAATTCTCAACGTATAAGTTGTGTAAACACCTTTCATTTGCGTGGGTAAATTGCAATTATAAAATGTCGGGGTGTATCTGTACCATTATATGATGTCTAAATGACTCTGAAAACGGTCTGTAGCATTTATTTTTAACTGTTCTCCATATTATCTCCAGCTCCTAATAACTATGTCTATGTCAGTATCCTACCGGATCCTTAGTCTATGTGATATAATATATAACCAACCAATGGAATTATGTTTGGGCCTTATTTATCGACCGGCGGGCTTGGTCCCGCTTTTATTACTAATTTTAATTTCATCGATCGATAAACAAAAAAGAAATTTGTGGTGGTACCACACCATCCTGGGGAGTGTTTACTGAACCCACAGTCACTAGGCAGGCGGCGTCCTTAGATACCCTGCAGGGGTTACAGGAACTTACATAATACTCGCATTAACGAGTCAATCCAGCACAATTATTTTGGTCAGTTTAAACATGAAAAATATTTCACCGTTAGAGGAATAATATGAAGTTCACCATTACGGATTTATTGGCATATCCTGGCTCACGCACGTATGATAATAGAAGAATACCGCGCCGCAATATTCACGTAAAACTGCTGGTCAGAATCATAACAGGCCTTAAGGCTGTCAAAGGTTGTCCTCAGGCGGTTGTCCTTAGGCGAGTTGATCTTGGCAGGTCATGAAGGTCATGCCCTCCAGTAGTGGTAGAGCCTTTGTTTTGGTAATATTCCCAACTTCTTAAAAATCCCATCAGTTACCCAAAACTGAAAAAGAGACGCAAAAAACCCTTCTAGAACCAAATTTAGACGAAAGAATCCCACTGTGTTGATTTATTTTCCTCCATAATTATCGCTATTCATTATGGATACAATGCATTTAGAGATTATTTTCAATTAGTGACATATGACGTTACTTTTAGTCTATTTAACGATATCGTAAAGTCTGCTATCGTTAAAATGGGTTGATATTGTTAGATAGGCAAAATGAGTGTATTTCATAAAGGAATAACGATAGTAGTTAACGATATCGTAATAAAAATAACGATAGCGTAATAACAATAACGATCACGTTTTTAGTGTTTCATAAGGCACATTTATCTGGACCTTCACCCCTGCTGATATAAAAGAAAAAATATTTGAATGAATGTATATCAATGAACAGGTCATAAAATGAATGTATTAAGAATAATGCCCTTTAGAAATCTTGTTCAAATTCTGTTCTATTTCAATTATATTCAAGTTTAAACACAAAATTTGGACTCTGCCATTTTCTTGCTATCGTTAATTCCCAAACTTTAAATTTTAGATTATATAAAATTGATTTATCTGAATAATATCTATCTATATATGATATGAGACTTTATATATTGCTTGTATGTATGTACCCAATACATTGCAAGATTCATTCTGATCAAATATTCGGACATTTTATATTTACCAAAACAGAAAAAAAAGATGAACTTGAAACACATTCTAGCCCCATTTGGAGTTAAGATAGCAAATTTGCTGAAAATATAAAGTCTTTCATAAGGCTGCTATCGTTAAAATGACATCTGCTATCGTAACTCTAGGTTAAGAGAGCTGAAACAGAAGTGGCATTATGAAATACACTCCCTTTTCCATTGTTACGATATCGTAATTCTGCTATCGTAACTTTTTACTGCTATCGTTAATTCCATGAAACTTATGAAAAGGCTCTCAGGAGGGGTATTTTCCCTTATCTTCCTTCCCCTAGGAATCCCACCCTGGAATTCCCGCCCTGGAATTCCCAAACCCCAGGAATTATGAGCCTCGAAAAATTATTATCGGTCCCTTTCCTCAATATAGCACTTTGCTTTTCAAGATTGGATAGTAACGAATAAAAGATATGTGAATTATTTTAAAAAATTATTATCAAGGAAACATCGAATTTGCCGGAAAAGAGGGATCTCATTGTGAGGGGAGGGACGCGAAGATCGTATGAGAGGGAGAGACTATCTGAGATATATGTATGTTGTGCTCAATTTCAATTCTATCGTGTTTATTTACATCTTCCGAAGAAGTAAAGTATTCAACATTGACAACAAATTGATTAGTACGGGCCGTCTCTAAGTCAGTCTCTACATCGACCATCGTTATAGGGATATATGACCAGAGAGCCTTTTCATAAGAGACAGTTACGATATTGTTAAATGTGTGTATTTCATAAGGTGCTATCGTTATTTTTTTGCCTATTTAACAATATCGTTACATGGGATATCGTTAGAAGTGTTCACACTAGTTAAAGAGACAAAATGAGTGTATTTCATAAGAAATTACGAGATCGATTTTACGAGAGCGAACTGATATTTAACGAGAGCGATTTTGGTTTAAAGAGAGCGATTTAGTCTTTCATAAACCATATTTATCTAGACCTTGACCCCTGCTGATAAAGGAAAAAATATTTGATTTCTTAAACATACATGAAGGGACCATGTGATACATGTATCAATGATATTCTATCCCAGATATTTTGGAAAGAAATTGAAAAGAAAACATTTTATTCAAGTTTTACCACTGATTTTGGACTCTGTCATTTTTTCGCTATCGCAATTCCCATAATATGTCCAATAAGATGATTTAAAAAAGTATTTCTCTGCACCATACTAATTCGAAATTGGTTTATAACTTTATATTTTATTATCATATGTGTGCCCAATTAATTTTCTAATGCTTTTGTATCAGAAAATCCGAGTGATGATGCTAAATTAAAATGACATGAAAGTGTACTTCTGGTTGGAATATTTATAAAGTTGTTTCATTTCTGGGAAGCTGATATGGTCCTTAATCATGTACAAATTAAAAATTATATTTTTAATCGATTTATGGAATTAAGATAGCGAATTGGGCCAAAATAGAGAGTATTTCATAAGCTGCTATCGTTAAAATGACATCTGCTATCGCTACTCCAAGTTAAGAGAGCTGAAACACTAGTAGCATTATGAAATAGACTCCCTTTTACATTTTCACGATATCGTAATTCTGCTATCGTTATTTTTGACTGCTATCGTTAATTCTATAAAACCTATGAAAAGGCTCTCAGTTCTGTTATGATTGATACCCCAATCTCATTACCGGTTACCATAATTGTGTGTGCTCTGATAATATTAGAACAATGCCATTGTAAACAGCACGCTCTTTGGTTATTATGCGAGGCCTACATTGCCCCGGGGCTTCAGTCTCAAGGGGAAGCAGTACATCAGGGTTGAAACAGGGGACAAGGCTAAAACCATGAGCCTTCTGACTCATGACTGATGGGGTGAGAGGGAGTGTGTTATGAATTACATTACTCCTATTAGTTAAAGCCACCAGAGAGCCATTTCATAAGCTTTCAGAAATTAACGAGAGCTGCCCAAAATAACGATAGCAGAGTTACGATATCGTTAAGTAAGTAAACTGACACCATTTCATAAGCTATGAGTGTTTCAGCTCTCTTTAAGTTGGAATAACGATAGCAGATGTCATTTTAACGATAGCAGGTTATGAAACGCTCTTTATTTTTATCCAATTCGCTATCTTAATTACATAAGTTGCTTGAATATATGATTACATTTTTTTGTATAATTAATGACCATATCAGCCTCCTGGAAATGAAACAATTGTGTAAATATTCCAATCGGAAGTGCACTTTTATGGCAGTTTTATTTAGCACTATAATTCGGATTTTCTGATAAAAAAACATTAGGAAATTACTTAGGCAGTCATAACATGGTAATATATAAAGTTATAAACCAAGTATGAACTATAGATCTTCCCACCATATATGGGACTCAAAACTTAAAGTTTCCCCTGTATGTTTTGAAGAGTAATTGATAATTTCGCAACCCCTGAACCTACAATAGTGATCCAAATATCAGGTTAAAGCTAAGATAAAAGGCTAAATAATTGTGGCGTTGTCACTTTCATATTTTGAAAATCATGTGACCGGTTGCCATGGAAACCATGAACATTTTTTTATGAAATTCGGGATTTTTATCTACCTGTCACCACTCTGACAGCCATTACAGGAAAACTGTTCACAGTGTGGACATGGGAAGTCAACAGGATGGGTAAAACTAAATTCCGCTTCTTTTCAATCTATTTTGATAACTCTAGCACCCTTACTTTGGAAAATATGAGCCTCTAAAGAGATTCTCAGAATGAGGCAAACAGGCTTTATGCTTGCCGTTGGACAGAATATGGTAGAATCTCCAGAACAGTTATGCTCTGAGACTCGAAAGTCAATGCAAATCCAAGCTAGTAGTTAGAGCTACAATCCTAAAGGTGGGGGGGGGGGACTAGTTGGGATGCTAGGGAGTTAATATTGGCAGTCAAAATAAAGTTTTTGTCATCCCGCTGTGTTCTACTCTAGGGAATTTGACCATTATGTCTCCCAAACAGGCTTTCAAGAGTAAACTAAGTGGTGCTTTCTTGCAAAAAGTGTTAAAAGATAGGTAACAAATTGTTACATTCTGCCTCATAACTCAAGCAATATACGCCCATTTTCTCAACTTAAAACAGTTTTGGAAACCCAAGACAGTCTGCTTACCAATGAATAATAATTACAAACTCTGTGTTTGATACTAATGATCTTGATGTTCTGTCTCAGACACATATGATGCTTTAGAAAGTTGAAAATCCGACAGCATATAGGCCTGTGTAGGTCAAAGTACCCCCTATTTCAAACTGTTTCACTCACCCACTTAGTTGTAAAAATCAGAAATTGTCCTCATTTTCCATTGATTATGCTTAATAATGCTGTGCAGGGCCTCTACTGTATGATCAAAAATGAAAAGACTGGCAAAAACACATTAAAACTCATAATTTCGATCCCTGAATACACCTCAATTGTTGAGTCCCATATATGGTGGGAACATCTGTAGTATCATGCAGAATAATAATATTTTAATTCATAATCGGTGGTAAAACTTGAATAAAAAGTTTTCTTTTCAATTTCTTTCCACGATATCTGAGATAGAATCTCATTGATATATGTATCCCATGATCCCATCATCAATATTGCATAAATCAAGTATTTTTTCTTTTATCACTAAGGGTCAAGGTCTTGATAAATATAGTTTATGAAAAACAAAATCGCTCTCTTTAAATCAAAATCGCTCTCGTTAAATATCAGTTCGCTCTCGTAAAAACGCTATCGTAATTCCTTATGAAATACACTCATTTGAGCATTTTAACGATAGCGAATGCATTTAACGATAGCAGAATTAACGATAGCGATAACGATAGCGAAATTAACGATAGCGGCTTATGAAACACACAAAAGTTATGATATCGTAAACTCGGCTTATGAAAAGGCTCTCAGGAGGGAGATGATTAACACTAATGGGTTCTCCTCAAAACTCCCCGAAACACTCTCATCCCATGTTGCAATAATTTACCTAAATGAATCCCGACAACATTAGATGTTAGTTGGATATTCTTAACTCATTAAGGACGATTCATGTTGCTAAATGACGACATTTGTCGTCATGAGATGCACCAATGCCGCCCTGGCGTGTAACTCACGAGTGCTGCATTTGTACATCATGCCGACCCTTCGGGAGTGTCTCAACCCCATAGGGTCAGCATGGTGCTTGGATTCAGCACTGACGAGTTACTCACCAGGGCTGCATTCATGCATCATGACGAGTAGATACACCGCTGGATTGACTGTCAATCATTGAAATGCTTATATTACTTCATGCAGCAGGTGTCAGCACTGTGCTGGTAGGGGACAACACAGACATACAGGGTGTAACACTTACTTCATACATCAGGTGTCAGCACTGTGCTAGTAGGGGACCACACAGACATATGGGGTGTGCTGCTTACTTCATACATCAGGTGTCAGCACTGTGCTGGTAGGAGACCACACAGCCATACAGGGTGTAACACTTACTTCATGCAGCAGGTGGAGGCACCGTGCTAGTAGAGGACCACACAGACATATGGGGTGTGCAGCTTACTTCATGCAGCAGGTGTCAGCACTGTGCTGCTAGGGGACCACACAGACATACAGGGTGTAACACTTACTTCATGCAGCAGGTGTCAGCACTGTGCTGCTAGGGGACCACACAGACATATGGGGTGTGCAGCTTACTTCATGCAGCAGGTGTCAGCACTGTGCTGGTAGGGGACCACACAGCCATACAGGGTGTGCTGCTTACTTCATACATCAGGTGTCAGCACTGTGCTGGTAGGGGACCACACAGACATACAGGGTGTAACACTTACTTCATGCAGCAGGTGGAGGCACTGTGCTAGCAGGGGACCACACAGACATATGGGGTGTGCTGCTTACTTCATACATCAGGTGTCAGCACTGTGCTGGTAGGGGACCACACAGACATACAGGGTGTAACACTTACTTCATGCAGCAGGTGGAGGCACCGTGCTGGTAGGAGACGACACAGACATATGGGGTGTGCCACTTACTTCATACATCAGGTGTCAGCATTGTGCTGGTAGGGGACAACACAGACATACAGGGTGTAACACTTACTTCATGCAGCAGGTGTCAGCACTGTGCTAGTAGGGGACCACACAGACATACAGGGTGTGCCACTTACTTCATACATCAGGTGTCAGCATTGTGCTGGTAGGGGACAACACAGACATACAGGGTGTAACACTTACTTCATACATCAGGTGTCAGCACTGTGCTAGTAGGGGACCACACAGACATATGGGGTGTGCTGCTTACTTCATACATCAGGTGTCAGCACTGTGCTAGTAAGGGACCACACAGACATATGGGGTGTGCTGCTTACTTCATACATCAGGTGTCAGCACTGTGCTGGTAGGAGACCACACAGCCATACAGGGTGTAACACTTACTTCATGCAGCAGGTGGAGGCACCGTGCTAGTAGAGGACCACACAGACATATGGGGTGTGCAGCTTACTTCATGCAGCAGGTGTCAGCACTGTGCTGCTAGGGGACCACACAGACATACAGGGTGTAACACTTACTTCATGCAGCAGGTGTCAGCACTGTGCTAGTAGGGGACCACACAGACATATGGGGTGCAGCTTACTTCATGCAGCAGGTGTCAGCACTGTGCTGGTAGGGGACCACACAGCCATACAGGGTGTGCTGCTTACTTCATACATCAGGTGTCAGCACTGTGCTGGTAGGGGACCACACAGACATACAGGGTGTAACACTTACTTCATGCAGCAGGTGGAGGCACTGTGCTAGCAGGGGACCACACAGACATATGGGGTGTGCTGCTTACTTCATACATCAGGTGTCAGCACTGTGCTGGTAGGGGACCACACAGACATACAGGGTGTAACACTTACTTCATGCAGCAGGTGGAGGCACCGTGCTGGTAGGAGACGACACAGACATATGGGGTGTGCCACTTACTTCATACATCAGGTGTCAGCATTGTGCTGGTAGGGGACAACACAGACATACAGGGTGTAACACTTACTTCATGCAGCAGGTGTCAGCACTGTGCTAGTAGGGGACCACACAGACATACAGGGTGTGCCACTTACTTCATACATCAGGTGTCAGCATTGTGCTGGTAGGGGACAACACAGACATACAGGGTGTAACACTTACTTCATACATCAGGTGTCAGCACTGTGCTAGTAGGGGACCACACAGACATATGGGGTGTGCTGCTTACTTCATACATCAGGTGTCAGCACTGTGCTAGTAAGGGACCACACAGACATATGGGGTGTGCTGCTTACTTCATACATCAGGTGTCAGCACTGTGCTGGTAGGAGACCACACAGCCATACAGGGTGTAACACTTACTTCATGCAGCAGGTGGAGGCACCGTGCTAGTAGAGGACCACACAGACATATGGGGTGTGCAGCTTACTTCATGCAGCAGGTGTCAGCACTGTGCTGCTAGGGGACCACACAGACATACAGGGTGTAACACTTACTTCATGCAGCAGGTGTCAGCACTGTGCTAGTAGGGGACCACACAGACATATGGGGTGCAGCTTACTTCATGCAGCAGGTGTCAGCACTGTGCTGGTAGGGGACCACACAGCCATACAGGGTGTGCTGCTTACTTCATACATCAGGTGTCAGCACTGTGCTGGTAGGGGACCACACAGACATACAGGGTGTAACACTTACTTCATGCAGCAGGTGGAGGCACTGTGCTAGCAGGGGACCACACAGACATATGGGGTGTGCTGCTTACTTCATACATCAGGTGTCAGCACTGTGCTGGCAGGGGACCACACAGACATATGGGGCGTGCTGCTTACTTCATACATCAGGTGTCAGCACTGTGCTGGTAGGGGACCACAGAGACATATGGGGCGTGCTGCTTGCATCATGCATCAGGTGGCAGCACTGTTCTGGTAGGGGACCACAGAGACATACAGGGTGTGCCACCTACTTCATGCAGCAGGTGGTAGCACTGTGCTTGTCTGGTACCACTCTGACATACAGGGTGTGCCACTTACTTCATACAGCAGTCGGCAGCACTGTGCTTGTTGGGTACGGGTACCACTCTAACATACAGGGCGTGACGCTTACTGCAGGCAGGAGGTGTTGGCACTGTGCAGGTAAGGTACCATGCAGACACACAAGTGTATTACTGTAATTCACTTCATGGTCTTACTGTAATTCTAAAGGTGTATGGCATTATATTACTGTAATTCTGAAGGTGTATAGCATCATATGTTTTGACATTTGTAATAGGTTCTAATAGGCTTCACTCAATCATGGGGGACTGGTTATAGTGTTGGGGACTAAAGGTATAATATTGGGTGACTATCCTGGAGACTCTATAAAAACTCCCAAATTCTAATCCTTAGAACTATAATGGCTCACTCTCACCAAATTGATGCAACTATTATTTGGCCGTACATGATCGGCGGCCGTACATGTTCGGCGGCCATACATGATCGGTGACGTACATGATCGTTGACGTACATGATCGGTGACGTACATGATCGGTGACGTACATGATCGGGAATTATTGACTGCCCTACCCTTTCTGACCATGTTAAAACATAAATATATCTTACCAAGATGTACATATGATGTGTGTCTTGACATGTAATATGTTAGAAATGTCTAGATGCAACTATTAAGATAATCTTTATTGACATTTCAATACTGATCATGTACGTCATGTGACGTACATGATTGGTGACGTACATGATCGGTGAATATTGACTGCTCTACCATTTCCGACCATGTTAAAACATAAATAAATCTTACCAAGATGTACATATGATGTGTGTCTTGACATGTAATATGTCAGAAATGTCTAGATGCAACTATTAAGATAATTTTTATTAACATTTAAAATACCGATCATGTACGTCATGTGACGTACATGATCGGCCATTATTTATTGACTGCCTTAATTACCCTTTCTAACCAGAGTTAAAACATAAATCAATCATAGAAAGGTGTACATATGATGTAGGTCTAAAGATGTGTAATCATAGACATGTAAAGCAGTGGGTAATGAGGAAATTTTACATGACATTCCAAGCCGATCATGTACGTCATGTGACGTACATGATCGGTTACACATTGAGCTCCCCCCCTTGGCCCCTATAAATATTTTGGGAGTTTGTTTTTTTCTAATAAACTCCCCAAAGATACATTACAGCCTGTAGGTATGGTTAGGAGAGTTAAACATCGTAGTGCAGGGGGCAATAGATGGATTTTGTAGTCTGCCGATCATGTACGGCCACCGATCATGTACGGCCACCGATCATGTACGGCCACTTTTTCAGTTGCACTGATTTGGTGAGAGTGAGCCAATATGCTTCTATAGCCAGTCATAGGGGTTTCCTTAGTCACATGGGACATGGAGACCCCTGTACAACCATAATGTCTATAAAATCAACTGCTGGTGTGTTCAAGAAAACATTATCTGTGATGAATATGCTTTTATCTGAATCAAAATCCGTTTCCTTTCCGAATTTATTACTAAAAATATATAGTCAAAGTTGCATGAGTTTCAGTCTGTTGCTTGGTTATTTCATGAGTTGACCTTGGTAGGCTTAGTGAAATGCAGACCAAGGGTCAATAAGTGAAATAACCTATTCAACAGACTTAAATGAGTGTATCTTTGTTTTTTGGGTTGTTTTTTTTTATTCAAAATACCGAAATTTTGATAAGGGGGAGCCTAAAATCGCTACTTTCTACACTTTTCAAATATAAACAAACCACCATTTTGATGATGTCACAGGGCTGTGTTATTTCATGGGAGGGGGGCGAGGGTACCGCCTCCTTTGGCTAATCCAGTAGGAATGCTGTATTCCATAAAAGAAATAACATCTTTAGGCCTATACCTAGTGGGAGAGTGGTGTGAGACCTGAAAGCAGCTCGATGCACTAGTTTCCAGCTCCTAATTTTGGGATGGATAATTTATACCTTTTCTGAGTGGAATTGAATCCTTAGCATGTGAGTACTTGTGTATGATGTTATATGTGATGAGGTGGGTCCAGCCGGCACGAGTAGGCAGAAAGGTTGGGGCCCTATTTGTCACATTGAGAAGTGGACAAGTTGCAGTATGTGATGTAACTACGATGTTATCCCCACTCTTTGCAGGACGAGGAGGAGGAGACGTAGACCCCTTCGCTGACGGCTCGTTGCGGGGGGGAGCCCTCCATTATCGGCTGCCAGGTTCGCCAGTGAAGTAATTAAGATGGAGCCGGTATAGTCCCTTTGGACGGCCGGCTCTGCACCACGCCTGGGGGAGGGAGGTCGGCTGGCGGTGACTAAGTCCCACGGAAGGTGGGCAGGGGGTGGCCGTGCTGGTGCCGCCACCCCTCCGTCAGCTCTCCCTACCCTCACCATTGTCAGTCACCAGTTCATGTTCACCAGCAGAAGTAGTCAGGAGCCGGTATAGTCCCATTGGATGCCGACCACCAGTTCAGCACCACACCTGGGGGACTGTATAGTTAAGCAAGTTTATATAAGGGCTTGGGCCCAGGTTACGCCACCACGTTTTAATAATATTAGATACCTCTCATATTGTTAACCCTTTAAGGGCGACTGTCGATTATACTCTACATCCATCCCAGGCCGGATGTCGACTATTTACTACACCATGAAGGGCCGGATGTCGATTATAATTGACTTAACTCTATGGGAATTAGGAAACCCCCGGCCCCAGGGAAATTTTTTGGAAAAAAATCCGGCCCCCTGGCAAAAATAAATTTCCTTTGGCCGGCCTCAATGGGTTAAGGGAGAGAGGCCCTAGTATAATTTAAGTAGGGAAGAATGTGGCGGTGAGGGGCGTGGTTAGCTCCGCCCCGCAAGTTGCGAACTGGTGGGGCAGGAGTTCCATGCGGGGCCACTAGGGGGGGGATGCTGCCTATATAAGGCAGTGCTCTGCCCCGCGGTGGCCAGTGTTCCCCACTCCTTAGTCTAGAGCAGGCGTCTCTTTGGGCTGGAGCACTCCTACAAGGTTATCACTATAACTACCGTAAAACCTCGCGTATAAGCCTAACTCGCGTATAAGCCGCACCCCTAACTTTGACAGATTATATAAGCAGCAGAGGGGGTCTGAAAATTGTTAATTTGGTACTGTAGTATACTTATAAAAACTCTCGTATAAGCCGCACCCTATATAGGCATGTTTGGTATCAAAAGAAAGCTGAGTCTGATTCTCATACCAGCCGCGGCTTATACGCGAGGTTTTACGGTAGTAGGTTCTGAGCACATACTAGTATCAGTATACTAGTATCCTAGTTCATGTTAAGTAGTATCTTTATACTACACCCTGGGTTATCCTTATAACCACTCTTAGGGCTAGGTTTACAGTGATACTTTAGTGAGGTCTAGAATTACAGTTATACCCTATGTTACAAGTTACATATATCCCAGAATTATGGTAATACCTAACAAATGAATTACAGTGATACTCTATGTTAATTGCAAACTGAATTTTATAATACATGTGAAAACTTCTCAAGCCTGTCACACACAACCCATGCCATTTGGCCTCTAAAATACCATACCTATGGAAATGTTTATCTCCTATAGGTATATTTGTGCAATAACAACTCATATAATTGCATCTAAGTAGGCTAAATCAACCCCCTTCTATTTGTTGTCAATATACTAAGTGGTCACCTCCTATTACCTAAATTCGAATTATTGATAGGTCTAGACACTGTGACTGTGCTGTTCTTTCTGGCTCTGCTCTTTGCTATCTATTAGTAACGTGCAGTCATTTTTACGGATATTCTTTTGCCTCCACATATTGGAGGCCGTTACATGATGACCACTTCCTTGCTACAGTGACATATAATATATGACCTGCTGTATGGATTCATTGATTCCTTCAACCTCTGCTTTAATTTACATCATTGTTTGCATCAGAACCCTTCCTACCGTAAATTCCCGCGTATAAACCATGGGTTTGTGCCTCTTCTGGTAGCTTGTCTCAGGTGTGGGTCATGTGCGAGGTGCGGGTTATACGCAGTAATTTACCGTATTTGTTGCAGAATCCTGCCCAGTATAATGTTAAACTACAAGTTCTTATTTTAATTAAAGTATATATGGAAGTATTCACAGATCATAATGTATGTAGTGAGGTGGAAAGTTGGGTGGCTCGGATAGTGGCATATTGGTGGAGATAACCTTGCATATTGGTATAGGCAGTAAGGGCAATAGGCAATAGCCAATACGGATGGACATGTCACACTGTAAAAAGAATTCCGTTAAAATTACGGAGACTCACTGGCAACACTGGGTGCCAGACTTTCACCGTAAAAATAACGGTCACCGTTGTTTCAAATTCTCCGTAATTATAACGGTGAAAGTTCGGCACCCAGTGGTGCCAGTGAATCACCGTTAATCAAACAAAATACGGAACATCACTGTTATTTTGATACAGTGCCTAAACAATAGTTTTAACAATATTTAACTCATTTATCCCAGTATTTTTCTGTCCATTTATCCACCAATACCTAACTCTATGCTCAATATGGTTGCATGCCAAATTTGGTACCATGTCCAATCAGCAATAGCATCTTAGTGTCAAGACTTCAGGCCTAATCATTAGGAATCAGTCTATGAGAGCCTTATAAAATGTTTCATGACACTTTGTAATGCCAGTCCATGAGAAGAAGTCACTCTAGGATGGCTACAGAGCAAACCTTATTACTACAAAAATGGTGTTCTTAGCATCCATGAAAATCTCCTCATGAACCAAACTGCCACCTGGTGTGATAAAACTAAACATCAATCAAACGAAGCTTCGCCGTAAAATGAATAAACAGTGTTTAACTGTAAAATAAACTGTGTTTCACAGTTATGAATTACGGATATTCAAAGTAAAATTGATTGATTTTACATTGCCCCACTGTAATAATATATAATGATGATCCACCGTAAAGTTTTACATTGATTCTCTGTATATTCAATGGAATATTTTTACAAGACATAGCTTCACCGTAAATGAATAAACTGTGTTTCACTGTACTGGATTACAGATATTCACAGTAAAATTGGTTGACTTAACATTGCATCTCCGTAATCACATTTATGATGATCCACCGTAAAGTTATACATTGATTCTCCGTATATTCAACGGAATATTTTTACAGTGCAGTTATACAATCATGTTAGTATTGTGCATTCTTGGATATAGTAGTGATGTCTGTCTTTTGTGCCTCTTCGGGTAGCTTGTCTCAGATGTTTTATATTTGATGCCCTTATAGAGGGGACTTTTATGGGGAAAGGTTGTGCTTATCTGTAGTCATACCTTCCTGTCTCCTTCGGGACATTGTTTATCAGCACGACATTGCTTGGATCCCTAGGTCGTTTCCACATACATGCATGTTAGTAAGTGTTTCTAACTTCCCTTATCTAACATGTGAAGCTAGGATTAGTACGGGGTATCTGATGTGGAAAGCAGTTATCGTAGAAATGTGCAATTTGGAAAGGAAACAGCTCTTTTATAGTAGCTGACATGCGACTTGAATTTACCAATCAGAGTGATGGAAGAATCCCAGCTAACACGTTTAAGTTATTAACGCGTAATTCAAATAGTGAAATAATGTGTATTTGGCAGCGAGCTCAATTCCATCTTGTAGGCTGTAACCAATGTTGAATTGATGTGTAACCAATGTTGAATGGACACCCCAATTCTAATGCAAAAAGAGGTCCATATACTGGCATACAATAATTATTCACTTTTATTTTTAAAAAAAGATTATTTTGTTTCTTATTATTCCATACATTTCCACACATGTATTCTCTTTCTACAAAGAGGTACATAAAGTCCTACTCCTTTATTAGCAATGTATTCAAGACCTATATATCTTCATATATTCCCCAACGTAATACAGTAATGATATAATTTAAAATTAATTTGCCTTTGAAATTTGATGTACTATCCTTTGTTGCACAGGTTCCCGAGCCTGGTGAAGATTACTTTTCCCATATCCTACTTAGAGTCATATAAAGTGTTATGGGTAGAGCATAAAAACGGGCAGTTAGTATCTCATTACTTACCTTAACAATAGACTGATATACATTTGTGGTAACAGCGGCAATATTTCTTCTGGTATGCTAGCTATTTCCCCATGTTTCCCAGTAACAGTATCACCAGATATTCTGCATTTTTATTGGAGTAACTATAGAAGTTGATTCATGCGTAACGTAATTCAGCAGTTTTGAGGGGTTTCATTATGTCCTCCCTAGCCGGCCAACAATAATCTATTAGTGACAGGAGAACACGTGTCAGGATTTGGTTTCAATGCTTTAATTGCAAAACCTTGAATTGATTATAAGGGCATGTAATCCGTTCTTAAAAGACACCATTTTAATGGCGTTGGAGATTTACACAAGGCCATCTCCGGCGCAATCTTCGTCCAAGCAAACTTTAAGCATATTTACTTTGAAAAGGGAGGAATTATTTTAACTAACGTTAATAGTGTTTTCATCCTGAGAGCCAACGTTAAAACCAGGACCTGCCAGGACGAAACCCAATGCTACCCCAGTGAAGAAGAACACGTCGTATAACGTGGAAATAACGTTTCCTGAAGGTATGGAAAACGTTTGAAAAAAACGGTAATATAACGTTATTTAACGCAAATTCGTTGACTCCAATTAACGTATATTAACGTTATATCATAACGTTTGAGTTTACAACCTAATTGTAACGTTATTTTACGTTTTTATACAATGGATTTTGACTGAAAATAACATTATTTTACGTTATAAAATTGTAACGGAAAACCCTTCTACTAGCAGCGTTAATTCATGTTGGAAAAATCGGTCTCCTTGTGGGATTCGAACCTTTAAGGGTAGGACTCATGTACCAGTGCTTAGACCCCTCAGCCATAGCGTCTTTACTATTCTCAACATGTTTCACAGCTATTATTTAGGTTTCAAAATGTTATTGTATGTTAGATTGTATTTCCAGTGGTTTTTAGCGGATTTTAGGTTATATCAGAACATATTCTTGGCTAAATTATGGGCTGGCTGAATGTAGGGTGTAACAGAATATTTACAAAGATCATAAATACTGATATAGACCTATAGGCATACTGTGTGATATTATTGCTTTGATATCCTTTCGAAATGTCTATGCTAGTTCTACAGGTAATCACCTCACCTATGTTCACCAACGACCACTTTTATCTCCTGAAGTCAATGGGGAGGGTTTCCTAAAATAGTCCAGACTTTGGCTCACATTCTGCTTAATAGCACTCGATCTAGATTAGATATCAATATGCAGTCTTTTGCATTGTGTTCCAGACATGTTTGTCTTTCTGGGGATAGGTCTCACATTTTTGTAGACCTATTATTTCTATTTAGGGGTAAACACCCTACCATCTGACCCTGTGGCCTCTCTGTCTAAGGCGCTGGCTGGGAGATCAGAAGGTTGTGAGTTCTATCCTGGCCATCACCGCTAGTTTTTAGGTTTCATAATATATATTAGTAGAAATTCGGGGGGGGGGGTTGGGGGTAGGGGTTGAGGTTCTCTCCCTGGTTGGAACAGTCATACTGAATTATAACTTTACAAGTTTGCATTTTTGGTTATATTTTTACCAAATCAAATCTCCAACATTTGGGTGATAAACTATAGCTGTATAAAACGTTATATAACGTTATATAACGTTGTGAATATAACGTTATTTTGTGAACCATATAAGAATGTAAAATAACGTTTACATGTAAGGTTAAATTACGTTATACATTGAAACGTTTCAAAACGTTAAAAAACGTATTTTGTTCATTGGGACGTACTGCTGCAAAGACAACGAGAATCCTTTACTCTCGGCTATTTCGTGTGTAATTCAAAGTACTAAGGCTAATGGATATCTCCAAACACGTACTGCTCCAGGCACTGGGTGAAGGTGAGGAGCTTCCTGCTTTAACCTTAAAAGGTAAAGAAAGAGGCCATACATTCAGGACACTACCTAGGGTGCACCAAATAACTACAAGTAATAAGAATCCATTGAGTTCCTCACTGTGAAAGAGAAGATGCAGAATACTATGAATTGCTCCAGTTTATTATGTATTTTATGTTACAGAAAGTATTTATCATTTCTTAGCATCAAACAATGATGCCCCACGCAAATCTCTGTCATCGGTAATCTTTTAATTACAAGACCCTCACGGTCTTGCATATATAACACTGCTGTGACATTACAATGGTTATAGGGGATTACGAAAATATAATCAGTTTGTTTTAAACAATAGAGTTACAGCGAAATAGAAATATTTTCGTATGTACATTTCGCCGTCTGAAGACGACCCCACCTCATAATAACCAGTCTCGGCGTTACCAATTTACTGGTCAATTCAACAGCAATATCTTCAAATGGAAAAGATTTTCCTTTCTATTTTCTATACAATAAATTGATATTGATTATAACATAGTTTGTCCTCAACATTGGGGATTATAGCATTCATTCATTTCAAGCTATATGGGCACAGCCTTCTCACCATATTCATACAATTTCACTCTGTAATATTATAATGCTGGCACAACAATTAATTAGCCTCATGACTCGGGTGACAGAAAAACATGCCCAGTGGCTACAGCTAAGACATATGAGACATATATGATTAAAGCCCATAGCAGGATTATGAACTGTTCTATAAATAAAAGAAACCTATTTGTATAATGTCGAAACCTATGTAAGAAACAAAATTCAATACCGTGTTAATAACTGTGTAATCCTTGTATATACAAGTTGGCAAGAAGGCGGCTCAGCAGTCTGGAAATGAAAGCTCCTATATAAAGCCCAACATACATCTCTCCTCCATGTGGTCCAAATATGGGATATCTATATTTTCCTGTATTTTGAATGAGGACATCAATTGGGTGTAGAGCATAGTATTTTATATTTATATGTGAGGACCAATTTGTTTCTGAATGCAAGCAATCATTCCTGAGTCTGGGTGATCTTGGCTAGGAGCAGCTCATCTAGGGGCCACCACACTGCCACGAGTTGTAAGTCCCCATCATTCAAGAATATACATCATCATAATCATATCCTACATGACAGTGGCCCTGCCCTATGAAAGACCAGAACTCAGGGACATACAATCATAAATAACGGTTACAGTTCTCCGAAATCTCTGCAATAATGCATTGCCTATTATCCTTATGCTACGGTGGTAAATCTATGGTGACTTTGAATCTTATTTATCCCACGATAATGATGGGGAGGGTTGGAGGAGTAGGGCCTTAGATGATGAAAAATGGAATCCTGAAAATAAAAGAACAACATAAAATGCCTGTGTCGGTTAGAATGTATAACCGACCCAGTCCCAGTGGAGGTAGGATGGACAGGTCTAAGTTGAAAGTTAATCTTCAACATTTGGGGACATGTAAGGAACCTGTCGTGTATAGAGGCTTTATGTAACCTTGTTAGTATGCAAACAAGGCAGAGTGTAATCCCCTTCCCCATACTTCCCCTCTCCCCATCTTCCTTTAAAGCAGGGACCCCAGCACATCAATATTCCCATCGGTCCAAGAGCAGCTCGGTGCCTTTCGCACCAGGGCTTATACTATTAAATCATGCCGTCAGAGTGAGCCGTGCTGAGTCTGTGAAAGGAATCCCCATGTCAGTGGACCTCATCCACGGCCTGCCTGGATAACGCCCCTTGCCGCTACTGCCCCCAGGCTGGGCTAGTTGGTGCTTGTCACATGGAGCCACCTCCTGCTCCCCCTCCGTTATATCACTCTAGATACATGGTCTATCAAGACCCTCGGCCATGCACCTCATGCAGAAACTAACTAGTCGACATTAGGCAATGTTCAATGTTTTGAAAGCTGGTTTGTGCTCTCCAGGAATTGCACAAAGTTTTACAGCGAGTATGACATTCAACTAGAAAATAGATTATCCACATTGGTATGTATACGGACACACGCCCATGCATGCTCTGGCAAAACTATAATAAAATCTTCCGATGCAAAGGATCTTTATATTAATGTTCACCTGTCGTTCGCACTGATACATTATTTCACCTGTAAATAAATATTCACACTATCCACACTATATCAGCAGCATATATGTACTACATTTGTCATTCATGTGTATAGAAATATATGCTTTCTCCTTGCGTTTTACCCTCTGGAATATTTTGATTTCGGGGAAGGGGGGGGGGACATGTAACAGTAACTACAATTATTATCAATCAAGTGAAGGAATTATCAGCCAGTTAGCTGCCAACTGGGCTGTAAACCCCACCCTACATGCAAGTCGTATCCTGCTACCCTACACCCATACTGCAGACGTTACCAGACCTAATGCGCCAATAGCTGTACATTCCTACCTGTCCTTTACAGTTAATAAAGCTCAAATCCCAGTAAGCAGTTTAGCCGAAATTCAAGAACACGTTGCAATACGCATGGCTTGCTGCAAATTACAACAGTGCGATATGTAAATGCTGGGATTATGCTGTACTTTGAGTCTCTGTATTAACATCTATCATTTAAGAAATTCCCCTCGCTTAAGTAAAATGTTTCTCCGATTCAGTATTGTCTGTTGCAATCTGAGAACAATTATTTTCAAATTGGCAAACTGTATGAGATGCATTGCAATTTGGAGCTTAAGCAAGGCTCCCACATCGCAAAAGGTCTTGGAGCCATAAATACATCATGAGATTTGAGCTTTATTGATGTACAGATAAATTGCTCCTTTGAAATCATGTTGCACACGTGATGCAAACGATCATAATCAGTTATTGTAATCCGTCAGTGACATTATTGTGTATTCAGTCAATCAGTAATTGTGGGTTTAATATAATATATGCACTACGAGAGCAGCCTAAGTTCAAAAGTACTAGGCTTCTGATAGCTCACACGTATGTCCCGTACACACCATAATATAGCGATTAGAAGGACCACCAATGTTGAGGGCTCAGACACGGTCCGATCCATTTAGTGCCAATTTAATTACACTGTCCTAGCACGAGCAGCGGGTCAAGGGCATGTCTCATCATTACGACACACAGCTTCCAATATCCAGAGGTCACAGTGTGCTCATTCAATCTGGTGACATTGACCAGGGTCCGCGTAGGGCACTCCAATCTGTCTTTGCAGTAATTGTTGTAATGTCAACACACAGACCCCCATACACAGCACACGGGCCAGGGGTTTGGGGACAGGCCGGAATGCTCAATCCTTGTATGTTATGACAAATCATTTTCTCATAGATATTATTGAATGATTCTAATAATAAGGATAATCGACATGCAATGTTCTGCAATCCTCGGTCAGCAATTTCACCATGCTTAGCACTGCAATATGTCTGTGTCCAAAAACAGGGTCAGAGCTCCTTGCTTGTATACGTGTTCTGTGCGAGTAGTTATCATCATTCATGGGTGCCAAGATTCCCTGGGTGCACAGGCAGCTCATGCGAGAAGTTGGTTCTGCTCTCGATCGGAACGTCGCTTGTTCCTGGCATAACATGGTGTGAGGGAGTCTGGTCACTGCCTAGATCACACGAGAAATTCCGTGGACAGAACTAACATAGCCGCGGACATGGAGCCACGGGAATTATCGCTATACTATACACTAGAACTCAGACACTGCGGTGACGGAGGTGGGGTTGTGACGTGCTGACGCATACGTCCCATTCATGCTGATGCTCTTGGTTTCTGCGTCCCCGTCAGTCGCCATCAGGCGGCAGCACCGACACCAGCAACAAGTGCGCAGCGTCGCGCGCAGCCCTCGCCGGAAGTTCTTGGACATGAAGCCATAGATAATTGGGTTAACAGCACTCTGCACGTACGGGAGGAGGTTAATGGTCACCTGCAGGTCAAGCAAACGTCACAGGTCACTCTATGGTAGAGAGATAGGTTTGGGGATTTTAGGCGAGTAGTGTCTAAATATCCTCAAATTGGGCCAATACATACAAAGTATACGACAGGGTGTTTGCATGTCGGTTTGAAAATGCATGTGTACACACATTTGCAGGCTTTTATAATTCAAACCACGAAGGATTTCATTCACTCAGCTACTTATGGGGTAACTATTACAGAAGTAACATAATGCATGGAAAGTGCACTGTATACATGTATATATATATATAATTATATATATATATATATATATATATATATATATATATATATATATATATATATATATATATATATATGCAGCAGTTGACTGACATTTGGCATGAACACCTGTCTTAAATAATGTAAAATAGCTAGTATAATAAGTACATTATTTTGTTGCCAACCATCACAATACTTACTGTAACCCAGAAAGCTTCATCCCGGTGCAGAATAGACAGTTCATGTCGCTTCATGATGTTCAGTATGAGCTTTGGTCCCCAACACACCAGGAATATAGCTAGGATAGTGAGTAGCATCTTGATCACCTGTAAAGAAATTGTATATTATTATGAGGCCTATACTATATGCAATGTACTTAGATTTAAGAAAGAACTATCTGATCACTGTATTCCAGGAGCAATTAGTAAGGACGTGAATGAATGGGAAGGTGTGATAT
Organism: Harmothoe impar; assembly: GCA_947462335.1. Lineage (NCBI taxonomy): Eukaryota > Metazoa > Annelida > Polychaeta > Phyllodocida > Polynoidae > Harmothoe > Harmothoe impar. Next base: position 52,685,384 of record OX381705.1, read on the forward strand.
TAGCTGTCAATGTCATGTACACAATATATTCACACCAACAGTGCACATTCCCATCTTATACACAGAGAAAAAGTGAGAGTCAGCTACCACGTCTCGCCAAAACCATCCTCTTAATTGTGAAAGTCAGGCTGACTTTGATTATAAATAGAGTCCAGAAGTGCCTGACTTCCATGCCAATAAGAGTCCAGCATTGCCTCTTTCTCCTCAAACAGGCTCCAACAATGCTTGACCCACTGTGACCCATTGGCATGAAAATGAGGCAATGGCCAATGCTGAACTCTCTATTGCTGACCCTGGTCACAGAGAAGTTTAGCAGTTTTCTGTTTTTGAATGGGCTTGAATTCCTACACAATCTTAATAGCTCTCAAAGGCAAAAAAAAAGACACCTCTTAGTAGTCAAACTTGCATTAAAGTAAATTACTGTACATCAATGTTTTATATCTTTTTCACCAGAATGGGGAAGCCACAAAGTCACCTGTTTCCGCGCGTGCTGAACCTCCGCACTGTGGTCCTTTGCCGTGCGCCTAATGATGGTCCGACCAGTGCGCAACCGCGGACCAAAGGTCCTCTTCCTGTCTTCCTCCGTCTCCCTGAAAGGACAAATGGATAGTTGTCAGCATACACCCTTAGTGCACCTGTTATTGGCACTCTTGCTACATAATACTCCCATCTACCCCCGCTGGCTTCTCCAGGCAATCACCCCCACCCCACACAGCGTATACTGTCAGGGATCAGTCTGATATAAGGCATGGTGTCGACCTTCTTTTGTCAAGCCTGTCCAGGGAGGGACTCGCTGGTCTGTCTCCATTTCATCCATTATATAATCGCTGCCCATCACGATAAGAGGTTATCCAAGACCACATAAGTTATAGACGACCATATGGATGTGTTATTGATGCGTCTGATAATATACAGTCGTTAGGGGTAATTTTATGCCTTGATGCTGTTAATTATGATATCAATGATACAGTGTTAAAAACATGCTTAATATCAAGGGGGTTCTAAAGGGTGTAGAAACACATGATTATAATACTAGATGCTTGCAAGAAGACATGAATACCATTCCCTGCTGGAAGTAATAGCTTGGAATTTGATTGATATAATACTTAAAAAGAAGGAATTTCATAATCGGTCCGGTTCTCATACTAGGGAGAAGATGGAGGATGGATGATAGATGATGGGAGACCCTGCATGAAGTTTCGCATTTACGCAAATTTTATATCGCTTGAAGTAACAAGTTCAGCAACTTTAAGTTAGTAAATGCCATCTAAATGTCAAGGGCATTTACTGAAATTGAAGCTACTGAGAAAAATGACTTTATATGATAAAAGGTTTGTTTCAATGCCATCTAAATGGCAATTGTAGCTCAACTTGCCTGTAATTAACAAACTCTAAATACCGTAGGCTAATTACCTTATACCTAGTATTAAGTACGAAGTCCCTTGTTTTCCTCGGTCACTCGCCTCATTTGTAATATTTCAAATGTAAATGTTCCCTTTGTTGTTATCAGGTAATACCAAGCGTGGATGGCGAATAAAAAAGCACAGTGCCTAACTGTCCACTAACCCTCAGTTGAGCAGCTGTTTCACCAAAAAAATAACGTCTTGATGCAGAGAGGAGGTCAAAGAGTTCATGAGAATTTTCCTTTCTCCACTTGATAAGCCTACTTACATCCTACTCTTATTTGATTGGAGTAGTTATTTATGGCATGAAACGAGCGCCCAATTGGTCTTGGAAATGCCCACGAGAGGGACCCACGATTGACACTACCACTTACTGTTATTTGTTTTGTGTAATTGATTTAACCCTTCAAGTTTCTGCATTCATAATTCACTGATCATTGCTATTGGAGATTGATGATTCTTTATTGTAATTGAATATGAAATATTATGTATTATGTATTATTGATTATATACAAACAACAAGAGATGGGCACTAGACCCTTTATTGTGACTATCAGACTATGACGTTCACATAATTATATTTTTTGATTGTTGTATTTTGAAATATCATTCATGAATAAATACACATTGCAAAATCAAAATGACCTGTGATGCCTAGCGTTTAAAGGCTGCAATGTTGTTTTGATGCACAGGCGAGTTAACCGCCAGAGCTGAATTCATGCATCATGAAGAAACCCCAGGGTAGGATACGATCATGGCCACATCAAACCCCAACCTCCCCACATAAACCCCAGGCTACCTTCTCCTGCTGTGAAGACTCGGACCTTTATATAACTCCATGTCTACCCTTAAAGGGTTGTTATTAAGTCTACTCACGTGAGGAGTGCGTCTCCTGTACTTGTCATGCGCTCCAGCTCCTTGGTGCTGAGCCAAAGCACCTTGATGACGACAGCATAGCAGTAGATGAGCACCACGGTGGGCACCAGGAACATGACCACGAGCTGGTACCAGGCGAACACCAGGCGCTCCTCACTCGTCTGGAAATTGTCGTCTGCGCACGTCTCTAACGTAATCCGCGTCTCGTTGTTGTAGAAGAGGTGCGTCGTGGTCTCCTGTAATGTGCGTGGTAAGACATGGGGATAAATATGTGTATGAAGCATTGTTGTGGCAATTATTAGCAGGAGATCACTCTCAACACTGAATCCGTTATGGGCCGCATAGTCATTCAATGTGCTATGTCCTTGGTCATACATTTAATATGGCGACACACGGCACCATGCATTAAATCACCATGCGGCTTCAACACTTTGTGACCCAGTGGCTCGAAAATGGCGCATTTTGCATATGTTGTATCAACATTTTCAATTCTCCCACTGGCTGAGGCTCATAATTATAATATAATTATTTGTCAAATTAGTTCCCATCATAGTCCATAATGCAATATGGGAAATGTAAGCCAATCTAGTGAAAGGTTTGATCAAGTTTGCACATTTCGGCTGCTATGAAATTAGAATATTTTATAATACGGGCACTCAGCATGAGAAAGACTATTTCAATAGCTCTGGCCTAAAGAATGTTCAAATACAACTAATTCAAACAATTATGACCCCTAAAACTCCGCTTACAGGAAATGTAACCTGAGGACTATTTGGGTATGTAAGGAGCAACGAACCCACCGACTGTACAGTGGGCTGTTGCACAGCAGAATTATAACAATATCATAAGAATCGTTTATAAAAGTAAAGATCATAATGCTATATATCTTTAAAATCAATCGTTATCAAAGTATTCCCTAAGATAGGTATGCCATGTAGTAAGAAATGTACTTGCAACGATTACCAAAATGAGATCGTCATCATAGCATTTCTAAAGGATAACGATATCGTTATTTGTTGTGCAAAACACCACAGGTGTCCCAATGGGCGCAGAACATCGAATGGGCAGTGACAACTATGGTCAACTATGTGAAGTATCAACGCTGATGCTTATTCAACGGTCTTCACCTATATCGGGATATTACAACCGACTTATGGTGCAGCATTTTCCATATGCTGAGATACGTCACTATAGTGACGTACCGTTAGCACTGGTCAGGGAACGTATATATATAATTCTGCTGCCTCTTGTCAGCAGCTGCCATGGGTATATGCTGCAGCTTTAATGTATAAGATATCAAATTACACCTGTAATACCATTTACAGTGGCCCCAGTCAGCAAAAACACCATTTGTTCACGTTGAAAAACGTTGTGAAAAGGTTCGAAATCAGAAGCTATAGGACGTAAAATGTGAACTCAATTTTACGTCTTCCTTGCTTTTATTCGTTCTTTAAAGGTTTTGTATCATAATAACCATAACGTAATTCCAATATTGCAGTTGCACAATAGGCTACATATTGCGTCAATATATCCTCGGCCCCCACCCCCACGCTGAAACATGCAGTTTTGTGGGTATAGAGCGGCAACCAAATTTTCATAATTTGTAGCCATCTATGGCGCTCAAGTATGTTCATCAAATAGTAAAGGGAAAATTTCAATCTTGCATCAATATATATCGGGTGTCAATGGATTCTCAATAACCACAGAACATATATCTTTATTCAAAATATCCTCCATATTCATGAGAACCTGCTTTAGTTTCTACCTGAAGAGAGAGCATCTGTCATGTGTATCAAAATAGATATCGCAATGAAAGGTTTGAATGCTTGAGTTTTGATCCCACATAGTGTTGCAGCACCAAGCTGCCCATCACCTTGCCACCTTGCACCGAAAAATGATAGCAGACACTCAGTATCACTGGTAAGCTGTGATGGTGTAGATAACAACCCTGGTGAGTGTAAAATGAAAAAAGTCGTACGAACTTGGCAAATGAGCATTGAATATAAAAAAGTTTGAAAATAGCTTTTAATCATGAAAAAGTGTATAAATAATACTTATAAGCATTTAGAACTCTCTGAATGTGTATTTCATCATATCAGAAAAAAACATTTCAATCAAGGGCAATCTTGGATGTTGTAGGTCATAGGTCCCAGGTCAACGTCAAATAACTGGGATTGGGATATATGTGATCACAACTTCCTGTACATAAATTGTAACCTCTATTTTTCTTGTGCAATGATATTTTGTAATTGATACACCACAATTAAGTTGCGACCTTCATTCCAGAGGTCAAGGTCATGACCTGATGATAGTTGAGATATGCAGATAATTGGTTGGGTGAAGGTCAAGCAAGGTTGTACAGACTTGGCAGTTGACCATTGAAAAGGTTTGTTACTTGGCATTGCTGCATTGATGCATCGGTACTAGGATCCTAGGCCCTGAGGAATTTTGGCCCCCTGAAGATCGGCCCTGAGGAAGTTTGGCACCCTGATGATAGGCCCTGTGGAATTTCGGCCACCTGATGATAGGCACCCTGATTTTAGGCCCCCCGGAATTTGGGCCATATTTGAGCAGGTTATGACTAGATATATCATTCAAACAACCAAGTACCTGACGTCCAACAATTTTATGATTAAGGCAGGTTATAGTAACATAAATACACCCAACACCCAAACACCTACCCAACATCTGACCACCCAACACCCAAACACCTACCCAACACCCGACCACCCAACACCAGAACACCCTACCCAACATCTGACCACCCAACACCCGAACACTTATCCAACATCCGACCACCCAACACCCGAACACCCTACCCAACATCCGAGCACCCAACACCCGAACACTTATCCAACATCCGACCACCCAACACCCGAACACCCTACCCAACATCCGAGCACATACCCAACACCCGACCACCCAACACCCTAACCCGTATCCAACATCCAAGCACATACCAAACACCTGACCACCCAACACCCGAGCACATACCCAACACCCGACCACCCAACACCCGACCACATACCCAACACCCGACCACCCTACACCCGAACACCCTACCCAACATCCGACCACCCAACACCCGAACACTTATCCAACATCCGACCACCCAACACCCGAACACCCTACCCAACATCCGAACACCCAACACCCGAACACCCTACCCAACATCCGAGCACCCAACACCCGAACACGTATCCAACATCCGACCACCCAACACCCAAAACACCCTACCCAACATCCGACCACCCAACACCCGAACACTTATCCAACATCCGAGCACCCGAACACCCTACCCAACATCCGAGCACATACCCAACACCCTACCACCCAACACCCGAACCCGTATCCAACATCCAAGCACGTACCAAACACCCGACCACCCAGCACCCTACCCCTACCAAACACCCGACCCTACCCAACACCCAACACTACCCCTACCGAACACCCAACCTTAACCCTACCCAACACCCGACCCTACCCCTACCAAACATCCAAACACCCAACACACCTACCTAAGGTGTATTTTGGCGGGATATAGGCCAAACTCCCGCCAAATCAGACAATAACATCCTGTCTTTTCACACCCATTAACCCAACATGACCAACTCACACCTGGGTGCCCTACCCAACGCCCAACCACCTTACCCAACGCCCAACCACCCTACCCAACGCCCAACCACCCTACCCAACGCCCAACCACCCTACCCAATGCCCAACCACCCTACCCAACGCCCAACCACCCTACCCAAAGCCCAACCACCCTACCCAACGCCCAACCACCCCACCCAACGCCCAACCACCCTACCCAACGCCCCACTACCCTACCCAACGCCCAACCACCCTACCCAACGCCCAACCACCCTACCCAACGCCCAACCACCCTACCCAACGCCCAACCACCCTACCCAACGCCCAACCACCCTACCCAACGCCCAACCACCCTACCCAACGCCCAACCACCCTACCCAACGCCCAACCACCCTACCCAACGCCCAACCACCCTGCCCAACGCCCAACCACCCTGCCCAACGCCCAACCACCCTGCCCAACGCCCAACCACCCTGCCCAACGCCCAACCACCCTGCCCAACGCCCAACCACCCTACCCAACGCCCAACCACCCTAACCAACGCCCAACCACCCTACCCAACGCCCAACCACCTTACCTAATGCCCAAACATCCTACCCAACGCCCAACCACCCTACCCAACACCCAACCACCCTACCCAATGCCCAACCACCATACCTAATGCCCAAACACCTTAACAAAGCCCAACACACTCACCAAACACCCAACACACTCACCCAACGCCCAACATGCTGGTCGTATTATTTGTACGGAGGTGAGGTTTCTGGGTGTTTGAATAGCCAGAAATACATCAAAATAAACATGGTCGGACGTTGGGTTATTGGGTGTTTGAATAGCCAGAAATACACCAAAATATCCCTGGTCGGACGTTGGGTTATTGGGTGTTTGAATAGCCAGAAAAATATAAAAATATGCCTGGTCGGACGTTGGGTTATTGGGTGTTTGAATAGCCAGAAATACACCAAAATATCCCTGGTCGGACGTTGGGTTATCGGGTGGTTGAATAGCCAGAAATACACCAAAATAGGCCTGGTCGGACGTTGGGTTATAGGGTGTTTGAATAGCCAGAAATACACCAAAATATTCATGGTCGGACGTTGGGTTATTGGATGTTTGAATAGCCAGAAATACACCAAAATATTCATGGTCGGACGTTGGGTTATTGGGTGTTTGAATTGCCAGAAATACACCAAAATATCCATGGTCGGACGTTGGGTTATTGGGTGTTTGAATAGCCAGAAATACACCGAAATATCCCTGGTCGGACGTTGGGTTATCGGGTGTTTGAATAGCCAGAAATACACCAAAATATCCCTGGTCGGACGTTGGGTTATAGGGTGTTTGAATAGCCAGAAATACACCAAAATATCCCTGGTCGGACGTTGGGTTATTGGGTGTTTGAATAGCCAGAAATACACCAAAATATCCATGGTCGGACGTTGGGTAGTTGGGTGTTTGAATAGCCAGAAATACACCAAAATATCCCTGGTCTGACGTTGGGTTATCGGGTGTTTGAATAGCCAGAAATACCCCAAAATATCCCTGGTCGGACGTTGGGTTATAGGGTGTTTGAATAGCCAGAAATACACCAAAATATCCCTGGTTGGACGTTGGGATATTGGGTGTTGGATAGCCTGCATTACTCTATACATAACCTGCTTCTTGGGAGTGGACGTTGGAATATGTATGTTAGGTACATGGCCTATCTTCAGGGGGGCCTAGGATCAGCAGGGCTGAACATCAGGGGGCTGAAAATCCGGAGGGCTGAAGCTCAGGGGGCCTAACATCAGGTGGCCGACCATCAGGGGGCCTATCTTCCTCAGGGCCTAGATGCCGCACACCATCAGGCCATGGCCTTGACCTCTGGAATGAAGGTTACTATATTAACTGTGGTTGATAGATTGCAAAATAGCATAGCCCAAGAAAAATAGAGGTTACAATTTATGTATAGTAAGTTGTGATCACATATTATATCCCAATCCCAGTTATTTGACCTTGACCTTAGACTTACGACCTACAACATCCAAAATTCTATGTTCTGGATTTAGATGGTTTTCTGATATGATGCAATGTACAGTCAGAGAGTTCTGTAATGCTTATAAGTATTATTCATTTAAAAAGATCATAATTAAAAGCTATTTTCAAACTTTTTATATTCAATGCTGATTTGCCAGGGTTGTTATCTGCACAATCACAGCTTTCCAGTGATACTGAGTGTCTGCTATCATTTTTCGGTGCAAGGTGGCTTCAGAAATAATGGCCCTACCAGTCCAATGCTGCCGCACTAACATAATGTGTGTCGACATCAATATCCTGATATAGAAGGATATTATTACCGCTGCAACGACTGAAACATTTGAATATTATGATAGTTATGGCACTTTTCTGTTCTTTTTTTCTTTTTTTTTTAATCTCAGGTATATAATCAATGTATAGATACTTGCTGCTCGCTATTGTGCTATGAGGTTCATTGTTTGGAACTCTGTTGACAAAGTCAATTAATGTACAAAGTCTATGGCTGAATGTATATATGACTGGAATCGTTATGGATTTTTTCACACATTCTAGCTGTTATCCTTTAGGCTACTGACAGTTCTGCACAATCCTGTTGAATACGATTAGGTATAGAACCGTTTTTTGTGCCAGGTATAAGGTGTACACAAAGTCTCAATGTCAATACCAACATCAGATATAACCGGGATCAAAGAATAAATATGTACATAAAGGCTCACTTATTGTCTCTCATATCTTCAGCTGCTATCTCTTTGACAACGACCCCGGACCAAGTGGTCCTTTTATTACGCAAGTCACATGACCTCCTGTTGTGACGTCATCACCAGGTGTGCCAGGTAGTCACCTAGGCTCCCCTAATCAGCCAGGGCTCCCCTAAAGAGGGCAGTCATTCTACAGGCAGATTGGACTCCCTTTTGAGTTTTCTCTGTGAACAGCCTGGCAGTGGATGTCCCTGTCCACTATACTAGCGATAAATTTGGTTTCTACATATGCGCGGCCATGTTAGTTTGAAGAAGCTAAGTTGCGAGAGCAGAGCCAAGATCTCACGAGATTGCAGGTGTTGGTGTACACACAGCAGTTGCGGGAACAAGTTGACACAAGTTAGAGCCCTACACAGTACAATTACATCTGTCGACGCTTCTACACAGGCTTCCTTACCCGTGCTTCTCATAGTTTGACAAGCCTTTTCCCCGGGCATATTCTTATTATATTAAATTTCAGTAGAGAACACACGTAATGAGGGTATAGCATTCATGACAATGACCGGGATTTTACATTAATGTCACCTTCGTTCTGTAGCACACAATGGTACATTTCCCTGCCTAAATACAACCACAGATGCATGTATAGGTCTTAGCATACAATGGTATTACCATTAATAAATTAACTGTTTGGTTCGCACAGAGGCGAGGACATCCTGTTGACTGAATGAAATTGTATACAGGAGATTGTCTCAAATGGGAGCGTTTGTGGAAAGTGCTTCCTGCATAGTTCTAAGCTCTGTGACGCCTCCTCTTTTCCTACGGAAGCCGAGGAGGGCCACAATTATATGAAATATGAAAAATAAAAAGACTTGTTTATTAATTTTATAAGCCTTTTTTTTTTGCTGTTAACATTGATTTCTCAGCTGGCAAACTGTCAAGTTGGAAAAATAAGTTGCTGTCAACATCGATTTTTCACCTGTCACACTGTCAAGTTGGAAAAATGAGTTGCTGTCAACATTGATTTTTCACCTGTCACACTGTCAAGTTGAAAAAGAATTGCTGTCAATATGGAGTTTTCACCTGTCAAACTGTCAACTTATGCAAACCACTTTGTGACAGGTATCTTTTAGCGTTAGTGCTCAATACAGGGTCAGTAAATGGTCATGCTGGGAGTGTATGAGAAGGGGAATTGGCGGATAGGAATGCAGGGGAGTAGGGAAGTGAGGCATGGCATGGCAGGGCAGGGCTCCCTCCCTCCCTCCCTCCCTCCCTCCCTCCCTCCCTCCCTCCTTCCTGCTCTCCCTCCCTCCTTCCCTCCCTCCTTCCCTCCCTCCTTCCCTCCCTCCCTCCTTCCTTCCTTCCTTCCTTCCTTCCTTCCCTCCGTCCCTCCCTCCTTCCTCCCTCCTTCCCCCTGACTACACCTTCTTACATACCCCTCTTACATCCCAGGCCTAAGGGAGTGCTCATTTTTTAACAACAGGGGGGGGGCGGTGAGATTTCGCGCAGAGCGCGCGAAATTTCCCCCCCCCCCGCTAGAGGGGTCGAAATTTCCCCCCCCCCCCCGGCAGGCCGAAAATGGCGCGTGTTCGCGCCCCTTTGTAGCATAGTAACGGGCGGGCTTTTTCCCTCAAAACAGGTTGAATTTTTTTCACCCCCCCCCAGAGGGGTCCAAATCTTTTACCCCCCCGGTCAAGGGGTCCAAATTTTTTACCCCCCCCCCCAAATCCACCACCCCCCCCTGTTGTTAAAAAATGAGCACTCCCTAAAGGATACCTGTCAGAAGCTTCAATAAAAAATAGTTGACAGACAGACAGCGTTTTTCCCCATTTGACAGCAAGCTCAATTACAGAAGTTGACAGACTGACAGCACATTTTTCACTGTTGACAGCAGTAGAAACATGCATATAGTATTTCCTGTAGAGTATTATACATGGGCCTATATACAAAAGTACTAAGAGACATAGTGCATGTATATGGCCCTCGTCGGCTTCCATATTTTCCAAGGTGTCTGCGGATCCTGCCATTGTGTAGGTTCATGTCGGTTGTTGCTTTAAGGGAGCTACTCACAAACAAAACAGAAAAAGGCCGTACTACGGTGGCCCAAGAGTGACACACACACATATGCAACTTCACTTTTGTATTTTACAACTTCTTCCATTCTATCAATCCAATTGTTTGTCCTTCCATGATTTAAACTACATGTGTACATCCTTCTGTTCTGCTGTGCTTTACTCCTTTTAACATTTTGAGTCCCTATTCCATAATAGATTTCTGTTGTTGTTCTTGCTTGGTGTCATGACATACTTAAGCAAACTTTCTCGACTTATGAATTGAAAAATTGATACAGGAAAGCTAATTAAACGACTTTTTTTCATTTTAGATTCTGCATCATCTTTTAAAACTCTACAGCAACAGAGTATGTTTTGTATATAACAGGTCTATCGGGGGCTTTGGCTCTGTCCCCAGCCCCCCTTTTTCTTTCTTTCCTATATATGAAGAGTTTGGTTCCAAAACGCAATAAGCGCCAAAATAAAAAATCGGGAGAAAACAGTTCAGGGGTATTGTGTAGGGTAAATTGAAAAAAAATTGTGAAAAAAAAATTTGAAAAAGTATATTTATTTAGTAGATAGGGCCTGTTGAAAATTCAGTTTTTTTGCAAAACGCAATAAATCCAAAAGCAGTTTTTTTGCAAAACGCAATAAATCCACCTCACCAAAGATTGTTTTTGTATGTAGGACTGTTTATTCTTTTATGTTTACGGTCTTAATAAGGCTTTATTGAATACAATCTTGGTCTATATTGTTGATAGCATTATTTGAAAATAAAAAAACAATTTTATTTAGAAGGCATTTGAAATATGGACACAAAAAACATGTTTCATGATTTTTGTGGATTTATTGCGTTTTGCAAAAAAACTGCTTTTGGATTTATTGCGTTTTGCAAAAAAACTAAATTGAGCAAATTAAATCCTATTTCTAAATCAAGGAAAAAAGATGCAAGGATTTTTAAAAGCTACTTGTTGGTGTTTCATGTGTGTCCCACTATACCAAGAAAAAATAATATTAAAATAAAAATGGCCATTACTGATTTTATGGACATATGCAGAAAAACTGATTTTGGATTTATTGCGTTTTGCAAAAAAAACCTGAAAATTGAAATTAAATCATCCTTTTTCTCCTAGAAAAAAAATCCAAGGATTTCAAAAATCGATTTCTAGGTATTTTATCTTTGGAACATTAATCATTAGTTATCAAAGAAAAATGCTTTCTATTCACCAATTTGTCAAAATCAAAAATACGCTATTATCTCAAAACTCATAAAATGGATTTGTTGCGTTTTGCAACGAAACTCTTCATATGTTGTATATGTATAGCCTGTATCTCGGGCTCTGGTCCCAAACCCCCATTTGAATAGCACGGCCCATACCTCTGCTTCCACACCAGGTTTCCTGTACACGTTTCCTTGGACAATTTATTAGATAAAGATCTGTCCTTATAATAGTTCAATAATTGTGGATCAACAAGAAGAAAGGGTTCTCCGCGAGGAACTTCGGCCACTAGGGGACTGTATATAGCCAAAATTGATAGGTTCAAAATACAACAAAGATTCATCTATACTACTTTTTGATGAAGAAGAAAATAGGTCACTTAAAAAAAATTCTTGAGAAAAAGCTTCCATACTTGGAATGTAAAAAGAACGTTTAAGTACCTAAATTCGTGTTGTTGCACATACTAGTTGCCATGGAAACAAGTCATGATTTCTTTCGAAATCAAAAAAATTCTAAGGTCATTTGAGATTGGACAGTGCCCACACATATTCACGAAGTGATACCTGCTAATGAAATATGTCACTGGAAAACTGATGTCCTCAATTTTATAATTGACGTTTACTTTTGAGGATCATTTTCCCTCGACTGTACAAATATACTGATGTAGATTTATCTAATGATATCAATAGTAGTTTGGGTGTCTCACAACATTACAGGGCTCGATGTTAAGAATGTCGAAAAACGCTATCTTAATTTTAAAGATTAAGATGATAAAATTAGTATCATGAAAAAAAGAAGTCTGTATACGTCCGTCAGCACCCCAGATTTGCCGCCCAGTTGCTTATAATCTTCTGACCCCCTCCCCCCCTCCCCTTATATAGGGGAGGTGGGGGGGGGGGTGGGGGTCAGAAATGGACCTGATGATGATGTGTCGTAGGATTTCCGGATTTGCAGAGAGACAGTCTTTGATCACTATATGGAATTAATACAAAAAATGATGCGTTCTTTCATCCTTACTCTGGCTATATGAATTTCGCATAGTATGGGATAACTGCAGAAGGACTAATTATCTACATCACGTTGTTGCCAGAATGAATGATATCATTAGATGCTAACCAACTCTTCCCTTAATTACGATACAGTATACAATAGGCATTATTATGTAGAATAATTCATGGTGATGCATACAAGACAGCAAATGAACAATAAAGGTATGGTGATCCATTCTGTGGTCACAAGAAGCAACACTCGTTCTCCATTTCCTCCGTTACTTTCCCACAAACAACAGACGATTCTCATGTTAGAGAGAGAGAGAGAGAGAGAGAGAGAGAGAGAGAAAAGGACTGCGGACTGCATCTACTCGTAATTAAAAGCACTGCTTTCTTTAGAAGCATTCGTCTGATTCTCAATGTGGTAAGGGTAATTGTATAGGAGACAAATCATGGGGCTTCTCTGTGGGACACAACTGTGCTCTCCCAACTCTTTGTAACAACTGTGTAAGAAGAGGGAATATGCACCTCGCAGCTGCTAAACTACATGAGTGCACTGTAAATTACGGAGCCCTGGAGGGGACATGCGTTTTCCACATTCATTTCCGTTTCCGCAGGTACGTTTTCCGTTTCCGCAGGTACGTTTTCCGTTTCCGCAGGTACGTTTTCCGTTTCCGCAGGTACGTTTTCCGTTTTCTGTTTTCCATTTTATTGTAACCTCATCTGACCTATGACCTCGTCCTTTGATATCAAATAACTCCTAATCAAATAACTAATGGCTAATAGCTTTGTGGACACCACCTCATCCTTTAAAAAGGCCCGCATTTGTTCTTTTTTCATCATTTTAGGAAAAATCAAACCAAAATGGCTGCATGGAGGGAAAGGTCATCAATACAATTGCAATATTATCAATATCTCAGCTATTAAGAAAGGTTAGAAACACAATTTATTTCATGGTGAATACGGACTGTCAAGGTTAATCCTATGGGAGTGCCGTATGTGAGTGAAGCGTGCAATAACCCTCGGCCGTATTGCACGCTCTGGCCGTATTGCACGTTCAAAATTCAAAATGGCGGCCGACGGAGGTAAACAAACGCCGCGGAAGTAAAGAAACATCGTGGAAGTAAAGAAACATAGACTACATATCTATTTTACATCGATGTACCCTGAAATAAATACAGAGCGTCACTTAAAAGTGACCTCGTCAGTGTTTATTTCACTTGTGGTGCTTGGGTCGTATTGCACTAGGCCTACGGCCAGCGTGCAATACGACCCAAGCACCACTCGTGAAATAACCACAGACTCAGTCACTTTAGCGTGCAGCTCTGTCTATTTAAATGGTGATTTTAGCCTTATTCCCATATGCAAACAAGGAAAAAAGAAGAAGATCCTCCTGCACCACAAAAAAAAGTATTACAAAAGAAATAAAAAGCTTCCCGCCCTCATCCTTTTTTTCCAAAAAGTGTTTTTTTTTCCAAAAATAATCGATTTAAATCGGAAAAATGCAGATTTCCGGAAAATGGCAGATTTGGAGAGAAAATGGTTCAAAATTGCTTTCAAAGGTTCAAAATCGGAAAAATTGTCCATGTGTTTTGGATTTTGAGCCATTTTCACGTCAAATCAGCCATTTTCCCTAAAATCGAAATTTTTTCAGAATTTTATTTTTTTCTCACCGAATCGGCAATTTTCCTGAAAATCATCATTTTTTCCAATTTTGAACTTTTTTCTCGCCAAATCAGCCATTTTCGTGAAATTTGACATTTTTCGGATATTGAACTTTTGACAAATATAGGGGCACCCACATATTGCAAGCGCAGCGCAGCAAGCTCACAAGCAAAATAAACCTTGCATTTCTAGAAAAACAATAGTCCATTTATTAAAAGCAAAATGGTGCATTCATTAAAAAAAACTGACTTTTCTGTGATCTATTTTTCTTGACCAGGTTTTCTGTAGCCGGAAATTGGTTTTAGATAACAATGTCATGTGAAATTCCATGGGGCAAGCAACCAAATTCATTATAAACGAATTGTAGTATCCAAAATAGAGTTATTCATGCCATCAGACGACTACCTATTTTAACTATTTCACCATAAGGCGACCTCAATAAAACTTTAAAACATAAACTTTTGATATAGAATTATTTTTTTTATTTGATAAAAAAAAGGTCGGCCCTGTTTTGCTAGGTAGGGTCGGGTAACCTGGAACACACCAGGCAAAGAAGGATATAGTGATGATTATAATTGTAGGGGTTTCATATGCGTACAACTCGAACACAGGTTCCAAATTCGGTTTGAATGCAACAGGTTTTTATTCGATCACAGCCTCAAAAGACACGAAGGTTTTTACTCGGTTCACTTGGTCTTTCAACCATTCGAAGACACACAGGATTCTATCGATAGTTCGAAGTCTTAGCAATACCGGACAGTCAAGCCCTGAGCCAGCATGGCTGGTGCAGGAGCCATAATGTGGGAGGGGTGTAGGTGCCCCTATCAAAGCGAAGGTACGAAAGGTGTGGGTCAGAGCTCGTCCTGGGACGAACTCCCTGAGGTAGCCAACCTCGGCCTCTTATATACCCTGAGCGCGGACCAAGCAGTGTCGACGTGGCACTCCTCCGTAGCGCCGTCTGGAGTGCCCTGCCTGGCTCCGCTACCGGATAACCGAAAGGACATGGCTTAGGTGTTGCCACCTAGTGTCCGTTGGAGGCACTTACCGCTCTGACTCCACGGACCTTATATGTACACGTATTATTCGTGCCCCTACATAATTATACATTTTGGTGGATAGTTCAAGGTGCCATCTACTTCACAAATTCTATTGAAGAAATTGTTCAAATTGGGTTTGGGATATTATCATAAACCTGTAACAATACCTGAATTATAAACTCTGGCAGATTTGGCATGGTGATCATTGGATCGCCCTTCAATTTCCCTTTAAAATGATATATTACAAGCCCATATTGATACATCTATAGTAATCCAATTGTAGTCCAAAAGATAAACTGGAGAATTCAGGGCTTGAAAAACGTACCTGCGGAAACGGAATTCATACCTGCGGAAACGGAATTCATACCTGCGGAAACGGAATTCATACCTGCGGAAACGGAATTCATACCTGCGGAAACGGAATTCATACCTGCGGAAACGGAATTCATACCTGCGGAAACGGAATTCATACCTGCGGAAACGGAAATCAATGTGGAAAACACATGTCCCCTCCAGGGCTCCGTAGTAAATGTATCTCACGGTCTTGCACAACAATGGCACAAGATATCCGGACACATGAGCAAGCCGTTCTCTGTCTCTGCATTAGATCCACTTAAATCCCCTCTTTTATGATACTATCGAACAGTCTTGAAATGTGTCTCAGGTTTGATATTGTATGGTAACTGTACCGTATTAATGCGCTGCATTAGTGATGATGGTCGTAATTATATTTCAAACTACCCATAATATCATGTTTCCTGTTGTGCCTATGGGTTGTCTTAGATATTGAACGTTATTATATGATTGGTTTACAGTAATTTAAGAGGATAATTCCACACAATGTGTCATTCATGATGGCTCTGAAGATCAGTATGCAGGATGGAGTATTACCTGCATAGAATGTATTTGATAGCTACCCATACATTCATACGGGCTCATTTACCTTCCCGCAGTTATATGTATATAATGCATGACTCCTCCAATTGATATGTATAGAGAGTTTCAGTGAGGTTACACAGGACCAATCTACTCACCATGACGTAGAGCATAGGGCATGAGAGCAGCACGGCCAAACACCACACGCCAACAACGATCTTCTGAGCACTGCCAACCGTACACCATGACCGTGCCTTCATTGGGTGCACAATGACTACGTACCTAAAGAGAGAAGAGGTGGAATTGTGAGTGGGTTGGTTAGGTTGTATCATTTGCTTTTATGGCATAAATAACAATTGAGACATTTAAAAGAAGGGTCGTGGCGATCGAATTTATGGTATAAAGTGAAAATAGTCATTCCACCCTACACTACTACTAGGCAAGATCTTTTTTCAATATCCCTAAATTACATAGACACCGTATGAGATGGACAGGCATTTGACCGCCACAGCCACGCGCATAAGGTAGCCAGCCCGGTTGCAGCAATGTACTCATGGGGATATGGCCGATTAGAGCCCGATGGACGGTGGCCATTAGTGACATGGTCAGGCTCTTGCTGATTAAATTCGCCAAGATGGATAAGATTAGTCTTAATGGTTGACGAGCTCATCGTATCTCTAGTTGATGTTCATGTACAAATTACAGCTATTGTGTTGCTCAGTACACTGTTCATGTAGTCAGTTTATCCTGTATCATGTTCTTCCCAGTTGCTGTATCCTGTATTTTGTTCTACCCTTTATCAAGTACCATGTCTGCTCACCTTAGCTTTCAGTAAAGGTCAAATCCCACAACGCGAGACAGGGCAGAAAAATGTAGTTTATTAGTAGACCAGGCTCACAGAGAGAAGTAAAGGCGTCGCCATGACTCTTTTACCATAGTAGAATCTAGTTGACTCTTGTAGCAGAGTCATGATGACTCTGGTGGAGGTGTCGCAGCCACTCCAGTCATACCCCTTGGATGTTGTACAGCTTGACTCTACCTTCAGTGCAGAGTCAAGTGCAGTTGACTCTACCCACAGCAGAGTCATACATAGTTTGACTCTCCATGAAGAGTCAAATAAAAAATGTGTTGACTCTGATAGTAGTTGTACATGTATATGAAACCACATGTTGGGGCAACCTGCACTTGTTTGGTACCAGTGGCAACCACAGGCTAGAGCCACTATCAATACTTCAGACGTTTGGTACATGCCAAACAGTTTTGGTCCTTTATAGAATAGTACACTATGTCTTTATTTGTCTAAATAATGTAGTTAAGGAATGTCAATGTAAAAGCTTTTCCAATTAACTTACCTGAATCAAATATGATGCTAGCCTATTGTACTCAGCTGCAGGTTGTTACACGACACCCCCCCCCCTCACATAGTGAACAAACTCATGTATTATTGACCATAATTATATCCACTTGTCTCGTTCATCCCCCCTGTTACTCCCGAAACACCCCCCCCCCCCCACTAACCTGGAGACCTTCTCCCTCCCACCCCCAAAATCTCACTCACCCCCCCTCCCGAATCTATATTTCTCACCCCGGCCCCCTCTTATGCCCCCCCTAAAGCCCCTTCCTTCACCCCCCCACCCAATCCCAACCAACACCCCCCCTCCTTTCCTAAATTACCCGAATTAAACTACCCCCCCCCTCCCTTCCCTTACAATATCCATCCAAAAAACCCTGGTAATCCGGACTGGCTTGCGCCACTCCCATTTACCTCATATTATATTGCTACACAATTACCATATATAATTTATAAGCCTCTAGGCTTAGTTTGTTTATGCCCGGTCAATGTTTACACGCTGACTAGACGTAAACAAACACATATTTCTTGTAACTTTACATAAAATAAGATTATATTATTTCACCGAATACCATCAAGGTGTACTGGGAAGTACGTAATCCGGGCCCGCGGCCTCTGTACCTTACTCAGTATAAATAAATGAATAGTATACTATACTATAAATTTACAATAAATTCCAAGAACATCAACAGTATAGAGCTTAGCCACCATATTTGTGGGTAAGGGAAATAAACATAAGGCTGGGCACTAACTTTCTGATATATAATGTATGGCACTGCTCAAACTACGCATAGACCTGGGAGTTGGAGACAAACTGCGACTCTGGCTCTCAGAGTCGTAGCGACGCTTTTACTTCTCTCTGTGCTCCCTTAGCCGATTGCAGGGTGTATATCGGCTAAGGGAAGCTCAATATCGGCTAAGATGGGGACACTATTGGCAAGGAAGTGTCGTGATTTGCATAGTAGCAAAGGTCAAAACACTTAGATGTTTACTCCTGATTCTGATAAAAAATGTTGCATATTGAATATGTACCTGATGTATTGAAAAGGAGGGAGGCCACTCCTGATATCTTTTTGGTACATATTGATATAGAACAGGTATATAATATATCAGCTGAATATATTATGATATATTAAATGATTTAATTACACCCCAGTCACACCACTACCCCTACCTCACCATAGGTAAGTCCTATGCAACTTTATACTCACTAACAATTTACACCAGCTATAATTGACCAGTATATCACACCTACTTCCCAGTGGGCACAAAACCTTGATTCAACGTTGAGAACTGGTTGATATAGGGTTACAGGGTAGATCAACCTGTTTTCAACATTGATGCAATGTTGCAATTTTAACGTTGTCAACCAACACCTTTCCCACTAGGTACCTCTACAACCTACTCCTTAGCATTTCTATCTCCATGCTATACCAATTTTCCCTAATCGTAAGCTCTTATTTTCTCATCAATGTATACAATTGATCAAAATGTCATTCATTTTCATTGACAACTATGGTGTGTGCATTTGGTTGACATTTGGAATTAAATGACAAGAATACATGCATGGTTTCAGTAAGACACCCTTTATGTTGCTAAGAATGATGGATAAAGCCTCAGTCATGACCAGGTCATTTTGAAATGGATGCGAATGCCTCTTAGCGTGTTCATCAGAGGTCATTCATGTACCCCTACCCTGGATAGTACTAGAATCAGCATTTAATCTTGGAGAAATGGAGGGGGGGGGGATGTTGTAATGAAAATGTATTAATTGAAGGAATGAGTCTAGGCCTACATAAGAATTACTGTATCTAATATACTGAATCTCAAATTATGCATCAGCAGTCAATATCAAATCAAATCATTTTATTATGTTTATTTGTTGTTGATTTACAATGGTCATATCAATGTTGAATCACTGATGAATGATCAACGTTGATGACCTCATCAATATCAACAAAATGACAACCCTGTATCAACTGTTGATATTATGTCGCTACACACATTGAATCAACATTGAATCAACTGAAGTTTGCCCACTGGGTTGTTATAAGTAGGCCTTTAACAGATCGTTTGGTTGTTAAAGGTCTACTCTAAGTATGTGTCTAGAAGCTCTATGACTATCCCCTGCGTTTAGGCTACTATCATAGTCGAAATGATATATACCTCCAAATTAGAATGATATATAGGCTAGTAATGTAGACCATTCAGCGAAGTAACTCCCCCTAAATACGAGCTTTAAGTCTTGTAAATCGCAACAATACAACCTGATACACAGCATTTCGCCTGTCTATATCATATACAGTGGGATTTGGAGCAGTCTAACTACATGGGAAAAGTGTTGCGATATACGGGCAACTCGGCTCCTTGTGATTATGTACAAAACACAACACTTTCAGGATATTTTTTTGCGTTGTGGAATTTGACCTTAAGAGCGCTACATGTCTTAAGGAATGGCTTCTCCTGGGGAATTAGAAGTAACATAAGCATGATAGGGCGACCAAATTCACACTATTTCATCATTCCAACCTCACCCACAACTTACAGTTACCCTTTCATGAAATCCTTTGATCCCTAAGTTTGGTCTAGGACAGGGAACCATATTCAGATATTTGGCTCTCTGTTTGTAAATGACCTACGGAGTATTCAAACCCAATCAAAAGTGATACTGTACGCTGAAAATATAGTCAAAACATTTAGTCGCCAAGACACAGACATTGTAGGCCTCACCTTACAATCTGATATGTTACTGATAAAGTAAATGTAGGCAACTCCCGGAGGCAACCCTCAAGACTTTGTACTTTTCTGAGAGGACCAACCATTAACTTACTGAGACAATGTTAAATCATACTGCCCCAGAGAATGTTCAATCATATAAATATCTCAGCATCATCCTGGCCAAGCCACTCATATTCCAGCAACAACAGTTTCTAATGGCGATGAGATGAACTCTAAAATGTGGATAATTACGACAGTGTTCACTCAAAATGCCTGAAATCGATAATCCTACCACAAATTGATTTTCTTTTACCTTTCTGTCTGGGATAACCCGACTCGATTTCAACCCATTTCAACTACAGTATATTGCAATATGAATGTTCCTGGGGACTTATGTACCTATAGAGAACCCGTTGATGTTGATGTAATCTATTCAAGAGTTAGAATCACCAAAGTCCATGTTAGGCACACATACATGTATGCAAATCAATTAATGTTATAGTTTAGTGAAATGAGACAAAATTGATCTGATTTTAATCAGGAACACTAGAGACGCCAAAGGCCAACAGATAGGACAGCTCCATCTAAGACTGTCTAGACATTTTCGACATTTTCCTACAAAGCAATAGACACATTTAACACACTCCCTCCTCACCTGAGGAACAGGGAAGTAAAGAACTTTAAAGACCAACTAAAAGGTTACTTTAACAGCCGTTTTACCCTCTCATTTTACAGGACTGAAGTGCTAACTTGGTGCCTCCAAAAGAGCAGCTCATGAATTCTACCTAACCTTTTACTTTAGATCTTTTGATGTCCTATACATGTTGGAAAGAATGTACCTTGCACGACACAGAAGCGTGTACCTTATAGAATGTCGCAGATGGTGCTGTGCCTTTACTATAATCTTACCTTTAGTTAAGGATACATAGCAGTATAATCATTAGTATCCTACTACTGACAAATAATTTCAGGAGAACATCATACCAGCAGCATGTTTCTATGTTAATCCTAGATAAGAGGCTTTTATTTTCTGTGGCTTCTTGAAGACTGTCAAGACCTCCCAAAGGGGCCAACAAGTAAAGGGTGGAATAATATAATTATATAAGACATACTAGTATCTGTATTAAAGGACATACTAATATTGAAAGCGGAACACTATATAGGCCTATGTCTTGCTACGTGGGAGACTTGAGGATTGACATCACACGACAGGTAGAATGCTGCAATACCAAAGGAGTCAAAGGTAGGTATGCTTAAAGCTCGTAGCATAGGGAACATAGGCAATGAACAGTCTACATCCATTTTGAACAGACAGAGCTATTTCAACTTCCGATTTGTCCATCTGCGACATATACTATTAGGAAAATAAAAAAAAGCATTGGATCCAATTGGTAAATTGGAGGTTTAATGGCAGCGCAGGAAAGCGACACCTACACCAGCGCCACCATGGGACGCTCCCAAACTGAGGTTCCTTCTTTTGCTCGTCTCACACGCTTTGTGTATCAATTTCATGTGTTTGTATTTTATCACAATTACGTGATATATATTATTTACTCTCATACCAACATTCACTGTTTAACATTTACGTTATTAAAACGTTTACAAACGTTAGGAAAATGTTTGTTTTTTTGTTAGCTGGGGAGTTGCCAATATGACTTAATTAGAAGGGACATGAGATAAGCTCTACAACGTTTGTACCTTTACGATGACGCAATGGTTAAAGTAGTCCCACTTAAAGAAGAAGACATTATGGGCATTCTGTGATTTACGTACTCTGATGTGTGTACTGCGATTCAAACACAAAAAAGAATGAGTCTGGGCTTCTCTATGTGGTTGTGCACAAGAAACAGAACGTCACATATACCATTGGTGCAAGCATTTTCCTGGCAATACAATGGTCTACTAAACCTATAAAAGAAAATGATCAAAAGAAAGCATGAAAATAATCAAACAGCCAAACCACAGTCCTATCATACATTTTTACTACAATAACTCAGTAATTATAATTTTATTCAGAATCAATCATAAAAGTAACCAAAATTTACCCATGTCAATAAAGTATATTTTTGGATGCAACTAAATCTAAGGTACACTGAAAAGACAGGAGACGTCGCAAAAATCAATATATCCGGCAATGTTTCCATGGTCAAACATTTGGGGAACATTCACAAAATTGATGTCACCTGCTAGGGGGTGGATGGATCTTTGAGGTTTTTTTTACAAAAAGTGACATGGGGGTAGGGGGGTGTCAAGGTCTGTGTGACATCACCTTTTGAAGTCCAGACATATTCATTGATAAAAACAATAATATAGAGCATGCATAGAAATTAAAAGAAAATGATAATAATTATGATAATTACGATAATAGTACAATATCTCATGATCTTATGTATACTAAAACAGATCTAAATGTAACAGTATCTCTGCTATCTAGTTGGAATGACAACTAATTGGCCATTGTCACACGGGGAAGAAAGTTCTTAGACTAGTATCAGTCCTCAATGTACATATCTATATGCTACTATAGGACATGTAAACCATATTTGAGGCTGTTAGGAGGTTGCTGGTAAAATAAGCTATCCCCAATCAAATATGTCACCCAATCAAATGTCACCCGGTCAAAAATGTCACCATTTGCACCTGAATCATTTTGGTGAGATAGAGCCAGGTACTAGTGAGGGAAATTTAGGGGCTATTTACATTTTTGTATGTACACTGTTGAACAATTAAATTCATACTGTACTGTCATCTATAAGTGGGGTTTATTAATTTGGAGGCATGATTACCCCTTATGCTTATACAAGACAGGTACTTATACAAGACTGGCTTTGCTAATTCCAAAAGAGTTATCAACTAGAGTTGATGCTTACCCACAAAGATATATTTGAAGATTCCTATAGTCCAGGTGCTTATACAAGACTGGCGATTATTCAATACTCGGCACTTGCACCAAGTTATAACAGAAATAAATCTGGCCGATTGGTGTATGCGTTTTATGTCCATATTAATTTCAAGACTGTGCATTTAAAGGGTTAGCCGGTGGGGGGGGGGGTATTTAAAATTAGTGACGTCTCTCTTAAGGGGTTGATTTCTGGTAGGTCCCAAAAGATGACAGGGGTGTGTGGGGTTCCTGAAAGGGGGGTCCTGAAAATGACCCCAAAAAAGGCGAGGTCACTTGTGAATGTCCCCTTGAATGAGAGTCTTATGACCTAGTAACTTAAACAATGAGGCAGTAAAGTGAACTTCAGCTTTGGACCTTGTTACCTAGACAATAAAGTGGAACCTTTTCAGATACTAATTTTTCTTTAGAAAGAAAGAAAGATCCAGGAAAACAAAGCTGGCTGGCTAGGGTATAAAGTGAGCGTAAAGGTCAGCCGCGAACATTTGCTTTCAGTCTGGATATTTTTGTAGAATAAATCACAAATATTATAGCTTATGTTTCATAGAAGTGCAGGCATCCTTTTATCAAATTTAATGAGTTATTGCATAGTCACCGTAAATAATTATGGTGATGAATTTGAAGTGACGGTGCCTCAACATAAAGCAAGGGAAGCAATGCACGGCATGTCACCAATAAATATTATAAATACAAATAAAATTTGTCTCCACGGTTATAAAATACTGAAAGTAGACGGAATTCAGAAATTAGATCACATCCTAGGACCACGTTGTGTACGCGTATTTTAGTACCCAGGCATGGATTGCATCAGTAAGTAATAGCATAAGTGCACTGGGGATTACTCCCCTCCTCAGGTCAGGCAAGCTGAGGGCGAGACAGTAAGCAGGGCAGAAGAGTAATGTCCACAAAAGAAACCAAAGGAATAAGGCACAGGGATGACTAGGGTCCTGTCGCCTCACGTTGAAGATGGGCTGGGGCTTTGCCACATTTGCCATCCTGAGAAATGACCGGCCATTGAGGATATGACGTGGAGGGGTCAGGAGTGACAGCATGTGAGTGTGCCCTGGTGGAGGATTACTGCTGAATGGCCTTTTGTATGGTAGGGCTGGCTCAGCTCCCAATCAACATTCTGCTCCTGTGGAATGGTGTCTGTACCTTTCAGGATCTGCCACCTCCAGGGAGGAAATGTCTCTGGGCAGCTGCACTTTATGAAGGAGCATCCGGGCTGAGATATTGTAATTTCACATTTAACAAGAGGAACGAAACTGGCAGAAGGGTTACTCCGCCACATGTTATATAGCCAGGTTTTGCAGCCTGCTGGGAAGAACCCCTAGCTAAACTCAGGATTTTTTACTCAGTCGCTACCAGCTCTAATTTCTCATAACCTCCATTGTTAAATGAAATGATATAATTATATTTATACTGGTTCATCAAAACAAAGAGCAACACAATGGGTGGGTTTTATCATACATGTCTCTTACACTATCTTGGTTATATATTTACAAGAATACTATATTTTCCAGCAAAGGGGAGGGGGCACATCTTGTCTACATGTATTTTGAATTGTCATATAGGCCTAGGCTATTACAGAGGACTATGCTATTTCAGTGCTAACTTCAATGGCATGGGTTGAATGTATAGAATAGCATAGAATAGAATAGAATAATATCATATTAAACTATATTCATGCAGACTTAATTTTGTAGATATCAATAGAATATCTATATCATCTGACATGTAGAAATTCCCTTTAATTCTGTATAAGGTTCACATAGCTGCACATCCCGTCACAAAATACTATGGATCTAAACTAACATGAACTTTACACGCACACTGAGTAATCAACCATTACAATAACCTCTCCTGCAGTATCAGAAGGGCTTCTATAGATCTAGGCCTATTGTCCTTGGCTGGAGACAAAGGATGAACCATCAGAAGCGTTCTTATCCATATCAATCGCAGAGCGTCCGTTTTACTTTTTTGTTCATTTTGAAATGAGATGAGGATTGGGATTATATGGTTACAGCTTAATGGCCTCAAAATCACCATAATGATGTAAAAATACAAACAAAGGACACAATTGTTACCCACCGATTCTGTGGATGAGGAAAGTTTATCATGCTATATGGCTTATGGGTGGTCTCCAGTCTCAACCAACTATTCACATGAATTGACAGATGTATGGAGGACGCATTCCCCCCCCCCTCCACCGAATCTCAACTGGAGGGAACCTTTAGAAGTCTATTCTCACTATGAGATGACGGGACCCTCGCCATTCCAGTTCCCTATAGATTGGTCTCTTTGTGGACTCTTCGGCCCCCCCTCACCACTGCTTACCGTCTTACCAGCAGCTTATCTGACCTGGGGAGGCGACTGTGGGGCCTTTATCCCTCAAATTGCCCTTATCCCTCAAAATGGGACCCTTTTGAGGGATAAAGGCTCTGTCGGGCCTTTATCCCTCAAAATGGCGTTAAAGCTCAAAAGCCCTTATCCCTCAAAATATTTGCCTTTATCCCTCAAAAGCCTTTATCCCTCAAAACCTATATGAGTTCCAGCTGTATTGGCCTTTATCCCTCAAAACCTATATACTGGTTTCAGAAACTAATCTGCACTGAGATATTGACTTGCCTTTATCCCTCAAAAGCTGTATACTGTATACTGTATAAACAAAGCCAGCCTTGAATATCAACTTGCCTTTATGCCTCAAAACCCATATACTGGTTTTAGAAACCAATACAGCTTAGATATCAGCTTGCCTTTATCCCTCAAAACTTATATGAGTCCCAGCTATAATTGCCTTTATCCCTCAAAACCTATATACTGGTCTCAGAAACCAATCTGCTCTCGAATACCAACTTGCCTCTATCCCTCAAAACCTGGTCTCAGAAACCAATCTGCAGTATATAGGTTTTGAGGCATAAAGGCAAGTTGATATTCAAGGCTGGCTTGGTTTATACAGTATATAGTATACAGTATACAGCTTTTGAGGGATAAAGGCAAGTCAATATCTCAGTGCAGATTGGTTTCTTAGAGCAGCATATAGGTTTTGAGGGATAAAGGTCAATACAGCTGGGACTCATATAGGTTTTGAGGGATAAAGGCTTTTGAGGGATAAAGGCAAATATTTTGAGGGATAAGGGCTTTTGAGCTTTAACACCTTTTTTGAGGGATAAAGGCCCGACAGAGCCTTTATCCCTCAAAAGGGTCCCATTTTGAGGGATAAGGGCAATTTGAGGGATAAAGGCCCCACAGGGACTACTCCACATTGCACTTATACTACTACTTAGACTCCGAAGTTAGAACTCCCCTCTCACCACCGAGTGTTTGAATGCCGCTGTAATGATATACCAATAGTCTACAAATGTTTGTCTTCGATGAATCTATATTCACATGAATTATTTTAAGTAGAAAAATCAGCCTCAAATATTCATTCTGATAAGCGCCCCCCATGGCTGTCATAACAGTCTTAATGGCTTCTATACATACTCCTATGACTTCACACTTGGCTTGACCTTAACACCTGCACAGGTGTGAAGTGCTCCATGTGAAATGGGTAACAACATCGGAGGAACACATTAAGATAATTTAGAAAAAGTTTGAAAAGGGGAGGGGGCGCTTATTAGGGGTAGGGCGCTTATTACGTCGAATACGTATTGTATTTTATTTCACATCGGCAGGTTTCAATTCATAAAGCAATATTCACATCAATTGGCAAATAAAATGAATTATTTCTTTTTATACACTACACTTCGGTGGCACCAACGGTAGAAAGCCTTTGGTTTATAAACCATTTACCTTACATTAACCAACGTGTGCCCACCATCCCCAGGGGAAATACACTTTGTGTCACGGCTCCTAGTCATGACTCTGGGAATAATGCAAGAAGTAGAAGAATCTGTTTACAGGCGTCTCTGGGGAAATCCCTTTCTATTGATCAAGTTGTAATGTGTCCCGGGTATAGGTCTAATGAAGAGGGACGTACCCCAGCTAACAAAAAAACACGTTTTCCAAACGTTTGCAAACGTTTTGAAAATTTGATGACATATCAATGGCTAGTTCTGGGCCACAATACAAAATGATTTATTGCATGGTATTGTATGGCCTCCAAAAATTAGGAATTCCCGAATGTATGGCGTTTTTGTCATGCCTTCATACCCTTAGATTTTCAAATCACCACATTCACGAGACATTTGTATGCATGTACTAAGGGAAATATTGTTACCAAAGGACCCAGAACAATACTAGTTGCCATAAAATAATCATTTGAAAAAAAGGAATGTATTTTTCCCTATGGCAGTCGCATACAGACATAGGAATTTACTTGGGTATTACTTTGATTTATTTTTATTCAACCAAATCACTCATTTATATATTGATATTCAAATCGTGACGAATTACCGTATTTGAAGAGGAGGTCAGGTGTATTCTGACTTATATCAGCCGACTCCCTTACTATCCTTCACAGAATCCATTAGAGATGCTATATGCCCCAATCCATGTAGAGCTCTGGGAACAATGGACTTTACTCTAGCCTGATATAGCTGTGAGCTAATGCAATGGCAAATGTGTTTACTAGAGATAAAGTAGTGAATATATATCCTAGGGTTATTACATGTGCACATAGAAGAGGTAGACAGTAGAGTCTACCCCCATTGTAACATGCATTAGAACATATATAGCATTATAGTATTTCAAAGCACAGTGGGGTAATCAAGATCGCAATTAAGTAATGAGCGCAATAATTAACAATGTATCTCAATTATGATATTTATAATGGCCCAATGAAAACACAACGTTTGTTATTTCAATTCTGAAGCGAGGCAAAGTTACTGCACCTGCCGTCCTGAGGACAATAAAGGCGTTCTTTGTGAAATATAAAATTGATACCATGATTCACTGTGGATATGATTCTCGGGAGAAGAGATTCCTGACACATGTTAATTCTTACTTGTTGTAATGACTAAATTCCTTTTGAAGGCCAAGGCGGGATTAACAACTTATGCAAAATGGAACACTTTTAAGTGTTATGGAGTGGTGCGAAATTCACCTCATGTATCCCTACATGACAATTCACGTCTCAAAGGAAATATTCTTGGGACTGAATTGTGAACAGCAAGTCAGTTTCACGACAAAGGTGTCAACATTAGGGGGATGGCGGCCATGCACTAAACAATCGAGACATGACCCTAATGAAAGAAAGGACATTTTAATACTTCAAAATAATTATGTTATTCTGTAACTTCATTGGACTACACATAAAAATGACTATATATAATATCATTTTGGATCAAAACGACAGAAATGCCATTTTCGGAAAAGAGACAAAAATCCGACCAAAATATAGGTGAGGGATGGTTTGATATTATCCTCAAACATTTTTTCCAGGATTAGTTATTTTTCATGTCCTTAGGGTCTGCTCAGCATACACTCTGTTACCACAATACTCTAATTAATCCCAGGGGGTCTTAACAAAAAGCACTATTATGCTTTAATACTGGGGTGGATTTGTGTCGTTTTGCATCCAAACTCTTCAGTTGAATTATTTACCCAAATAAAACACGTTTCAAAGAAAAACGGGGGACAAACGCCATTCCATTGGCTAGTACACAGTGTGATCATCATACTGGTTAGCCTCCCTAATTAGCACAATATGTTGATGATTACTGTATAGTTATCCCTGAATAGTCACCTTAAAGTCATAGAAGTAATAATATTCATGGACCGCTGGCACTGGCAGCCATCTGTTTTGCCTTCTAGATAAGATTACATCCCATTGACAAGAATGTGTATTTGCCCATCCACACGGCATCACTAGCTTATCCGATTACAGCACTCACACTCATGCATCATTGTCATCCATGTGTCTGGTCAACTTCGGGAAGCTAAACAAGCTAGTACATTTCACTGTGTTATAGTTGGCACCGTGAAGGAGGATCACTATGAGAAGTACTGATGAGCTGGTAGTGCAAGGAAGGATCTCTATAATAGGGTCTCTATCAGTTGGTCTTAGTAAGAAATAAAATAGTATAAAATAAAATAAGTGATTTGGTATCTAAGTATAGTTGCCTCAATGATACCCATTATTCTGGATGATAAGAAAAGCAAACAGTGTTATATTATTATATACTCTATTAAGATTTCAATGATCATTCATATTGTTATCTATTCATCAGTAAATTTCCTAATTAGGAGAGGGGGGAGGAGGAAATGCTTGGAAAGATAGCACTCCCATTTCACACCCTGTGGGTAGTTTGCCATCCATGTACCAACATTATAGTAGCACTCAGGCTTGCTACTGACTAAGCTAACCAAACAAGTGTCAGTGAGAACTAGTAATACCATGGTATGGTGGGTGGTGTATATCTTGATAAATGGGGATGGAATCAATTCAATATAGTTTCCCAATTTATCAAGAAGATCTCACCGACAAGCAATCCGATATTAATTATTTTTTTACTTAACATAATTATAGACCAAATTCATGTACGTTCAGAAGATATTAGATGATAATTATAAGTCAGCTTATTTCTCTTTATTTTTGGATAAAATTAATGTGCTAATTGGGTGTCTGTATAACCACTGAAAGCCCCCTGAAAATAAAAAGTCATTGCTAGACCAGGTGTTGCCCATTTACCCTGCAGAGATCATACGAAGATGCTGCATGTGTTGACATGAAATAAACAGAATAGATTGAACCACTATCTTCAAGGCGGGTTTACTTGATTTACGTGTACATTGGTTGATATACCCACGAATAGAAGCATTAGAAGATCTGACCCACCCTTATGGCCACCGTCCCCTGGGGAACTTTGGCCGACTAAGCCCATACATTTCCTATATAACTTCGGCCGACTAGAGCCCAGTGAACGCTGGCCATCACAGAAAGTTAATCCACCGCTACTTCACTTAGAACTGAATAGGTAATGGGGATATCAGGTGACAAAAGGAGAGATCTCAGACAGAACACTAAATGATCCGTGTCTTAGAAATAATTCTCAAAAATGAAAAGAAAATCTGCTGATCCTTAAAAGGGAAGTTTGTTCAAAAGTTATGACAAATAGTCTTATTACTAATGTGTATTTCAATAACACAGTGTTGCCATGGAATGCATTACAGCTAATGGCACTGTCCACTGAGGAACTTCGGCCGACTAAGCCCATACATTTCTTATATAACTTCGGCCGATTAGAGCCCAGTGGACGGTGGCCATCAGTGAGACAGAAATGGACCTAGTTTCAGGACTTGAGGGCAGCACTCTATAATATGTGCTAAATGTGTATCTGAATAATAAGCAATGCTGGCACCTGTTCCACCTGTAAAAGTATACCAGAAATCAACTTTATTGGCCTGATTCATAGTAGTTTGACCATAATGACATACATGTGTCTCGGTCCATCGTCAAAAAACGTTAGTAATCGAATCAATTCATGATTGCTATTTCCCTGTTGAAGTCAACATGCAGGGAGCCTTCAGATTGAAATAATAATACTCTGCTGTACCCCTGGATGCATGTTTTGGCGTGGGGATGTGTCATAGTCACAGATCCAGATAGGAGACATGGCAATCCATCATTTGAAATATTAAATTTATTTATAGGATTATGGGAAATATTGTGAATAATTCTTAGAAGGAAGAAAACCTAAACCAGCTGTAAAAAATTGTCCCCATTATCCTAGTACTATAACATGTTGAGGGAAGTCAATAATTTTTTAACATAATTGTTAAACTATTATTAATTGTGTTGTAGTATGAATTTAATATAACATTCACCCCTGTTGACCTGCCCTCTCCGTTACTAGTTTTAAGAGAATATTTTTAACTTTAGTTACCATGGCAACTAGAAGCATTCCACTTGCTACTATAAAACAATGCCTCCATTCGAATCAGTACGTCCATGATTTTGTGTAGGCTCCCACGGTGTATGCAGCAGTCAAATGCTTAATGTGGACAATCAATCCAATATCTTAACTCCAGATAGGTTGACAAAATAATGAAAGCTTTTGAAGCAAAGTAATTTTCAATTTTGAGGACCCAAATCCAGGCTCCAATAAATGCGAGTTGTATCTCATATTGCAAGGATGGGACATATTATGAGATATAATGGGATTACAAATCTAAAATAATCAAATCCAGTCAGAAGACATGAGATGATTACGTGTTTGCCAGCTTGGTGGTAACTATTACTGTGGGAACTACGGTATTTACTGACATACACAAAAAAACACAAATTGTTCCAAACAACCTATTCTTTATATTGAAAGCATTATAAATGAATAGACTGATGGTGTAATACATGTATCCTTAGTCAATGAAGAAAAAAACATTCTGATAAGCCTATTTATTTTTTTCAGATGAGAAACCCCAAAACCATACATCTAAATGTTAGTCATTGTATTAACATGGCGATTTATTCTCATCCACCAATGACCTTATTCTAACAACCTTTCCTTTTTCTGTTTTAACCACTTTTAGACTGTATGCATGGATTTCTGCCCCGTTCACCTCAGTGTAGCAGCTAGTGAGCCGATTGATGAATACAGTGCAGGCTCTATATAGTTTGGACGTGAATTACCATGAAGCATTGTCCATCCTCGACAAGTTACCTGACTTTCTGTGTAGCGTATATTTTATGTATGGTCTCTAACAGTAACATGCAAGCGCAGTCTACAGAGGAGGGGGCTTCATAGGTTCAAGCGATCAGGTGTAGTCCCTTGTAAATCACAGTTCCTATAATATACTCCCACCAGTGAGTTGCTATCTAGGGGGATTTCAGGCATTTTCTGAGCAGAGTGGACTGAAATGATGGATCCTACAAATGCAATGTTAGAGGTCTGATGAGGGGAATGCAGATTAAGCTCAGCTTTCCGAGTGCCTCTCGATACCGCCACTTCATTCCAACTGATTCCATCAAGAATGTGCCTGTCCCTTCACAGAACACTAACCTGTCAGATATTCCTCAAGAAATGGAGTACCAATTCTCTGTCTGTCATGAGAGTAGTTTGTACATAGTATAAATTGATGTCCGACCCTAACTAGTCAGCCCAATCAAGTGGCTGCCTACAGATTGCCCAATCTCTCTGAAAGGAGACAGCCGAAAATAGAACCAATGTAACAAATGTTTCGTTGGCAATCACGGCAGGGAAGGGTACCGATTGTCCTGTCATAGAAGCAAATGAGTTATAGCAGACATAAGCTCGGAATCCAACATTGCTTGAAAGGCACAAGAGCTAATGGTGACATCTCTACATCAAGTCCAGTCTAGACAGGGGTCCCGCAGGGGTTCGTCCTCGGTCTTCGTCCTCGGTCTTCGTTATGTAAATGACATAACCAACAACATCATCAACAGCAAGGCATACTTGTACGCCGATGACTTAGCCGATGGTGGTGTCAAGAAAAGACAATGAGCGTATAAGACACCTGGTTCAAAACGACCTAGATTCTGTCTCTAGATGGTGTAGAGCAAACAAGTTGACCGTTAACAGTGACAAACCCCAGATCTTATGGTCCTACTCTCCAAGACCTGTACCTGACCTAACAAATGCTCCACTAGAGCTGAATGGCCAAATACTCTAAAGCTAGTCCGCAACTTCAACTACCTTGGTTTGACACTGGAAGTCACATGAGCCTCTCAGCCCAGCTGAAGAAGCAGATCAATCAAGTGAAGATGAGGCTGCCCCAATTGAAAAGACTAAGTAAGAGCCAGGACTGATGTGCACACAAGTGTGCAAGTGTTCAAACACATGGTGAGGCCTATTATAAATAACTGCTCTTTCCTAACCAATTGCGGTCCTGTATGGGCTTCAAGGAAGTTACAAACTTTGGAAAACGACTGCCTGAGGGCCTGTGAGCAGATTAGGAATGCACAAGATGTCGGAGTCCTTGAACTACACAAACCCCACCATGTGACCTACCTACAAAAGACTAGAGATACTCAGCTACTAACCCATATGTTCAAGAGGTCCATGGTCCCAGACACAGTGCTCAGGCCTACACATGTCCTCAGGGGCAATACCAACAGAAATTGAAGTTCCCACTAGATAAGAAGCACTTTAATGGGGACATTCAGGGCGACATTCAGGGTGAAACACAGCGAAACATGGCGATCTATTTGAGAACAAAGGACCTGAAAGAACGCCCTATTTCGCAGGTAGCTGTGTTGCCCTAGTGGAGTCCTGCCTTATGCCTCTATATTAATTTAACACCAAACAACATAAATACCCAGAGGCAAGAGGGCAATGGATGACCTGCATTGAGGCCTTCCTTGCATACAGACAGTGTTTGAAATTGGAATCAAAGACTGGCAATTTTAAATCAGTGCATTTTGCGTGGCTAACCTCATTAATGATAACGCAAAGGCCCTTGAGCCAACCCCCTCCCCCAAATGCCATGGTAATCATGTAAATTCGGATTTTCTTCTTAAGTGCTATACTTCCTTGTTTGTCGTAAATATACTGCAAAATAACTGCAACCAGCATATATGCTGGATGAAGAAACATCATTGTCCTGGCATTGACTTGATATTCTCGCCATGCTTCATGAAACATGCATTTGAGTGGAAATGAAGTGAATAGAATAATCCTATCTCTAGGATTTAAAGTGATATCATACCTCTGCCAAGATGCACATACTCACCTCGTCTTGTTTCATTGTTACCATGGCAACAAAAATAAGTTTTTGCTACGGCTCAAATTACAACTAATCTAATATAAAGTTTGATAAATCAAACAAATGGAAAATTTCTGGTTGCTATGGTTATCAAAATTTGCATTTTTCTTCTCAAAAAAGGGCCTAGCATGAGAAAGGTCATTGCAACAGCTTTCAGGAAATGTAACATGAACCCTATGTCAAAACAATAAATTCAACTGTTGCAGATTCACTTATGATGCACTAATCATGTTGCAGATATCTTACTTTGGTCAAATAGTTCTGGGCCTGTAAGGGTTAATCGTTGCAAGCAAGATTACTCATTAATGGGTGAAATTGAATTATTAGCCAATTTAGTAAGGACCTTCTCTAATCAGAGGCGAAATTGAGGCCACTTATAGTTATACTCAGCGGCAACTTATATTAGCTCAGAAATGGGAGAGGAAAGGTGCTGGTCATGAATGGGCCTAAGAATACCTATACAATCATCCCAGCTAAAAGAAATACGTTATTTGACGGCAAAACAACGTTTTTAACATTATATAACGTTTTATCACAATAAGGAGCCATAGAAAAACGTTATGATTATAATGATTTATAAAATGGTTTGCCATGCATTATAGCCCATAAGAGAAGTCACGTGACCGTTGATTATAGGGTAACAATCCACGCTGAGCACAGGGCCACAGCAGTGGATTGTAAATAAATCCACAGAAAACCCTTAAAAACCGACAAAAAAATCTTTAAAACCCATGGAAATTGTGAAATTGTTTTATAAATACAATAGAACACTCTCTTTTCCACATCTCGACTCGCTGGTCTCGAGTCTTATGAAGGCTCGACACCATTGTGCATTATAAAGCAACAGAGTCTCTCGACGCGAAGAACATTGTTTTCTATTCTCTAAGTATTAAATTTTTTTGTTTACTGGGATGTCTAGACTGTAACTAATGGGTTTACACTGGTTAGGGCATAATACGAAATATAACGTTGTCTATATAAGGTGTATAATCAGGCCATAACTTACATGTTTTTTTGTACATTTCTATGTATGATACAAATCATCCTTACAGGTCTCTTATTTCATTTTGTTCCTCCACTGTTGTCCTAGCTTGAACAACATTGTTTAGCTAGTGGCCAGAGCTGTGGTTCAGCCCACACCTTCTTTTATTTTGCAGCTGTTTTGGCTCTGCCATAACTTCTTTGGAAGTGTCCTTATTCTGCAGAAACGCCTACACAATATGATTTATCACCTCCACAGAAACTATATCCTGGATGATTTACACAGTACGATCTAGTGATTGTTTGCGCACGGTGCTATCATTTCCTATTGAGACATGAGCCCCTAAGGTCCCGACATTCCGTTGGCGTTGGAGCGATAAATTATATGATATGTACCAAGGCATCCGGCTACTGATGATCCTATCTCTCCAGGAGAGTTTGATGGCTTCTTTGTGCTTCCCTTTCATAACATAATCCAGGTTTGAGTTCTTGGGATAGGTCTAAGTACATTTAAACACATGCAATGGAAAGCTGAATGGCTACCTGATGAATTTTTAAATCAGATGAATCTTTTAATCAGATGAAACACCAAATCTGACAGAGTTTCCTGCTGAATTGTTTGTTTTATTTATATGCATAGCAGTTCTATTCCTATAATGGTGTTTCCCTTAAGACACTTATGGGGACCTCTCCTAGGGATACACCGCAACATTATCATGGTCCCCAGTCACTA
Source organism: Harmothoe impar (assembly GCA_947462335.1). Taxonomy (NCBI): domain Eukaryota; kingdom Metazoa; phylum Annelida; class Polychaeta; order Phyllodocida; family Polynoidae; genus Harmothoe; species Harmothoe impar. Next base: position 52,721,156 of record OX381705.1, read on the forward strand.
TCATTGTAAGTTAACAACACAATAAAGTCACATAACATCTTTTATTGCCAGGTCGAATGGCCAATAGATACTGCAAAAAGAAGAGTTCTTAGAGTCTTGGGCTATATATAGGTAATTGGTTCCTTGGGACTCGAGAGCCCCACTGATTACAAATGCAAACGGTGACAAGCTGGTCCCGACAGGGAATTTCTGTAAAAGACACTTGTGGATCCACACATTATAGAAGGTATCTTTGCGAAGAATTTTTAGTTCTGCTTTTGCACACCAATGGGCATCAGAATGGAAATATAGTGAAAGATGCCTAAAATACTTTGGGGTCTTTTTTATGGAGAATATAGTAGTCTTCTGAGAATTCTTCCACATTTGATGCTACCATTTTATATTTGGAACGTTTCCTATAGGAAATCAGTAACTCAAAACTGAAAACAGAAAATTCCTCCTAGAACCAGATTTTTTCATTAACTTTAGTGGTAATTATGGGATACAGCGCATTCAGATCTGATCTATCATTTTCAGTTATGAAAACTCATGTTCAAGCTTATGAGTCCCACAAATCTACCGAGAGTATCTTATTAGCTTGTGATATCTCATTTTAAAGATATTGACACAAACTTTTGATTATCAATTCCATTCTGAGTTTTTCTGTAAAATGGCCATCTATTAATATCTTAGACTGAGCTAATATAAGTTAATATGAGCTGTGGGAAGAGCCTACTGGTGTCTCTATATTGGCTCTGTCCGAAGGCTTAACCCTCTACTCATTCTACACGTCCAGCAACTGTCTGCGTTGAGCAGGGACTGATTGGGCGGGTGGGGGTTCAACTGCAAGCAATAGGCTTATCACTCATCAATGGGTGAAATTGAATTATCAGCCAATTTAAGTAAGACCTGCTCTGATCCGAGGTGAACGTAAGGCCACTTATACTCAATGGCTTCCCATAATTATTACCTCAAAAACACAAGAGGAAGGGTGCTGGTCATGAATAAGCCTACGAATACCGATACAATCATGTGAGATACTCAGCTAGGTCTAGACTGTAATGGGTGGTTTTACACTGGTCAGGACCTAAGGAAATGTAGATGAGTATCCTCCCCCCCCCCTCTCACACTGTCTACATACTAACTGTACCAGTGTAGTTAGTTATTCACTAATGGTGAATGATGAGTAAACCAACTTACTGTTTTTGTCTATTTGTATGGATAATACTTATACATTTTCCTTACAGTTGATAGTTGGTAACTCAGTTTGTTGTAAAAAATAAATGACTTGCCTAACTTAGTAAAATGTACTAGGCTAAGTTATTATTCTTATTTCATTTCGTTCCTTTGCAGTTGTCCCTTGAACAAACGTGTTAGGCTCATCTGGTCCACAGCTCTATAGGTCAGCTCTGTAGCACAACCTTCAGTTGTCAGGGGGTGCCATTCACTTCAGATGCAGGTGCAAATTTAAACCTTATCTTCCTCTGATGGCACATGTCAGACATTTTTGGGGACCTTTTCTCTTGGGGTTGGAATAACGGGGTAGGGGGAGCAAAAGGCCAGTGTCTTTTAATTTTAAACTTCCTTTACCCCTATTCAAACGTTGTGTGGACCTCGGCCTAATGTGTATGATGCACGTTGTATGACAGACTTGGATCAGCTCTGGATCAGCTCTAGACGACAACCATGGACAACAGCCCCCTAGATCTACTACAACTTCTTTGGAAATGTCCTTATTCTGCAAATATACCCACACAATATGATTTAAAGCTTCCACAGAAACAATATCCTGGATGATTTACATGGTACAATCTAGTGAGGGGTCCTGTTGGGATTGGGGCGATAAATTATATGATATGTACCAAGGCATCTGGCACCTGATGATCCTATCTCCCCGGGAGGGTGGTATCATCACCACCAAAGCTGTTTTCAAGTTGACCCACACATTGTTCGATGTGTTAACCTTGTCTTTGACAGTTTGCTGGCTGCTTTGTTCCTCCCTTTTATCCATGATTGAGTTCTTGGGATTCCCACTGTAAGTTTCATTGAGCATTCATTACGGACGATTTTTGAAAGCAATATGCATACCGCACACAGACATACGAGCGTCACTGTCGCTAAAATCGTTTTGGCAACAATGACGCTCGCATTTGTGTGTCTGCAATAATACAGGAATTAGTAAAGAACTAATCTTGTTCTGAGTTGACTCATCGTGGTCATAGGACATTGTATATATGCCAATTTGACTGGGTATTTTATGACTGCAGGTCTATTGGACTGTTATATCTAAGTCAGGGACGACACGAGCGTGAGTAGAAAGGGAAAACATACAAGCGAGATATAATAAACTCTCAGTGCCTTTAGTGCCAAATCATTTGGGCATGAGCATGGAGTTCGATATAATTATCAAGTCAGTTATACCGATACTATGATTTGGTTGGTGTTGGTCATCAATATTTGTTGGAGAAAGGTCATGACACATTATATATGCATGGAGGCACATGGAAGTTACCACTGTATATATATACGTAGTTCTATATGTCATTAACCATCTTATGTATATAGAGAGAGCATGTCACTGTCAATATGAGAAACGGGGATCTTATCATTGTTGTGATGGCAGTGGTCCATCTCCTCTGGAGCTCTCTTGTATAATAGCTTAGATTAATGTCACGTCCCCTAGTTATCTGCACAGTTGTGTTCTGATATTGCCAAATTAATTGTGTCAAAATTAATTAGTGTCACCCCGGATTTGCATCAGTTTGCAGTATGAGATTGAGTAGATTGCTTCTGATAGGAGTCCATATTGCATTATCCTATATATGTAAAACTAGGCTCGACACATGTCATGGTTGTACTAGTATACATAGGAATGGTTGCAGAAAAACTGAAAATAACAAACTTGGACAATGCACAAGAATTTTTCATGCTGACCAACATTATGGAAACCGATAGCTCATCAGACATGACAAATGGTTTATGCAGGAGGATGTGTCATCATAACAGGTTTAGGGCCGTCATTTTACTTTCCCCATGCTGTCCTTCAACATGGAATATAAATGCCGTCCATACAGGTATGGTTGCTAGCTCTAACTCTGCTTACATATTATATTGTCTGATGCACTTTTGTTTTATTTTGTGTCATATTGCATGAGTCTAACTTTCAATATGGATTTAAATCGATATCGATGCACTTATCTTGTGCTGCGTGAAAATGACTATCCCTCACGACAGCAGTTATTGTACAATTACAAAGCACATATATATACATCGAATATATACCAATGATAGTTGGATACCGGATTCCCAAACAGCCGTAGGCCTGAGATGTACCCAGAAGTTTACTTACGAATATTTGGTGATGACATGTTGGCTGCTGGTTTGATTCTGGGCCATCATCTTGCTTCTAGAATTGCCTCAAAATGGCTTAAATCATAACTTTTCTAAGTTGGAAAAGAGTTCCTAGAGTCGGCCCTGTTTTGCTAGGTATGGTTGCATAACCTGAAACAGATCTTCTTTTGATTTAGAGAAGCCTTTTGGCAATGGACCTTCTATGAAGTAGTCCCTATAATCAAATGCAGATAATTTTGCTTATGTACTGTCTTGGTATATTTCTAGGCAGTGACGACACCAAGGTAGTTTAGAAGTAATCAACAGCCCAATCGTACCTTTAGAAACAGCAAGAATCGCTCTACCTGAGTAGCGCCAACGTATGCTTGTACTATTAAGGTTATTGGTGGCTTGAATCCCTGGCACCAGGCTGCAACCCTGGTCATGTTGATCAACCCGGACAACCAGATTGGAAATCAGAGAGTATGCCATGTTTAGTTGATATACCACTCTCTCTAAGACCTTTGAAATAACATTTAATTGGCTGACAGATATCTAGTCAGTTACTTTCTCGCTTGGGTATACCTGACATGGGTAGCAGTATAGCATAAGCAACCTTGTCAGGAACAATCGTAGTGGGTTCCTTAGCTCCCAATATTATGTGGATGATCATTTGGCGATAGAAGCATATAATTTGGTACCAACATACTTTGTAGGGTACTTTTTCATTTCAGGATGGGAGGCACCTGGTATTTTGAATAGTTATGTCACTTTTGACCATCTAAAACTAGTTCAGAATTAGAAGCCCTGATTTCTATTACAATTTTTAAAGCAGACTAAGCTATATTGAAAAACATTGGACCATGAATGTTGCCCCATACATGACTGAAGTCCACTAATTGTCTAAATTAGATAAACTAACTTATTTCAACCTCATTTGCACAATTTGCATATTTGGGCTCCAAAGCTAGATCACAAGTTGTTTTTTGTTTAAAAGGCACAACGCCCGGTCACAATATACATTGATAGGTGCCCTTTCAGCGCAAAGAAAAAGGGAGGGACCACCTAAAAACTAGGTGAAGTCGAAAGCTCTAAATTCTGTACTAAATCTTGCAGCAGACTCATAATCTGAACACATTGAACATTCGACTGAAATGCAGCCCCATATATCGACCTATACTGAATAAATGATTGACCAAATCCCTGCGTATTTCAGGTGTTGCAAGCAGAACATCTTTCACTACCCTGGCACCCTTGATGCTTAGCTGTATTATTAATGTACTGGAGAGGAGTGAGTTGCATCAGTCTCAGTCAACGATAAGCGACCATCTCAGTCAGGGTTAACATACATATAAGTTCCTTTCTTCTTCCTAAGGGAGTGTTCATTTATTAGTTACAGAGGGGGGCGTAAAATTTTCCGACCCCTTCTGAGGGGAGGGGGGCGTAAAAAATTCAGCCCTTTTTTAGGAAAAAAGCCCGCGTGTTACTATAGTGCAAAGGAGGGGTGTGAGGCCCCTATCCCTCAAAACACCCCTGAGGCCCCTATCCCTCAAAAGGCCCCTATCCCTCAAAATTGGGCTGTTTGAGATATAGGGACCAGGTGAAGTCCCTATGTGCTAAATGGCCCCTATCTCTCAAAACGGTTTGAGACATAGGACCCACGTGAAGTCCCTAAGTCACAAATATTTTTAGCATGTCCCTATCTCTCAAAAGCCACTATTCCTAAAAAGTGTCCCCTTGGCTAAATATGTGCAATAGATAGATCATTTATAGGATATTGGATAATACCCCACTACCACCCCACCCTTAGTAACATCCCCTCCCGTCTTTTGATAATAGATTACTGCTCCCAAAGTAGGAAAGGGAGTGGTCATTTATTAATTACAGGGTGTTTAGTGGGTTCGGGAGGGGTGTAAAATATGTCCATTTTTTAACAAGAGGGGTCATTTTTTAACAACAGGGGGAGGGGGTGGATTTGGGGGGGGGAAACAAAAATTGGTCCCTTTAAGGGGGGGGACCAATAAAATTTGGACCCCTCTTAAGGGAGGAATACCGAAACAATTGTATCCCTTTTTAGCAAAAAATGTCTGTACCTATATGGTTAAGGGGTCGGCCATGCTGAATTTTAACCTGCCTGAAGGGGGGACCAAAAAATTGGACCTCCTTCTTTCTATTTCTTTTGGCCAAACCTTGAATGATTGTGTTCTTGTAAGGCATGATTTCTTACTGCAGAAGTATGAAATAGTCCTTACAATTGATTACAAATGCTTTTGCTGGATAGGGGTTTTGAGACTTAGGGACCTTTTGTAGGATAGGGGCCTGACATGTCCCTATGTCTCAAATGGCGTCTATCTTTCAAATTTTTGTGAGATAGGGGCTGTGTGAATGTGGTCCCTATGTCTCAAATATTTGTGGGATAGGGGCTTTTTGACATTTAGGGACTTCAGGTGTGCCCTAAGTCTCAAAAGGCCCCTTTCCCACAAATGTTTGAGGGATAGGGGCTTTTTGAGATTTAGGGGCCTCACAGGGGTGGGCGAAAAACTTTCGCCGCCTGCGGCGAGGGAGGGCGCGAAACGCTCCACGCGCTCTCGAGGGGGGGGCGTAAAAAAGTTTCACCCCTCCGCGCGAAATCTCACCACCCCCCCTATAATTAATAAATGAGCACTCCCCAATAATGAATCTTTGCACCTAAACCAAGATAGTGGCCATTAATAAAATCAGCACTAACTGGATTTTTTATACATGTTTGGTTGTGTAATTCGCTGATTGATTCTGACATGAATCCCATTGCCTATACATGATTACAGTGACCAATCTGGTACCAAGAAGCATATAGGGTCAGTGTATAGTCAATATAGAATCCTTGCTGATACTACCAAATCTTAATACATGCATCTTTATTATTTTCAACATGTAGCTATGGATGTCATGAAGTATGTCCTGTCCATATTTTCCCTTGATTTTAACTGTTCTTCTCTCTATTTTTGTAATTTCCTCTGTCTTATGGTGGTCAATACCTGTAACGATGCCTGTACGTGATACAAAGAAAGGGAAGGTGTTTCTCTCACCTTGCCAACCTATTTACAGAGGATTTAAGAAACTGGATCATAGCAACGTTGCATGACGAAGGCGGGTTTCAGTGCTGCATGGGGGTCTAATTGTGAAGGGTTTCTGAGCTGAGAGCATGGTAAGTGACATTGAAAGTGAGACCCCAAGGTCGAAACCCAGTCGATATAGTTGTAGGAAGTAGGGAATCTATATACAGCCTCAGCAACGACCACTTAATGCAGCACGTGGGCACTGACGGCATGGCATTGCTGGGACTGTGTGACATCGATTTGAATGAGGATATAACCAGTTTAAGTGCCACTAAGGGAGGGGATTTATGTCCACATGGTCACACGTGTATGGCCAGCTGGATGAATGCTAATACAGAGGCGTGTCAACAATGGAGGGGGAGGGGGGTCTTCTTTGACCCATCCCGAAAATAGTCAATTCATAAAGCTGAAGTGAAATTATATGTGTTATCATATTGGTATACATAATTGGGGATTATCGAATTAAATTGAGATAAAGCTGTAATTACTATAGGATGGGGACCCTTTAATAATCCCTAAGGAATAACACGATACCAATCAGATATCTACTTCCATGAAAAAAAATTCCCAAGTCAGTAAAAGGGACATTCACACCACTCACACTTAACCACATAGTAGAGTACAACAGTACTAGAATTGTGGGTGGGATACGCTCGGTGATTATGCCACTTTAAGATGATGCACTCACCTCTCTGCAGTGACGGCGGTGAGATTTAAGATGGAGGCTACAGCGGAGAGCATCTCAGCGAAACCGGAGACTTTACAGAGCACCACACCGCCCACCCAGGTGCTGGCCATCTTGACGGCGGCCTCATAGGGCACAAAGACCAGCAGGAACACCAGGTCAGCCACTGCAAGGCTCACCAGCAGTGAGGACGTCACATTGCGGGATTTACGGTCCACTAGCATGGAGAAAACAACCATGGCATTGCCAATGACGCCGACCACGAAGGCAGTGGCATAGGTGAGGGAGGACGGCAGGAAGGCCGGGTCGTCCGACCACTTTGTCTGTGAGGGTAGAGAGAAAAAAGGCAATTAGAGGTCATGACAGGAAGAAAACTGCTATAATTAGATGTTAATGTTGGATCATCTGAAAACGCACATTTATTGGATATGGGCTTAAACGGACACAATAAAGCTGTATAGGCAGAAGTATGAACAGTGATCCATTTTACAATAGCATTGATCTACCTTAATTTTTAGCCCCCTCCCCCCACCACCACCAATCAATTGCATGCTTTTTACTTTGCTCCTATATCCACCAAGCTCTCCCCCCCCCCCCACACTCTCATCATTGGCAATACATGACTGCCACATTTATTAAGTATTCATTGCAAGACTGATAGATGATAGTTCACCACTTGAATCATTTGACTTGCAACACTAGTCACAGCAATCTAAACACTCTTTGGATTGTTTCGTAAGGTTAATTGTAATGCAAAGTGAAAGGAAGAACCCTTTTCAAAAATTATTCTAATAGGGAAAGAGCATATATTATTATGATTCCAAACTTAACATACAATTCATACAAGGTATGATACTTGAATATTATATTTGTGTTGTTTTATTACATTGTGTAAATTATGTAATGTTCATTTATATTTTGCTTAAAAGCTCCCCATGTAAGTAATTAAAGCCAAATAAAACAAATCAAACTGAACTAGATATATATATCCCTGTTCAAATACATATGTGTGTTTCATTCACTAGGCATCACCTATAGTAGTACAGGAGTGACTGTGGACTGTTGATTGTCCAATCTAAAGCTGCTATACCTCCTCATACACCCATGCCTACATTTTCCTCATTTGATTCTCAGATGATTGTATAATCCTTTCCCTCTTATAATCTGTCATCTGTTCCAACAGGAAAGTCTTAATATTATGTAAGAGAGGAATCCAATCCCAACTACTATTTATATTCCGGAGGGGTTTGTTTATTTAGTGTTGACAAAAGCCATCAGTACTGAGTGGAGAGGAGCCTAGCAGTTTTCTATTGCTCAACTCACAAACACAGTCTACTAGTACCTGGTGTATCCCTGTAGATGGCACTACCTTGTTGATGTAATTAAGTGCTGAATAGAATGCTGGAAGCATTTTATTTTTCCTTATCTATTTCCTTCAATTTAGTATGGTTAAAAGACACGAAATGTGTTGGGATGCTACCAGTATACTCCAACAAGGAGCCTCTTAACAACTATGCAGAAATTGAACCATCTATATATTTGAGGTGGTACAGCAGCTTGGATTGTTGAATTGTTGAACGTAGAATTTAGATCTAAGTTGTCATAAAATACATTAGATCATTATTTATGAAGTGCATTATTCATAGAATAACTAGGAATCACGTACAATGGTATACTACTCAAGTTTCAAGACCTTCATAATAAATGCAATGATGTTGAAGGAAAGCATCTAACAAAACCGTCAAAAGCTGCAAGTGAACTTGAGAAACACTTAGCTTACATCCGTCCAGGTGTACTAGTACTACTAGTGTCTCAACACTCCTAACTACAATGAAATCAATCCCAGGTATTATTGATTTAGCTCCCACATAGTCAGGCAGAGAACCCCCCAAAAATCAAAGTGCCCGATATAGTTTTTTTCGCTCTTGATTCTGAAAGATATGGTATCAGGCAACTTGTATCAGCTCAGTGGGGTGTTCCCACTGTTGAGCAATTTTAATTATTCATGGTTGCTTAGCAACCAGTGAAATGCAACATTAATTGCTTAGTTACATCCATTTATGTTCTCCATAGAGTATTTTTAGCTTTCCCTACCCCCTAAATAGGCCTCAGGGAAACCAATGATGTAATCATTCTGTTGCTATGGTAAGTGGTTGCCTAGCAACAGCAGTTTTTTAATGAAATTCCTTAGCAACCTATATAAATATCAACAATGGAAAGGTTCTAACCTTACCTACCCCCCTTATATTGACACCAGGAATTCTGATGATATTATTATTGTGTTGCTAGGGTGAGTGGTTGCCTAGCAACAGCAGTTTTATAATGAAATTCCTTAGCAACCTATATAAATATCAACCATGGAAAGGTTCTAACCTTACCTACTCCCACTATATTGACACCAGGCATTCTGCTGATATTATCATCGTGTTGCTAGGCTGAGTGGTTGCCTAGCAACAGCAGTTTTATAATGAAATTCCTTAGCAACCTATATAAATATCAACCATGGAAAGGTTCTAAGCTTACCCACCCCCCCTATATTGACACCAGGCATTCTGCTGATATTATCATAGTGTTGCTAGCGTGAGTGGTTGCCTAGCAACAGCAGTTTTATGATGAAATTCCTTAGCAACCTATATAAATATCAACCATGGAAAGGTTCTAACCTTACCTACTCCCACTATATTGACACCAGGCATTCTGATGATATTATCATCGTGTTGCTAGGCTGAGTGGTTGCCTAGCAACAGCAGTTTTATAATGAAATTCCTTAGCAACCTATATAAATATCAACCATGGAAAGGTTCTAAGCTTACCTACCCCCCCTATATTGACACCAGGCATTCTGCTGATATTATCATAGTGTTGCTAGCGTGAGTGGTTGCCTAGCAACAGCAGTTTTATGATGAAATTCCTTAGCAACCTATATAAATATCAACCATTGAATGGTTCTAACCTTACCTACCCCTACTATATTGACACCAGGCATTCTGCTGATATTATCACCGTGTTGCTAGGGTGAGTGGTTGCCTAGCAATGGCAGTTTTATATTGAAATTCCTTAGCAACCTATATAAATATCAACCATGCCTAGCAACAACAGTTTTACTATATAATTTCAATATACTATTGTAAATATCAGCTATAGGATGGTTATAAACTTAACTACCCCCCACTAAAGTGACCTCAGGAATTCTGCCAACACCATCATATCATTTCTTGGGTAGGTGGTCGCAACAACAGTATTATGACATATTTGCTTACTTGGCATAGCCTATGAACGGCGTTATATGCCTGCCTAACTCTTGGTTGGGTTTTAAAATGTATCATCATTTGCTTAGCAACCAGTTATAACGTGAACAAATATCACCATACAGTAAAACCTGGCTACAAAGAACAGCAATACAACAAGCACTTGGTTATAATGAGCATATTGTCACGCCCTGATTTGACACCACCAACTTGTTGCTAATCTCAGTGGTTGCCTAGCAATGACAAACGTAGAACATGTCAACGTTACAGGGAAATGTATTTCTAAAGTGACCCGAACAGCTTTGTTGGTTGGTTGTCCAAGTTGCTTCATGCCCTCGAAGACAAACAAGGTCTTTTGAAGGGCAGTGATGGTATTTGAATCTTTGAAATGAGTGAAGGTGGAAAGCATGTCCCTACAGATATCTTTTACGAAGGCAATTATTTCTAAACATCTAGAACAACATACCCATCATGTCCACCTTACCCCCGGCGCTATTACAAGGCAGGCGCTTCTTCAAAACCCGGCGCTCCTTGGTTTGACGGCGTCCAGGGTACCGACAAAGATGGTGGCAGCATGGGAGGGGGTGATAGGGAGGCCTCGGGTAGGGGCAGATCTGCAAGTGGGGGCAGGTCACGTGGTACAGAGATGGGGGCACTCGATGGGTCATGTGGTAGCAACGCCAGGGAGAACAGAAACAGCGGTGTCAGCAGGGTCATTAAATATACATTGACCAGAGATGAAAGAAAGATGAAGGTAATAAAATGTATATTAGAGTAGGATGTGAGGGTTGCTCGGAGCTGCTCAGAGCGAATAGAGGGGTATTGTTTGATACTTCCGGGGGGGGGGGGGAGATTCTCAAATTTTCCCAAAGTCTCACCCTCACAAACACTAGAACCATGGCGGAGGAATCACCATCTCACAAAGGCATGCGGATTAAGAGCTATACTATGGCTTTTAAAGTGTCAGCTTTGGACTTCTATCATAGTGGTCATTCAAAGGAGGCTGCTGCCAGACATGCTGGAGTTGATCCTAAAAGGATCCGTGAGTGGGTGAAGGATGAGGACAAAATTAGGAATGCTGTTGATGATGAAGTCTGTGGGAAGAAAGCGAAGAGAAGGAAGCTTGAGGGTGGAGGTAGAAAGCCCATGTCAGAAACCCTCGAAATACTACTAGTAGAGTACATAGAAGAACTGAGATCCAAAAACCTCAGGGTCACGACTAAAATGGTACAAAACAAGGCCAAGGACATATTTCAAGACGAAAAAGTGACAGAAGAAGCTGGAAAAGAAATCTTCTCTGCAAGCAGGGGGTGGTTGTATAATTTCTTCAGACGTCATGGCATCAGCGTGAGGAAGAAAACATCAATGGCACAAAAGGTAAGACTTGTTTTCTGTAGGCTTTCACTTTCTTAATTTCAAGTAAACCATTCAAATATATTTTATCTAGCCCTAACCACGTGCACCCATACTGATGCCCGGCCACCCACCATCTCTCTGCCGACAAATGTGCGGCGCCTGTGGTGGTGGGGGCGGGGGGATGTGGAGCGGGAGACGGCGTGGCTGACCGGTCTCCAGTTGACCGGGTCACGGCCTTGGCTCTCACGGGAGGAGGGGGCACAACCCCCCGTCCGCTATACAGCTTTTTACGGGACTGCTCCAGGGTCGGGGTTTCATTAGTCACACTTTCAGCAACTTCTCGGGGGATAAGGGGAAATCCATGGAATTATAAAACCATGCATATCATCCTATACAACATTTCAATGAGACAATAGAATAAGTATGATGGGAGGAAAGAGGATTATACATGTATCAATAAAATATACCTCGTTATGACCATGTATATATCACTGACAAATAAATGTTTACTGTTTACTCAATACATGTATTTATTTCCTCCTTGCAGGTGCCTGCACAAGTGCAACCCAAACTCGTGAAGTACATTCTCTATGTGAGGGCTCTCTGCATCAAATACAAGTATGATCTGTCCAATATTGGTGCTATGGACGAGACACCCATTTGGATGGATATGGCTGGAGACTACACATTGGATAAAGTTGGAAATCGCACAGTTACAGTGAAAACTACTGGTCATGACAAAGCCAGAGTGACCGTGTGTCTTGCTGCTAAGGCTAATGGAACCAAGCTGGCCCCATTGGTAGTCTTCAAGGGTGTTCGAAAGGACAAACAGCTTGAAACCATCGAGGGTGTAGTGTGTGTGATGGCAAGAAATGGATGGATGTCGGAGGAGCTGACTCTCACATGGCTTGATAAAGTGTGGGGGAAGTTAGCATTCTCCCGTCGTCTCCTTTGTTGGGATGCATTCCGATGCCATATAATGGAGTCAGTCAAGAAAGAAGTGGCAAAACTTCGCACTGATATGGCAGTCATCCCGGGAGGGTGTACTGGCATAATCCAGGCACCTGATGTGTGCTGGAATAAGCCATTTAAAGTCTACTACAGTGAGTTGTACGATGCCTGGCTGCGGTCAGATCAGGTAGAGTACACCAAGGGAGGAAACATGAGGGCCCCAGCAAAGCATCTCGTCGCCTCCTGGGTAAAGCAGGCCTGGGATAAGGTACCAAAAGAAGTGATAATCAAGAGTTTCAAGGTCTGTGGTATCACAAATGCTGTTGATGGGTCCGAAAATGATGAAATCCTCTGCCTTCGTGAAGGGGAGGTAGCACACAGCTGCAGGGAAGAGATCCTCGAAAAGGGATCAAAGTTGCTGCAGAATGGGGGAGATCTGGCTGGAGTTCTGGATGATGTAGAAGACATGGGGGCACCAAGCATGGAAGAGCAGGAACAGGAGGACAACTGTGCCGTATCAGAGTCTGATAACGAATGACATGTTGACTTACTATATTACCATCAGATGAAGTGACATTAGGCTCATATAGCAATAGGAAACATTAATAAAGCGTGTGGACTTAGGTACTAGCCTACCTATAACAGGACGATCTATAAAGTAGAACATATGGTATGCAGTAGTACTAGGGTGATAAAGTTGTTATTATAAAGATAACGTTGCTGACATTATGTCAAAATATGTGGTAATTATAAAATGAAAACTATAGTTACAAGTGTCACGTATGAATAGAAATTAAAGAAACGAGAAACAAGAAAAATGGTCTATTTGTATGCTCATGATATCACTTTACTCGCAGATCTACTATAATAATCATTTATAACACAAACAGGATATGATATATCAATTACATTAAGCTACATTTTTCATTATTTTCCTCGATGATATTGCATCAAAAACACTATAGAGCAGATCATGAAGTATCCTTTCTTAATTGACTTTACAACGACATATTATAAGCCTAGTATATAAGTAACCAATTATAATAGATTGAAGTCTAGAGGGGGACTCTACACCTGCCCAGGCTCAGGCACACCAATACCCACGGCCAGACCCGGCGCTCACTTAAAACCCGGCGCTTTTAGATCTCAGTCAGCCCTTACCCCCGGCGCTATATCAAAACCGGCGCTATATCAAAACCCGGCGGTTTATCGCGACGGTACGGTAGGCTTAGCATGAGATGGACAGACTGTATGTTTGTTCACCACAGCTTGGTGAAAATGATCAGTTCAAACAACTGGCTGGAAAGTGCCTCTTTTGAGAGGTCACGTTTTACCTCTAAACATCGAAAATTGTCAGAATGCCTCTCCTATGTGTGTAATGACTCTTTAATATGTGAATTCAATTTACTATCTCAAGCCAAATTCAATTCCAAAAATAAGAAATGACTCTTCAGGGACTGGATATAGGAAGCAGCAGGCACTGAGTTTTGGAAGCAGTGGGGAGCATTCCTTGGGTGTAGGATATCCCCTACTCCCTTTTTGGGCTTAATCTGTCAATGTCCTAGCCTGTCACTCTCCTATACCCTTAAACCATCACTCCCCTACTGCTTTACTCCCGTACTCCCTCATACCGTCATGGTCCCCTACTCTCCTACTTCTTCATTCTTAAACTCCCTTATGTCCCACAGTTATCACACTACCCCTTCCGCTACCGCCTCACTCTCCTACTTCCTCACTCCCAAATACCCCTTCAGTTATCACACTTCTCCACTCCCCCACTGCCCTACTCCCCCATTGCCCTACTCTCTCAATCATGTTATTTTCACATTTGCTTTTACCCAGTTTATGCTGCCTAAGCTTGTGTCAAGAGTAAAACCCCTCCTTTGGTACCAAAGGGTGGGCTTCTGAAAGGAGTTGTCTATTGAAACTCACTCTTTGTTATGGAGGTTGTTAAACTAAGTTTCAGATTTAGATAAATTCCAGCATTTGCTTAACCCACACAGTCAATTCCCTCCAATGGCCATACTGCTATAGTGACCTCCCAACCAATGGGGCCATATTTGGAAAGTCCCAAGGCAGTTTTCCCCTTTATTCTAATATGAAAAAATTCTCACTATTGTGCAACCTCTCTGGATTCACTTGTTTCAAATTCACTTGTTTCAAATTGAAAACTATTATTATTATGTGTGCATGGGCTATACATTGTTACATGTAATGTGGCATGTAACAGAATAATACTTACATGCAGTATAATCAATTATGAAAGTATTATTTAAGATTAAGGGGATAAGGAACACTGACTGGATTAGGGTAGCAAGTCCCCCTCCCCCTGCCTCCTCCTGGTTATCCGGTGGCACTTCCTGCCACTGCTTGGTGACCACACCATAACAAACAGTAGCTTTCCTACTACTGACCTACGTCAGCTAACTGGGGGTCCTCCACTATATCCCTAAGGATTGGAGTAAAATTTCTTCTTTGTCTGTTGCAATAAAATTTGCCCAGCCACAGACAATGGAGGCCAAACATATATATATAGTTGTCTCTCCTTATTTAACATGTACATTCTACATCATATATATTTCCTCCCTCCAGCGAGTCCAGATACAAATGGACCTATAAGGGGAGATATGAGAGGGAAAGCTGTGTTAGGGCCTCCCCTATCCGCTGTGATGTGTTGGGTGTAGTTACGGACATATGAGAGGGGGGCAGGGTGGGGTGCTGTGGGAGGGCCTCATTCTCCTCTATGATGCAGCGGTCATAGCGGTTAGTTGTAGACATATGAGGAGGGCCAGGGGGGCGGTGTGAGGGTCTCCCTCTTCTCTGTAATGCAGTGGTCTCATGTGGGTACCGTAAATTCTCGCGTATAAGCCTAACTCTCGTATAAGCCGCACCCCGAGTTTGGGCCGATCCTATAAGCCGCACTGGCCATCTGATTATGGTGGCTTTAATACTGTACTATAGTAGCAAAAACTCACGTATAAGCCGCACCCCGACCATGGGCCGATCCTATAAGCCGCACCGGCGATCTGACCCTCGTACTAGCCGCGGCTTCTACACGAGAATTTACGGTAGTTACAGACCTATGAGAGGGGCCAGGGGGCTGTATGAGGGGCTCCCTCTCCTCTGTAATGCAGTGGTCTCATGTGGGTAGTTACAGATCTATGAGGGAGTGAGGTGGGGACAAGGCATCTGTGTGAGGGCCACCATCTTCTCTGTAATGTGGCAGGCTTTGGGGAAAAGGGGAGGGTAGGGGGAGGCGGGGACTGTGGGAAAACTTTCTCCCTTTGATATGGTCAGCTCAGGGGGCAGGTATAGCGATACAGGCGAATGGGGTGATCACCAAGGGAGAGGGGCACGTCTATTTTGAAAACTGCTGTTGCTAGGCAACCACTCACCCTAGCAACATGATCATGATGTCATAGCAACATGATCATGATGTCAGCAGAATGCCTGGTGTCAATATAGTAGGGGTAGGTAAGGTTAGAACCTTTCAATGGTTGATATTTATATAGTTTGCTAAGGAATTTCATTATAAAACTGCTGTTGCTAGGCAACCACTCACCCTATCAACACAATGATAATATCAGCAGAATGCCTGGTGTCAATATAGGGGGGGTAGGTAAGCTTAGAACCTTTCCATGGTTGATATTTATATAGGCTGCTAAGGAATTTCATTATAAAACTGCTGTTGCTAGGCAACCACTCAGCCTAGCAACACAATGATAATATCATCAGAATGCCTGGTGTCAATATAGTGGGGGTAGGTAAGGTTAGAACCTTTCCATGGTTGATATTTATATAGGTTGCTAAGGAATTTCATTATAAAACTGCTGTTGCTAGGCAACCACTCACCCTAGCAACACAATGATAATATCATCAGAATGCCTGGTGTCAATATAGGGGGGGTAGGTAAGGTTAGAACCTTTCCATTGTTGATATTTATATAGGTTGCTAAGGAATTTCATTAAAAAACTGCTGTTGCTAGGCAACCACTTACCATAGCAACAGAATGATTACATCATTGGTTTCCCTGAGGCCTATTTAGGGGGGGTAGGGAAAGCTGAAAATACCCTATGGAGAACATAAATGGATGTAACTAAGCAATTAATGTTGCATTTCACTGGTTGCTAAGCAACCATGAATAATTAAAATTGCTCAACAGTGGGAACACCCCACTGAGCTGATACAAGTTGCCTGATACTATATCTTTCAGAATCAAGAGCGAAAAAAACTATATCGGGCACTTTGATTTTTGGGGGGTTCTCTGCCTGACTAACAGGTCGCATGTATGTCAACCTGCTAATGCCAGTCTATGTGCCTGGGCATTCAGGTGTGGGGCACCCGGGGTGTCCACTTAACACCCATCAGTACACAACCACTTCTTGTCTATTACCTACATCTGAAGCCATTAGCCCGAATACAGGGTTGAACCAGGGCTGTGCTTTGAAGTTAATGCCATAGCAGCAGAAGTCGAGATATGACTCCTCAGTTTCTCATCATCAAACCATTTAAGCATGTGAGCCAGTGCCCAGATGCATAATAAACTAAGGGGGGAAAAGTTCTTTTCCCACCAAAGGATACCCTGGCAAGATTTAATCTAGGGACATTTCACACTCCACACCAGCACTCATGCATGTAGCCAATGAGGCCTAGCTAGCTGACATGTTTGGGTAGGTATAAAACAGTACCGTCTTCGAAGAAACAGGTATGGGCACTTCCCCCCCTCCCCTTTCTTTTGCTGAATACCAAGCCATGGCCATAATCTTCAACATATTAAAATTACAAGAGGCATGAATCTGTTTTTTCCTACTTCGATATTACATTCAATAAGTGTATGTCAAATTTCATCTGTTACTTCAAGCATTAAATAAAACCAAGAAAACCTTTTCAATAAGCAATCTTCATACTTATCCTTATTGCTTAGTATAGATACATCACATATCCATGTTTTTTACGAAACAATCTGGTGGAAAATATATTACCCCTTGCATTAGCCATCCAAGTACAAAAGATAGCCTGGGTATCCCCAATTCATTGTTTCCCAACGGATTCTATAGTATTTAAGGAACCATCTGTAATCTGTTTAGGAGATGTGTGGGGTGTTTCACAAGGGGAAAATAGATAATATTAAATTTACATGTTTTCTAAGACCAACTTACTATCACCCAATCTTAATTGTAACTTAGTGTTTCACAAGGTTCAATTGTATCTATAGTTTTATACTTAGTTACAATTGTAGATAATAATGCGGCTTGTGAAACACCAACATAAGACTAACATTTGATAAATGAAAGTCGATCTGAATAACCATATAGCATTCATCTTAAATACTCTCCCCTTGTATGATGATTGCATAGGATCAACATAAAGCGTTGTTCGAATGTGTATGACCAGCTTATTTTCATCCTGAATGAACAGATATTTTCAGGGATTCATATATGTGTATCATGACTGTCACATATATTACGTGCAAAGTATGGGAATAAATCTTTAAGCAAAATATTAGCGGGCATGGTATGAGCTGCACGTTTATATGCATTGTAGGCTTGTAGGCCAAAGACCCCGACTTAGCATCTTGGTTGTAGACCTTTGTGAAACACTTCTTATAAGCAGTATACACTTGATATAACCAAATCTTGGTCTTACTAGTAATATACAATTAAGTCCTCCTATAGAAATACTTATTCTACAATTAATTGTACATCCCTCTTGTGGAACACCCCACAGTGTATTCAATTTGGGAGGAATAGGGGCATTCATCTTTAAGCATGCAAATTACAGTAGGGATTATAATGTTTGTTTTGCCATCACCAGCAGAATTTCCACTGGAGAAACAGAGTTTCTGACAAACATCGCCTAGATTCCTATTATCATCAAAAGAGTATATTTCTCAAATGCCAACATGTCCTTTGTATTGCTGGTGTTTTCTATCATTCAGTCCTTTGGAAATTATTCTGTCAAACACCTATTTTGAGTCAACCACTTTTGACATGACATTACTGGTTTACTATGAATCTGGTAACAATTAACCCCCACTGAATTATAACTTGAAGTGTAATACATAAATATATACTACAAATTACATTTGTAGGGGCTAGGGTTTGGGTTATATGGCGGGTTCTGTTGGACGCTGCGTTGCGAACTCTGTCCGAACCCTTCAGCCCGGCAGTAGGTGGCAGCACCTACTCCAGTCTTGGGGTATGGATAGAGGTTGCTATAGGCTTCCGGTATGCGTGTGTGCGCGCAGGCTGGCTGCCTGTATATAGCCAGCGTCCAATGGAACTCGTCAATTCCTTTGTACCTGTGATAGGGCCAAGACCCGTGTTCATATCGGCTACGAGACTACTGACCTGCTCCGAGCTCAATAGGGACTTCGCCTGGATTAGCTGCGCCTGTCTAAGTTATACTGAATAAACCTATAATATTTTGTAGCAACCTGTACACTTGATCCGAACTGTGTCGACCTTGTTCTTTACTTAATCACATAACACCAATATTAAGGGGAACAAAGTCTCGTTTATTACACATTCATATCACCATTCTTTTCATACTATTAATACCCTTGTTAGACCTGTTTTGATTAACAGAGAATGAAAATGTCCCCGCTGTTAGCCCTAATTATCTCGATATAAGGAGGACAATTGCTTGTTGTATTCATACTCGTTATAACCAAGTCTTACTGTAATTACCTCTTCTGTAGGAGGTCAGGAACGCTAGTAGCATGGACAAAATCCTCCAGGAACAATCAGACCTTAAAGCTAGCTCATAAAAAATATGGACCAGACCATTTGAAAGTGGTGAATCTACCCCATGCAAGTATTTCATTAAGTGGGCACTTTACCTAACCATACTACATAATTATCCCATGAGAATTTTTCACATTCTTTTCTCTATATTTGGTTCCTAGATTGAGTGTGAAATGAAGGTTATTGCAGTGGATCTTGTTCGAAATCAGCCTAGTAAATGAAGCTATTCGAAAATGCTATCACTACACATATCCAATATCCCATAGAAATTATTTTGGTTTAACATAGATGAACGAATATGAATGAATAAATAATTTATTTCAGTGAGAAACATATCCATTCCAGAGTTACTTTCAGGAGAAAGGCCACATATACGCAAATCAAAAATAAAGTGCATGAAAGTCTGCTAGTTGGCGTTCCAAATTCGTCACTGTGTCGATTTTGAGAACATGCAGATCACAGATATCCACTTGCATGTATTTATAGTAGCTGTCTAGTATGACATTGAAATTTCCTATTCCCTTTCACTGTTCGACGTTGGTTGGTATTTGTAGCACTAGTCAGGTGTGAGGTATATTTTGACATTCTACATGCTTTATGTGTCAGATGTCAACATATAGTTCTACCCTGAACCCTCTGAATCCATTAGTGTTAAAGCAGGGTCGACACACACAAGAGCTATACTTCAAAGTGTCATAGTAAAGCTATCCCCAGTTTCACATTACCCATACTGTCGCATCACCACTTTCTAATAATGTAGCTTTTTATGCTGCTCGTCCAGCAAATTAGTGTGTTAGGGGCATATTGTTTGAAGATGCGTGACGTTTCTACCATAACACTATATATGAAGTGTTTGGTTCCAAAACACAATAAGCGCCATTTTGGAAACAAACATCTTTTTTTTTTTTTTTTTTTTTTTTTTTTTTTTTTTTTACAAAAGAACAGGGTATAGATAGATTAGGGGTAGAAACCATGTGCCTTTGGGCTAACCAAGTCACTCTGCCAATCTGGCAGAGTAGCTATATTGATGGAAGTATTCACTCTTCAGTCTAATGCTTCCAGCCACATGTCCCTCAATGTATTCACACCCCTCCCACCACTTCTCCCTGCTGCTGATATCAAAATGTGTGACATACACTGACATTGACATGTTTGCAGCAGTATAAGTATGCTGGACATGTGGAGTACCTTTTGGGGAACAGGATTGACTTTTTTGAGGGACTGACTGTGAGTACATTTATGAGAAAAATACCCTTTTTACTCCCACTATAGGATCTCTATGTAGCTGCAGTCTGGCGCAGTAGCGCCAGATGTGTCGGACTAGTGTCCACAAGATATCTGAAGCACCATAATTGCCACTATGGTAGCCTTACAGAAAATTACTATATGCTTCAATTCTGAAATGGGCTTGTTTTGGAATGAAGCTCTCAATATCTCGTTTATGAATGAAGATCTCTTTGGAATGGCGTGTGGTATTGTCTGACCAAGCCGGGAACACACTGCGTCAAAAGGGAACAATAAAAAGAAAAATTGCACACTTTTCAATAGAACACATTTCACATAAGCTATACGCGTATTAGAGTACATTATTGCAGGATCACACTCATTTGCTGGATAACAGACTGATAGTAGCTGATATCTTTGGCCAGCACTCATCAGTTTCCCAAAATACCAGTACTGTGCCCCAAAAATGTGTGGTCGGAGTAGTGGTCGACTGCGTGCCTACGGGTACTAGAACTCATTAGTATCGTGTTCCATACCAAAGACTTTGCCACTTTGCCAAAGAGGTCGCCTAAATTGGAACCCCACTTCAGAAACAGTTAAGTGGAAGTTGAGGCGAATTTCCCCACCAGACGTAACAGCAGCGATGGTGTATACTTCTCGAATATTTGAAATGTCAGCAAACTGCTCTCAACAATCAATTTGGACTCTCTACTTCACATGCAATAAGATATGGTTTTATAAGTCGGGTTCCAACGACAAAATACTACACTGATATCCCCAGGCTCCCTATACGACCAATCTCTCAGTCACTAGCTAGTACCTAACCTAGTTAGTCAATTTTGGGCTCCCTACATGTACATGTAATGTTTATGCTGGTTCTGCCTTGCTTATATGGTGGCTCGGTAGCCTGAACTGGTCTTGGCTTAGTTTGGAAAACTGTACTTGTAGAGAAACTTCGTCCAATAAAAATTATCAAACTCAACTCAAACTATACGACCAACCTAGGTAAATTATTATTGTCAGGTTGGTCAGTACTGACCAACCCACCTTAGTCTTTTAATTTCCAGGGGGAGCCACTGAGTGGTGATCATAGTATCTTACAGGTGGCACCAACTAGTGGTATACAAATACAACACACAAATGATGAACCTTGGTTAGCCCCTACTGATCTGACCCCCTCAGTCATTTTTGAATATAACTTTGCCATTGTGACGAACACACATATGACTAACCTAGGATATTCTGTACTGACTAACCCTTTCAACCTATGGATTTTCAGTGTAGTATGCAATATTCTAAGCTAAGCATAGATGACCATAATTATTTGGTGAAAACTTTTCACTGGAGACATGAGGATTTCACTGGGAAAGGTTCTCTTCGCTGATATAAAGGAACATAATTCACAACACACATACTGGCAGATAAGCTGATGAGATCTCAGTGGCCATCTGTCAAATCCTATCCCAACTATGTGACTCATGAAAAGGTGATAAGATTTAATCTTGTTAATTGCAATTCCCTATGTAAGCGTTGTGCCAAAATGTCGTAAGATAATCCAAATAAGCCATAGTGGATGGGGAGAATAATCATGTGTGGATCTTTTCTAATTCATATATGATGGTGATTTTGGATTTGCTCCCATGTATTAGGAAATATATGCCGAGAATTAGTCTTCACAATTAATTTGATTTGACTTTAGGTTCTGACAGCTGAGCATTAATTCCCAAACAAGGTGGAAACTAACGTGAATCTGACCATGAAGTGTTGGTGATATCGCTACAGCTGTCCAAAATTCCCCATGATTATTCATGAATGTTAACAAACTCACGACATCTTCTCACAGAGTCTGGTGTTAATTTAGTTTTCTTATGCTTACACTGTGTAATGTTTAACAAACAGTCTAGTTATTGACAGCCCATTTCCAATTTCCCATAGAGTTAATTAAAATCAAACAGAGGCGAGCATATATGAATAAATAAATTATTCACATCGAATGAAAATAAGAAGTTATCTAAGAGTAACTGCTGAGTGCGGTTCAAATCTCAGTGGCGTCTATTAGAGTATTGTGTGGCTAGGATCTTATATCCTATTATAAATGTGTCTTGATTGTACTAGAGAATGCCGTAAGGTGTATTTAATCCGTTCACTACAACTGAACAACAGGGAGAACTAAATCCTTCCTCCTAAATTCCCTCATAGCTTATCACTTCTTTGCTCGCTCTTGTATATATTATACACATTATTGACTAAGCTGACCAAGAAATGGAGCACACCGAATTATTACCTATCAAAAAAATAGTATTCAATAGAGGATCCCCCAGCACTTGTCACTCGCCTAAAGCGAGGTTAATAGCACTTGACATCCTTTCGTCACACCGATGTGGCGTGACAATAAACTACTTCATACAAGCAATAGGTGTGTGGAAAACAGGTGTACTGCCATCGGATGACTTATGGGTAAAGGTGATGTCCGATGGGTCCCGATCTAATCCGGTCAAGTGTTTAACTTCATCTGAATGCATCAGGAGTCATCGGCCAATCGTAAAATCGGAGCCAATGAGAACTAAGCTTGACATAAGGATTTTGTACGGTCAGATAACAAGCTGAACATAATACATACTGGCTGTTATTTTTATCATGATGAAAATTTAACATAGCGTTTCTCTTTTGGTATTGCAATCCATTTTCAATCAGCATCTTTGACGACGTTTAAGGAATCCGCAAGAATTCAACCAATTACCCCTAACCTTTCCCGTGAGTCAATCATTCATGTCCATTTACAATATTGGAAAGGGCTGCTCCTATTTTTATCATTCTTAAGACAAGTCCCCATTGGGAGCTACCGGACACTATTTAAGTGTAATTTCCTGGTCATTTGCGGCAGCTTTTAACGTGGGCTAAGGAATAAAGAGTCGTAAAGTACTTTAAGCTTTCCATCAGGGAGTTTATTCCGCTTGCAAATCAGGGAATTTATTATGATTTTGAGTAATGAGTAAACGTTCTGTCCATTTACGGGCAGCAATTATTGCTGATCCAATAGAAACTCTGAAATGTTGAGAGATTTTCTATTTAAAGCAATCTGACAGAACACAAACCCTCATTACATCTAATTTCGCGTAAAATGCAATACTTGCATTTTCTTTCCCCATAGCCACATCAACACAGATATGAAATGAAAACCACAGTGCATCTTTTGCGTGGTATCAACAGCTATGCACAGATTTTTTTCCATCTTTTATAAAATACAGGTTCAAAAATAGTGAGCAACAAGATACGTGAAAGGTGTGGGTGGACACTGAACAAAGCGGATATTTCGGTCAGGGCCATGTAGAGGTGACATGTGGGTGGTAATAGTAATAACTGTAGCATATACATTTGTACCACAATGGTGGGATACAGGGTATTTCCACCCTAGTTGCCTACGGCATTGGGATGTCCACCCCAATCTTGTAGTGATTCATACAGGAGTGCTCCTGTCAAAAGATTTTCAGACAAAACATCAAATCCCCTTGGTGGAAATTTTATAGCCAACATTGAGCTAATGTACTTATCCTATGTTGACCCAAGATCATAATTAATACAATGGCCCAAAAAATGTTCTAAAACCAAGCAAACGCGAGGTCAATATCAGCATATGCAAGCATGGTCTAGCTCCTGGCCAGCAGTCAAGCCATAGATGGCCCGATATCACAATCACAATGAATAGACCAACACAGTATTTCTAACTGGACTTTTAGATTGCATTTTGTATGTTATACTTGTGTTTGCCGGACCGATATGTATCCTTACTCTCTGGGGTAATGGTGTAACACGGGGACTAGTAGGTATAATTTCATTTTCGACCTCTGCCACTTTGCTCATGAGGCAATTATGGCTAATGTTTCAAAGCTTTTGAAATACTAAATCATTGCACTTGCTTTATGATATGGCAATTTGAGTGTGAAATGGTCAGCAGCCAATATATATGTAGGCAAAAATAAATCATGATTTTGGAAAATTGCATGGAACCAGTGATAATGCCCGTATCTACACTAAATCATATACAGAAATGTAATATAAACTGCATATGATATATGTATATGAACTTATCTTTCTAATGGTGTTGCCTATCGGCCGGCCTTAGCTTTTAGGGGGCTACGTGTAAATCAAAAATCCCAGTAACGTTGTGGTACAGGAAGAAAAGGTCATTACGAACAGGTTTGTATACATAAACAATATCTGAATACTTGTGGTTTACACGACTCACCTGTACAGACTCTACCCTGTTGGCAGGGATGTGAAGGGAGTAGTCGTAATCCCCGTAGGTATTCATCCTGATGCTTTGTGAAGTTGATCTGCTCTGGCAGTTCACACTTGGGGGCAGGTAGTGAGGAAGGTGGGGCTGGCAAGCAGTCAAGGCCTCTGTTGGGGGTCCTCACCTCATATTCAAGACTTATGTCTGGTGTCCAAACTGCTCAGGAATTGCTCACAGACCTGCCCACCTTGTGAAATCTCAGCGGTCTCTCCTCTCCTCTCCCTCTCACATCCCATCGATTGTGGTTCATTTACTTGAGTATGCACAACTGGCGCGGTGATTTGCTCAGTATGGTAATGATGAGCACACGACCATCCGCTCATTAGATGCTCACAACGTGTGCACATCTACCCGTGTCAGTCTGCAAGTTTGTAATACGAACCCATCAGAGGCGTTTACAATCTCATAACAGCATGGCAATGGGACAGTTGCTGACGTACTTATTATGATCAATCCACAGTCTTCCCTCCCAAGCACGCTGGTTCTTTCTTTCTTTGATTTATTAACATTGACAGTCCATTGATTGATTCCTATTTGTAAGAGTAGAATATGAGCTACTCAAAGAATTCTGAACGCATCCTTCATGATCAGCATGGCGAGCTACTCATAACGCCCTGCTTGAGTTCCACTGATGACTGATATTTAAAGGGACCAGGACCACACTGACAGGGCCATTCAGCTGTAGTGGCATTGAGCCGATTGAGTCGCTCACTTGTTCCACCGGCGGAGCTAGTGACCTGCTCGATATATATTGCATCCGGAGCTCACTGCTCTCACTCGGTCCGGATCCATGCCCGGTCCGCTCAGCGTGTGCCCGTCAGCCCGCATCAGCTGGAGGATAAATAACAGCAATGGTTTTTAGGTAGACACAGATGGAAATGCTCTAGCCCAAACAGGCAGCTTGTTTCACACGTTCAGCTCACACACTGACACCACTTTTCACACTACCCCCACCCCCCCCCTCCCTCTTACAGCTAGACTGCATCAATACAACATGGGCTGAATGGTTTAAATATATGTCTATAGCCATAGCATGTAATTTGATTTATAATGCGAGTTGTAAACATTATATAGTACAACATTGTAGTGCATATCACATTAAATTTTGTCGAAGGGCTCAAATAATGGTCGCGTCCGAGTTGTTAAGTAGGCTATGTGCGCATGAGATTATAATTATTCCCAGTAAGACTATTCCAAAAAGCAAACTTATGATTATGATTTAGTATTATTACTACTCGTTAACACGCATGCATAGAGTTGAATAACAATCTTTTTAATTGATTCCATGTCTGGTTGTTGATTAACGCACATCATCTGAATGAGACATCTTAGAATGGTTGTATATTATACCTCTATAAGGAGCTATAATTATACTTTAACAGTGTTTAATAACACGACTCCCAAGATGTAATACAGCCACCTTTATGTTCCAGCATAGGGATGTTCATAATCATGCTACGCCCACCATGTAGTATACGCTGTACAATGCTCCAGGATCTCAAAGTTTACTACCTGTTCATGATTTTCTCGGTAGGTGTTAGAAGAGTTTGTTGGAAAATCAAATTTTCTAATGGTAAAACGTCCAGGGATAGGGGAAGGCGGTAAGGAAGTTTGGAAAAATCAACCATTCTATAATAGTATGGTGTAAGTTCCAGGGATCGGGGAAGGCGGTAGGGAGGTTTGGGAAAATCAATCTTTTTAATGGTAGAAATTCCAGGGATTGGATGGAGGAACGACAATAGAAAAGCACCACCTATCGATTTCATCAGTACCCAACCACTGTTCACTACAGCTGCACAGATATAACACCTGGAACTTAAAGTGGCACTTCTGTTGTTGGTGTCACCTGCATACATGCACAATACAGGAACCACTGGTTAAATAATACTATACACAGAGAAAAGAAGTAGAATCACTGTGACTCCCGACTTGATCACTGGGGTAACTCTCCCCATGACCCTAAAGTGACTCCCTACCATTAGCAGGACTCTATAATAACTCTATAATGACTCCTATTCTAAGACTCCTTAATGATTGGAAGTCACTTTAGAGTCGTGGAGAGAGTTGCCTCAGTTATCGAGTCCAGACTCCCATTTGAGAGTCATCGTGATAGCTTTTCTCTGTGTAGTGCTCAACGCTTTTTTTAACAGCTCGACTTTTAATCATGTTTATCGTCTTTCTAATATATCAAGAACAGTTATACCCCATTGCAGATTATGATAAACTGCATTTTACTTTTTGAGAATGACCTCCGCCCTAAATGGGTTATTAACTGGCAGATGTCGTAGACTGGCCTCGTAATCATATCATTGGGGTGATTTCACCAGATTGCTCTGCCAGTGAATTTCGTGTATCATATGCTGTTTCATTCTCACCCCTGTTTAGTTCTGCTCTTCTGAAAAAGACCAGTGCATGCTATAAAACATTACTGTTACTTTTTAGATTACATGTATTCGAACTGTGAATGCATCAGGCGTAGACCTGCGTCTTCCAATACAGAATCAATGTTGTAATAACAAGTGCACACGTGTCTCCCAGTTCTTTCTATAGAGGATCATACACCATCCCCTTTGTGTTTCACCTGTGGTGTGTCAGTATCTCAGACGTCTATGAGAAGTGTCTGCATGTCAAGCACTATCACTGTGGGACGGTACAGGGGCTCTGGATCAGTTACTGAACACGTGTTCCATTCAATACTGCTTATTACTTGGTCCCAGGCTCGTCCAGCATGCGACATCCATTGTCCAAAGTAGCAGGCTCTGTTAGTGGCACAAAGAGTCACAGAGATGGAGATGGTAGGGGAATATATATAGGGAGAGAGTCCAGAATCGCCGCCAGATCATCAGCCGATTGCCACTATGGTGCTTTGGGAAAGAGCCTCTAGTCTTACAAGTGTATGTGCATTGCATTATTATAGCCTTCCCTCATTGTAAGATATCCAGCTATTCGGCCTAAGGTACATGGCTTATGATATTTCATTATAAAGATTCTGACACCAACTGTGTTCGTTCAGATCATAGGGTAACGAGAGACTGTAGTGGTCTCTATATGATTATCCACATTATGTGCTGTTATCAGGATTAATACATAGATCATGACAGCCGAGATAGTATGTATACTGGCCACTGGAAGGCCGTATTCTCCCAATTATGCAGCGGGGTTAAGAGAATGATGGCTGGTATTTAACAGACTGGATGGGTGTGAGGTGTGTGAGGAAGGTCTGCCATTGAGGTTAGCCAGTGGTTGAGTACACTGAACTGGCAACGGGTTGAGCTAGAGGAGCCCTCTCTCCTCCATCACATTCTACCTCGGTCATATCCAACAGCCACATGATAAGAATATATCCAACATCCCTAATTGTACAGTCGCTAGATGTTTATGGAGTCTAATGTGCAAAGTAGCTGAATGCTCTGGCAGTGAGGCTAGGTTTGATGCATATGATTCTTATAGAAAGTATACTTGTGGTCAGCTATTTCACAAAGTCTAGAAGCATATATCATCATGGAATAGCAAGAGAGAGACAAATTTATATTTATTTGATCAAATTATTAGAACTATTATACATTCTCGCATAGAAGCCGCAGTTTGTACACAAGTCAGATTGCCAGTGTGGCACATAGGATGGGGACCAAGTCAAGGTGTGGCTTATATGCTAGTCTCTACATGTATGCTTCAGTACTAAAGTAACCATAATCAACCTCCCTCTGTGGCTTATATAATTTGCCAAAGTTAGAGGTGCTGCCTACATACATATGTGTGTGTGATTTAGGCTTATATGCGAGAATTTACAGGAGTCACAGGTTATTTGGATACACAGTTTTGGAAATAACTCACGGTTCAACAGAAAACTATCATTTCCAAATCGCAGAGTTATATATAGCTTCATGACAGGCTTCTATTCACACACCAGTTCCTTTCAGATAATTGGCACAATTACAGCCATAGTGTGGTGCAAAATAAGAGTAGAAGAGTCATCAGATGACATCAACATCTTTGGGTACCTTGATTGATTCCTGCCAGTCTGCTGGAGGACCTCATTCCTCCTGTAAAGGATGTCATTTATGACCAATCAGCCAACAGTCGTTGAGGATTAAGACCTCTGCAGTTGTGCCCTGCCATTTCCCTGTGTGTTATAGCTACCCAGTAAACAAAGTATGGGTCCTTTCTGTGGCAAAGCGTTATATGACGTTAAAAACGTTATTTTGACGTAAAATAACGTATTTTTGTTAGCTGGGTATATGGTAGGCCCTACATCCATGACAGTTACAACTGTTATGTAACTGTCATGTACACTCTTGGAATAGAAAAGGCTAACTGTGTTTGTTCATTGCCAGAAGTATCAGCATAAATACACAGATCATGACAGCCGAGATGGTATGTATACTGGCCCCTGGGAGGCTGTGTTCCCCCAATTATGTAGCAAGGTAAGATACTGATAATAGCTGGTATCTGACAGACTGGATGGGTGTGAGGTCCGCCATTGAGATTAGTCAGTGGTTGAGTACACTGAACTGGCAACAGGTATAGAGCTAGAGGAGCCCTCTCTCCTCCATCACATTCTACCTTGGTCATATCCAACAGCCACATGATATAATCAGAGCATCCCTAATTGTATGTGTTTATCTTGTCTAATGTGCAAAGTGGCTGAATCTCTTAATGTCATGGCAGTGAGACTAAGTCTGATAGATTTGATTCCTCAAGAGAACTAGTAATTTTTTTTAAAGCGTATCTCTAGGGCATATATCATGATCTTCATGATCATTTTCTAAAGATAGAGAGTATGTATTTCATACAATATTTAGAACCAGTAACGAGTAACGTTTGGGCATATAGCTTTAGACATTCTCTGATGTGAAACCATATCTATCGTTTCCAAATCGCCGAGTTCTATATAAAGCGTTACGACAGAATTGCTGTTTATACACCAGTTCCTGTAGATAATTGGCAGAGCTACGACCAAGTTATGGTGTGAAATACAAGGAGGAAAGCCATCAAATAGCATCAACATCTTTGGGTACCTTGATTAATTCCTGCCAGACTGCTTGAGGACCCCATTCCTCCTGTAAAGGATGTCATTTATGCCCAATCAGCCAACAGTCAGCAAGGCCCAAGACCTCTGCCTTTGTGGCCTGCCAGTCCCCTTGTGCTAGCTATGATAGGCCTTACATGACAGTTGCAGCTATGCCCAGAGCTGGATTTCATTAAGCCTTGCTAAAGTCTGTCCACGTCTTCAGGTAGAAAATTCTGTCTAATAGAAATGACCACTGTAGGGTTAGAGAGAATCTGTCATGCATAATTTAACCAGCTGTTTCATGGACTGATTTAAGTAGATTAAAGGCGCACCTATGAAAGGGGCAGGCCACCCCCTGCTCCTTACTGTAGTATTAAAAGTGATAAATTGGATTTTTATTTTGAATTGAGCGTGTGCTGCACAGAAACTCGTGAGTGCCTACCTCATGGCTTCATGGCTAACCCTGGGATTGTACTCGTTCTTCTCCATTCTACCCTACTCTTATCCCGTCCAACCACCACTACTTAAGTCCACAATCCTTCTTGTACCCGCCCACCTCTCCATCCCATACACCCCGCCTCCCTCCTCCTCCTCCTCCTCCTCCCCCGGGCGGGCTGGAGCACTGGAGGCGCCAGACCCAGAGATGGATCAGATTGTGGTGGGCTGAGGAGGCGCCTTGTCTCTGGGTTCATTATCAGCCTACAACCATTTCCCGCAGCAGCCAGCAGGTGCCAGGCCTTCCTGTGGGTGTGTGCTGACCCCTGCTGACAAGACACACTGGAGCAATCTGTTAGCGTTTTTATCAAAGACACCATACAATCTTGACTTCTACAGCCGACTACTCTGTCAGGATAATTTCTCTGTAGTCAGAGCGACGTTGTTCTATGCATTATTGGGTGACTGTTTTCTGAGGATCTTGATCTTGAAGATCTTGAAGAGCTTGTGTATAGATATAACCCAGCGAAAGTGTTTACGTTTTTGAGTTGAGTTTAATCATTTCTTTATTTGGCATAACGATTCTCTACACGTAAAGTCTTTCAACATTAGCCAATGAAAAAAAGGACCCCAGGTTAATTGACTCTCTTAGGCATGTCACTGAACCGACTCCCTTTGTAGTCCAGCATTGCCTGACTCCTTCTTGAAGAATTGTGTAAATAGAGGTGAGCCTTGGGCAGGGTATTCAAACACTACATGGGGGTCTACTTCACCTGACCACGTATATTAAATTGCTGTGCCAACTTCCGGCAACAACTATAAGTATTATTACACATGACAACCATCATATAATTTTCATATTAAGACATTTGACAGGGCATAATGCTGTAGGGTCAATATTTTGCAGAGTATGGATCATTAATTCAGATGGAAAATTCAATTGTGCATCAAGTACACTGTATAGATTATAGTAAACCCAAAAAATACATAGACAAATGCCAACGCCCATTGATACCATCTCTGTTGTATTTCACGAGTGGGGGCTGGGGCCATATCCCACGAAGCCGCAGGCTGAGTGGGATATGTCCCAGCCCCCACGAGTGAAATACATCAGAGATGGTATCAATGTAGTTGGCATTTGTGTTTATTTTTTATTTGAGGCCATATTATGAAGAAAAACTATCTTTTCCTCGCCCATTGAATACGGCCACATTGTATTCAATGGGGGGCATTGAATACGGCCCTTCAGTGCTAAAGTATAGGAGATCTTGTATTTCCAAAAAATAAGTCCTTTTTCTACTGTAAACCAACAGTAGATTCTACTGCCCATATACACTAATACCGCAGTATATATACTATAAAACTATAGAATAGCGCAGCTACATTTACTTCTAACAGTGTTGTACTGAAGGTATTATGCGGTGGTCATTTATTAGCAACAAGGGGTTGGTGATTTTTGACCACTCTCTTAAACGCCCCCTCTATACCCAGGACATTAATGTAACACCGACAGTGTCTCCCATGTTGGGCTCCCAAGGGATTGACATGAAAGGGCTAATATTTCGGTAACAGGAATACCAACCTTGGGGTGTTGGGTGTTCGTAGACCCATTCTGTAAACAATTAGATTGTCTGGTTTTGAAGCAGGAGAAGTGTATTTACAGAGTGGTCGGGTTGTAGCCACTGGCCTCAGGGTGTGGTATAGATTGGGTGTGGGTACCACAGGCTAACCCACCATACATGCGACCTATCAGTATCTGCCACTACTATATTATCAGGTTTACACGGACTAGCTGCCATCAGCCGAGGTACCCACCTTATAGTCACTATAGCTATGTTGCTGGAATTCTGACAATTTCTATATTTTATTCGATTACACAGTTGACTAAAAGGATATGGCGGGTAGGTCATACAGGAAGCCTGTGCATATAGTGTAATCTCATGAAATCATTTCGCAAGTACATGTTCAGAATATGATATATTTAAAGCTTGCTATCATAACTTTTCTTTAATTTTTGTCCCACCCACGGGATGTCCATGAAGTTACTTTTTTCATTAATAAGTCCATACAGCTCTTCCATGTTTTTGTGGGAGCTACGGAATACCATCACAGTAGTCTTCCTCTATGATAATGTGATCGAGGAAACGCGACAAAATTAGCTTATGTCAAAAGAATCTCAAAGTTGGGACAGAATGACTGGTTTAGGAGGACTTACTTGACAAGCTTACTTGAAAAGAACTAGTAAATAACGGAAGCTATGCTCCTAACTTGCTTTCGAAAATACGGTAATAGAAAATGATACTTAAAATCTAGAGCCTTCCCCATCAAAAAGTATTTTCCCGGTGCAAAAAGAAATTATTGACAGTGAATTTCTTGTTATCATATTTGTGTGGCGATGTGCAATTATTTGGTCGTCTGATAAACGCTTTCATGTTGAATCTTTTTTTTTTTAAAAGGATTAAAAAAAATTAAGCACCATTTGTCTTGTCTTTTTATATGGATGTCCTGCAACAGGTCAATTTCATTTACTCCCAGAGTGGACAGAAAAGATGCCTTCCCCGAGGGTGGTCTTTTACCTGTTACATCCTGTTCAAGTTGTCAACGTTTTTTTCAAAGTCGGCACTGTGGGGACTGGGGCAACAACATTGCCGTTCTGAGAAGGCTTACTTATGAGTCACTCATTGTATGATGCCTGAGAGATATATGAGAAAGATCTTTTCAATGGACACCTTTTCAATCTTGGACATTTTCAGAATCTTACAAACTCACTAATCCCCCTAGTGTGTGTTGGTTTAACTTTAAGATCCATGTTAGAAAACGTTTTTAGTAAGTTTCCCCAAGAGAGGCTTTATCTGTCAACCCTCTGATATGCGAGCAGGCCTATTGATGGGAAAGTTCATGGCCAATGACTATAGTTTAGAATGTTCCATTTGGATGATAGTTTGGATAAATCGTTTTCGAACATATCATAGAAACACATAGGTCTGGTGAAGAATCTCTACACCATTCTTAGCAAGTGTCATGTCATTAGGACAGAACACTGTAACATTTTCAAGGAGAGATTCATATTTGTGGAAAGCTGTAGTAGTTTCAACATGGAACAGTCAATCACTTTTTGAGATACTATCATTTTACTATCACCCGTTGAGGTAGTAATCTATGGATGCAACGAGTTGACTGGTCATGCGACTATATCAGCTAGAACTAATATGAATGCACCCATTCCACTATCATTGATCAGTGTCTCAGGTATATGCGACAGTCCATATTATAGTTATACAGTGTACCAAACATGGGGAAATTACACAAGATTATCCACCCAAACACCCAAACGTCATGAATGGCTAATGTACTGTATACACTTTAATACCCATAACTCCAGTGACCCGTCCTCCATCTACCCTGGCTGTTTGTGTAACGCTACTACAACATGCACATTACCATGGACATCATTTTCCTCCTCAGTGCAGATTCATTATAGGCTTCCGCATGTCCCCTCCCAGGATGACCTCTAGTAGTGACATTGGCTGCATTCCTACGCACTCCCATGTCAATCACACGCCATCAGAGCTGGACTCATTCTGAGCACACCTTGGCAGTGCCCCAGGTAAACAGTGGCTAGGGCACGGCACTGCCCCGGCCAACCCACGCTCCAGGGTCCAATGGGTGTGTTCAGGATCTGGTGGCCATGGCAGTGAGCCTCAACCGCCCCGCATAATTTGCAGTGCTAATTGGCAGTGCTTCTCAAATTTTAGACAGGGCAAATGGGGACAAACGGTCCTATGTACACGGTGAAGCGTTTTCATGTTTTGATGTAAGAACAATATTGCCTTTGGTCTGCAAGATCAGGGGTGTGATAGTAGGGGGGGCATTAGGTATTTGACTCTTTTGTTTTGTTTTTAGCTGTTTTACCCATCACTGTTTAGGGTTGATTTTTTGGGCTCGGTCAAAAATGCCCCCCCCCCCCCGTTCTCCCTGGTTATTGGGTATTGGCGTCAGAAAGGCCAGGCGCTATGGCCAAGATCAACTTCACCTGAAGTAAAGGAAGAGTCCAGTTGGACAAGGGTCAAGGGATATGACTAGAGCAACTATGAGTCTATGAGAGTCACCTAAAGTTGAAAGAGTCATGGCGACAAATTTAATTAGTTTTCAAAAAATTGAACAGGTACACTAGAAGCACCCTGCCAATGCCTAATGTGGCAATTCTTCGAACTTTGACGTGTCTGGGAGCCTTAAAGGTACTTTTTGGTGAAGTCAAGTTATGTCCATTTTTAGATCTCATTGAGTTCTTTCTGATAAAAGAAAATACATTTGTGTACAACTACCCTGAAAAATGCTAGACCAAAACCAACTTCACCGTGCACAGTATATTGGTGAGAACAGGTCTCATATAGATTAGTATTACAGAATGTGAACTGTGAAAGGAGAAGCAGGGGATTACGAGTGCTACGCGTGTTAAGATGCCATCAGATTCTGACTACTTCAAATGGGCTGAGTAATAGGACATCCTCTGCCATGGGACATATGTGAGCGGGCTGTGACTAGTTTCAAAATTGGTCGTCATAACTCTCCCCCCTGAGTACTGAAACACCTTAGATATAGCGTCCTGATGGATTGAATCACTGGCTACGGCCATGACATTATAGACATGCCCCTCATACACGAACCACCCTGGAGGAGTCTACGGAAGGGATAGGGTGGTTGCAATGGGAATATGGAATGCCCAATCATGTAGATAAGAAGTCTTATTTCCAATGCGGCAGTTTTGACGTCCTGATGGGCAGTTGAAATTATGATCAAGAAAAGTCATTCCAACGAGGAAGAGAGATCTATACGTTCATGAAATGGAATAGTTTCCCGATTCATAATTCATTTGGACTCTTATACCTAAACTCGACTAGTGCGTCCTTTTCTAGGTATTCTCGTTTTTAAATTTGCATTACATTCAATAATCGCGCCAGTGGAGCTGAGCCAATATGCACCATTTCCCCTACCTGACAAATCAGTCTGTATAATTGATTTATACAAAAGTACCACGAGGACTCTGGGAATCTTTGTGACGTCGTCCGATCATCTGTAACCCTGCCTCAGTCTTTATATCAATCATAATAATAGTAGTCAGTGATTCCCAGTTTGGTGGCCAATACATGGACAAACTCTATTAAATGTTTCACTGTGATGATTCCTGTAATAAGGGCCCAGATATGGTTTCGATTATTAATATGATCCCGACACACCCTACTTCATTCCAACCCTTGAGACACCCCCTGGTCTAATGTCTTTTAGTCCATCTTACCCATGATCAACTCTGAGCGGCTCTGGGCGGCTCTGAGTTGGAAAGCCTGGGCATACGAATACACCTCCCACCTTTCCTGACCTAGACCCATGGACGATTGGAGAGAAAGGGAATATGGATGAGGAGGAATGGGAGAGATATCCTCGTGTGTCCTGTTAAAAAGTGAGTTATGATATCATCATGTTATATCATTTTGAGAAATTTATGGAGGAGGTTTTTATGGGACGGAACATCTAATTGACAGGACACTGTTACAGGAGTGGGCTGAGGGAATGGGCTGAGATAACACAATGGGGTAGGGGGGGGGGGGGTAGGGTTATATTTTCTTTTTTTTGGAGGGGGGGGGGGGGGTAACTTCATGTAGGGCCATCGTGGGTACCACCTATGTACACTGAGGTGACTTCACTGTAAAAAATAGATGTACTTTTTACAGATTCACTAGGTAAAATTTAACGCTGATTCACCGTTATTTGGAATACAATGAAGCATTGTAAATATCAGCCATTTCACAGTGGATCCTTGTTAAATGCTAACCTGGTTTGGATTACAATGATTCAACGGAAATTCATCTTCTAATGTCAAATCCCAGAGGGAGCCACATATAGTGGATCCTGCCATAGGTAGGTGACCTGGTTTGTAAGAAGATTTTTCTGGAGAGTGTGAGCCCTTGAAGTGGAGTATACATGTTTAAATGATGGTAATTTTCAATTAATCTATATGTTGGACAATTTAACAATTCAATCTTGTGATAGGTTTGATAAGATACCATGATCACTTGATAATATCCAGAAGAAAGGAGCTGTATGGATCTATACACCTATTTTGTGGTAACATACTATGCATATATCCCCACCTCTGGAAACTCTGTCTTGTATCAATCCTATAGAGTAAAACCTCTTGTATAGGCCATGGCTAGTATGCAAGTCGGATCGCCAGTGTGGCATATAGGATCAGGGCAAAGTCAAAGTATGGCTCATCCGTAAGTTTTTCAATGTATACCATCGTATCTAAGTCACCATAATCGGACTCCCTACGAGGCTTATAGAATATTCACAAAGTCTGTAATAGCACTGGCAATAACGCTGAATCTCTGCATATTTGAACACTCTGAATCTATAATGATGATTCCACATAAAATTAACGTTGATTCAACATAAAATTAACTGTGATTCTACGTAAAATGAACAGTGATTCTACGTAAAATTGACGGAGACCGTCACCGTCAAAATAACGCTGAAAGTTATGTCCCAAAAGTTGCTGGTGATTCACTGTCATTTTGACGACATTTTTTTTACAGTGTTGGTAAGCTCAGCGGGGTGCAGGCACTGATAGAACATACTATTACCAATAATGAGAGATTTTATGATGTTAACATATGGGTAGGTGGGGGCAAAAGCAGCCCACCTGAGGACAGGGTTTGTTACATGTGTAACCCTCAAAAGACACATCCTACGGGCAGGATACATTTCCTGAATAAACACTTTTTACAAAAAAAACAATGCGTTTGCTCTCTTATGCGTTCAAAGCAATAGAATATGGGACGGGATCGTTTGTATGGCTCCGTTGAAACCGTTTCATCTGCATGGAAAGCCAAGGATATGGTTTTTATCTTTACTTGCCTATGTACCTATAATTATATTGATGGATCCCCCATGCCCTTGTATCTATTCATTGCTCTTTGATATGATTGTTATACCTTCAAATAGCATTTTTGGGTTTTGACTTTTGAAATATTCTTATTTGTATATCGTAATCTACATGAAGCTTTGATATTCAGCCAACAAAGTGCAGGCATCGAAATGATTGTCACAAAATGTCAAAGAATGGCCTGAAGTTATAGCAGGCAGCAAAGAGGACAGAATTCATGCAGGTACATATATATGTAGCCTCAACAATACAAATGTGTCCTTGTTAATTTCGGTACACAGACATCAGATCTTGAATTTGATACCGTACATTTTTTGGAAAGTCTGGTTTGTTAATGACCACAATTAAGCCTATTATTTGATCGACAAGAAAGTCCTCCTTGATTTCTTGTATTGCGCATAAACAAGTCTTTAGCGGGAGAATTTTGTTTAGCGGCATTTAGTTCCTCCCAGAATCTTCTATGCAGGTAGCTCATCAGGTTGCAGCATGTGTGATGTCTATAGTCACCCTTAGCTTGATCTTTGTAGAACCTCTTTTATGGGGATGTGGCAATGTGTTCTGCCTCTGCGGTTAATACTCACACATAACCAGCCAGTTCTTAAAGGGGCAGTCTCACCACTCGCACTTAACCACATAGTAGACTAGAACAGTACTAGAATTGTGAGTGGGATACGCTCGGTGATTATGCCACTTTAATTGTCGCCTTCCTTGCAACTTCTGTACCCCATAAAGAACCAGAAGCCGCGTCAGCATTTCTCGGATTATATATCATCATCTTCGGTAAGAAACCATACTGGTCATACCAGAGACATACAGAGGGTTAGCTATGAGCGGATGGAAAACTACTTTATTGTGTACTGTTTTCTCCATTAGTTCAGTGGATATGTTTAAAATATTCACTGCTTGCCTATTGCTGACTTGGCTTAGGTTTCCCGGGATCCAACGCCTCTAGGTTTTGGACTACAAACATTGGGCGCCAAACATTGATTCCCTTTTGAGTTACATGTAAAGGGTTGAATATGGAGGGGCGGAAGTCCCAGTGGGTAGATGTGCTAGGGGATAGATGTCAAAGGGGGTAAATGGCAAATGGGTAGATGTCCATAGAGTAGAAATCCTAGAACCATTATGATATTTTGAAAAGATGTTTTGTAAATGCGTTTTCCAAGTTGAAACTTCTTTGCCAAAATATCTTTGTTTCAAACTTGATATAAAATCATACATATCAGTGAACATTGCAGAGTGAGTCCCCAATCTTACAAATTGAAAGTTAATATGATGGCCTACTGTCGAGCTAGATAATCTCCTGATGAAGTCTTGGAGCCAGAAAGAATTACGACGTATAACTCACTACGCCACAAACTTTGGGATCAGGGTAAACCGATTAACCTTCTGACCTTGAGATGACATATAACTTTTTGAGAATTTTGAGAAATCTATATAGGTGGGATAAATAAGAGCTGTAAAACGATGGAAACATTTATACATGTACTGCTCAATGATCAGTTGCGGGAAATGCTGACATCGCAGAGAGATGCATTACAGTTAGTTTAAAAGGAGATGTGACAGGCCACTGTCATGCTAGACATTCGCCTCGTGAGGATTATGATGTGCAATGTACTGCGCCACATGCCTTAGGAGGTGCACCGATCAACCTAGCGACCTAGGGATGGCATTCACCTTGGGTATGATTAATTTCATATATCTTATACTAGTATGTACTCCAGGAGGGTCCTAGCACTACGATTGAATTCGATGAAATATAGTGGGGTGCATGATAGCTGTAAACAAGTTAAAATATTGTTCAAAGATGACTTCTGGGGAATACTGGCATCGCAGAAAATGCATAATGGTATATGGCTTCCTAATTCATCAAACAGGGGTGCCCTATATTTCCACGTGGCTATGGGCTCTATTATAACGTGTGTGATTATTGTGTGCTTTCTTCGCAATTCCGGCAACACCTTTCTAGAAGTGACGGAGAATTATCACATTTGTCTT
Source organism: Harmothoe impar (assembly GCA_947462335.1). Taxonomy (NCBI): domain Eukaryota; kingdom Metazoa; phylum Annelida; class Polychaeta; order Phyllodocida; family Polynoidae; genus Harmothoe; species Harmothoe impar. The sequence continues at coordinate 52,760,454 of OX381705.1, forward strand.
CATAGAAGATGCATGAATGATGTTTGACGTTTTACACAACTATAATTATATGAATCGCATAATTTTCAATGAAAGAGTGGAATTTTGCTCATGCTATTAGATGCAAAAACAGGCCAATACATTTATGTCTGCGTTTCATTTGTAAAGTTGTAACACTTGATTTAATCAACCTTTGTACAAACTTAATATGACAATGTTTGCAGTAACCCTGTCTATTCGAAAAAATGCAAACTACAAAGGCTTTTTCAAAATAATCATGTGGGAACTGTCACAGGGCAAACTCATTAAAGATGCATTATTTAATTAAAACGTAATTAGTAGCGAGTGAAAATCAGTTCCACCCTAGGGAACAACACGGTTTGATCAGTCCAAACGTGCTGTCATTACAATAGAAATCTGCCCCTAATCTTATTACAACAACTCGGCCTTGTTTCATAGGTTACATCCATATCCCAACCCCAACATACTTTATTCGGCGGTGCCAAATGGCACCCCTACGCCGATGCTGCATGCTTCTTTAATCATCTATCCTCTTCAGAAATTCCATGCCTTCCAGAAATTCCACCCCCATGCCTTCCAGAAATTGCACCTTCAATGCCTACAAGAAATGTCACCCTCCATGCCAACCAGAAGTTCTACCTTCCATCCCTTACGGAAATTACTCAGTCTATGCCTTCCAGAAGCTATCCAATTCATATTTGAAGTTCTAGACCCTCTCGAGTTTCTGCCTTTCGCTTTTGGGCGCTGATCCACTCTTTCAACCTTAGATATTAAGAATCGCATCCTCACATGCCCCAAGACTCACACTACTCACCAATATAGCCTGCAGTGTGCAACTTGCTCCAAGTGTCTCCCCCCTACCCTCAGAATTCCCACCCTTCCAATTCCACTGTCCAGTTCCCGTCCTCCTTTGATATCACACTCGAGGGTTCCAGCGTTCCAGTATTCATGCCCCACTATCCGTGCAGTGTATTACTAGGGTCATCCCTGATCTGAACCTACCACTTCCCTTCCTTTCTGCACACTTTTTTTTCTTTTTTCTGCACCCTTCTCTGCTGGTTCAGAATATCCTGTTCCATCCTTGATTTCCCGAAGGTCATATCACCCTTAATCTAATAATGTCCAAGTCCCAAGATAGCCAGGATCCGTCATTGTATATCTCAGGCGTTCAGGTCCCATGTAGGTCCAGCCAACATCCTGTCCCTCTAGCTATGTCCCTCCATAGCCTATGTCCAGCAATCTCTAACCCATCCCGCCAAACACTGATAATCTATAAGTTCAAGAGGTTAATCAGTCGTGGCTAAGCTAAGCTTAGTCATGGGAATATGTTTATCATTAAATAAAAAGTGTATGTACTAAAATGACTAATGCATTAGTCAAAATTGTGAACCGATACTCAAAGATGACAAAGTATAAAAACATATGATTACTTCCATGGTCTAAAATGCTAACCCTAATATTCCTAGAAATAGAAAGACTAAGGTGGTTAGTCAGGGTTGCATGATATATCTCTGAGCCTACTGTGATATGTTGGCATTGCTACTTTTAACCAAAACTCTTTGCACTCTATAATCTTACTCCTTGTCCCTTGGAATACAAATTGTACTAAAATGGCTCATAACAGTTCCACGTCTGCCATTACAGAGTAGATTTGAACTCCAGATGCTACATCATAAAACATGATCTACCAAATGTACCCGAATGAGCCATTGAATTGCTTCCTGTTAATTTCGCGGCTGGGGTAAGAGCACACCAAATTTGATATATTTTTCAGGTTTTCCTGAGGGATCCCTGTCAGGGGAATCCTCCATTGTTTAATGGCTCATTCTAATTTAAGATTCATTATAATGTTCATTGACAGGGACAGCTGGGGCAGTCATCATCAATAACAAATTTCTAAAATCTTCAGATTAGTTATCAAATGAGAGAACTTGCTGCTTTGTTTTAGGTCGGCAGCTGTCTCTGTCTGGTGCAGTGTTAATAACCTAATCAGCTAATTATGATATACTGAAATGAGTGCCTTTACCTGCTCTAATCTGTGCAAGACAATTAAGATACCTGGTTCTCACAGTACCTAGCTGGTACCTGCATCATTGGCCCCCAGAACTAGCCCACCGACCTGTTGACAGCGGCCCCATGGTAATGACAACCATTTCAATAATGACTCTTTTATGCGGCTGTGAAGGACATGTGCACGGTTTCTTTAATAAACGCTTTGGGGGCACGGGGAACCAAACCCGGGGCCTTCCAATCCAACGCTCATGCTGTACCACTGATCTACATCCCCACCTGACAGATAAACTGTGTCTCATGTAACTGAGGCCGTGTCTCATCACTTTGGGCCAATGTGAACGTCTTTGACCGAGTGACAGCTTTGACCTCCTGACAGAAAAAGGTTTATTTAGGAAAGATGAAGATATTATGGAGATATAACCACGGCCATTTTCTTTATTTTATCCCTTACATATCAAAAAAAAGAAAAAAAAACTAACTTATTTTTTGTGGTGGCCGGTTAAAGCTGGCACACGGTCAAAGCTGGCACCCGGTCAAAGACGTTCACATTGGCCAGAGCTCGTGAGACACAGCCCTGAGCTGGTTTGGTATGCCGAGGGAAGCAGTGACGCAGAAAACGTACCTCCTACACAGCTATCGCTACACAGCTACATTAATTAGTACTCAATTAAATCAGCATCCATGTGTGTGGGAGTGTGTGTGAAGGGTATTATCCATGGAGAAAATTATCATTAATTCTTGAAACGTCTCATTTATTATCACCATTTGATATATTTCTGACCATTCCAGTACATCACTAGAATGCATTAACTGCGTGAAGTATATGTGTCAATCTCATCTACACGTTTGTATTTAGGTGGGACCCAGAAATGTTATCCGTGCAAACTCAAGCTGGAACACTCAGATTATTGATCAAAAGACTATCTTCAAGTCGTGAAAGCAATATGATATAATTAGGAAGGACTGAAAGGAAGATCAACAGATATTTCACAGGAATAGCTCAAGCATGCCTGTCGGGACCCTTGAGGCTATGTCTCACCAAATCGATACAACTTGAAAGCCTATGACCCGCAACAATCTGTGACCGACAACAATCTATGACCGGGTAGCATGGGTGCCTATAATATACTCTGATGTTATCAGAATAAAGAATAGTAAAAACAACTTTTGATTTGGTGAGACTTGGCCATGAATGGTGCCCCAATGATATTGGCACAGTTTGACACAAACATGCTGGGATGTAGACAAGGGAGTCTGTTACAAAATAATACTAATTAGTTTAACAAGTTGAGGTAATAGACCTGTAGGCCTGCGACATGATAGATTCCTGTCTAGTTTATTGTGTAGCTTGCTGCATTCTATCACACACTGTAAACAGTGAAACCAAAAATACGCCCGTTTTATACAGTAAACCAACAGTAGATTTTACGTAGTAGTTATGGGACGAGTATACCATGCTGTACGCGAAATACAGTGAAGGGAGCCTTTTAGAAATGGTAGAAATGTTCATAATTATACAATAGTAAGCTACAGTATAGCTGATAGCTACATTTACTTTGTGCATGTAATCAGCTGTTGCAGTCCCCGAAGAAACTCTCTTGTACAATAGTCTTTGTTTTTATATCATTCTGACTTGTCTGACTTTCTTCTAGACTAAGAAATGATACCATATATTATTGCCCTCGAATAGAGGTCTGTGCGGTCCGAAGTAAATCTATTCTTCGCATTAAGAAGGAACTAGTTAATCAAACGACTAATTGGGCTTTTGGTCTCAACAAAAAAGGGTGAACTAATGTTTGTCCAGATTTACGAACAGCATTCACATGCCAACAATGATATCACCGTCTTAAATGATTCACCTTTTTTATATTACCAAACCAGCCAAAGCCACCGCCTGAAGCTCTGTGTGTCATCCTAATTAAACCATGAGATCAAACCGGTTATTTACTGGGTGCATAATTAATGGGAATGGAATTCAAACCCCGTCTGTCAGGTCTATGTTAATTAATCAGAGGAATTCCTCACTATTTCAGTTAAGACTCCATTACATTTAAATAACTTTAGTAATCCTCCCAGGTTACCACTAACAGAACTCGGCAGGAGTTGGTTATAGCAGTATTCTCAGGAATAATGAGTAGCCTAATATTTGTAATCTAGATTAAGATTCCTTCTCAATGTGCACAAAGAGCGTAAATCTAGTTCTAAGCTGTCTACGAGAAACGATTTACTCACTGAATTTGTTTGAGGTACATTAGGAGCTTCCCTGTTTTGCTTACATCTTAACGTTAGAGAGTTTGTTTGTTTTCCAGGTCTACACAGCTCTTGATGTCAGGCCTAGGGGTACTTTACTGGATAAACAACCCTGTGTAGCCACATAGAAAGGGTGTCCCAATCATCCTCCCGCGTGCATCCTTTCTGCATGGCTACATACAAGTAGCTATTATAAATCGTTGGCTTCTTATTAGATTTACAGTTTAAAATTGGGAATCGTGTACATGGACATGGCCTTTTCCTAAATTCGACAGGCGACATGGAGCCTATAGTGACAAATGACATGAGAAATAAAGAAATAATGACAAGTGACATGAGCATTTCTTAAATCGACAGGTAACACATGCGACCCCTGTAAGGCAAGATTGTCTCAGAATACTATGGTTGTGTGACAACCTTGTAACTCTCAGGCTAGATAGTCTCAAAATTGCGAGATAGTCTCAAAACACATGTCACGCCAGATAGTTTCAAAATGTTGAGACTATCTTACAATCCCCAGGCTAGATAGTCTTAAAATTGCGAGAGAGTCTCAGAATACTATAGTTTTGTTAGTATCCTGCAATCCTCAGGCTAGATAGGAACAAGCCTAACCTACACCCCCAATCATTAGATCATATCAATAGAATATACTTCACTTAGCAGCAATTATCCCCTCCTCGAGGTACATAATACACACCACTCATTAGTATGCGGATTGGATAAACACGTCCAAATAGAAGCAATGTACAGTTCACATTTGCCTACACGTACATGTGGAGTGGCATCTGCACATCCAAATTATCAGGCCCACAAGTTACGTGCTTTATGGGAATCCCCGACCCCACGTAACTGATGACGTTACATGTGGACAGTAGTCCAGCCATCATGCTATGGCAGAAAGACTAGCAGCAAACCATGCTGCTCATTCTGATTCTCTGTGAAGCCTGGTGAAGCTGAGAGCCTCAGAACAAGTACAATGTACTCTTAATTCTCCATCAGGTTGAATTATCTTTCAGTTCTTTTTGAGTGAACACCGTCGGTCACGTTTTCTTTTTCTCTCCCTGGCTCCAACTACTGAATACAGTGTTGATTTTCAAAACACTCGACTAAACTAAACACAGAGCATTCCTTCACCAATGACAAATCAGGGAAGTTCTGAGCAGCATCAAGTCATCTTCATTCTGATCACATGAAGAGGCAACTTTTGTGGATGTGATCTTTATTCCAAGCCGTCACCAAGGTGTCTAATAACTCTCCTACTCACACAAAAGTAGCAGCAATGATGCAAACTCACGCACCGGAGGGATCCCCTCTTGTAACTAGATAATTCTCTATCTGATCCAGTGTTTTGCTCTCCCTGTCACAAGCAGCCTCCAGGGTCTCAGCCACACCGTTATGACCCTATCGGTGAGCTGCTCGGTGAGCTGCTCTGTGGGAGTTCACTCTCCTGAGGTGGGCTGCTCTGGGTGATCGAAGGTAGGCGCAGGAGTATTCCAGCCACACAAACAAGGATAATGTTACTACTGGGGTGAAGGGCTGTTGGGGCAGTCAATGAATCATGAATTCCCCCATCACCCGAGCAGCTTCCCATGCAGAACCGTCGGGGCTGGGAATCTGTACTGTACTGTAGAGATTGAAAAGTGCTCTTGAAATTTATACAGTCTGTCACGTGAGCCACTTTGTTTGCTAAGGATCCATGTCAGGTATGAGGACATCCCTTTAAGACAGGACACTCCATTTCTGAGTGGTTCAATGTTCAATATATGTCATGAAAAAGAAAGGTTTACATTGTATTGAAAAGGTGTGGGTGTCGATTAATCTGACTCGTAGAAGCCATGCCTGTATGTAACTTCGATTTACTTGTGTCCCTCTTAGGATTTGGTTATATAGTGTCTGGGAGTCGAGAGTGGTCATGATTATCATCTATTCTAAACCGATGTGCTGTACGCTTTGGAGACATAAACAGGGAAAGTGTAACAGCGCACGGCGCCAGTATACCAGACTGCAAAATAAATAGTTTACAAAATTATGTTACTCACTGTCATTTCACTGTACAGTGAGTCTTAACGTGAATGCCAATCAATGGCCTATCATAAATAAAAATGAATCGGGAGGGCACTTGTTCATGCGACGACCACGGCACGTGTATCACATGCAGCTCTCGTAAGATGTTGACTATGCTCTCGAGAATTTGGTGGTACTGGTATATACCTGCCTAAATCTCGTGAGATATTACGAGGACAGAGCTGAGATGGCTGCGCATTCGGAGGGACAAGATGAAAAGTGTCCTGCTTTACAAATGTCCACACTCAACTTTGTTATTTATCCCTTTTTTTTTGTATTTATCTTTGTTCTACCATCTTTGTAACACCCATAGTTCATCCATATATGTTAACAAGTCTAAAGTACCGATAATACTAAGGATCACTATTATTGTCATGTTACCACTTCTACTGCTTACGTTGTGTTTCGACAAAAAAATCCTTCAAACCTTAAAAAAAACTTTAAAAAACTCTGCAGGTGGCTGCCCTCAGAAGTTAGGCAAATCACATGCAAAATATACGGAGAAAATGCAATATTGCTATAGTTTTGCTGCTATCTTATTGTATCTAGCTTAATAATTATGGTCTTCATGAAATGTATTCCTTATTAAATAAAAAATGTCCATACCTATACCTTAACACCATCTGGAATAATAACACTATAGATATAAGAGATTTACACAATGCTCGTGATAAACTGTGTTAATTTTGTTAATAAACTATAAAACAACCGAATGTTATATAATCAGAGGAAGAGGCGTAGGGGCGTTGGGTAGAAACGGACCCACTATACCCATGTATGGCGGAAACAATTTTTATCAGATGGCTATAATGTGATATGCATGCATGCAGCCTGTGACCGTGCCCTCGTCATATCTCCCTGCAGAAAGGGCGTCTCTGTGATATAACCAGTGATTGCGCCCTGGGCTGCATTCACCAGCCCGGGAGCTCATTCTGCCATTTTCATTAGGGCGAATAACTCGGATGCCCATACTCACGTCCACAGGTTTCAACAAGACCTCAGCTTGGCGAGTGTGTAGGCTATATGGGGGTAACATGGGAAGGTGTGCAACTAGAAGTCCACCCTGGTCTAAGGACGTGACAATTAGACTAGTACAGACCAGTAGTGTCCACAACATGCACCAGGGTATGCATTAACACCATCTAGTGCATGTTGTGGACACTACTGGTCCTTAGACCAGGGTGGACTTCTAGTTGCACACCTTCCCATGTTACCCCATATAGCCTACACACTCGCCAAGCTGAGGTCTTGTTAAAACCTGTGCTCACGTCCAACAGGACGAAAGTAGAAGAGGCATTAATAAGAAGAACACTCTTTATAGTAATAAAGAATCCATGACGGGCCTGTTTTGGAGGCATTCTGTAGGGTAGGACCAGGTAGGATGCCTTGGTTAGGTTGTGGGGGCGGGTATGAGAAGGGGCATCATCGATAATGATTAGAATTAACGGTAATTTCATCTTATGTAGGCCCTGTACTTAGGCGTTGGTGTCACAATAACAGGGAAGGGCATAGAAGTGAAAAGGGAGGGCGGGAATGGACGAGGGACAGAATTGATAGGCATCATTAAGGGAAATTGGAAAAGGAGTGACTTTGAGAATAGAAAAAAACACATTGGCGAACTGACTGTTAATTTGTGACAAAACATGGCATGAGGTGACATTAGGGAACCCCCTTTTATTTCAGTTCATGTCTTCATGCAGCTCTAGTGTGATGCTTTTACTGTAAGAGGTTGCAGAGAACTGACCTCCCAAACATCAGATGGTAGGAACACACAGAGAAGTAAAGGCGTCGCCATGACTCTCTTGACCAATAACCTCACCTACTCACTTCTCTTAAAGACCACATCCGGAGGTTTTGAAAATATGATAAAACTAGAATATGCCACTGCAAACATACTTTTTGAAATAATCCCTCAATAGATATTGCATTAATATGTGGATACGGTGGTATTTCTAGCAAAAGTAGTAAATCTCTCCAAATATTGAATTGGTCAATGTGTGCTTTCGTCACTTTCCACAAGGGGGCACTCTGTTCTATGGTCATCTGTGAGGCTGTTGCTAAGGACATATGTGTAAGTGGGAGGTGGGTTGGTGTGGATGGAGGGGGGGGGGGTACTATCATACAAGTTTGCTACCATGGCTACGTTGAAGTGTGGGCAAACACATGGTTAGGTAACCTCACCCTCACCATAATAGAAACACTCAAGTATATGTAACTTGACCTATACTACGGTCACTTCCACCCACAGGCCGAATCAGAGTCTTCAGGTGGTCTTGAGGTGGTCATTTATTACTAGCTGGGGTGGGGGGTCGATTTCCCCAAAATGGTAGTTTTTATTCCAACCCCCCCAACCAGTTAGCCGAAAGTAATCCCCCCCCCCCACATTACGTTCAGATTTTGAGAAATGCTCCCCCCCCCCCCCAAAGAAACCCTCAAAAGAAATCGCATGCGTCTGTCGATTCATGCATATTTGAGGGTATCTAAATGGACCGTTTATAGATTTGCCCCCACCTCCCAGCATGGAGGCTTTTTCAGTTTTGTGCCCTCCCCCCCCCCCCCCACCGAGGGCCTGTTTTTTTTAAATTATGACGCCGCCCTCCCTATATTCACTCAGCTTGCCCAGCCGACAATAAATGAGGGTCCCCTCACTGATGTGGGATAATGAACCGTATTGCTATTTAGTATGTACACTCAATAAACATACAGCCTAATTCTGTGACCTAGCTGGCCTGGGATATATTGCAGAGGTTAGAGTTGTAGATTGCACCCAATAATAGAACAGTGGGGGGGGGGCAAACAAACGCCACGTGCTTGATATTTCATAGGGTACATGAACCATATCTCACCCAACTAGAATGAATACCATGTAGTTCATTATCAAACATAATTATAGGCATATCGCTCTAAATAAGATCTATACTGCATTGCACATGTACCATACAATGTTATACATGGAAGAGCAACTACAGACTGATACAACGTAGGTATAATTTAATACCATACCCAGTAAACAAAAAACGTTATACATTTTGTACAACATTTTATAACGTTATATAAAGTTATAAAACGTTTCCTTAAGGCTCCTTACAATGGCTAAACGTTATATAAAGTTTAAAACGTTACTTTGGCGTAAAATCATGTTTTTCTGTTAGCTGGGTACTGTAAGTAGTAATGGTACTATCATGGTACGGCTAGATAACCACGTGGGTGCCTTGTTTGCCCCTAGTCACGACCCTGTGACGTAATAGCAGTGGGAACTCTATCCTCTGCTATTTGATCACGTCTTCCCCCCTCCCACCCCCATATACATGGTCCGTTCATATCCACCCCTGTGGGAGGTAAGTCTGCAGGGGCCCAGGGGGGTTGGGGTACTCCCTCAGCTTTGGCTAGTAACCACGATTTCAAGGGAATGGGTACATTTTGGGGCCCTATAGGTAAGGGCTTGAGAGGTGTTTCTAATGAAATTTGTGCTAGTTTGTTGATTTACCTCTTGTAACAGGGGTACCAAATTTGAAGTGGTGTTTGCACATACACATAGTTTGTATAGAAATGATAGGGGGTGGCCTACCCATTGGATTGGTTGTCACCCAATATGCAGTCACATTGGGTATTGGGACTGTAGTTCATGTGCTTCTCTCTGGGGGCAGCACATCCACTGATATTTCGGATATTAGGTCTCGTGGATTCGCCCCAACTTAACCAAGTAATATCTAAATAATATATAGCTCTTCAGGAGTTTATTTCTAAATAAGAAGTCAGTTGATATACCTAAGCACCCGTTTACAATAGCGAAATTTCCATTTCAAAACCCCTTGATGTGGTCTTTAAGGCCTCACCTGGCCTGTTCACCAATTATACACCTGTTGCCCCCACTCTACCCTGACATGATTACACAATCCACCTTACATGCCACTCATGTATTCCAGTATTGATTTTGACTCCCCCTCTTTTGATGGGTCAACTACTGTTGACTCTTAAGGAATGGAGAGTCAAACTCATTCGACTCTCCTTTATAGGTGTCATGTGGGAGACAAACTGCGACTCTGGCTGTCCGGTGACTCTTTTACTTTTCTCTGTGAACATGTAAAAACTTTAGCTCGGATCTTGCTAAATTTGAGTGAAAACGTTGTTTTTACATTCCAAATAAGAGCAATTTAGAATGAAAAAAGAATATCAATTATAATGTAATTTGAATCATCAGAAAAATTGGCCCGGTTCCACTTTCTCCTCTAAGGGCGACCAGGATTTGTTATAGCTAGGTGTGGGAGCAAGAATTTCTGCAGGAATTTCCCTTAGGAGCAAGGCTTTGTTGAACCCCATAGAGCTGTGATGACTATTAAACAGTTAAATGTACGTACAAGGGGACACTGAAAATATGCTTTAAGAAAAGAAGAGCAAAAACCAGCTTCTATCAGAAGTCCCCCTACTATAAGGGAGAAAGTCTATGGGATGCTACCCAGTAAAGAATCGTTTAAAGCAAAAAAAAAGAAACCCTGCCACTAGCTTGCTATATAGGATCATTATCACAACACCCTAATGGATGGCGAATGTTAAGCAATGCATAGGCATCAGCGTGTTCGCTGAATACCGTCTTACCACAGAACGATTCGTTTACAATAAAATAATCTCATCTAATCTATAGTCAATTCTCGCTCTGACATGGCATCAACTATAGGCTCAGTATCATGAGATTGTAACAATGGAAACGTCTTTGACCGGGTGTAGTCTTTGACCGGGTGTGGTCTTTGATCAGGTGTAGTCTTTGACCGGAGAGTGATGAGATGGAATAAATGAGGCCTATATTATAGTAAGGAAATAGGTGAAACACTGTAATATTATGTTAATACCTGTGTATTGGAAACATAAGTAAAATTTTATATATTTATATACTGAGCTTACTATGCACATTGCAGCTGTTTAAACTCAAAGTTATATATAAAGTGACGTCTTTGACCGGGGAGAGGGAACTAATAAATAATCCTCTACTATGCTCGCCCACAAAGGGTTTTAACTATTTATTTTCCTGTATAATCTCCTGAGATATTATGTTTAAAACATTTATGGCTATGTACCCTTATGTTGCCATCTCCCATGTTGTATTTCTGGATAATCCGACAGCGGGACGAAGACGCAGAGATAGTCGGATGAAGAAGCAGAGAATAGTATAGGACAATACAAGCTAGGAGGGAAGCCAAAAACAGAAATAAGAGACTATAATGTGTAAGTGGTGATCAAGACAGACTTCATTCCTCATCACAAGTCTCCTCAACCCCTCCTCACCCGCCGTCACCACCGTCGACATCCCCGGCACCGGCCGCGACAACCAAGGGTGGGTCGCGTCATCAAGGGGGCAATTGCCCCTTGACGACCCTGGCGGAGCGGCGCGGCAACAAACGCCCAATGTCCGCCACGGAAATTGAAAAGACGCTATCTTTCCGCGGGCAGGAGGTGGTCAATTGATCTAACACTGCAGGCAATGACAGGGGCTAGGGAGCGATCTGCACCCCTCCCAGCTACCAGGGTGCTGGGGTGCGGTCAGATCTGCCACTGCCAGGGGGGTTGGAGGTAAATGTCTTGTTCAAATCTCAAGGTAGCTAGATCTACACACACGGGGAATATCCGCGTGTGGTACTGATTAAAGGTAAACGACCCTGTTATAGGCGGTAGGTATATATATACAAGGAGGAAGGAGCAGGATGGAAGGAGATACAGCGAGGATACAGCTGTGAAGAAGGAATCAACATCTGCAGTATGAAATGGGAGAGCTAGTTGTCTAGTGGGAGCAGCCATTACTGGTGAGATGAGCACTGATAACAGCTGTCACAATGGGACGAGTTGCACTAACAATTCCACACTGAAGCTATTGAATTATCTCCGAATTATCTCACCAATTGGTCTAAAATATATTCCACTATAGGTGCCTGTATACCGTGGAGTTGTCAGTGGTGGAAGTATGTAGTGTCGTGGTGTGGCATGAGCCATGGTCATGGAGACGTCGAGGGAGGGGAGGGGAGATGAGATGGGAATAGGATTTGAAGTTACACGATAAGATTGGTAAGCAGGAAGGCTATCGGACGAGAGGAGAGGGTCATTTATTGGAGGCTTGCTTGACACTGCTGGCAAGCTGAGCCGGTGTCCCCTATATTAACCCTTTAAGGACCGTATAGTCCTGCAATGACCTTTGTCGTCGCAATGCAGTCATGCGCTGCTGCATTCATATATCACATGCAGAGCCTTTGGGAGTGTATCAGTTTAGTAGATTTGGCATGATGTATGAATGCATCCCTGACAAGGTACATGTACCATCGAGACAAACTGCATAGCACATTGAAGCGTTGTTCGGCCCTCAAAGGGTTAAATGGGAGTATTCATGATTGAGGAACCAATATGTAATGATATATATCATGTAATAAACTGGGGAATGTTTTTTTTATTTGTTTATTTATTTAAAAACAAACAGACAAAAATATAAAGCCTTACAGGCTTTAACTGGTATACGCCTACCGACAAACACGCATGATATCTATATTAAATGTTGCTTTCGTGTGCTTGCAGTAATACAAACATGTAATATTAATAAAGGTGTGTCTAGTAACTGGTTTTTGTAAATATTTTTCTAAGCGTATTATATAGTTTCCAGGAACTATAACTAATGACACGTAACTGAAAATGTGAAATGAATACCATTATTAAATTATTTCTAAGAATAGAATTGATGTGTGCACAGCTGACTTTAAGATATAAAGGCCCATAACTTACTCCCTCTCCACCAACACCCGGGGTATACTCAGGGCTTTAATACGTAGGGTCGATGGGGCTTTAATGCCCAAAAACAGCTTTCTTTTTTTTAAATCTTCCTCATGATTTTTTTTGAAAAAAGGTAATTTTTATCAGATTCACAAATTACTCAGTCGTGTCATTCACGCACATTCTGGTTGAGACGGTGAAAGCAAGACCTCAAAGGAGAATCTGATCATGCTGAACAGATATTATTTTGTAGCGGAATCTCCCATGGTTCTAAGCTCTCTCCCCCCCCTCTTTTTTTCCCTTTTTTTCCCCTTCAAACACCACTTTGCCCCTTTGCCCCGGTTCTTGCTGAACCAACGCAGAAGTGGATGTTTACAAACATTGCCGAGAAGACCCACATCTCGTTTGAACAGCTTGATTCTTTTTCCGCGGCGGTGTCTGTTTTCATCCAAGACTGCCACCTTGCAACTTGCAAGCTTCCAGTTCTACCAAGCCAACCGGCCTCCTATATTCGCCATGCATGTTTCCCGTGTTTCTACCGCCACTTCTGGCTCCACAACTTGATCACAGATTGATGGAATCTGAAGTTTTGCCCTTTTGTTCTGACAGGAAATGAGTGTTGTTCTTTTGAATGCACGTGCTGGAGAGAATCTGGAACCTTTGGTGAGTTCTTATAACTTTTAATAAGAATGAGAACACGAAAAACGGAAAATAAGCAAGGGCGAAAAAGAGGAGGAGAGATGAGGAAAAGCGTATCGGGGGAGGGGGGTGGTAGGGTAGGGAAATGGATTGCCATTAGGTATTTAAGGTTTGTTCACATGGTCCACAGAGCAAAGTAAACACCATAGGAGGTAGCACATTGCCAGAAACTAATAGGTTTAGGGGTGTGGGCGACGAAGCGTGTGTTGTGGGGCTGTTGCTGATAGACTTACCTTGGTAGGAGGCGCGCTGCAGCGGCGTACGTCCGACACCTGGCACTGAGGGGGAATTATCCGCGTCTCTAGTTCGGAGGTGAGAGGGACCAATCAGGCGAGCAGCTCAGGGAGGGGGGAGTGGGAGCAGCTCGCGGAGCATATAGCCGTGCTCAAGCCCTCACCTGTCAGCGCGTATACAGAGTCCTACTCCCCACGATACCCGCCGCACTGCCAGCTGCCGCTCCGGCTGGTATTGCTGCTTCACGCCGACGTCAACGACGACGTCTGAGGGCCGCCAGCGCCGCGCACCCTCACCACGCATGCGCCCTGTCTCTCACGTGGCAGGAAGTGCTGGTTTCCGCCTGCAGAGGGCGGGAGGTGTACGCCTGCTGGCATCAGTATAGGGAGGCTGTATACGTGGGGAGAGGTGCGCGGGCATGCACTGCCGCAGTTTCCGACAATATAGCAGCAACACATGGATGGGGAATGGGCGGGAGGTGAGGGGAGAAGGAGCACAGGAGAGAGGTATATGGAGGAAGAAATGCGCGCGCACCTCATACCTATACCGGCACCAGCTTCCGTTCTTGAATGAGCGAGGACTGGCAGATGCCGACGACTAGTCAATTCTACTTCCTGCCGTCAGCAAACGATTCCGGTTGCCTATATGGCGTCCATAATGATAGGACCGATGAAGACCATCAAACTACATAATATACCCCGACCACCCTATGCACCTAGCCCACCAGGTGCCAGTCTTCAGGCATTTTAGGGTGGTCTATAACGGGGAGTTTAGGGTCGTTCACAGCCCCTTCTAACACGCTTCTACTTTGTCAGTCACTCTTTCTGACAGTTTCTTACTTCAGAGCTGCTTACGTATATCGTAAAGTGTGAACCTACTCCTCTGGGGAGTGATGTTCTGACCTATCTGACTCAAATGCTAGGTGCATGTTCAACCAGGTTCTAAAAGGAGTATCAAAATTGGCGTTGCTCAGAATCTGCAGGGCGAAAACCGAAATCACATTTCTACCAAATGAGTTCCAGCTTAATTCCAATGCATAATCAATTGGATCACCCTTCTTATGAAGGTATGTGTCAGTCGGCAACATAATTGACAGATCATCTCTCTGATAGCCCCATATTGCATGAGAAGTATGTGCTACAGGCAATCACAGAGCCAACAAAACACAAAACAAATTGCATAATTATAGATTTCCGAATTAGTCTCATTTTACTCGCGAACATTCTGAAGACAGTTAACCTAGAAAATCGCCTTTGGCGAACACAGTTAAACTATCATGTGAAATAATATACCGTCATTTCCCCCGTGGTCAACTTGATAATTTAGGGAGCGATCATTTTGTAACAGAAATTGATGATCTGAACCCCCTCTCTCACACTCAGAAATGAGAGCCTCACTGTCGCCAAAAGCACGCTCATCTGAAAGTCAGGCACTGCCTACTTGAGAGAAAAAGTGCTTTTGGCGACAGTGGTCAACGCTCACATTTCTCTCTGTGTTCGCTATACATAACGACAACAGCGTAACACAATTTATTATACACATTTATGATATTACACAGACAGGGTGAGGTAAATGGATTGGGATTGAAACGTCAATTAAGGCTATTTCTATTCATTATAAAGCTTCTAATCGTAGTTAGATTATATTAGAGGCCTATAGGATCTCCTATAGAGAATGGCATTGTGATATTTTAGACAAGTTCTAGACTTTACTGTAAAGAGGTGTTCTCCTATATAGAATGCTCCAACGATTATTCTTTCTAACCAGTAGCTTGTGATAACTGAATCAGGACCACATGCGAACAATGTCTTATATCAATTTTGCATCATATGATGTGGCATCTTATAGACAGACTGGGCATGTGCTCACCTACTTTATGTCAGTTTATCCCACCATCATTACGCCAGTATTAATCAGGGAGATACTCTACTAGCTTACAGGCAGTGTACAGACTTCTTAAGTCCTGATGGCAGTATGAGAGATTGTGAGTAAAGCAGGACCACCAAGGCTTTGGGATAAACCCTTCACTTCTAATCACACAGAGCCCATAAAATATACACAGGCTGTTCTCTGCATGATGAATGGCAACGGATAATCTGGGCAACATGCTGGCGTCATGACTGTCTGCAGTAATTGTATGCCTTTGACATCGGTTTATACGTCAGTGCCTTAGATCGGTTCATGTGTCTCCATATTCAGTCTGCAGTCTTGGCCTGTAAAAGCTTAGGAGATGGACATACTTTTTCAGGTGATTCGAGGATTTTATTTTCATTTTATCGAAGGCCCTCGGATATTTAAACCTTTAGTGAGCCATGGCTGGCCAACCCAGGAAAATGGTGTACAAATGCCCCAATGACACTCACATTCACTGTTTCAATGGGAGCAGGATTTTTATGTGCATGGCTGGTGAAAGATGGTTCTTATCCCACCAACACACTTCCTAATGTAGGCCATATCACTATTAGAGCCAATATGTCCTAGCACTATAGTGGTCGTATTTTTAACAACAGGGGGTTGGTGGATTTCTTCTTTCTGATTTTGGGCGGGGGGAGGGGAGGTGAGGGTGAATCGACGTGCTAAGTTCTTTAAAATCTCAAATCTTTGGTAATCGATATTTCCATTTGATATCAGTAAGTAGCATAAACAAATGCGAGTTTGAACATGGTCAGGAATATTAAGAAGCAATGAAAGCCATAGCTTATCATCATTTCATGAGTATTACATAGGAGCCTATTATACATGTAGATGCGTGATTATTGCCTTATTTTGCCAATTTTACAACCATTCTATGATGGACTACAGATCATAATAATTATGCTCTCTTAATCATCACTAGCTTTCTGTTCACTAAAGAATCAAACACGATTGGCGGGCCTCTGCTATTCCTTAGTCCCATTAATTTCAAGTTCAAACATGGGAATTCACAAGGACCCAAAATGCCAGGCACTAATGTTGTGTCGATTGTAGTGTATCAAATCGTATAACAGTAGGGTATAGATATATAGTTATAGAATGGGAATAAAGTGAATAGTAAAATCTTTACAAGGAGCCGTAGCGTGTTTCACAACGAGTGAGAAAAGTTTATATCAGTGTTAATGACGAAATAAGAAACTAAATAAATGAAGTGTATCACAAAGAGAATTCCCCTTTGTGTTACTATTAAGTAAGGCTTCTTGTGGAAGACTTGATGTTCAATAATGGGAGTGAGTTTGGACATGATAAAGAAGTCATCCCTACTGGCTATGCGACTCGGATTACAGACAAAAAGCTGTTTGTTCTTGGACCAGCTGTAGACGGCCACTTTCTGAAGGTTATAAGAAATCGACCATCTATAGGGGAAACATGTTGGGGAATGGGTGAAGGAAACCCTGTTGAATGTCCGGCTTGGTCAAAAGTGAAACCTATTTATGTTTTTTGAGATACAAGATTTACTGTACTTAAGTACTGAAAGCGCCGAATTTAACAGGACCCATTGAATACGATGTGCACACACAGAAAAGTGAGAGTCATTGTCGCTAAAACTACCCTCACCTGAGGGTCAGGTAGTTTTAGCGACAATGACTCTCACTTTTCTGAGGGTGTGGCTGTGTGCATTGGGCTAGGAAGAAGTTGTCTTTACTTCAAGCCAAAAAATAAACACAAAGGCCAACTTCAATGATATCGTTTTTCACATATGGGAGCTGGGACGCATCACACTTATTGTAATTATAGGCCATCCACACATCAAAGGAGTCTCTGTTTATTCACTTGACCCCTCCCAATTAAAAACATGTTCAGCTCCTTAAGTGTATGACAATGTTTTAAAAGTAGCCGCCATACCTTTTCCCTGAGATTAATTGTACCATGCATGTAGTGGATACTAGCGAAATAATTAACGGACATTATAGTTTCATAAGAATCTTCTTTTGAGCACAGATATTAGACAGAACGTTATATATTGAAGATGTTTACAGGTATATACATAGTTTTCACAGTGACAAAAGGAGCCAAAGTTAGAATAATAGCCAGTAGTATCAGTATCAATATCAATAGCATAATTTTATAACTTGCTAGTTTTTTAAAATACAAGATTTACTATGCGTGAGTATACTGGAAGCGCTGTATTCAATGCCCCCCCCCCCCCCCATTGAATACAATATGGCCGTATTCAATAGGCTAAGAAACGCTGCATTGATGGTATTGTCTATTTAAAGACTTAAAGTCATAAGTATTACTGACAACCTATAAGTTTAAGTCCAGATAATATTATACTCTCGGTTGTCCCAATAACAACCTTAAGTTGTCACAGATCAACACACATATTGGCACATAGTTGTCACTCAGTGTCAAAGAGATGAACTATTTACATAGCTCTTTTCAGTATGAGCTATTAGTGGTGACAGTGGAAACTGCTCTCCATAACTTTGTGGCCATTACCATCACCAACTGGCAGGTAATCCGTAACAATTTATACTACTTAGATTAACCAAGAATACACAAAGACTGTAGAAGGGATACCCCTGCTGGAGAGGGGCAACATTAATACACCATTCTCTCTAGGACAGTAGGCCAATTACCACCTGCCATAATTTATCAGGGCAAGCTAGGTCGTCACTACTGATGAGGCTCATTTTCCAGGGTTTTCAGTATAAAATGTATTATATGGTGCTTCCGTTAAGATCACTTAATGAGCTACGTGTACACGTAGCTCATTTAGTGATCTTAACGGAAGCACTATGTGATACATAAAGGGAAGCATCGTACACTCAATAATAAATCATGTAATAGAGTAGGGATTGTTTGAATGCCTTTGTTCAAATACACCATTACATTTTATAACATGTTTAATCATACGCTTACCTATATCTGCTTTGTTTTGCCTGCATGCATACATGGGGAGAAGTTTCAAGTGTGCCCGCTCTTCGTGTTTCCTAGTTTCCCAAACCTTACGGCGATAGATTGGGTGGGAGAGGACGTGGACTGAATGGCTGAAGTGATCATTACGTGTTTAAGTATATCTATAGGTGTGTGTGTATATAACATAGGTATGCCGACCCGATGTGGTTTCCAATTGGCATCTTTATGGGAAACATGTCAATCCCAGAAAGGAATCAGCACGTTTACAGTACGTGTCCTGCAATTCTGTCCAAGATATGGTACCTAGGAAACCCAGAGTGGGAAATATGCTCGCTGCAACACTCTGGGTCTCTAAGGGAGAATAAAATGGTAAAATATGATTTTCTACGAAATTGCAAATAAAAATAGGTCGATCCTAATAAAAGAAACACATAACAAACAAACAAACAAAAGCAGAAAGGCATTCTAGTTGGTCTAATCATTATCTCACCTCTTTACATAATATTTATGCAGTGATTTACTTTAATAAAATCTCAAGTAAAAGGACGAAGGTTTTAACACTCGGCCACTACTCAATCAGAACTGAATCAGGTAGGTCCTTTGCCGCTCTCTACGACCCACAATGCATCTGACCTCAGCCCTGACCCAGTTTGGCTCATTCTAATTGGTTTATATTATTATTAAGGTCAATAACAATATTTTTAGTCCCATGGTTGGGGGTTACTGCAGACAACAATTTGAAAGTTGTGACTAGAAATTTTCAACATTGAAAACGTTTAGTTGTCTTCTTTGAGAAAGAAGTCTCTGTTCCAGTTTGGAAACTTTCAATAACTGTAAAAGAAAACTCTTGATAGATTTTTAGTATACCAATGTTTGAGTCACCCTGTTAGGTGAGTGAGTTCTGTATTGAGTTTCAGCTGTTCCCAGCTTCATCAGGTGTATGCAGAGTAATATTATCTCAACTGAGATTTTATTACTCGTTAAACTTTTGGTTTACCCATACATGTTGTCACATCTATATGTTGACCTGTTGACTTTGTTATCATATCAGCTTTGTGGTGAAGAGAGCGATGGTCAATATAGGCTAGGATCCACTGATTCAAGAATGTTTCTGGGTTCAACTCGTATTAATATTTCAATTGATAGTCTCTCGCACTGTGTGGGTTTTAAACTACAGGGCAGTCCCAGATTTTCTAAAATTAAAAAATACAATTTTATAAATCTACCTGGACCCATGAATGTAGAGTTGAGCGTAGGGAAAAAGATTACATGACTTTTTTTGGGTGGGGGGTGAGTCTAGCCAAAGCGACTTTCCATTATGTTCATCTCTAAAGGGATGAGTGATTTCAACCTCTGTACCCATTTCCATTCAATGTTTTTTCTCAGCTTGTTTGCTCTTTTTGACAGGGGATGTTCATAGATAAACTCTAGCAGGTAGACCATCATATCTTGGTCTCGATGGTGTTCAGCTGTATTGAAGTAGTAGGCCTCTTCACTTTTGTCATATCTCTTGTGTTCCACATCTGCAATGTGTTCCAAGATTTGGATGTTGGTTTTTGCTTCTTTTGAAAGACCCAACAAATGCATGTATATACAAACCCACCAAAACACCCAACATGTGAGGTGTCTAAAAATGGACAAAAGTGGGAAAATACAGAGTTTGAAAAGAAACAAAAAACCAGCATCCACCTTGGGTAGTCAGTTTGGCTAGACTCACTCCCCCCCCCCCCCTAAGAAAATTCCACTTTTTTCCCGACGCTCAACTCTACATTCATGGGTCCAGGCGGATTTAAAACCCACAAAGTACGGGAGACTATCAATTGAAATGTTGAATAAAATCTTGCAATCTTTCCTCTGCGAATCGCATCCGATATAACTAAGTGTAAAATACCTAAATTTTATGTAGATTTGCAGAAAATGCATAGGGGTAGCAGAAAATAGACATAACTGAAGAAGCCCTACATACAGCAGGACAAATGGATGTTATTTACAGCCTCAAAGATGTGCAACTGCTTGTACACAACCACAAACTGTAGATCTACGCAGACTTATTATGTTTATTCACGTCTGAATGAGGTAGAGGATGTACTGCATTATTGACACTATACACTTTAATTTGACACCAAATATATGTTTATTTTCATTGTGTTTCCATAAAATCTCTAAAAATGAGTGGCCTAATTAATGGTGACAATATCTGCCCCTGAGCTCTACAATAAATGTATCTAACGTATCTAATGTCATTTCCTCTGCTTCGAACCAATATACATGCCGCGTTTAAAAGCACAGAACTGAGCGTTTGAGTTACACTCAGCTGTTCCTCCCACCCATACGTAAGTTTGTCTTGTACAAACTCCAAGCATTTTCTAATTGTCCTGCCATTCCCAGAAAAGACGCCCACTATAGAGGCACAGTTGCACCTGTGGCATCACTCAATCGTCCCCGCTACCTTCTCATACTCTCTCTAACCCTTGTACTGCCTTGCTAAGCTGTTTTCTCCTTCTCCAATTGCTGACCACAGGCGTCCAGAACGAGCCTGCATCCTAACCCTGTATCAAATTGATCCTTTGTATGATCCAGGAGCCGCGCACCACACCTGTGACTCTGGATCAGGTGACATTCTGGCCAATCAGACACACCCGGCATTATCACCCACTCCAAACAGACTGTACTCGCCTCGGACCGGAAACCATGGCCACCACCAACACCACACGCACATGATTCATCCTCACCTGACATTTCCTAAAGACACATCATTTTTAGGCATAAAAAGGAACAAACTGAACTAGGCACCTGGTACAGTTCGTCCCTATGAGCGTTTTTGGACCAATGAAATAATTCTCTCACCTAATGGTCACTAATGACTGCACCCACTAGGAAATTAGATTGGCCTCTATAGCATTATATAATAAGGACCCCATGTCCATGAATCTGTCAGGCACAAGTGGGCTTAATTAAGTTATCACCATCCTTTGTGGTAAGTCAGCTGTATATTGAATGTTCCTCTGACGTCGATTGATAATACTATTATAATAGATGTCCAGGGGGTACTTGCCCTGATACCCCTGTGGTTCTATGTCGAGTGCTGTGCTGATTGTTAGCTGGTTAATGAAAAAGTCAGTGTGGTAAGCAAAGACCCTTTTGTGAGGTTTTGATATCATTCTGGTCATGCCAAGCACAATCCTTCACACTAAATCAATGTGTAGCGAAAGGATCTATCGCGCTTTGCCTCCCCAATGTGTGCCTGTCATAGATATAATGCAGCTTTGAAATATTTTATTCTATTGTGGCTACTACATGTACATATTGGGTTTCTGGACGTAGATACTGCCTCTTGTCCTGTACGTCTTTGTGCAGTTTCATGTGATAACTCGTGTCACAAATTTAATAATGCAATTTGCAGTACCTCATTCATTTTATCACCCCTTCTTGCCATTATTGCAGTAACTTATTTCCATTGATGGAAATGACAAAAATCGATCTGATTAAACTCATATGGATGGTTGTGTGCATGGTGGTATATATGAAATTTAAAGCAGCAACTGTACAGGATATTATATCACTTCGCATTTGTTCTGATCAGTGACATCCATAGAGGTCTTACCTATGGAGGTCACTGTTCTGATCTATAGGTCTCAAACAGATATTTAACAACGCAGATCGTAGGATATTATGTCAAAGATGTGATAGGTGTGGCATCCGTGGAAACGTCGGAATATGGTTGGGGAATTCTTATTCGTCTTAAAAGTGGAAGCTGTGGGATTGAGATTTTAATCACATGTCTCAAAACTGTATAAAACTCCTGTAAGGCTAGACAGTCTACACAGACTTTAGGCTCTAGGCTAGGGATTGTGATATCTTGCAGTTTTGTGACTCTACAGTATGGGTTGAGAGATAGGCCTACTCATAAAACCATGCCATTTTGGGAGAGGTAGAAAATAACGAGATTCGCTATAGGGTGCAAAAGTCAACCCGGTGCAATGAGAAATCCGACCAAAATTCAGGATTCAGGAAGGAAGCCACGGTCCATTGTGGGTCTGGGCGTTTGGGAAATTTTAAGTTTCCAAAGAATGGGGAAATCTTGTTTGTATGCCATCATATTGCACAGTAGTAGAGAAGGATGACACACATTCATATGAAGGGATTGTTAATAAGGATCGATCTTTGCAGAGAAATGATATTTTTTCTCGAGCGCCCATGCTCATGCACAGTATAACAGCCCATGCCCGGGGCCATGGCTTCCTGCCCTGCATTAAGAGTATTTTACCACTGTTATTTTTAGTTGCATCGGGTTGACTTTGGCACCCTATAGAGTTCAGATGTGCGTTCATTGACTGAATCTACAGTCGGCGTGTTTCAATAATGACCACAGAGAGAATCCCGCAAATGTAACCGTTAGAAATGCCAAAGTTGTGCGCTTTCAAAGCACACGTTAAACCTGCTCCTATCAGCACATGTAGTTGCTTTATAGGCCTTTAGGTATAATTATAGTGACGGAAAGGGGTGTGTCCTGAGAGGAAACTAACGTGAATGTGCTTCCGTACCCTTTATAATTCACACCTTCCAGTATGTATCCTGTCTATGTTATTGATGAATGGGTGAATGGTGCAGTAGCGTAAGGGGGGGGGGGGAGCCACTGTGTCATCATCATAAAGGACCACCTCAGTGAAAGCTAATGAGGAACCACACCGAATGGGGTAGGGGATACCCCTTATTCAAACCTGCCTACAAAGACATCACAGATTGCTGTGGAGGCCCTGAGCCACTTGAGAGTGTTTCAACAGAATGCATAGGACATTGAGTGGGGGTTGTTTAATTAAAAGCACAAATAGCGAGTATCATTTCATGACACCACATCAACGGTTCAGAGTTTTAGTCTAAAGAAATCCATTTTTTCTCAAGGTAGCTGAACCACATGCCTTAGTCAATTTAAGCGCATGCGCGGCGACTGCAATTAAGAAATACAAAAGTCTCAACAATGTCCCCCTTTATCTTCCATGTGGATATAAATCTCTGTGAATTATTAAAAGTGGTCAATGATAAATAGTGACACACCTTTTGGTCGTTCATCAGGTATGGTATTAATAACAGAGCAGCCTTTCACCTCATTAGTGGGGAAGCCATACGGGAAGCCATTACATCATACCTCACCTAGTGCTGCTATTCAGGTACGTTATTTCGGTACAAAACAAGCTATTATGGGTGTAGCTTGATAATGTACTAAGCGTATCTAGGTTTAGTGTATTTGGAAGCAGCTACGTGAATGTAAATTTAATCAGAATAAAATCGCCTCATAAATGTTGAACAGGGGCAGAATGATAGAGCTGATTTTGATACTAATTAAATACCCCTGTAAAACGTCTTACCTAAAGTATTTAGAATTATCATTTATGTATTTTGTGTACATTAACTTCGTGTCAATACAATTATACCACAAGTATTGAACACATCAATTTTAAAGTTCTGTTATAATAAAATGAATAAAATATAAATCAAACGATTTACCTCCCAAAATCTGATTAACACTCAAGGTGGCTCATATTGACAGGACAGTACCAAGGAAATTAACAGGGACCTCAAATCATTACCTAGGTTCGCTCAGCACACAAAGCCCTACCAGGCACTGAGATACCTATAGATTTGTTCCCGCCCACACTCAAGCGGTGTCACCTTGGGGGATGGTGGGTGTTGTCATCACAGCTTTTCCTACAGTATGTCGTTATACCCTCTGGAGGCTCTATTGGCTCTGGTAAAGACAGGAGTTCTCTGGTCGAGATTGAGGAAGGCCTGTAGAACAGCTGTATACACACAAGTATGTCTCAGCCAGAGAGACATGGTAGGACCTGAGGGTGGGGCCAGAATACAGGGGCCAGGACCTGGCTCCAGGCCTGGGAAGGGCCCTGGAGATGGACAGTGAGTAAAGGTCACTGTGCTGACACCTTAAAAGGCTAGCATCGATCAGCATTGGTCTGGGCACACACAAGGTGTTTGTGTCATGTATGCTTATGTGCACAGTGCATGTGTACATCCTCTAGGTGTGGACCTGCAGGGTATAGGTGTCCTTCACAGTGCCAAGTAGACTTAAAATTCAATGTTTCTCGGACTATATACCCAGTAAACACCCTACGTAGTTCCAACGTAGCTCAGAGGTTTCTCTAGGTAGATGTCCAACCAAAAGGTTTGAGATTGGTAATTTTGGAAGGTTTGTAGACGTCAAAACGTTAAGGTTTATTTACGTTCAACAGATGTAGACGTCTGATTTACGTTGATCTACCTCATTCAGACGTAAAGATTCTACATAGATCTACGTTAAACGACGTAACTTTTCAACTTCAATTGGGTAGATGACTTTTCCGTGTCACACTAGGTGGCAGCACTATCAATTATGGAGAGAATATTACAGCTCTTTAACAAATCTACCACATTCAAGCAGTAAATTCTCATTAATTCTGAAATTCAATATCATGCAAATAAACCGTATTCAATAGAATATTTATATATAAAGGACAGGTGATTAAAGTACTGTGCATGAATAGGTGCTTTGAGGCACTTTACTGTGAGGACACCACATTGGTGGTAATGGAAGAATTACAAAGCCTCTCTGCAGCCAAAACTATTCAACAGATCTATACTGTCAGGCTGTTCAATTGAACTACAAGAATATACTATGTAGAATGAGATGAGATTGAAAATTATAGTAGTTACTTTGTAGGAATATTGTTTGCAAATGTAAATTTGTCTGCAATATATTACAAGTCTTTGTCTGAGTCCCACTATGTAGAATTATATGTAGTGTGTTAAACATAGATTTACCTCTTCAGGAGCTACGTAAATCAGACCTGCAGGTTTGAGATTGGTAAATGAACCTTAATGTTTTGACGTTGATAAACCTACTAAAATTACGTAGTTCAGACCAAAATTCAACGTAGATTTACGTCTGACCAACGTCGTTGTGTTTACTGGGTATGGGCCCTAACAGGTGATCTTTCAGACCATTTTCGTGACAGTTGCTCTAGTCAATGGCTTAATATTTTTATGATTACTTTTTACACATTATTCGTATGAGCTTTGATACAGATAAGGCAAAATCATAGAATGGAGGCCCAAAACGCGTGGACAGCTTTCCCGTAGAAAAATGAATTACCTTCATAAGCTCACTGGGAATCTTGAAACGACACTAGACCTTAAGCAAAAACTAACTGGCATGTCACTTTATAAGATAGCAAAATTAAACTCTATTACACGTGTCTCTGACTAGGATAACATCAGCATAGAGACAAAAAACATAGACAGTTCCTTTCTAAATGAGATCCCAGCATAGGCTATTAGCTATGTAAACAATTCAGCACAAGTCTTACGGCTTTAATCATTGCTGCAAAAATATTTGCTGCAAATTAATGTTTTATTAACACGTACATCATTATATATGAAAGAACAGGATTTCATGAAACGGAAACAAAAGTTATATTTGACAAATTCCTTCATAAAGCCTGAGAGAGTTCCAGTCAAGCTAACTATCCCCTTGAATGAGGGTCAATCTAATTGAGCACTTGCCTGAATACCAATGAGAATATAATTTCTTTTCGCTGTGAACATTTTTTCTGATCTCGCTTTAATGGTAAAATTAATACCAGACATATTTTAAATAGCGCTTTAAACTCATTGTGGCAGACAAATGTCCACAAATGCACTAGAAGAAATAGAAACATCTCTGAATCAGACAAACTTTCTTTCTTTAGCGCCAGTCCCACAATGATTTATACCCCCCCCCCTCCAAATCTTTGCAATCTGAGCCTTTGCGATTTTAGACCCTTGCTTTTCCTCCAAATCGGAAGTGTTCTATTACCATTACTACAATAATACAAGGGCCATTCCGTGTTATATCGACAAATTTGAGGAACTTTCCCCTCATGACCCTCAGCTCCTGAAGATTTTCAACCTAGGGTAAAGGCACCCCTTTCGGACGCTCCTGGGCAATGGAAAGATGTCTATCTTTAGTTGTTAGAATTGACACCTTAAATGGATATTAATTCTAATTTCTGTTGAACCATTGGACAAATTCTATCTGACAGCTTCTATTCCTGAGAGATTTGCAATGAATTAAATCATTTAAGTATAATAAATCTCCATCTAATATGTATATGTATGAAAAGTACCAATAATTGGAAAATGCCATTTTAACTATTTTCTGTCTCCCTATTTTCACCAGAAGGAGACATAGGACCAATACAATTTTGCTATTAAACTTAAGCTTGACCGTTATGGTTGAAGTGAGGCCAAAAGCACTTTTGGATACTGGGAGCTCAGCTCTTACAGGCACAAGATGGGGTGAATATGATGTAGCTGGACAATGCTCATGGTTCCCTGTCCAAACAATGCTGCGCTGTTATTTTAGACCATGTATGGAAAATGCTGAAATTATTCCCTGACGGCCCAGCTTTAAGGTACATAAAGAACTTTTCATTGGTGAAGAGTATAACCTGGTACTATTTATCCCTCCAACCAAAACTGGGCATCGCAAAGTGACAAAAATCCAATTTTGACCGTTTTGAGGCAGCCATATTGGATTTGCATGTCATGGGAGACACTGCATGTTTGATTTTCTGGTTAAGACCTTTATCAACATTTAGAATCCAAATTCCCAAGGCATTTGAAGTAACAGTTCCGATCCGATGATTTTTCAAACCTTTTCAAATTTCAGTTGCATTTGGAAAATTTACGACCTTTTATGCTCTTTGTTCAAATTTTAGCCTTTATCAAAACCTCTCAATATTGGGATTTCCTAAGGGTACATGGATGTGTGAGAGAACCTCTAGCTCATTGTATTTTGAAAATATTGCATTTTGAAGATGACACCAATAGGGGATTTTGCAAACCGAGTACTAAACCCCCTCATGTTCAGTGGCCAAAATCTCGGAAAATTACGGTGGTTGGATGGTACAATTCTTTAAGCACATACATCTTCATGTAGGTGGAAAATTATTAGGATCTTACTTGTTGATCAATAAGAAGCCACTCCTTATCTAAGGTATTACATGCTCAGAAGCTTTGGTTGTCACATGACATGGTGCTAACATTATTGATATGTTTATATGCAACTGCGCAACTGTCTCAAGTATCATCAAATTATATACTGCTTGGAGACTATTTTCTATGGATTAAGATGCGACATTGATTTCATTATCACATGACACGGTGCTAACATTGTTTATATGTAACTGAAGAACTGTATCAAGTATAAACAAACTATGTAATTCTTAGAGACTATTTTCATGATTTAAAATATAACACTCATCTCATTTCATCTCATCATGCTCAAACGGGATTTACTGTTATTGTTGATGATGGTTCTTTATACGATTGATACTTATAACAGGCCCAGTGTGAGGTACCCATCATATGGACAATGAACTGAAAAGACTTTGATACTTGTACTTATAAATCGACCTATGCTATCCTGGGCAGTATGTACCTCTCAGCCCACCTGGTGAACGCAGGAGACCAGCGAATCTTAGCCTTAAGATGCTGTTTGTACCAGGTTACCAAATAAAATTCAATCAATCAATCAATCAAGTTGAATTAACTTGGAATGGCCCATAGTACAAATAGGGCGGGATCCACAGAGCATAATTTCTTGTGAGCATTGAAACCTAATCCTCATCGGCTGGCAAGAACTCTGATTGCGAACCCCTCTGCTCTGCACAGCGGGGTCCACAGAGCCTTTAGTGACATTTCCATGGCGAATAGTATAATAAATTAAGAAGAGGTATAACCTTTGAATAATGGATATAAGTAGGGCTTTGTGCCTTACATTGTGTGCACAGTGACTGAGGGTGTCAATGAAATTCCGGCCCATGTAGTTTATGGTTATGCACATAAAGGAAATGATCTAGATAGGCTCTTATCAGGTCAGTGTGTAAAAACACAGCTGTGTCAAAGGATGGTGTGTGTATGGCCTACTTAGGGTTCAGATTGCAGGACACCTGCCTTCTGATCTGGAATTGTATGAGGTGTAACGGGTCGTTATATATACCGTCATGGTTAATGTATATCTTTGTTGTGGTTAATAATGTCCCGATAAAACAGTTAACCCTTTAAGGGCCGCTGCTGCCTCTGGGCAGCATCTGAAATACCCTTGAAAAACCGCTGCTGCCATAGGGCAGCAAAATTGATACCCTAGGGCATCAATACAACTAAATTACAGCTCCTGCTATGAAACAAAGAATAAGAATTTTCGAATCAATCCAAAAATATTTAACATTCATACTAAGTCCCCTTGTCAAAAAAGTGTCAATTCTGTCTCCAATACAATTAATTTCACTCCTTAGCCACTATCCCAGGGAGCACATACTTGCAAAGTTGCATATTCCCATGGTATAGGGCCGGTGGTTAAGTCCCAAATGACATTTTTCAAGGCCAGCAGGGAAAGGGTTAATAGTATTATGTTTTCTGTAACCGGTTTTATTCAACTCTGTATGCATACCGACAGTGTTCACTATGTGTACCGACGTTAAGCACCTGGGGTTTATGGGGCAGGCTAGACCCACTCTTTCTACTGTATGTTTAGCAAGAGCTGTGCATTTAAAGGTCCTTTTATGACACAGCGAAGAATGGATTTTGTATAAGATGTGTGGTCGTTTCGGCAGGGAGTGGTGGAAGGGAGTATGATATTGGTACGTGTAAACCCACATGTAGAGAGATGTTATAGAATACAGAAGAAGAAAAGATAAGAGGTAGAGGGTCAGAAATAGAAGGAGACATGTAGGCCTAGGCATACAGACAAGGAGAGAGGAAATTAAAAGGTGGCACCCTAGAGGTGTTGTCAATGCAGCCTTTTCTTACAGCATGTCGTTATACCCTCTGGGGGCTGTATTGGCTTTGGTAAAGAGTTCTCTGGTGGGGATGGAGGAAGGCCTGTAGAACAGCTGTACACACAAGTGTGTCTCAGCCAGGGTGATGCGGTGGGACCTGAGGGTGGGGCCAGAATACAGGGGCCAGGACCTGGCTCCAGGCCTGGGAAGGGCCCTGGAGATGGACAGTGAGTAAAGGTCACTGTGCTGACACGTTAAAAGGCTGGCATTGATCAGCATTAGTCTGGGCACACACAAGGTGTTTGTGTCAAGTATGCTGTTGTATGTAGTGTGCAAAATGCATGTGTATATCCTCCTAGGCTTGCAGAATTCCCATTCATAATGATCCTGTATTTTGAGCTGGGGCACCACCATGACTTGTGGTCATGAAAGTCATCCCAGGCAACGTTTAAAGTCCACATATGTTTTGAGATCTCGCCTAAAGGTATATCAAAATGGTTTGGACCTTGCATCTGATGTCCCACATGCATACAGAACAGAACAAAAAGGGAGGGTAATCTAACAGTTACACCATAGAGAACATTATATAGGTTGTAATGTCTTAATTTCTAAAGGTATTGCTTGAAAATGTATCGGCTCCCCCCTCCCCATCCCTGTTTTATAAAATGACCACGCCCTGAATCCAGACAAAAACAGACGACTATCTTCACTATACAGCATCACCATTCCCCTATTGTTCCGTTCAAAAGCTTTCAAATCGTTATCACAGTGAGTTAGATACAATAATCAAATGAAAAAGAATAAAAGCAGTAAACCTACTGACTCTATGCAGAGGACCAATCTACAATGTACATAATTATGCAGACACGATTCTCATCTCATCTTGTCTACAGATACAGGATTAAGGTCAGACCCTAATGTATTTGCTGACAGGAGGCAGACGGAAGTGGACCAGGGAGGAAAGAGTGTTCAGGGTGGGTGGGGGGTGGGGGGGAGGGGGTGTGAGGCCCCTATCCCTCAAAATGCCCCTATCCCTCAAATATTTGTGAGATAGGGGCCGTTTGAGACTTAGGGCCCACCTCAGGTCCCTACATAGCAAAAGGTCCCTATCCCACAAAATTTTGAGACATAGGGACCACATTTAAACAGCCCCTATCTCACAAATATTTGTAGGATAGAGGCCATTTGAGGGATAGGGACATGTCAGGCCCCTATCCTACAAATAAAAACAATCCCTAAGTATCAAAAGCCCTATCCATCAAAAACCTTTGTAATAATTTCTATGATGATTTCTTGCTTCTGCAGCAAGGAAGTAGACCTCATAAATAAGTCATAGGGACCTTCAGGGGTCTATATCTATAGCCTGCAGACTGACACCTGTTATCACTTTGTATAATCTAAACCATGATGAGGTATATTTTCCAACCTAAAACAGGTATGTGTGTCTCACAAAGTAATTTATGATTCTTTTTGAATAGGAATTTATTGGCAGGATTCATTAAAACATAAAAGATGTGTGAGGAAAAAATGTTTCTTACTTAGAACTATAAAATTTTTACCCATAAAATAGGCTTTAATGGCATTAGATAAGGGTGTTATAATGCTGGAGGTTTGAGGAGTTAGAATTATTAATTAATCCATGTACATTATTATCGTGCTCTGCTCTGGAGACATAATAGCACATCTCTAAAGAGATTTTTTTTTTTGGGGGGGGGATCCCCCCCCCCCCATCTCTATTCCAGTCAAAATATTCCATAGCCCTCTTGTCAAAAGGTTTTGCTTGCCCCTTTTTTTCCTACAATGGGCCATACCACTAATTTCTTTTCAGCCCCCCCCCGCCTCACAGGAGTGATTATATATTTTGAGGGATAGGGACATGGACAAAATATTTGTGGCTTTGGGACTTCACCTGGTCCCTATCCCTCAAACGGACCAATTTTGAGGGATAGGGGCCTTTTGAGGGATAGGGGCCTCACAGGGGGGGGCTGACAGACAGTCTGTGGTTATGTGAGGTACATGCATGGACAACAGGGTTGACGGGGGTCACTTCTGACTGTCTGTCAGATATATATATCAGGTTCCACAACTACCAATATGTCGTTATTAATGTGTCATTTATCAACAGGGAGGGGGCTCTATCCCACCTACCCTAGCCGGTGTTCAAATTGATCGCGACCGACCCAAAAGGGCTGGCTATATTGGCAAAAAGGGGTGAAGGTACCTTCGCGGGGGATTTTTAGTACTGGTTCAGAATGGAAAAATAGTGAAAGACATGCCCAAAAATGCTTTATGGTAATTTTCTTTATGACAAATGCAGTGGTCCTCTGAGAGTTATTCAATTTTTGGTGCAAATACTCCCTATTTAGAATGTAAATGCTTTCTGGTTGCCATGAAAACCATTCCATTTTTTCAAAATGGAACATTTTGCTCCTAGTTTCTTGGCAATTCCATCAGTTACTCAAAACTGAAAACAGACCTTTTGTAGGAGTAGGCGGCAATAAAGAGGTATACATATAATATGCAATCGT
Organism: Harmothoe impar; assembly: GCA_947462335.1. Lineage (NCBI taxonomy): Eukaryota > Metazoa > Annelida > Polychaeta > Phyllodocida > Polynoidae > Harmothoe > Harmothoe impar. The sequence continues at coordinate 52,792,636 of OX381705.1, forward strand.
CTAGTTTGATACTCTTCCATGTGAGTACTTTTCGCCATTTATAAAGATTATAGGTTCGATTTAGACAGAAACCAACTGGCCCTCAATTGACTCTAGCTATCAAACTATCACAAAGGGGAATTAAAAATAGAGAAAAAGTGTACAGCACCCTGTTACATGGTAGGAGATGACACATTTTTGCCATAATTCAGTGAATCAAGTTATGTCATCATTATTTTTTCACTATTCTCATGTTTATGATAATATCTGGTGAACGTAACACAATTTTGTGTCATTAGTAATTGTATTTTTCAAACTTACATAGAAAAAAAGTAAGAATCCTAGTATTACAGAATTTGGGAATGTGATGGTTCATTGCCTTCTTTATATATTGACAAATCTGCTGCAACATTCGGGCAATTCAGAAATATTATTGTTTTTCACTGGAAATGGACATTTTCTGGACCCCCACCCATATATATACAGCAGTATTTAGTGGGGTAACATTGGGATATATCTTATCAAAAGAATTTGCTAAAAGTTTATATATGATATCATCTCGGCATTGCAAACCCTATAGAGGCGCAGTCTCACCTGCGTGCCACCTAGAACGCCTCTCAAGAATCCCCACTAGAGGGCGCATCAATCAGGGCTTAACAGACCCGGATGGACCCAGCCACACACACCGGAAGTACTTGGACGGCACGTGCGTGCGCCACCCCTCATCAGCCACTATCGGTGTGTAAGAGCAAAATCTACACTGCAGGTAGGGAGGTTTGAAGGGCTGGGGTGTTCTGGGATGGTCGTAAATATCCCAATATCAGCATGACAAGCCTGCTTAGCTCTGATAGCCTTCTGATCAGTTCATTGCAAAGAACAGTTAGATAACATCAAACCATTACACCATGATGGCGACACCATATTTTAGCTTTTATTCCAAAAGCAAGTAGCCCAGACCCATCGGGCCAACGGTGGGCCAACTGTTGGGCCAACTAGCTGTTGGACAATCCTTCCTCATCCGTCCCCAATTCTCTCAAAATCCCCACCCACCTGCACCCTTTCCATATATTTTATTCTTATTCTTTTTGATATGTATTCATTTGTTTACTAACACGGGATCTGCATATTTTATAATCATAAAAAATACAACAATTATATTTAGAATCATAATGTAGTCTCATACAATTAACAGGTACATTCTACATGAAAATTTAAACACATTACTTTTTATCAATCCCATCCTGCTTCTAGTTCTGGTTCAAAGGTTGAAGTAGCAATGAGAACATTTCAGATAGTCATCTTTTGCATTGAGACCCATCTGGCAATGAGCAGACCCCTAAATTCGACACGGCAACAATGCCATGTTTTAACCGCAAGTAACAACACTCGTTACATGTACAAACTCCTCACTTACCTCGGCTGAAGCCGCATAAATGGCACCTGTTAGCATGGTTTAAATAACGGCACAAATATTTCTATCAGTATGTGTCAATATAAGTATCATATGCATAATAAGGACTTCACAAGCAGCCACGCCTAAATGCACTTCACCCCCAGTGGGCAAAATATCCAGTCCAATGTTGAATAAACATTGTATCAACATTGAATCAACATTGACAACCATTCATCAATGCTGATTCAATGTTCTGTGCCTACTGGGCCGTTGTTGTAGAAATATTCAAGAGAAATACAATCTATATTCGTGCTCTTACTGTCGTAGAACGTAAATGGGGAGGGAACTTACATTGAACAAGCAAAAAGCTCTCTCTTTCTCATTGACGGAAAAGCTCTAAATAATATATTGGCAACAGGTATTGTATTGATAGATGTGTATTTTCAAACCGTGCTACGTCTTGAAATGTAGAAACCCAAACGAGCTATTAATGATTCTAAGCCAATAAATAACCTAGATACCAATGTAAATAGGATAAATTTGAAGAAGATAGAGGGCTACGTTGAACTTCAGTTTTAAAGGAAAGCTGCATTAAACCATTAGGACACGCTGTTACGCCTTAAAAACTGATTTCAATAAGACTTTTTCAGTAGTTTACACTGCCATGCTATATGTAGGTTTCACCAGTATATAATTTCTATATTTTGACAAGGGGTTTTTCTTTCTTATCTTGGTTAAAAAGAAACAGAAGAGAACCACAGAAATTGTCCAGGAATGAAGAAAACAGTTAATTAAAGTAGGTTAACGTTTAGGTAGGGTGATTCAGTAATACTAGTAATATTTAGGCAATTTTTAGGAAACTGTGACATCAAATATAGACAGATTCAGCGTAGTATTAATCATTTTAAAATTATAGATGAAGGAAATGGGAAACTCGGAGACGGGTACCGTCTACTAGTCTATGATTTAACAATTATTGCTGTAGCCCCTATATGTGTATAAGGAGGGCCGTCCATCAGTCTCGCTGAGCACACCCAGAGGCAATATATATCACCTCCAATTTTATGTTGGCACTGCATGATGGAAAACTCTCACATTCAAAGAAATACTATTTCACAAAACATGTGCTCCATTATACCAACTGAATGTTATCGGTGCCAAATGGGAGGAGGTGTGGAATGAAAGGGGTGGGAGAGAAGGTGTAAAGGTGATGTGTATGACATGGGGAGGGTTAGGGAGTAGCAGCCAGTGTGTGTGTATGTTGGGGGGGGGGGGGTGTAGGTGGATATGAGCCAACAGAAGGCGTCCAGGTGTGCCAGGTAAGAGACGACCTGCCGCGAGTACCACTCCACCCAGACACTAACTTTACCTGTAGAGTTACATCCGCCCCATGTTCACCAAGCATTCATTTATCATGTGAACCCACCTCCAACTGTTTGTTTTCCAGAGTACATGGCTGCCCTCAAAAGGGCGAGTAATGATAAATCTCAGCACCTTTCTACCTTTGTTTTGTTTGGGTTTTTTTCAAGTAACGTTTTAAGATTATGAGTGGTGTGAGCTTATTTTTCGCTACCATGCACAGACACTAGTGGGAATTTAATACCATGTGTATGCAAAATTTTTTCTCCAGCAGTCAGGTTCAATTCAAGTAAGCATTAGAGGCAATAGGTTCGATGCACAGACTTTGTGTTTCAAATAAGAAAAATAGAGCAAAGAAAAAAAGGGAAAACGGGGGTTCTGGGCAGAGTCCTCAATACATAGTATGGTGGTTATGCCATGAAGTACGTTTGTGGGCACGAACTCTCGAGGTGCCTGGACGCCGTGCTTTTCTCCCGTTTAATCTCAACCACGCCCCCGCCCCCGCCCCCCCCCCCAAAAAAAAAATCAACCCAAAAAAACCCACAAAAAACAACTTTAATGACGCCATCCTCTCTAGATTACGGGGGATATGCAACCCGTCATAGATGGCAATGATTGTTATTGTATTATCGGAGGCTCTAGCTGCCAGCGACCCCTGTGAGGCCCCTATCTTACAAACGGCCCCTATCTCACAAACTAATCCATTTTGTTAGATAGGGACCATATCAGGCCCCTATCTGGTAAAAAGCCCCTATCTCACAAAACCATTTAACAGATAGGGCCTATACATCAGGCCCCTAAGTGGCAAATACTTTTTTTAAGTCCATAAATCGCAAATTCTTTGGTATTTGACCGACAGCAGTTATTAAGGTAAGAATTGGCATTTGTATTAAGGGAAATTGTAGCTAGCCCAGTGGGCACAATATCTACCTGAACGTTGAATCAACATTGCATCAACATCGAATCAACATTGACAACCATTTATCAACATTGATTCAATGTTCTGTGCCCATTGGGAAGTAGCCAGGATAATCAACTAATTAGGTCATCCATCCTTCATTGCAAATCAAGGATTTTCCTGCCTTTCAAATGCAGCAAATAATTATTTGACGCTGTTGATAATTAAAGGATTGAGTAAGTAGGTCATCAATCAATAATTAGGTCACTGGTAGCTAATTTGATAGGCTTTATAGACCTTCCAAATCTATCTCATAGTGATGTGACCATACTGATGATGAATTGATTAGGTAATTAGATCATCAATCAATAATTAGGTCAGTCATATATTATTGCCAATCAAAAACCGTTTTTAAGTGCAAAAGTGCTTTTTGAGGGGAGAACTATGAATGATGCAGATTTTTGTCCACCGTTGACAGTTTGCATGAGGAACTGTCAACAACAGGAATACACTGTCAATAAAAGAAATTTTTTCCACTATTGACATTTCAATCTGTCAATAGCGTTTTGATGGAGTACACTGTTCGTAATATAAATAGCATAATATATTTCAACACTCAATGAGCAGTTGGAGCCTTGAACAAGTCTAGGATGTGGCAAAGACTATGCTTGTACCAAAATAGGGCACTCTGTGATTTACCATGACAGATAGTTCCTAACCCTTGAAGGGCCCCAGAGTGATTGTAGTGATCATTGTCACACCACAGATCCCCTCTTACCTTGTATATCACGCATATTACGCCATATTACACCACCACTACCTCCATCCACCAGGTGGCAGGTCATTCATTGGTCAATTACTAATATCCAGTATATTTACAGCATTTATTTCTAACCAATCAGAACACCGGAAGGAATTCTGGGATACCAGGGAAGACCAGGATATAAGGTCATGTAATCCCAGGTGTCCAGACAGTAACCTCCAGGTGGTCAACTATTGTACAATACCAATGTACCAATAAAACACCAATACTTCATACCCAAGTCTCCATCTTCATTCCGCTCATATAATGTGGTACTTTTAGTGCTACATCATGCATGAATGGATGCATGAATGCCTGCCAACAGATTGATAGACTGATGATGAATGGACGTGATGGGTGATGAATGCAGGTTACCTGGTGAGTTACTCACTAGTTCTACATCCATGCATCCTGAAGGAGCACTGCACTTTTATGGATCATGCATCCCTTAAAGGGTTAAGGGGTATTAAATGCCCACAATGACTATACCACAGAAGGTCACAGGGCACATTTTGACATGAGATTGACATAGAACACATGTATGCTGTATGGTTAAGGGAGTGGTAATTTGTTAACAACAGGGGTTGGAATTCTTTACTGGGGGGGGGGGGGGGTAGAACGTTATGCCATAGTAAGGAGCCTTAGAGAAACATTAATTTACATTATATAATGTTATAAAATATAAAATGTTGTATAACGTTTTCTTTTTACTGGGTTACAGGCAACTCCCTCCTTACGGCCACCCCCCCTAGCTTGCTAGACTATGTTACTAGAACCCAACCCTTTTCTTTTGGCCTACTTCAACTTTGATTTCAAAAAACATTTTACTGATCTACTGAAGAGAAACTGATTATGAGGGCTTACTGTAGTCTATTTCACATTTATTATGTTACTTTGATCTTGATATCGTGCTATCCTACCATTTGTAAGATAGGGATTTTGTGAGATAGGGACTTTTTGTGACATAAGTAGTAGGATAGGGGTCATATCATAGCAGGTGTATCATTATCTCTGATGATTGATTATCGATTTCATTGAAATTGAATGTGACGTATTGTATGACCTTAAAATGATCATAGGTCATCAACAGGATTTCTTATCTTATCTATTTTTGGGGTATTTCACTTCATTTATATAAGCAGGATCCTATACAGTATAACCATGGGTTTGTATGGTAGATATAGATATTGTATCTATATAGACTCATCTAAGGAAACTTTCAAGCAAAGTTTGATTCTTCATATTGACATTAAGAATCCTTGTATACATTAAAATCTATTCATACATTATGACAAATATCATTTTCTATGTTATTTGACTTTCTTATATCCTTACTAGAAATGTAAAACCTTTTAGTTATACATCTACACGATCAGACAGGATATCCATTTAGATCAAAGACATTTTACACATTCTTACACAGTTAGAAGACTCATTTACACGTAATGCCTTAAGGCTATGTCTGATACCAGTCATTGTTCAGAATTTATGATTACTTTAACGGTCTCTACTTAACCCTTTAAGCATAACATATTACTGAAAGTGAACTTCTTGTATTTCTTCTAACTCTATCGGACATCGAAGTATATTTTGTACTGTTTTAATTGTTTAAATGTATTGATATAGACGATCTGTTATGATAAATATTCATTGCGTCTTTGAATGTCATTGCAACAACATATCTTGTTGAAGCGCTATGGAGAACAATGATGATCAAAACTCTATACAAAGCAATATCATAGTTGAAAGAAGTACACACGATAAGATCGAGAGATTAGCTCAATGTATAGACACAATGAGAGAAACACTTGTACAACTACAATTAAGATTGGACAAGCTACAGGAAAAAAGTGAAAAACCTACAGGATGTGGATTTTCGTGCAGTAATAATTCATTCACACTATGAAATTATATCTCATCTTAAAGGGGATTAAATGATGTTTGTATGAAACGTTATAATGTTTACTGTCTTCTCTTATATATATATATATATATATACACACACTCAGACACATGAATATACATATATATATATATATATATATATATATATATATATATATACACGTAGTTCGTCCTATCATTCCTCAGGAAATACTTCAAAAGAATTTCATTTCAACCCCTTAGGCTATACAACGTTAATGACATATCTATGCTAATCACATGACTATCCTAGTACTATATAAGCAGATGTGTCAGACATGGACATTCAGCACAAAGTTCACATGATGCACTTTTGCTACACCTCACGCTTTCTGTCATGAGATTCATATACCAATTCCTGTGATCATATATAACGTACATTGCTGTCTTCATTTTGAGCTCCAACCATGGTGAGTGTTATCATACTTTCATATCACTTTTTTTCTATCTAGTAACGAATAACATTTTCATTTCATATAAAAAAAATTGTCTTGTTATATATTTTATATTACAAAAAAATATGAAACTAGAATTCTTTTTTTCCTTAGGGAGTAAATTGCAGAACATGCGGAGAGGAGTTTCCTAACAACTTGATAAAAAGAAGACATGAGGAAAGATGCACTAGTGAATCTCATCAGTGTATCATTTGCCATTCAATTCTAAATACTAAGCAAGCTCTACAAAACCATACAGTATCTTGCAAAAAGTCAATAGAAGAGAAAAGAGTTGAAACTAGAGGAAAACGCGCTGCAGAATTAGATGCAAGATTACACGATCAAATTTTAGATCAACTAGATGAAGACTCGCATCAGGATCAACCTAGTATGAGCAAGAAAAGAAGATTCAGAGACAACAGCGAAGACTCAATATGTTCTCAATGTGGACAAAATCACTGTATGTTACATAAATTTAAATGCAGACAATGTAAAAAACATTTTGCAAATATCAAATCTTATCAGAGACATAGACAAATCCATTTCAAACGTAAATCTCCTCGATGTGAGTGTCACATATGTCACAACACACACTCCACTAGACAAGCCTTGGCTGATCACATAGAACGAGAACATGCTGACACACCTCCTGCTTTGCAAGTGCAGACATTTAAATGTTGCGACTGCGGTGAAACTTTTGACGCACATTACAAATTATACACTCACCGAATGAAACACTCTCATACACAATCACATAGACTGGATGAGCCTACCATGAAGATGCCATGGGAAAAGGACAATGCAGTTTTACCACCCTGGGTAGCTATAGACAACAAAGGAAATACAGTAACTGATCATCTATTTAAGCACACATACATGGAAAATCGAGACACTATTCATTCATCTCATGACCCAGGGAATGTACGAGGATTATACAATTTTCCAGTAGATGATTACAACGGAGAAACATCTATTATGAGAACTCATTTGGATCGCATATTGAGAGATGAAACTCATTCTTTTAAAATAAATGTGGCCTTTGGATTCATTTTGAGAAACATTGAAACAGGGGAATACAGATATTATACCCCATATTATAACAGCACAATATTAGAACACCCTTTCAGGATTAATCGAGCATCTGACATCAACGAATTAGTCAGAGAGTTAGAGAGATACACATCATTAGAAATGCTCATGAAAGACCGTGAATCTACTAAGTGGCAGAAAGTATACATTTCAAACATTACTTATTTTGTTTATAGGATGGGTTACCCCATTGGCACAAGGACCAAGAAAAACCATTACTATAAAGTTCCCAACTACATCAGTCACAACAAATCTATTGTATCGCTTGACACAAATCAATGGAACAGAAAGCCGTACACTGATAACTTATGTGCATTTCGATGTTTAGCGTGGTCAAACGGAGGCAGAGTTCGCTTAGAGAGTAGGACTAAGGATTATTACAACACATGGCGAGTGTATCAAGAAGACCAAGGTATTACTGATCTCCCTGCAAACGCTAGAAGATACAAAGGAATATACTATCAAGATTTACCAGATTTTGAGAAATGTTTTGATACCAAAATCCAAGTATATACATTGAATGATGATTTGTCATGTCGACGTATCTATTCTTCAGTTTTTTCAGATACTGAAAACGAAGATCAAACCATATTTTTAAATTTGTTTGAGAATCATTTTAGTCTAATAACTGATTTTGCTATATATGCCAAAAAGTATGCTTGCACATTCTGCAGACGTCTCTTTACAAGAAAAAACAAGTTGATTCTACACGAGAAGATTTGCAACAATCGAGTAACGTATAAATTTCCTGGGGGAATTTACTCCCCTTCCTTAAGTATTTTTGAAGAAATACAACAAACACTAGGAATTGAAGTAGAATCAGAACTGCAATATTTTCCTTGGTTTGCAGTGTACGACTTTGAATCGGTTTTAAAACCTAATACTACAGAGCAACTTACAGAGGACGGGCATAACACAAAATGGATTACTTCTCATATCCCAGTAGCTGTTAGCATCTCTTCCAATGTTGAAGGTTACACTGAACCTACATGCATTGTAAATGAAGATCCAGATAAGCTAGTACAATTGATGTGTGATCATTTAGAAAAAATTCAGGTAGAAGTGTGTACATTAAGTAAAAAAAGATGGCAGGTATTACAAGCTAAACTAAATGAAAAGAAAGAAGAATTTCCTACTTCACAGGTAACAAAGGAATCGATGGAAAAACACAATAGAACAGAGACAGATATTTTTGAAAGTGAAAATCTAAATCCTGATCCAAGTCACCCAGCGAATAAATCTGAATTGTCACCGGGAATACAGTGTGATAGTTTATCAAATGAAAATGAAGCAATTTTTCAACAGGAAAATCAAGATAATATTGACTCAGATATATCACATCGGGAGGATCAGGATAATCTTGACTCAGAGATCGGAGGGATGGAGTACCAGGACGCACGTAATTTACACTCTTCTAAAGTGGAAAATATTATTCAACGTTTCGAGAAGTATATGTCAGTTCTTCCTGTTTTAGGTTTTAATTCAGCCAAGTATGACTTAAACTTAATCAAAAAATATTTTCCTAAGCATATGAAACTTACAACGGATTGTGATTATGTTGTCAAAAAGACAAATCAGTATACTACAATTGTGACATCAAAATTTAAATATCTAGACATTATAAACTATCTTGCAGCTGGGTGTAATTACTCAAAATTTTTACGAGCATATGATATAAAAGAGAGCAAAAGTTACTTTCCGTATGAATGGTTTGATGACATAGAAAAACTAAAATATGAAAAACTTCCAAGATACGAAGCTTTTTTTTCTAAGCTAAAAAATGATAATGTTTTACAATCTGAATACACAGAATGGGAAAAAAAGGTGAGGGACCACCTCCATAGAATGGACATCAAAAATATCAAGAACTGTTACATATATGGGAAAAAAACAACATGACCAGGTTTGAGGATTTTTTACAGTATTACGCAAACTTAGACACTGGACCGTTTGTTCAAGCAGCTGTCAAATTACAACAGTATTATTTTGACATGGGAGTAGATGTATTTAAAGTAGCTATTTCTGCTCCAGGCGTGGCAAGAAGATTGTTGTTCAAATACGCACGAGCAAATAATAAATATTTTGCCAGTTTTGAAGAGGAGAACAAAGACTTATTTTATAAATTCAAAAAATGCGCTGTCGGAGGACCTAGCATCATATTTAAAAGATACGCCAAAGTGGGTGAAACTAAGATTCGAAACAACCCAGCAAAGATTTGCCAGAGTATCGCAGGATATGACTGCAATGCGCTTTATTTATACGCCCTTTCTGTAGAACTCCCTGTTTTGTTTCCTATAAGAAGAATGGAAGAAACAGGATACAAGGCAGAAGTCACTTGAAAACACTTAGAAATGTATCAATGGTTAAATTGGCGTTCAAAAACCGATGGAGTGAAAATACAACACAAATTAAACTGCGGAAAAGAATTTCCTGTTGGGCCTTATCGTCTAGATGGATTTGCTTCTGTAAAATCAGACACAGGTCAAAATAAATCCAGAGCATACGAATTTAATGGATGCTGGACACATGGACATCATCCCTCACTCTGCAGATTTAATCACACCAAGGATGGGAGTATAAAATATAGCACATCACAAGAAACATTAAAAGGACAAGAAAAAAAGAGGAAGCATACTGAGGAAAAAGAAAAGTACATTTGTTCAAGGAAAATTGAGCTCGAAGTAATATATGAATGTGAATTTGCTCAATTGAAAAAAGATCACCCTGAAATACAAGATTTTAGTACACAACTTTTTCCAAAATTTTACCTACAGCATCGTAATAAAGTTTCATTTCTCACTATTTTAGATAACATAGAGTCCGGAGAACTGACAGGTTTTGTGCAAGTAGATATTCACGTCCCGGATAAATGGCCTGCAGGAAAAGAAAGAAATGTATCACCCTTTGATTACTTCAGTGAAATGGCACCTATTTTTTGTAACGCTGAAGTGCACTTCAATGAGTGGGGTCCTACTATGCAAAAGTACAGTTTATCTCAGTTGTCTAGTGATTTCACTGAGTCACGTCATTTGTTAGTGGGTGGAATGTCTGCAAGAAGAATTTTCTTATCCACAGATTTATTACAATGGTACATTCAGCAAGGAATGGTAGTTACTAAAGTATACGAGGTAGTGGAGTATCGTTTTGAAAAATGTTTTGAAGGTTTCTGTGATTACATTTCAACAGCTAGACGAGCGGGTGATGAAAACTCAGCCAAAGAAATTTTGGGAGAAACATGTAAAGTTCTGGGCAATGCCTCTTACGGCTCTCTGCTATTAGATAAAACAAAGCATACTAACGTGAAATATGTACATCATGCTCATGAAGCTCATTTAGCTATTAATGATCCTCTTTTCAAAACGGCATGTTCTTTGCCTGGAGAATTGTATGAAATCGAAAAATCAAAGAAAAAAATTGATTTGGATATTCCTATTCAATTAGCATTTACCATATTACAAACAGCCAAATTAAAATTATTACAGTTTTATTACAATTGTTTGGATTACTACATAGACAGGGAAGATTTTGAAATCACACACGCGGACACCGATAGTATATACCTAATCATGAGTGGATCAAACTTGCACGACATCATTAAACCAGAGAAAAAAGAGGAGTTCAACTCTGCTGTTTACGGTCATTGTTATGACATAGATGAATTCGGAAATCCCTTCAGGGCTTCTGAAGAGCACTGGTTTCCCAGATTGTGTTGTGATAAGCATTACAAATATGACAAAAGAGAGCGAGGATTATTTAAATTGGAAGCTTCTGGAGTAGAACTGATAGCATTAGCTTCCAAAACTTATCACTTAGTACGGACTGATGCTCCTGACGTGGTAAAAGCAAAAGGAATAAACAAAACGGCCCTATCGGATCCACATGAAGTTTACATTCGCGCCTTGTTTGACAAAACTCCAGGGTCTGCTTCAAATATGGGTTTTAGAGCAATACACAATGCAATAATGACATACATTCAAACTAGAAAGGGTTTTAATTTTTTCTATGTCAAAAGAAAAGTGTTGGAAAATGGAATAGACACGACCCCACTCTCAATCACTCTTGATCCTTTTGAGGATTATAATACAGTAGTTTTGTCTGAACTGGAAAATTGCTTGTCCAATGACTATCGATGTTTAATGTTAAAACATGATCATCTATTTACATCATGTACTCAATTATATGTTTATGAAATGGCTGTTTTTCATCAGAAATTAAACATAGCTGCTGATATAATAAAAGCAAAAAAGGACAAAAAAATTCAGTCTTTATCTAGAAGAATACAACCAAATACAGAGTGGTACGTTGTAAGGGAAGATGTAATGCAAAAAATAATATGGGACAAAATAAATTTGATTCCCCATCGTGTTATCCATGAGTTACAAAAATTAAAAGGAAAATTAATCGTACAACCGGGAGACAGATGTAGCAGCTACTTCACGTGCGGGCTTTCAAGAAAAATGGCAGAAATAACAAACCCAAAACAGTTTCCGGGATCCAACATGATGAGTGTATTTTGGGAAAATTTAGCAGCAGATGAAGAATTTATGAACATGTAATAAAAACTAATAAGATATATTCAAACGTTTAAATGTTTTTATTTGATATATAACAAATACACTGATACAGATTATCATCATTCGTACTTGGCACGAGCAAGCAGATACAACGTTCACCGTTTCTCATATTACAATGATGGACAGCTACATAGAAGAAATCAAGGAGGCAGTGTTCCCAGCCTTGAAAGCACCTTGTAATAGCTGCGTCTCCGGTGTAAGCGGAAGTGGAAAGACTACATTAGTGCATAAGATACTAAAATTCAAAGACGTGATATATGATACTCCAGTGCATGAAGTTCTATACTGCATGTCAGTGGATCAACCGTTATTTACAGAAATGAGAAAATCAGTCCCAGGTCTAAAGTTCAGAAGAGGAATCCCGTCCGAAGAAGATCTTAACATCTTTACTGATGGATCGCGACATTGTATAGTAGTATTAGATGATCTAATGGAAGAGGTGGTAAAAAGCGTAGAAGCTCAGAATCTGTTTACAAAATATGCACATCATAAATTTATCTCTGTTTTGTATATAGCTCAAAATTTGTATGCTCAAGGAAAATGCAGTCGAAATTTAAGTATGAATACTCATTATTTCTTTGTTCTATGTAACCCTCGTGACGTAAATCAGATAAGCATATTAGCAAAACAAACAGGTCTAGGGGAAACTCTTAAAAAAAGTTACAGAGATTGTGTTCTGAAGAAAGCTTATGGTTATCAATTAATATCTTTACATCCCGCAGACGTAAGCAGACATCTCACCTCTGATTCTCCAAGACTTAAAGCTAGAATATTTACTAACATTTTTCCAGGAGAACACTTAATTACATATATATAAGAAATAAAGTAAGTAATAATATGAATATTTCACTTGTGTTTTACTTGAATATAATAGATAACAAAATGCATAAATATGGATATCATATGAGACCTACATTCATTCCGCTTCTATCAACGGACATGTCAACATCTTGTGTATTACGCTGTGTAACAATACTTTGTTACAACTCATTGATTGATATTTTTATCTTAGTACAAAAAAAGTAATATTTCTATTTCTAAAAATGTCAAAGAGATTAAGAGACTGTAGTTCTTATCTCAAAGTTTTGCTTTCTGGTGATAGAATACAAAGTGAAGCAGTTTTAGTGACTGCTACTGATAAACAAATCGAATGCTTAAGTGAAATAGTAAGAAATGTTCTACGATTACCTGTTTCAAACAAAACAAAAAAACTGATAAAAGAACATGAAAAAATACTTTTGTCTTTAGCTGATAAACATATCACATTAAGTAACAGATTAAATATCATTCAAAAATCACACAGTAAAATATTAGACGTCTTACTATCAGTTAAAAAAAAGCTTATCCCTTTGTTGTGAGAAAACATACACAAATCAACTCATAATAAACGTTATACCTGTGTATTGATTTTTTCAACATGAGAAAATACATCACAATACCGTTTGAGGATTACTCAAAGTTTAAAAAAATGGAATCCAATCATACATTTAACGACGAGCAGTCTTATATTTACTCAAAGAACGGAGATGGTGCTCTTGATAATCCGGCAACTTCCCTTCCCGATCCTGCAACCTCTTCAGTATACGATTTGTCTGATAAGGCTTTGGAGTCAGATACGGAAAAGGAGGATCAGTCAACGCTCCTGCAAAAGGAATCTTATCCTGTTCCATCTCGTCACGGTGATCAGCATGAAGTATCGTCTCAGTCTGAGTCATTTCCAAATCAGAGTCCCTCCTTGAGTCAGAAAAATAGTCAGCAGAAGAACAAGAGGAGGAATCAATCCTCTCACTATCCTTTTTCTTCTCACCCTGATCAGTCAAATTCGCTAAAGTCTGACAAATCTCATCCCTTGCCTCAAAAAATTTCTTTGGATCACTCTTACCCATACGATTTAAAAGTCCAGTCACCTGACGGGAAATACCAGGAGGTAAATCATCCTCCAAACACGGTTGAGAAGAAGAAGAATGTACATCCAAAGTCTGTGGTCTCTCACCCTTTGAAGAAAAAAAAGTCTGGACTCCGACAGGAGGAGGGGAAGGAAAAAGATCCGGAGTTGAGTGAGAGATGGCACCAAAGGGATTCGGAAATCGAGGATCATCGGAGTAAAAAGGAGACATCACGTGAGGTTGATAGTAATGAGGCCAATGAGGTTGAATCACGGAAGGGGGAGTCATCCACAAAGGTAGGGGAATCAGACTCATCCCTCTCCCAGGAGGGGTTGAATAGTCTCTACTCATCTTCTCACTCACTTTCCAAAGGGGGGATTGATACATCACCTCAGCGTGGACAGGAGGATGATTTGGTTTCCCAGTCCTCCCATTCTCAGCATTATGATACAGACTCCCATCTGACTGATCCACATCATTTTCCTCCGTCAACGGAATGGGGTCGTCGTTGGAATCGAGCTGATGTACGGAAGGATACAAAGAAGAGCGGTGTGAAGTTGCCACATGACACTGCTGATCACTCTTTACATCCGACAGTTGAGTTAAGCCACTCTGTTGTGCCACGCCCTCTTTTTGATCGCACAGAAGAACCTCAATCGTGGAAGAAACGTCACGTCGAGGAGGAGGCGGTGGAGGAGGTTGACTCAAAGGACGGGAGACACGAGAAGATTGTTTCCCAAACTGATCAGCATGACGTTCAGCTGCACACGTCGCTTCCATCACAGCATGCACCGATGCAGCCGCCATATTTGCAGCAGAATCAGGAGACATCGGATGCACAATATCACAATCATCCGGAGCAGAAGGCTGAATCGATTTATCGGGACTCGGCCATGCAGTCAGATCAGGGATGGAGGAAACCGGAGAACAAGAAGGAGGATCGGGCGCTCCGGATATCAACCTTGGAACAACCCCCGCCACCCGGTGTGCCAGCTGTGAAAAGAAAAAAGACAACATTAGAAAACACATCATTACAAAAGGTAGACACATCCAGTAAAGCAGTCACAGTTAGGCATAACACTCGACCTAAAAGGATCAATGCAGGTGTGCGTTCTGATATCTGGGGATCTCAATGGATAACATAACAGGAAAAAATCATCAGAAACATGTTACAAAAATGTCAGGTTCCAGCTCTATAGTTTCGAAACCTAATGAAAAAGAAATACAGGATTATCTTTCTACAATATATTATGATACTAAACATCCTGCTGGTTACACTGGAGCAGCTACTGTATATAAAGCTGTAAAATCTGAGGGAAAATATAACATCAGTTTAAAACAGATCAAAACTTGGTTAGCAGGACAAGATTCATACGCTACTTTCAAGCAAACTAAAAAAAAATTTCCTAGACCTAAAATAATTGTAAGTTCTAAAGATCAAATGTGGGACTGTGATTGTTTATCCCTAAAATATCATTCAAAGGACAACAATGACTTTGCTTACGTTTTAGTGTGCATAGATGTATTTACACGATTTATGTTTACAGCGCCTTTACTCGCTTTGCAAGGAATACTAGTAAAGGAGGCATACAATGGTATCTTTAAATTCAATGAAAAACCGCAGACTATTCGAACTGACCATGGAAGTGAATTTTTGAATAAAACCATGAAAGAATATTTTAAAAAAGAAGGAATTCAACACTACTTAACTACTACTGAAATCAAAACATCACACGGAGAACGAGTGATCCAGACATTGAGAATGAGAATAGCTCGAATGTTCAGAGCAAACAACAGTTTCAATTGGATAGACCATTTGAGGGACATCACCGAGGGTTACAATAATTCACAGCATAGTTCCATTCATTCTTCTCCTGTTGAAGCTATGTGTGCTACAGAAAAAACTGAATTATGGCATTGGCAATATAAACGGAATGATACGGCTACAAAAACGGGACCTAATTTGCCTTATGTGTTTGAGGTAGGAGATCGTGTTAGAATGGCATTTTTGAAGCAGTCTTTTCACAGAGCATATGACCATACTTGGAGTAAAATGATATACACTATTACAAATCGCAAAATGCAACAAGGTTTTCAGAAATATAAACTTAAAACCTGGGATAATGAGGAAATTGTAGGAGAGTACTACAAACAAGAATTACAAAAGGTATTAATACAAGGAGAGAATGAGTCATCTTACGAAGTTGAAGACATTATTCAGGAACGAATTGTAGGTCCCAAAAACAAAAAGAGAACTGAAGTATTGGTCAAGTGGTTAGGGTGGAGTTCTAGATTTAACTCTTGGATCCCCAAGAGCAACCTGGCAGACCTTCATCGACCTCAGGAGAGATAACATCCGGACACTCATCACAATATACAAAAAATGTATTTGTATCTGACGTCAAAGAACACCAGTGGGTACAATGGTACCAATACTGGAGAAGATTTTGTTGTAACTTTACCTGCATCATACTATTTTAGTCGAAATGAGATGTGGGAAATCGGATTAGTAGACCTACATTTTGACATACCAAAAAAAACTGTTGTCTCTACTTCTAAAAGTTGCAAAATAATACACGTTTACTGCGACTCAGTAGAGCCATCAGTGTTCAACGGTGGAGAACGAAAGCTGCTTACATGCACCAGGATAAAAGATTGCTATAGATCCATTTTTTATCCTACTCATGTTCGATATGCACCATTATCTCAAGAACGTATATCAACCATCCGGATCTACTTAAAGTATCAAGACGGAGAGCCAGTGTCAGTCGACGGGTTGACATCAAGCTGCACACTACACATAAAGAGAAGCAAGTATTGACACATCACAAGTTATACAAGGATAAAATTACTTTAAAAAATGGTGTTAGTACCTTTAGGAGTTAGTATGGATAGTTGGACTCGTAGTATTAATCCAAACTCAAATAGATCATCTGACAGTGGAACATTTACTAATGAGTCTGGATCTGGTTCATTCAAACGCGTTGGATCTGTCTCTCGCGAGACAAACAAGAAATCCAAAAAAGACAGATTGACCAATGTGATAAGACCCAGGTTAGTGTCTCCTATTAAACAAGTACTAGATCAAACTAAAGAAAAAGAAAGACTAGCAGACGGACCTGACACTACAAATGTTTCCTTCAACATGGCTTCCACTAGCAGCGGGATGGCTGGTAAAAAACAAAATAAGTCAAAGACGGGTTCAAGCGGGAAAAAAATTAAAATAAAAAAAACATCCAACAACACCTCTACTATAAAGAGGTTGCAAAGGAAGAAGAAGAAGTTTGAAGTTTAATTGTTTTATTGACCATAATTCACAGCAAGCCATGTTCTTCATAATACAGTCAGTCGCGTACATCAACTAGCACGCTTACAAATATAATAATACTATGTTTATCACAAATCAAGTTGGGTCACTCACAAAGAATACAGAATGGTTCGTGATGGTTTCCACGAGCGAAAAATTATGCACATTTCAGTTTGGTTTGTCCGAGGAGATTTTGCAATATTTGATTCATTGAACCTTGAAGAACAAGCTTTTGCATAAGGATCTGATAATGATGTTGCAGAGATTGTATAATAAACTAGACATAGACCAATCGGGCATCCAATGTTCGTTTTCCAGTGAAGTATGTAGTTCAAGTTACTAGTAATTCAACTGTTAACTGGTAGATATTTCACAGAAACGTTTGTCTTAAATGTTTGAGACAAGTAATTAGAAAGAGGCAGGAATATTTATATTACACTGACAAATTTATATATTTTGTTGTTTAGCCTTAAAGATATCAAAACTCAAAGAATGCTGCAAATCAGCATCAATTGTATTCCAGAGCAGCATGCCCCTATAAAGAGGACTGCTTCTATAAGACTCCAGAACGGGCCTGCTGACCTTCAATCGAATCTTACTGTTAGCTCTCAGAGCTCTGGCAGGTTGGACCGTATGATCAACATCTCTAGACCAGCGATACATAAGACAGCGATGATGCGAGGCTCTTCTAGGGGCCAGACGTGACACTTTGCACCTAGTGTGCAGTACATCAAGGTCAATATCTCTGGGGTCCCGGACACCCACACAAAGCCGAAGACATTTATTTTGGACTACCTGAAGTTTACGCACAGCTGTAATTGGACCACTGTCGACTATATAATCACAATAGTCAAAGACTGGAAGAATCATTGTTTTATAAATTCTGATTGATAACAACTCATCAATATTTGTCTTAATATTACATAATTGCAGAAACCTTGAGTAGGCCATGGATCTGACCTTTTTGCAATGTGCCTTGAAATTTAGATCATGGTCAATAACCACCCCAAGGTAATTAAAAGACTTGACCTTCTTCAAAATATTATCACATAATAAGACAGCACACTCGTCAAGATTTGGCGGATTACAAACAGGGTAGCACCACATTACTTGGGTCTTATTAGTATTCACAGTCAATTTATTATCAGCACACCAGGCACCAATATTATCTAGGTCAGCTTGCAATAATTGGGTTAGGATGTCAATTGATTTGCCACTAACCACCAAAGCCAAATCGTCCGCATATAAATAGTGAGAGCAATTTTCTAGGACAGATACAACATCATTGATATAAATAATAAACAAAAGTGGTCCCAAGACAGAGCCCTGGGGGACACCACAGGTAATAGGTTTCATACAGGAAGTTACATTATTAGCTACAGTGGTTTGATGCCTACCACTCAGATAGTCAGCAAACCAAGATAAAGACGACTCGTCACAGCCATATTTGGATAATTTTTTCAATAAAATAATGTGATTAACCGTGTCGAAGGCCTTTCTTAAATCTAAAAACACTACGACTGAAAGTTCCCTTCTATTTCTGGCCTCATAAAGGCACTGGACTAATGAGAAAGTTGCATCAACAGTGGACCTACCGGGGGTAAAACCAAACTGGTTACGGTCAAGCAGGTTGTTACTCAACATATGAATTATTAATTGCTTGTGAACACATTTTTCTATAATTTTACTGAATATGTTCAGTAAACATATTGGGCGCCAGTTTGAAACATCATTAAGAGAACCAGATTTTGGGAGTGGGATGACACATCCCGTTTTTAAATCTGGCGGTAAATTAGAACCCGCTAGTGAAGCATTGACCATATGTAGTGCTATAGAAGGTTTGGATTTAATAACATCTTTAATTACACAGGATCTTATATTTGGTATCCCGGAACTCTTTCCAATATTTATATTCACGGCTAATTTTTTTATATCAGCAATGCTGCACTCATTAAAAGTGAGCACCGCGGGGCTTTGAGGAATGTGATCCACAACATTAATATTTACATCAAATTTGGCTGCTAACTCCTCCCCAATGTTTACATAATAACAATTTATAAAATCGGCAGTGTCCTTTTGACCTACCGCAACCCCATCCTGATCATATAAATTCATGACTGGGGTAGCATGTGTACCCTTCCAAATGCTATTTATGACTTGCCAGAACTTCCGTGGCTCGGCCTGATACTTAATTAAACTTGAGACAATTAGGGCACGCTTTTTGGCTTTCAGTAACAGTTTTACTCTACCCATCAACCTCTTGGCTGTATCTGTGTCAACCTGTGCACGTTCAAACTGCATACGCCTAATAGCCCTCCTAGCCCTAATTAGGTGTCTCTTTTTTTGTTTAATAATAACACATATTTCATGATCAAAGAAAGGGTCTTCAGCTCGGACTTTGAAACTCTTAATAGGGTGATTTTGATCTAAATAGTCCCTAATTTTGTCAATCAAAATGTCATATTGATTAGCAAGCCCCTGATTTTGGAAAAGGTGATGCCAATCTAGTGCCTGTATATAGTTAAAAAGGTGTACACTGTTATAGTTTTTGTATGATCTACCGGTAATTAATTTAGGGATTACCTTAATACATTTCTTTTGTTTCCTGATTACAAAGATGGGTACATGGTCACCAATTAGTTCATTAATTTGCCCATTCAAAACAACGTGCTTACAATTTGTGTAGAAATGATCCAATGTTGAAACCCCATGTCTATGATAATAGGTGGGGCCCTGATGCAAGAGTGATAAATGAGTCCGTCTTAAGAAAGCTGACATTCGTCTATATTTGATACAATTTCTACTTTTACTATTTACATTAAAATCCCCCATGATCCATATTTCTCTATTGTTAACACTATTATCCCCAACACAGTCACTTAAATATTTGTAGCAGGCTTTAACACTGCCATTTGGCGGCCTATAAACAATAAACATGTACCGGTATTTTTGGCCCGGGTATTTTGTTTGTAAACAGAGACACTCAATATCTGGGTTTGAGATGGTAAAGTCAGGACAGATCTCTGTGTAAGGAGCATAAGTCTCACTCACATAGCAAAAGAGAAAGGCTCAGTCTAACAAAAACCTTGGGAGCAAGAAGAAGTCCTCCTCTTCATCATCATCTCGGAAAAAAGCTACATCTTAAAACATAGACAATGCAGGAATATAAATTTAGTGAGACCGAAGAGGGATTTTCTTCTAAACTCTCGGTGTTTGACCCACCAAAAATGGATACATCTATAATGGACACAGAGCGGGTCAGATACTACCCGAAATCTGCAATAAGCGAAGGATCGCCATTGGTGTTTCGAGTAGAACCCTACACAGGAGGATACATAGATGGAGCGAACACCACAATGACTGTTGAAATGAAAGTATTAAATGAAAAAAATGAGCAAGTAACAGAAACTGATTTAGTTGCACTGTCAAATCTACCTTTGAGTAGTATTTTTAGTCAAGTAGCTGTAACTATGTCTGGAGTTGAAATAAATCCTGATGTAGGATCTATGTATCCATATAAAAACTACATTGAAATGTTACTCATGGTAGACAAAGAAGCTAAAACTTCGGTAGGCGAGCAAAGAGGCTATTATCAAGACTCAACAGGTGCAGTCGGGACTACCAATCCTGCGCTCACCGCCGATGATCCCAATGCTGGTCTAGTTTGGCGTCATGGGTTAACTAAAACGGGGAAAACTTTAATAGTGAAAGGACCTTTAGGTGTTGATGTGTTAGATAAAGTGCAAAAATTTTTGGTAAATGGGATTAATATATATTTGACGTTCTATCAGAGCATGGACTCATTTAGACTTTTAGCTAGTGATACAAGTAAAAGGTATAAATTGATAATAGAAAATATGTATCTAACTGTAAACTATATTAAGCTAAGACCTGAAGTTCTTGTGCGTCATAGTGAACTGCTAGCCGGAGGGAAAAACGCGATGTATCCATATCCTCGTACGTATTTGAGGAACTACACAATACCTCAAGGAGTAAACTCTTTTTCCATTTCTCAAGTATTGTCTGATCGAATTCCAAGTCTCTTAGTTCTAGGATTTGTAGATTCCGATGCTTTTGCAGGTTCATTAATAAAATCACCATTTAATTTTGAACACTTTGATGTAAACTATATTGCGCTGCAAGTCGGATCTCACAGCGTTCCAGATAGACCAATGGAACCAGATTTTGACAATGATAAGTTCTCTGAAGAGTATGATGCATTTTTATCTGTCACTAGAGGTCAAGGAAGTACTTTTTCCAAAAAAGATTTTTCTTTAGGTAACACACTCTTCTGTTTCAACGTACAAAGTCATCTTGACATACAAGATGGCGTTTTCCCGGTGATAAGAAAAGCCAACACAAGACTGGAAATTAGATTCAAGAAGAATCTGACTAAATCGATCGTAGCTGTGTTATACATGTTAACTCCAGGGTTATATACAGTGTCAGAATCACGGATGATCACAGTAGAATATTAAGATGGCACAGGTGAAAATTCATTCACGAAAACCTCATTACTTTTATGCATACATTTAGCATTGTATTTCTGTCTATATTTCTATATTAGGTTGTGGTGTGAATAAAAAATAATTATATATATATATGAATTTCTTTTTTAATTTAATAAATGTACAATAAAATTATATCAAGTATTCGTATTATGGGGTATCACTTTCTTGGTGAAATTCTCTCACCCTCAACCAGCGCAATGTCTGACCCTCTACCATGGTGACGGAGTCACCGAGGGAGTCATGCATTGAGCCCAAAGCGGGAGGGGAGTATTTTTCCGCAAAAAATTTATGACGAGGAAAGGGTGGGTGTTAACCATATACACTGTCCATGGTATTTAGGCCGTGCGGGGCCGTTGTACCAAGGCGATGAATCCAATTGAATTCAATCTTTAGCCGCAGACTTTTGGCCTTCTTACTGTGCGGATATTCGTGTATGAAATCCAGTATGTAGACCTTCATGTCTTTGTCGACGTCATGTCCTTCTTTGAGGAAATGACGCTGAACATCATTCACAACTTTACCTTTTTTGGTGAAGTATATGTGACTGTAAAGTCTCTTTTTGACTTTACGTTTGGTTTGACCTACGTATTTGATTTTGCATTTTTTGCACTCAACGCAGTAGATCAAGTTGGAGCTGTTGCACGTGACGTTTGTCTTTGTTTCAAAGCTCAGTTTGGAGTCTCCTTTTTGGATTCTCCCCGATGTGTCTAACATCGGGCAATATCTGCAATTCTTTCGATTACAGACATTGCTGCAGCTGGATCCGGCCTTCGGTTTGGCGAAGGGGTTGTACTCACATCTGGCTCTCACCAGATGGTCCCTCAGGTTTTTAGGCCTGCGGTGACCTTTGACAACCTTTCGGTCCCAGATGTCCTTGGTCGATTTTGATCGGCCTAGGATGTCCCAATTTTCGTCGATCATTTTTTCTAATGTTCGGTCATTGGGTCGGTAGGTGTTGATCATGTAGATCGGGGCCGTGCCGTTGGCTGGCCTTGTGTCCTTGGGCTCAGGACGCAAGAGCTGTGCCCTGGTGCTCTTGAGGCTTTTTTCAAAGGCCTCTTCTAGAACATACCTCGGGTAGTCTCTTGCAATGAATTCAAGTATTTTTTCCTTGACGTGTCTCAAGAAATCTGTGTCTTTGGTGCAGATACGCCTCAGTCTGAGGAATTGGCTGTACGGCAGACTCCGCTTACTTGATTGCGGATGGGCTGAATCGTAACGGAGAAATCAGTCGGTTTGCAGTAAAGATCGGTGTACATCTTGCGTGTTTCATCGAATTTTACCGTGGTGTCCAGGAAATTGATCTCATTCACGGAATATTCCGAAGTGAATTTGATCGTGGGGTGGGAGTTGTTGAGATATTCTAGCCAATTTTTCAGGCTTTCTTCACCGTGTTGCCAGATGAAGAAGATATCGTCAATGAATCTCACCCAGAGCGAGGGTTTCTGTGAATGGATCTCGAGGATTTTCTCCTCGAGGACTGCCATAAACAGGTTCGCGTATGAAGGGGCCAATCTCGTCCCCATGGCTGTACCACCTATTTGTAGGTAGTTCGTGCCATTGAACTGGAAGTTGTTCTTTTTAAGAACTAATTCCAGAAGGTCAACCAGAGTGTCATTTCGAGGCATCTCGAAATTGCTTCTCTTCAGCATCAGTAGGTCTCTTATACTTTTGATACCCTCCTCGTGGGGGATATTGGTGTATAGAGAGCTGACATCGAGTGTGCCAATGATCGTGCCTACTGGTAGGCATCTTTGGCCCTCGATGATGTTCAAGAAGTCCGTGGTGTCTTTGACGTAGGAGTCTACGTCTCTGACAATCGGTTTCAAGAAACAATCCACAAAGGCAGAGATTTTTTCCGTGGGGCAACCATTCGCGCTAACGATTGGTCGTCCTGGCGGGGGTAGGGTTCCTTTATGGATTTTTGGGAGGAAGTAAATCTGTGGTGTGCGGGGTTTGTCGCACAACAACAGATTAGCTACCTCCTTGCTAATCTCATTGTTTGAATGCATTGCATTCACCTTGGCATTGATTTCAGCCTGGAAATCTTTGCTGGGGTCTTTGTTCAGACGTTGATATGTGTTACCATCATTCAGTTGTCTGAAGGCCTCTTCCACGTAGTCAGAAGTGTTCATGACTACAAGAGCGCCCCCCTTGTCGGCGGATTTTATAGTGAGGTCTTTGTTTTTAGCTAGGCTTTTTAAGGCCCTGCGTTCTTCAACCGTGACATTTTGTTTACGGTTGATGACCGTTTCACTCTTCGCTAGACAGATTTCATTAAAATTAATGAAAGTCTCCAGATTTGCGGAGCCCGGCGGGGGGTTCCACTTGGAGGGGGGTTTGAATTTCTTCAAATCCTCCGTCCTGGAGTAGGGGGCAGTGGTCGGTTGTTCAGGAGTCTCCTGTTCAACGACCTCGGCCGTGTTCTGATTCTTGGAGAAGAATTGTATTGTCCGCAATTTCTTGTGGAACGCATCCAATTCCCGCTTCAAGTCACCAGGTTCGCTTTTGAATCTGGTTGGACAGAATTTCAGTCCTTTTTCTAAAAGGCTGATTTCCACTTCCGTTAGGGAGTGGTTCGAGAGATTAACCACCAATTTGTTCTCCTTCGGAGGACAGGATGAGGGTTGGTTTGATCCTGCACCATTCAATGGTGTCGGATCGGGTTGGTTTGATCCTACACCATTTGATGGTGTCGGATCGGGTTGGTTTGATCCTACACCATTTAATGGTGTCGGATCGGGGCTGATGCGGGTTGCCTGAGTCGTTTCACTATCGTGAGTAACTGTTGGGGGTAGATCCGGGGTCGGCCCTGTCGGGTGTCCCCGGGTCTGGATATTGTCATGTACTACCAAATGGTTAGTGCTTGAAATGGAATTATCAATTGCATTAGAAGATGACATAGGAGGACAGTTTATGTACTGTTGAGATTGATTTATTGCTAAGGAACAAAGATGTGAGAGGATGGAAGTGTCCTGTGAGTTCAACTGTTCGGCCCTAGTGGCTTGAGTCACTGGGTTTTCTTGTTGTAGCTCTTCCTCTGGGGGCGTTTGCCTCCCTTCTTCTTGTTCTCGTTCTCCTTCTGGTCCTTGGCTTGGGCCTTGGGAGAGCTCTGACCACCTTTTCCCTTTTGGTGTTGGTGGCCGTAGTGTCGGGGGGCCTTGGCCTGTTTGTTCAAGTCCGCCCCCCAGTCCTGAAAAGGGCGTTTTGTGCCCTTGGGACCCTGGGGGTTTGGTGCCGGACCCTTCGGTTTGAATTGTGGGTCCAGGATTTCTTCGTCCGTGGCTTTTAAGTCCATGGTAGAGGGTCAGACATTGCGCTGGTTGAGGGTGAGAGAATTTCACCAAGAAAGTGATACCCAGTGTATTGACTCTGGTGTTAACTATATGACCGCCACAGAACCAGTAGAATCTATAGGACTAAGCAACTATAGCTTCTATCTACAAATACTCACGCACCTGGCTCACAACCATGTGCCCCAGTTGAACTCATTTCACTGAAATGACCAACATAAGTATCAATGTATACTTAAAATGCCCGGACCTACTGCACACTGGATGTGTATAGGCCCAGCCATGCAAGTCCACCACTGTGTGGCACTGCATGGCTAAAACCTGATTTTTTCTATTTTTTAGAAAACAATCACCTTACAATTCTAATTGTACCCTTAATGCTTCTGATGAGTCAATTGACGAAACCGAATCACTTTGTTGCTAAAACTGAAACACAAACAAATAAATATTTTTTGGGTTTCACCAGTCTACTTAGTCACCAGTGTCAAACTATTGGGTTGTTCTACCTATAGTACACCCTATGGGAATATCAGCCTTTATAGGCCTATAACCATGGGTTGGACACTAACTTCTAAGACATGACTGGGGTGTGAGATGGACTGAATAAATTTCAGACCATAATAAATAAGTCCCCACTGGGACTTAGTCTAGTCTACAGCTTGGGTGGTCTCCCACCCAGCTCTGACCTTGACCCAACACATAGACCTATCATAGGCCTAGTTTTGGGACACACCTTAGCAACAAGATAAACACTGACCTGGATTGGTTCTAGGTTGGTCACATGGCACTCTGTGAGTTGTAGAGGGAAATCAAATCCCCTGGTTCTGTGTCACATTCGGTCAAGCAAGGGTCCACCCCACACCTCGTCTGCAAGTCCGCCCGGACTTGCTTCCTACAAGTATTCGTATTATGATTCATTTCAATCGTATCATGTATGTTAAAAAGAAGTACTCACCCTAGAGAGTCGTGAAACTTTCATTCCTGCTAGTCGACGTTTCCATTTCAAATATCTCCCCGACGTCAATCCCGGAGGCCGAAGAATAGGTGGGGATTGATTGATCGGGTATCCAAATCGGGGATCTGTAGTTTTGTCGTCTTCTGAAAAAAATAATTTCAAACGATTAAAAATGTTAAAAAACGTACATTATCCATAGTACAGCCCATTTTAAATATCAATATATAATGATATACATTTCATTATAAGATAGAAAGAAATCATAATTTTTTGTGTAATATCATTTTACTCATACGTTTCTAAAATAAAGACGAGCTGTTTAAGTAAAATGACAGAACATGCTATTATTAAAACTATCTATTCAGGTTACATTTTTAAAATTCAGGATATATGAGTTAGTAACTATAGTTAGAAAGAGACCGTAATGTAAGTGTGTTATTTTGTTAAATGCAAGACACTACTCACGCCGTGCTAAAATATGATGCGATACCCGCTTCTTAAAGTAACACCCGACAGCGATCATGACAAGGAACATCAAGACACACGTCACTACGCTGATGATAATAGGAATCCAGGCATCATCCTCCTCATTTTTGCTGCTGCTGGATATGTCAGGTGGGATGGTTTGGTCGTTTACAGGATCATCAACCTACATGTAAAATATCAACCAACATATTTCATTTCTATTTTTCTTAATTTTGTATATCTGATATGAAAAAAAACATTTTCAAAAGATCGAAACAGAGGTAGTAGTATGTTGATAAAACTGAGAGTTAAATTATAACTCAGTCAAGTAGTTTCAATAAATCAGGATTCATTGTAGTAAAATTTATCCAAATAATTGTTAAATGAGATTTTGTATCCTTTTGTACTTATATATATAACATAAATATAACAAGATAGCGTTTTACGATGTGCTTTAACTTTTAGAGGACGACCAAAAATTGCTATTGCTAGATGTGAGGTCGAAAATTTTAGCAGGAATTTCCCTGAAAAATGAGTCATTGCTGAATCTCATATAGTTATGATGACTATAGTCCATGCTCATCCTGCTATGGCATCAACTATAGTTGATGCTCACCCAACCATGGCATCAACTATAGTTGATGCTCGCCCGCAAAGGGTTAATTTCAATCAGGAAAAATAAAAGAATAAATCACCTGTGACGATGTGCTGCTCTCTCTTCTTTCAATGGTAATTTGAGTCATTCTGGTAGTACTAAATGATGTAGGAGTTGATTTCAGATAAGAGAATGTAGTACTGGTAATGGGTTTTGCTGATTCAATTTCTGGGGTCATAGTCGTTGTAGATGTATCAATGTAAACATGATCAGAGTTTTTTGTGCTAAATTTGGATCGATCATAATCCTGACTATTGGTCATGACACTTAGATGAGTTGTAACAATGGAGTTGCTAATCGATATAGCACGTTGAGATGTCTCAGTAGGGACAGTTGGAAGAACAGTTGCTTCATCAGTCGTCTTGTGGATAAGTGAAGATGGAGAGAAAGTTGTTGTCTGTCGCTCGTGAACGCCCACCTCCTAAAAATAAATCATTTTAAATCACATTTTATTTTTTTCACTTTTTTTTAATCCGATTATTATACGCATATTAGAAAAAAAGAAACAAATTGTCATATCATGATAAGGTGTTAAGGATTGTAAGATTGAAATGAAAATTATGTAAATCAGTGTGATCAGGATCCTCAGTATTTTTCATATATGATAAAAAAATTTAACTCAGATATGTTGACCCAAAATCATACTGTTGACAGTGAAATTCTAAATTCAAAATCAATTGAAAATTCAATTAAATTCAAATTCAAAATCGTTCATGAAATGTCTGAATATAGCTCTTTGGAATCTGTATTTCCACATCAACATTGAAAACTACATTTGTGTGGGAGTGGAGGTTATAACGACTATGCTGCAATTTACACAGTCCCTCTGATACCATAGGTTGTCGGAACTACCGCTAGATGGGGGTGCTGTCCTGACAGTGCAGAGCTGTCTTCCTAAGCTTAAACCGTGGTACAATATTAATACCCAGCGTTGATAAGTCTACATTTCAAAAATTGTATAAAATAAAACATTTTTACATTAAAGGCACACGGAGCTCAGGACCTAGCCCTGCCGAGTTTTGTACGCAAATGACGTCGTGGGTTCAGTGCGCCTTTAACTATGTTGAGTTCACATTAAATATAGCAATAAACCATCACTCTGTGCTTACCGAGCAGTCTGTGTCAATTTTCACATCAGGAAATAGAGATTTCAATCTGTATACCGCCTCACAGTCCACTTCGATTTGCTCTGTTAATATGACTCTCTCCAAAGTACCGAATACTAGTAAAAAGCGCTGCATCACATTTTGAGATAAGGCACTCCCGCGCAGATCAGCTGTGATCGGTGGGTTCTGTCTCAGCGGGTACACTCTACTGGCAAGTACGTCTGGTAGAGCGATAACTCCTCGACAGCTAATGTATCCCGGTAAGCATGTACACACCACATTGTCTGCGCACTGAACTCCAGTTGTTTTATGTAAGCATGAAGAGAATAAAAGGATTTGAAGCCAAATACGCATCACAAACATGATGATACTTTCGCGCTCTTGTTGTGTTTCAAGCGACAATGCGTACTGCGCATGCGCGAAAGTATGTTTCCGGTGACACAAAAACAGAAACATCCGAGGGGGGTTACAGCGATACTACACCTGTTGACAAATGCTCCATCTCCGTGCTTGTGTCATACAAAGATAGCTTTTTTTTTTCTTTTTCTTGAGGTGCCACATTATATCGGGATATTTAATACACAGTAAGTGCAACGCATATTTTTTTATTAGAAATTTAGGTAGATAAAATAAAAAAATCTCACTGTTGTCAGTAGACGTATGTGTGTTGGATACCTCCTCTGTATGGTTCAAGATAAGTTCAAGTCAGGTTAATGTGAGACTCTGCGGATGTAGTTGATTCCAGCTGGTATACATTTAAACAAAACAAGTAAATAAATCCTTTTTTATCGGTAGTGTGAACTAAACATTGTATACATTACAAGTCACGTTTAAACTGTGTTACATGGAAATGCACCAAAATATTCAAGCAAACAATGTCACATCCTGTTTATGTGTAAAACCGTACATCCTAATATCATTAATTAGGTATAGTAACTAGATAGGTCTATAGAGAAAAATTAAAATATAAGAATATGTCAATTGTTGAAAACTAGAGATAACTTGTCTAGAAACCAAAGGAGTAAAAGTGTGTCCGGAATAGAATGTCCACTCCTTCTACTCATATTGGAGTTGACCGCTGAGTGACCCTGCATAAACTGACCACTCATTAAGTTGACCCATGGTCAACCCTGCAGCAATCATTAATGTAAATGAAGTTTTCTCACGAGAAGGAACAGGAATAAAATTTTATAGATGAGACTATTTGAGACAATATTATCATAGTATAGCAATTACCAGTTGGTAATTTTACTATAATTACAGGATGAGTAGTAAAGTTGCTTCCGCTTTACCCTCATGTGTATTAAATCCTGTTTCAATAATTCTGATGTTTAAATAATGCATGAAAATAAAACCTCTTCAGATAAAGTTTTATTGCATGTGGAAATTGAAATGAGCGCATTTAATTATTACTGAGGTGGTATATAAGTATTCTTGACGTACTGATCTTCATGTGTATTTCAAATGCACTGAGGGATCAATCACACAACACTCTGGTCAACATGGCTGAAAAAGAAGGTCCAATTTGTGATGGACGTGAAAATTGGAATACTGACATGGATCATGTCATCAGGATGGTAGACCATGATCTAAGGTGAGTAAATTCATTGTTTTATAAGTTGTTCATCATCTGTTTGTAATCATGACTTGAAAGGAGTAAAACAAAATATATGTATATAAAAAATTCAATTTGAAAAAAAAGGTTAATATATAGAGCTACATACGGATCTAAAATACATCTGTAATTTTCTTTTTTTCAGACATGGACTGCATTCTCTGAATGATCTGACCGCTAGTATTGTTGCAGTGGTGAATAGGATCAGCAATGCTTGGATTTATGATGACAAAATCCATTCACAGTTGAACGATGCTACCTTTAGTTTCAGAGATAGCATGCTTGGGGTAGAAGAATTAATTCTCAGTTCTCATAGAGTGATGTCCTTCATGGTAGCCTCAGGACATCCAGCACCTCTATTAGATTATGGAGATGTGATGCGTATGAGGCAGTCTAGACGTAGATCCTCTATGATAAGTAGTGTACGAGAAACTCACAGACTCATATCCGAGCTGAGACAGATCCCTCCTCCCACCGTACCATACAGCAATAGCAGCATGATGATGCATGAGTTCTATGATCAAGACAAGTTTGATGAAGTGGATCATGATAGTGATCATGATTCATCTCAACATTCAGAATACTTGATTTCTCCTCCAGTTCCTGTCTCCTCACCCGTCTCTAATGTGAGCACGCATGTTGATACTGCTTCTCCCTGTATAGAGGAAATGACATCGTTTGCTGAAGATATAGCCGTGACAAAAAACACTGCTAAATCTTCTCAAGTCGGTTGTAGTATAGAAAAGACCCCCAATATGATTGATGAAATTGCACACAGTTTTGCTGTCAAGATTAGTGATGAAAATGTGATGAGTGATGTTCCTACTGTGATGCATTCCCAGACTGTAGTTCCTGTACCTCATTTGAGTCCTTTGCAGTACATGTCACCAGTGCATTCACCTGTGTATGGAACTCTGTCTCACGGTGCTTCTTTTCATTTTTCCCCCCACCATCCTCATCCAAACTTTTCTCACTTCGGACCACCTGCTGCTCAATTCCTCTGCACTCCTCCTGGACATGTTGTTACTTCTAACCGTGTCTTTCCAAATGGTGACCCGTTTGTAACAGCTTTAGGACCACCTCCTCCTGTAGCTACTTTAGTGTATTCTAACACATATGCGCCCACTCCTGCACCTCCTCCTGCGCTTCCTCATCCTATCTGTCATAGTTCGCCTGACTTGGTAGGACATCTGCATCATCATTATGAATGCGATGACTTGACAGTGCTACCCTCTGATACTCCGACTCATACAGTGCATCACTTACCTGATACTGTGGTACACGACATGGATACCGGGAATGCTGTAGTAGCTCAGTAAGTAAAACATTTTTGTTTGTTGTATATTGCATTGATAATATTAACTTATTTCAAGAGATAGACTGAGAGATTGATACAGAGTAATAATATGAGAAATAACTGATCCATTTTATTTCTCAAGATATAATTATAAGTATAAATATATCTTATAAATATATCTAAATTTGAATTTTATTATTTCAGTTCTGCGGATGCTGAGTGGGGATGGCCAAATCTACCTAACTCTCCATTGAAGGATCTGGATATGCCGTCTACCATCACTACATTCGATGAAGATTAAGACATAGAAAATGATATGAAAAGAGAAAAGACAATAAATTCAATAAAGATATTTTTTATTTGAAATATATGGTTTTGTTTTCATTTCATTGATATATTCGTATAAATATATATATATATATGTGTGGTGTGTGTGTGTGTGTGTGTGTGTGTGTGTGTGTATGTGTGTGTGTGTGTGTGTGTCTTGTAATCCGTACTCCGCTGTAGAAACATCATACTTTGTAGAATCGTGATACCGTCAGATGTTTTCCCGTGTCTGCAGAAGTAAAATCATAAACATAAGTGATACAATAACAACTCACATGACGTTTAAGTATTCAATTGAAATTTTTTTGTTGTCATAGAAAAAATAGAAAGAAATAATTACCACACATCCATCGTTCTTTTAAACTCTTTCTGCATGGGGAGTAGGCCTTGCGGGTTACACATACTGCAGTCCGCGTCTGAGTGTTGAGCTTTGTCGCAGCAAAAGATGTGAGCATTATAAGATGGAAACTCAGCATCTAGTTGAGAGTCCAAAAACTCAACAAATCTTTTGAACTGTTCGTAGCTCAACCGTATTCCCTCCCTAGAAGGTAGCAGATCCCCTTTAGGATCTCTTTGATGGATAAGCGGTTTATACCACTTCCTCAGACTGACACAGCAGTAGTCCGGATCAACCGTGACATACAGCATATGTCCTAGAGATAGAAAGTATCCCATGAAATTTTCATTGTCTGTAAGACTCAGACTGAGTTTAATATCCTCAGCCTCCTTCCGGATCTGATGGATAGCATCAAAGTTCAACGAGATGCTATATCTAGCGCCTACTCTCTGCATTTTATCTATGGAATTGGTTTTCCATAGACTTAAACGCAGGCAGCCTGCCCCAACCTCAGTTTTATCAGGTTGCTTATCTAGATATAAGTTTTCCCCTAAATTGAAGAAAAGCCTCTGACCTTTTGTAGGATTTTGTGATGGATCGTTAGAACCCATGAACAACCTCCCCCTGCATGAGATGTTGTCGGCTACATCAGGATTAGTCATGACTTCATTCTGATATAGCACAGTACCCGCTGTCATCTTGACAGGTCTAGTAGTGTATTTAGACTTCTTCTTAGCAGGAGTCTGAGGAGTGGGAGGTGTTTTTCCCTTCATGGTTGGTGTGGGAGCTAAGTTTAGATCTAAAGTAAAATTCCTTCTTTGAGCGATGGATAATTTTTGAGTCTTACTTTTAGCACCCCCTTTTTTTGATGTTGAGACTGCTACCTTCTTGGGTCTACCTCTACCTCTCTTCACGGGAGTAACCTTCTCAGGAATAAGCTCTACTACATTGTCGTCCTCTTCTTCTTCTTCTTCCATGCTTTGGACTTCCTCAGCTTCCTGTAATAGAATAACATATTTCATATCATGTAATAGAAATGTAGCCATCTGTTTTTATTTATAATACAAGAAAGTTAAGCAAGTTTATTCTATAACAGATATATGTTATGAGTAATATGTCAAGTAAAAATACTCACAGAAAAAAATATGTCATCGCTGGAAGTCTGATTCTCTGAAAAAACTTCAGTCATAGCTTCTTCGAGTAGGTCCATGTTGTATCAGGATGTGCAAAATCAAGTGGTGTGTGATAATCTACTTGCTTGACTTTATATACCTGCAGCGATTATTGTAATTATCAATTAGAATTCAATGTGTGTACTTAGCAGGATGACAGAGAGACAAGATAAATCACAATGTATAGGTGGTATGAGACGTAGCCTTGGGGTAATATCAGCCACATAGTTGAAGCATTCCGTACAGCTTGACATGAAACTAGGTCAACAATGTCTTTGATGTTTAAGGGTTGATGTATGATTGTATGCATTTACGTTGTGGATATGAGCAAGTCAAATAACATAGAAAATGATATTTGTCATAATGTATGAATAGATGGTAATGTATAGAAAGATTCTTAATGTCAATATGAAGAATCAAACTTTGCTTGAAAGTTTCCTTAGATGAGTCTATATAGATATAATATTTATATCTACCATATAAACCCATGGTTATACTGTTTACGATCCTCCTTATAGAAATCAAGTGAAATACCCCATAAATCAATAAGATATGAAATCCTTTTGATGACCTATGATCATTTTAAGGTCATACAATACCTCACATTCAATTTCAATGAAATCGATAATCAATCATCAGAGATAAGGATACACCTGCTATGATATGACCCCTATCCTACTACTGACATAGGGGCCTGGCCTGGCCCTATCTTACAAAGTGCCCCTATCTTACAAATGTATGTAAGATAGGGGCTGTTTGAGAGTGGCCCCTATCTGACAAAAACTTGTGAGATAGGGGCTCTTTGCAAGATAGGGGCTTCAGGTGGTCCCTATCTCACAAACGGCCCCTATCTTACAAAACTTTGTGGGATAGGGGCCGTTTGTGAGATAGGGGCCTCACAACCCCCCTCCCCCCCCCCCCCCCCCCCCCCCACACACCTCTTTGAAACCCCATTTCTGTCTTTCTTTTTTTCTGTTTTAAACTGATTAGTATTATTGGCGATAATAATACACTGGGCAGGAATGCATATCCCCCCTAATCATAAATGAAAAAGAGTCACGCAAATTTTGGGGGCAACTGGTTAAGATTAATTATTGGAGATATGCAATTCTAAGATTATGGGAGAAAAACAGGGCGTCTGGGCACCTCGAGAGTCTGCCCCTTACTTGGCATTACCATTTCCTCATAAGAGCCTTATAGTAAATCATAAATTATAGCTATAACATATGTATCTACTCTACTTCTAAAATATAGAGTCCCTGGAGTTGCCTAGAAAATGAAAAAAGTACACTATTACATTTATTAGCCAATAGAAATCACAACAACAACAACAACAACCCTTCAAGAAATGCTTGTTATTGTGTAACTCAACCATATTGAAACGGAAAACGATAAGAATAGAAGGGGGTCCCGTGTTTTCATATCAACCGTCATGCACAGCTCCACCCTATGTAAACATGTTTATCCTGGACATTGTTAGGGACGAATTCCCGCCGAGGTGGACAGACGCCCTGCTGTTGTAACCAATATGTAGCAGTTTATACAACATATCATAACGATAGACAAAGGCTGACTGGGGAACTTGTCGGGGGTGAAAAACAAGTGCATCGGTCCCAAAATTAGCAAGGTATATCACGACTTCATTGGTGTAAAAGAAAATCCTCAATGTGTAAATATCAGGAACATTGACACTAACTACGCTAACATAATTATTGTGATTTGCGGCCTTTAAGGGGAAAACCTATCCACGCCCACATCACCACCTACATAAAGTCACCCTGCAGGTATCAAGGTGAACTCCAGCATCAGGTTGCTGAACTCAAAAGTAGATCTATTTTTAAAGTGTTTTTTGGGTTGAATAATAACATATACATAAAGTCGAATGAAATTAACCTAGCACATGGGCATTGCATTATTACGCTAAGACACCTTGACTGCTCTGTACATTAATAGCGTTGAAAAACACGGTACGATGGACTACATATTCATTATATCCATCATTATAACAGAGAAAACTAATTTCACTTATTAAATAATGCAATTGTATAATGAGTGATGAGTAGAAAGTGTATCACAGTTGATGAGAGCCAGCATATCTGATTAACGGTAAATAATTAGAGAATAATTCTGGTTTACATGAAACACGACTCATAGTTTTTCTTAATGGCAATTTTAAAGGTGTTAAGACATTCAATCTCTGTGTACATTGGTCATAACTGATTCGATCTACATATGGCTCTGTAAACTACTAAAGGGCACTCCTGAGTACCCTAGGTTTGAGGGACCTTGGAACAACCATTCTCCTACCCACATTCCCTCTTGTATAGGGATGTCTTCTTTTTCTTTATCAATATTTGAATCGACTAGTGTTATAGAATGGTAGCTGCATGGCCCTTCTAATATAAAGTTCTTGACATTTACCCTTTTCATGTAGCTGTTCAGTGTTATATCTTGGATTTCTTTTCTAATTTTACATTAAATATCGCACGAAGAGTTCTAAATTAATTGCAACTCTCTATTTTCCCCTAAATTATCCCTATCCCAAACATATATTCGACATAATCAAAGGTTGGTAATACCATACTATTATATACATCAAGAGCAACGTCTTCCTCAACATAGCCTCTGACTCTGATATGTTGATAAAATCGGAACATTATTATTTAATCTAAACACAGGTTTAATATTAAAATTACAATTTAATGCCATCCACTCAATTTTCTTTTCATTTACAGTTAAGCTGTTCCTGATACACTAGGTAACAGTGGTAGCAAATTATACATCTTAGCAGCAGAGGTAACAGAGATAACGGCATCGTCAGCCTACAATGTAATATCACCATAATTATGTTATACTTAGGGATGTAGAAGTTGTATCATTAGCAACTGTACATTGTTGTCTCTGATTAAGATGTAAAGAATTTTTTTTGTCAAAGTGGCTTTTAATAAGTTTAGTAACTGCAATGTAAATGTCACGGAAAGGACATCAATTTCACCAGAACCTATTCATTCAGAGGTTAACGGTAGTTTACATATTTTTGAATCAATGTATAAGTAATCAATATAATGTATTTCACACTTGACAGAGTAAGTTGTTCCTATATTAACTTGAATGAAAAGTCTGCTACTTGGTGAGGTCGCCAGTTGAATTAAGCCACTTTAACCCCTTCCACGCAGTAAGCCAATATATTGCACAAAATTGCATTGAGTTACAAGAAACCCAGTGGTGAAAGGGTAAAACAGTGTGTAAGTGTTGGAGCGCTGGGAATGAACACACACTATTATCCCACTTTTTTCCCCAACTACATCTGTTAAACTCGTGATGTCCTTTATAATTACATGTGGTAAAGATGGCCTAATCTCCTGAAACCAGGACATACTGGAAGCGAAATATTTGCAAAAATTAAAAAGATGAACTCAAACTCATCAACCATATGAAAACAATAAAACTAGTATTGTCCATAAGAATCGCAGTGAAATCAATATCACTGAATCAACTTTTTCTTTGGTGACATATCATTCTTAACAGTGATTATACAACGTGTATGCCAAAAAGTGTGAAAACTACCTATGATAGTCCGTTTGTAATAGTCGTTGTATAATGATTATAATATAAACTGCACTTTATTATTCTGAAAAGGGAGTTCAAAACTTCTTTTGGTTCATCCTATGAATCGCCAGGATGTATGAATATTAAAAAACGGGACTATCGATGTCTGACAGGACTTCTCGTTAGCCTATATCACTAATGGGCAAGGAAGGCTATTCAACTCCATCAACAAAGGCTGTATGTATACCCCCTACATCATCTCATTTCAATAGTAAAAATGCTGCCTCTCTGAGTAACTACGCGGACATAGATGTATGCGATTCGGAGAATCTCCTTTGATTATCTCCATCTAGAAACTTTACATTATCACTAGGTGTGATACCAATTATTGTAGGTATAAAAGCCCGAATGTCTATTGTACTACCCTCCATGTCCAAAGCTCATATCAAATCTCTTTTAAGAAATTTCAACCACGAGATCTACATATATACTAACAAAGGTCAGAGCAATATGACAGAGGAGTCTAGGGTCAAGACGGTCCGTATGGGCCATGTGAACCTGCTGTGTCGGGTTTAAAACGATATCATCAGGTTCAAGGTGCCTAACCCTTTAAGGCCCACCAAAAAAAAGTATTTGCTGGTGATGGGGGCGAGCCATTTTCACAGGAACCTTCCCTGGGCCGAGCCTTTGCTGATTCACATAGAGTTATGTTGACTATAGTCGATGCTCGGCCAGCCATGGCATCGACTATAGTCGATGCTCGGCCCCAAAGTGTTGAGTGCATAATCCTACTTGCCATCGATTATCGATATTTGAATTAGTATTGGTGTTATTAATGAGATAACTTTAGATAATCTACAATTTGCTTTCAACGTGTATGCAGACAATGTGTGGTGTTTTTCATGTGAGCGAACGCAACCTTGATGAAGCTGTGTACAACTGGTTCTACCAGTATCAACACAGACAAAATACAAAATTGGTTGTTTTCTCTCACTCCAAACCGGAATCAACCCATATGGTTAATCTACAGATGGGCGACACCATTCTGTCCCCATTATTGTCTTGGTATCCTTCTGCACAAACATTTCAACCTAGAAAGCTCTGTGATCAAAATTGTGAGCAGCTCCAGTAATAGATGTGTTATGCTGCGTAAAATGCATCATAAAATCCCCACAACACCCACTGCCACCCTGATCTACAAACAGTATCACCTAGTATTGGATTACTGTGGCTATTTATATAATAGTATAACTGACACTCCACATTAGAGGTTGCAACACACCCATAACAGGTGTCTATGAATTTGTCCGAATGTATTATTAGACACCCTGTATTATGATCGTCACGCAAACACTGGTATAGATCTGTTTGTCAGATATGACATGCAGCTTTTGCTATTATTACACAAACACTTATTGTGCATAAACTAG
Organism: Harmothoe impar; assembly: GCA_947462335.1. NCBI lineage: Eukaryota > Metazoa > Annelida > Polychaeta > Phyllodocida > Polynoidae > Harmothoe > Harmothoe impar. The sequence goes on from OX381705.1 coordinate 52,830,992, forward strand.
GTTCCCTTGAGCTAGAATTCCAGCAACCTGTGCCGGGTGGGGGTGGGCGAGTGATGCACTCACTCTGACAGGGGTCTGCTCATGTGCCTGCATGGACTCTAATATGATGGGTTACAGGAAAAGTCCAGTGTGCCATAGAATTGAATTGTGGAATCAGCTACATGTCCCTTGCAGGAAAACATCATCCTGAGATGGATTCTGTGTACGGGCCAAGCTGAAGGACACTCACCTTTTCTTTGAAAGGTTGAGAGAGCGCAGTTCTCACTGATTCGCCATATCTACATATCATCATTACCAACATATGTATTGTTCCTTGTATATCGGTAATCAATGATGATAGGCCCTTTTGTTACAACATTCTTGATAGAGAAACCTTTCTCCCTGGAGGAAGTAACAACAGCAGTTCATTTTATTTGTGTTGCGAAAGAAATAATTCCAAAATCAATACCTGGAACTGGACGATGTATTTCTCACATAATTAGCTCGTCAGGCAACTTGATGCAATGTATTTTATAAACCATCGTTCCATTATGTTACCCTTGAGATGCAGCATTCAACCTTGGCCTGACCCTACAAGCTGCAGGATATATAAAGGAATAGCCGACTCAATTAACTCTCTCTTTGTTTAAAGAGCCTGAGATTTGGATATCATGACAGCTAAATGTGTTGGCAGTGCTCTCATTGAAAACAGTGGGACCAATGCAAAGGTTTGATAAAGTGTCTATATATAAGTATTTGATGTGTGCACGCTCTACGCAGCATTTTTAATCAAATATCTGACTGTTTTGCTGTCTTTGGCATTATAGGAAGGATGTATTAAGTTAGTGCTCTGATATCCGTGTAGATATATAAATTGCTGAGCGAGGAGGTGGAACTCATATATACTATTATCATGAATGTCTACTATTGACGTTATTTAATAGCTAAAACAATATGTTGCCCTGAAATGGCCACTCCTCTTTATTATGAGACTACAGTAAGAGAGAGCTGAAGGGTTAGCATATTCAGTGTATAAGGTGAACCATTGTTGAAGTATTTTCCTAATGTTAATTGTGTAGTACATGACGGTCATGTACTAGATGGTCTGAAACAGTAAACTGCTTGTAGCCGGACATAGGTAAACCAACACCCCCGCCACTGCATGGTACTCGATAATTCTTTTTTTCCGTATGGGCGGCCATGTTAGTTCTGAGATCGCAATCTATCGTGAAGTTTCGGCAGTGACAACACTCACACTCACACACACCATAGCTTGCCAGGAACAAGCTAGGTGACGAGAGCAGCACAGGAACAGGAACTGATTGCCTGTGACAGTATGCACACAGTGGTTGCGGGAACAAATCCACACCAGTTAGAGTGCTATAGTAATATCCTAATGTTTTTCAATGAGATCACACAAATATATATAAAAAATAAATAAAAATTCTGTTCCCAGATGGGCTGCCAGATGGGGCCCAGGTGGGCTGCTTACCCCAGGCCCACTTTGTTTTGACCAGGGCTACCAGGTGAGGCTCAGATGAGATTGCCAGGATTTGAATTGGGCTTACCTAGTGAGGATCTAAGTGGGGTTCACACATTGGAGGCTGGGGTGGGGGTATGAATGCAGGAATCTCTTCCCTTTATGCAAAGAAGAGAAGCAAACAGACTTTCTTTGACTGACTACAACCCTGAACACATTGGGCGACGTAGTCAGGGTGCATGACAGTCTGAAATGTAGTGATAGGATTATGTCTTATTCTCATGCCAGAGGAAATGTGTCTGCATCAGAGTGCCTCTTGTCCCCTGATGCATATTGTAGCACTAAAAGTGCCACATTATATGAGCGGAATGAAGATGGAGACTTGGGTATGAAGTATTGGTGTTTTATTGGTACATTGGTATTGTACAATAGTTGACCACCTGGAGGTTACTGTCTGGACACCTGGCATTACATGACCTTATATCCTGGTCTTCCCTGGTATCCCAGAATTCCTTCCGGTGTTCTGATTGGTTAGAAATAAATGCTGTAAATCTACTGGATATTAGAAATTGACCAATGAATGACCTGCCCCCTGGTGGGAGGGGGAGTGGTGGTGTGGCCACCACTACCTCCATCCACCAGGTGGCCAGGCATTGTTAGTGTCACTTTGTTGTTGTCTGTTTGTTGTGTTGGCCCACGGCTTGTGCAGGTGGGGATTAGTGCTAGACTTGTTGATTGCAGTCAGCTTTAATTGGCAGTTACATGAAAGGCTTGTGTTAATCTTAGTATGGGGGCTAAACAGTGGTAGGCTAACATGAGGGTAGACATCATGGAACCAACATATAGTTTGAATTATGATATCTAAATCTGATGAACATCTGTGTGTAATTATGTATACATATTTATAATATATATTTGATATAAAATATGCTTATTATTATCATAATCATAATTATTACATGATATTGTGTAATATGGCATAATATGCGTGATATACAAGGTAAGAGGGGATCTGTGGTGTGACAGGCACCCCCCAATGCAACTCCTGCACGTCCTCGTGCAGGCTTGTAATCCATCTAAGTATAATAATTCTGTTATTATCTGTCACACTTATTCATAAGTTCAGATTCAAGTGAAAGCAAATCTTAAGTAGCTGGGTAAATTTATGATTGATCATGAAAACATACAGTGAAATATTCGTGAGACATGGAGGTACATGATTATCGTCTATGACATTAATGTAGGACCTTAAATTTGTGTTGTAGTCGTGTAAACATTTAATACAATGGGTCCTTGGTCAATGCGTATGAATTACCATAGGTGTATAATACAAGAACATTCATATTTAATTGCTGTTTTGGGATAAATGGATCAGTTGCAATTGATAAAAGTGTTGTACATGGCAATCAATATGTGAGCAAAATGTTTGTCAAACCTTGGTCTCTGGCAATACATCTGATTAAGTTCTTCTAGATGTGGATAGGGATAAGTGGTGGGCATAAGAGTTATCACTGTGGTTGTTCTAGATAGTCAGTCGGTTTGTCATTGTTTTTGTCTTGATGTGTGTGATGAGTAATAGGAGGTATGGTATATACCTCATGATTCCCGAGTTGTTGGGATTTAATAGTTGATAATAATAACAGTAGTAGTCGATCGTTTGTAGTAGTAATAGTTGATAGTCGATAGTTGGTGAAGGATGAGTGTAAGTGCGCAGTACTGGCAGGGATCTACCAAATTAACTGTGGGCTGCTCCTGACTGAATCGATGTGTGTAGGGGTGTGGTCACTGGGTGACTGTGGAAAGATGGGGGGATGTGTGGAAACTTATACCCTTTGGTCTGGGTACAGGGTGGTGGCTATGTCACCCTGCCATGTTGGTCGTTATCACACTCCCATAAGTGGAGCTTTTGTTTGCGCGCTCCAGTGGTGGCGCCATCCAGGGCTCAGATTGCGGTCATCCTCCTGGTGTTGTTGACACCTGCGATGCATGCGGGCGGCCGCCTGCATACACCGCTTTTCCACTGGTCTATGGGGGGGGGTTTAATAAGAGTGCGCAAACTGTCCTTTCATGTCGGATTTTGACATGTTGATAATAGTTCTATTTGAAGTGTCAGTTTGTTAAAGGAGCAGCAATAATATGGAGTCGCCCTGCCACTTACGTGTGTGGTGAAATGGGTAATAATGGATTATAAGTTATAATAATAATAGTTGATGAAGCTTGTGCGCTTTTTGATAAAAAATACTGTATTTCCAGTATTTCTTTATGATGATCGGTGTGTCAGTGTCAGCAGTGCTTGTCATGGTGATCGTTGTAACATAGTTATAGTGGTGATCGTAGTAACAATTTTCAGGTGGCCCTATGGGGGATTTGGCCATAGGGATTTGTGCGCACCCGTGATAATAATAGTAATAGATTATAGTTTTTGTGTTTTACATAGTGCAGTATAATGATGTGCAGGAGATATGGTCACTTGTGGCGTGGGTCTGCCAATTACTTTGAATTGCTGTCGCCATGCCATATCCAGGGTCATTGATGATGTACAATTGTAATATGATGAAGCTTTTTCTTATACTTTGTAGTACATGATAGTAGTCGTTTTGTGATAAGTCATTTTGTAGTAAGTCGTAGTATTTGTCTCAGTGATAAGTTGTACATAATATAGTAATTGTTTTATAAAGCAGCTTAGGGGTGTGGCCTGGGACCGGTCGTGCTGCTATTTGTATAAGTTTGTATATATATACATTTGTAAAGGGGTAATTTTGTCATAGATCTATATTGCCATTTGACCTTGGTAAGAGATTAAACACTTTGCTCACCTTCTTCCGTGTGTAGGCTTGCAGTAGAGGCTGTGTGGACTTGTAGTGTTCCTGTTTGCTTATCCTCTCCTGAAGCGTGGTGTGTGTAATGTCAGTGGTCTTGTAGTTCTCTGCTATGCATTGTCAATGGGCGTCAGTGGTGTCTATACGGTTCATTTTAGAGATTCTGAGGTTTGTAGGGGTTCTGTGGTTTTAAGGGTTCTGTGGTGTTTTCCATGGTTGTGGTGGGGTACTTGTAGTCGTGGTGGGGTACTTGTAGTCGTGATGGGCAACTTGTAGATGTGTTGGTAGTCATGTAGACGTGGTGGTAGACATGTAGACGTTGTAGACGATGTAGGCATGTTGTAGGCGATGAAGGCACGTTGTGGGTGTTGTAGACACGCTGTGGGTGTTGTAGACACGCTGTGGGTGTTGTAGACACGTTGTGGGTGTTGTAGACACCTTGTGGGTGTTTTAGGCATGTTGTGGGTGTTGTTGAGTGGCTGGATGTCATGTAAAGTCAGTGGCTGGCGTGTAGAGTCAGTGGCTGGCGTGTAGCGTCAGTGGCTGGCGTGTAGACATTATGCTATACATGTATAATGTGGTAGGTACATGGTACACTTGCTAGTCTTGTGTAGACGTATTCTGGACGTTCTGGGTGTGTTCTGGCTTGTGTGATGATCTTGTGACGTCCATGACGGCCGGGTGACGTCCGTGACGACCGGGTGACGTCCGTGACGGCCGGGTGACGTCCGTGACGGTCGGGTGACGTCTGTGACGGCCGGGTGACGTCCGTGAAGTGGTGCTTGGAGTCTCCATCTCCATTGTAGTTCTGGTACTAACTTGTAGTAAGTAGGTACAGGTTCTTGAGGGTTCTCCACCACTCTGTAGCACTAAAAGTGCCACATTATATGAGCGGAATGAAGATGGAGACTTGGGTATGAAGTATTGGTGTTTTATTGGTACATTGGTATTGTACAATAGTTGACCACCTGGAGGTTACTGTCTGGACACCTGGCATTACATGACCTTAAATCCTGGTCTTCCCTGGTATCCCAGAATTCCTTCCGGTGTTCTGATTGGTTAGAAATAAATGCTGTAAATCTACTGGATATTAGAAATTGACCAATGAATGACCTGCCCCCTGGTGGGAGGGGGAGTGGTGGTGTGGCCACCACTACCTCCATCCACCAGGTGGCCAGGCATTGTTAGTGTCACTTTGTTGTTGTCTGTTTGTTGTGTTGGCCCACGGCTTGTGCAGGTGGGGATTAGTGCTAGACTTGTTGATTGTAGTCAGCTTTAATTGGCAGTTACATGAAAGGCTTGTGTTAATCTTAGTATGGGGGCTAAACAGTGGTAGGCTAACATGAGGGTAGACATCATGGAACCAACATATAGTTTGAATTATGATATCTAAATCTGATGAACATCTGTGTGTAATTATGTATACATATTTATAATATATGAAGAGTTTGGTTCCAAAACGCAATAAGCGCCAAAATACAAAATCGGGAGAAAACAGCTCAGGGGTATTGTGTGGGGTAAATTGAAAAAAAATGTGAAAAAAAAAATTGAAAAAGTACATTTATTTAGTAGATAGGGCCTGTCGAAAATTCATTTTTTTGCAAAACGCAATAAATCCAAAAGCAGTTTTTTTGCAAAATGCAATAAATCCACCTCACCAAAGATTGTTTTTGTATGTAGGACTGTTTATTCTTTTCTGTTTACGGTCTTAATAAGGCTTTATTGAATACAATATTGGTCTATATTGTTAATAGCATTATTTGAAAATAAAAAAACAATTTTATTTAGAAGGCATTTGAAATATGGACACAAAAACCATGTTTTATGATTTTTGTGGATTTATTGCGTTTTGCAAAAAAACTGCTTTTGGATTTATTGGGTTTTGCAAAAAAACTAAATTGAGCAAATTAAATCCTATTTCTAAATCAAGGAAAAATTATGCAAGGATTTTTAAAGGCTACTTGTTGGTGTTCTATGTATGTCCCACTATACCAAGAAAAAATAATATTGAAATAAAAATGGCCATTACTGATTTTATGGACATATGCAGAAAATCTGATTTTGGATTTATTGCGTTTTGCAAAATAACTGAAAATTGAAATTAAATCATCCTTTTTCTCCTAGAAAAAAAATCCAAGGATTTCAAAAATCGATTTCTAGGTATTTTATCTTTGGAACATTAATCATTAGTTATTAAAGAAAAATGCTTTCTATTCACCAATTTGTCAAAATCAAAAATACACAATTATCTCAAAACTCATAAAATGGATTTGTTGCGTTTTGCAACGAAACTCTTCATATATTTGATATAAAATATGCTTATTATTATCATAATCATAATTATTGGTTGGGTACGAGTCCCTTGTTCCCGCTATTGGTCAGGTCATTCGCGCGCGCCAAACCTCTGCTATCCGGTTAGGAGCGCCCCCTATGTTATGTATCTAGGCAGAGTGTGTACGTTGGTTACCGCTGTTGTTGTTTATGCCAGAGCGCCGCCCAGAGAGGTTGGACAGCTCACTGCTCGCTTGCTTTGTGTCATATTTAACGCGGTTAGGTTATTAATTATATATTTTTAACCATGCAGCCCTGCAGGAGCTGTGCGTTTGTGTATGACCATCGTAAATCGGCATGTCCTCAGTGTTCTACACCCACACATTCTAAAGGTGGGTTGGACGAGGAAGAAGACGAAGCATTCGAGTTGCGCAAGGCTGAGGAGCCAGGATCACCAGCAATGGATAGGGATCAGAATGTGTCCTTACAACTTAAACTGGCGGAGGAGAAGCAAGCCATATTAAAGCGTAAACTCGAGATGAAAGCTCTAGAAGAACGGCTGGCAGCGATCAACCTACAGAACGCCAAACTGGAGGAGGAATTGGCTTCGAACCAAGATGGCGGAACGGGGAAGAAGCCAGGCACGCAGAAGCCACCTCCAGGGTTCAAGCCTAAGACTCCGAGTACCGGATCGACACTGGAGGGTGAGCATGGCTTCAAGCGTCAACTTTTCTACGCTGACGGCACATTGGCTTCAGCCTCCGAGGGAACTTCTGCAGCGGCGACAACTCTTCAAGCTGGCTTAGAGTCTGTGGGTTTAGGCCTTCAGGCTCTAGGGTTGGCTACTGGAGACGTAAACAGCGCTGGATTGCCTTTACAAGGTGAGGGTGGTGGAATGTCTGGCTTCCATTGGTCAAGTGAGTCTGCACGCAGAAAGCGCTCACGACATTGGATCCGTCCAGATTTTCATCTACCTTTAGATAAAAGTTATGAGGAGATGTCCTATAGAGAGCTCGTATACGGTATGGTGTGTGTCACGGAGTGCATCATAAAAGCAAATGACGCTCGGTTCGACGTTTTGGGTTATTTGGAACATTTTAAATACATCACCCTTAAAGAGATTAGGCCCACCTACATGCCCAAGGCAGTGGCAAAATATGAACACGATGTGACGACCAAGGTGGCTTCGGGAGAGGTCAGGTACACGGCAGCAGAGCACACAGCGAATGCCACTCACTTTGGTATCGAATCTACCAAGGCCTACGTGGAAGCCATGCGTCTCCTACAGGGATCTTCTCAGTCAGGGAAGCCAGGTGGCTCCAGTAAGCCTTCAACGCCGAGGATATGGTGCCCGGACGATATCTGTGCGAGTTGGAACTTCACGTCGTGCCAATATAATCCTTGTCATAAGCAGCATGTATGTTGTGTATGTAGAGGCTCGCACAGGGCAAAAGGCGGCTGCAGCTATAACAGTAGTACCGTACAAGGTCAGCAACATCAAAACAGGAATGTCCAGTCCTCATTCTACCCACAGAACCAAGGCACCAACCAAGGTTACAGCGCGTCAAATCCCCATCAGCAGCAGGGGGGGGGGTACAGGTAGACGCCAGCGAAGAGCCTACCTGTGACGTGGTCAATTACGATTTGATCAGAGAAGACAGAGTTATATGTATGGATAGTATCAGAGACTTACTGGTTGCCTACATAGATTACAAGCCTCTTTGGGATATTAATTGTGTACATAATGTTTCAAATGTCCAGTCGCAGTTTAAACCATGTGGATGGAAGAATATGTTGTCAGGGGGGGATAATGATATATACGGTACTTGGGATCCAGATAGTTTGTTCTTGCTGGATGGGGTTATGCATGGTTTCAAAATCATTGATCCTTTAGTTAACATCCCTTCTTACGAATGTATTAATTATGCCTCTGCTACAGGTGATGCTTATTCCTTCATGAACGATATTATATTGAAGGAAATTAGTACCGGTAAACTTAGTGTGGTAGATAGAAAGCCGCATTGTGTACATGCTCTGGGGGCTGTTGAGAAGTCATCTGGTGGGTACCGCCCTATCACTGACGCTAGCAGGCCTGAGGGCATATCTATTAATAATTATATGTCGAGCACCTTTAATAATTTCAAATTCTGTAGCATCGACGAGATATGTGAGAGTTTAACCCCGAATTGTTTTTTGGCGGTAACAGATATAGAGGCGGCTTACCGTTCATGCATGATTCGTCCTGGTGACAGGAAATTCCAGGGTCTGGCCTGGAGTGTTGATGGTCAGGAGGTGTACATAGAAGATAACTTTTTGTCTTTTGGGGCTCGAGCCTCTCCATATATATTTAATAATTTAACTGACGCGGTTACTAGGTATATGAATGCGAATGGTTTCAAATGTTATAGCTATTTGGACGATTTTCTTCTCATTGGTGACAGTTTTGAATCATGTAAGGAAGCTCAGCTAGCTCTTCACTCTCTCCTACGTTCATTGGGGTTTAATATATCCTACAAAAAAGTCTTATCACCATCAAGAACCCAAAGGTATTTAGGTATTATTATAGACACTGTTCATATGAAATTGTTACTACCGGTAGACAAAATGCTTAAGTTAAAGGAGGAGCTCGCGTTCTTTGCTGGTCGCCGTCAGGCGACACGCAAGCAAATCCAGAGGCTATGTGGCATTATTGGACACTGCTCTACGGTAGTAAGAGGTGGGAGAACTTTTTCTCACAGAATTATTGGTCTGTTATCGAGTTTTAGTACCGGTAAGAGACGCATTACCCTCACCAAGAACTTTTTTCTGGACATACAGTGGTGGAATGATTTCGCTATTTGGTTTAATGGCGAAGCCAAAATGGTTGGCAGGAGGGTACAGGACAATGTAAGCATATACACTGACGCCTCAGGATCGGGTTTTGGTGCTCATTGGGGAGGAGACTGGTTGGCCGGCATGTGGAGTATGGACTTAGATGCTACTAGTGACAGCCACAACCACCTCTCTCACCACCCAGGGGAGGACATTCCCGATAATATAAACGTTCAGGAACTATACCCTTTAGTAGAATCTCTATGGAGATGGGGTCCTGCTTGGAAAAACTGTCGTGTTATTTGCTTTTCTGATAATACTCAAGTCGTCACAGGCCTAAATACCGGAAAAAGCTCTAATAATTATGCTATGTCTATATTACGTAGAATTTTCTGGTTGAGTGTATTATTTAATTGTCATATTGTAAGTGTGCATGTACCAGGAAAGTTAAATGTTATTGCTGATGCCTTGTCTCGTATGTATGAAAATAACATGAAGATCCCTACGGGTTTGTGTTGTTCCAGATGTACTCCTGTTGCGACGAAGACTGGAGACAAAAGCAGCAAAAGTTAGATCTTATTGTTGGTCAGAGTCTACTTGGCGAACCAAGGCTTCCCAGTGGAAGAAATACATATCTTTCTGCGCTCTTATTATGGTGGCAGTAGTTCCAACCACTGTAGATGTTATGTGCAAGTTTATTGTCTTCTTATCAGATTCACTGTGTTATGTGACCATTGATAACTATGTATCAGGGGTCATTAGCCTAAATAAGTACTTCGGGTATGACGTCTCAGAGATTAGGTTGAATTTTATTTTTTCTACTACCTTGAAAGGCCTTAGGAGGCTATTGGGGGATCCTGTACCCACGCGTGTGACATTAACACTGGAAAACTTATTGAATATGTTTATGCATGTAGACTGCCTTAGTGTGAATGAGAGGTGTATGTGGGCATGTATAGCCACAAGCTTCCGCTCACTATTGAGGAAGTGTAATCTAGTTCCTAATAACCACAAGTTGGAGGGTCATTTTCTACGCAGGAGCTCTCTTGTTTTCAAACCTTGGGGTGTATTACTTAGGATTTCGAGCTCTAAAACGATCCAATATGGTCAGCGTATACACTTAGTACCCCTTACTTATGCTATAGGCTCACCCTTGTGCGCTGCAACACTGTTAGCTAATCATTTCAATGACTGCCCGTCTGTAACGAAGGAGTCACCGGTATTTATGTTAAAGGTGTCTGGGGTCTTGGTCCCACTGACCTACCCGGTACTTAATAATTATTTGAAGAGATTGTTAGCAACTATTAATATGGATGTTAAAGGGGCAGGCTGCCATTCCTTAAGGCGTTCTGGAGCGGCTTTTTTACATAGTTGTGGTATTCCTTTGGAGGACATTAGGCAGACTGGTGATTGGGCTAGCCTCACTGCCTTAATTTATCTAGCCAAGCCGCTATCCTCTAGAATCAATTTAGACAGGATGGTAGTTGATGCTATGTGTAGAAAGTAATATATATATGTTATAGTGATGTATAGTTTGTAATTCTGGGTGTTGGCAGGTTTAATCCAGCCCAAGTCCATATAATGTATTGTGCTTTATTCACTATCAGAATTACCGTGATACCAATGGTTGGGTACGAGTCCCTTGTTCCCGCTATTGGTCAGGTCATTCGCGCGCGCCAAACCTCTGCTATCCGGTTAGGAGCGCCCCCTATGTTATGTATCTAGGCAGAGTGTGTACGTTGGTTACCGCTGTTGTTGTTTATGCCAGAGCGCCGCCCAGAGAGGTTGGACAGCTCACTGCTCGCTTGCTTTGTGTCATATTTAACGCGGTTAGGTTATTAATTATATATATTTTTTTTTTTTTTTTCTTTCAATTGGCTTTGAGTCAATACGTATCTAATAAATAGGCAGGTTTAATCCAGCCCAAGTCCATATAATGTATTGTGCTTTATTCACTATCAGAATTACCGTGATACCAATACATGATATTGTGTAATATGGCATAATATGCGTGATATACAAGGTAAGAGGGGATCTGTGGTGTGACAATATGCAAATTGTGACACGACCTGCGAAAAGGGACCCTAGTGAAGGGCACACTAAGTTTTTTTCCCCAGTATATGTCAGATTAGTGATGTAGGCGAATTCAGATAATATGAATTAACTATGAAGAATGTTTCATTCTCAATGGTTTTATAATAATCGGGAAGCCATGTCCCATTACATAAAAGCAATAAAATGCCTATAGTATATTAAAAAAACTCCTGTAATCTCAATGGGGACATCTAGCGGTTAGGCCAGGAACATATGCTAACCCACTTACCCTATCGGTGGTCTTTCAGAACACGTCACAAACTCTTTTTTTTTTACTTGCGGGCTAAAATGTATAGGCTAATGTATTATCTTTTTCACAACCAAAATTTTAATTATAGTAGTTAAAAATAAAAGTATTGATCTTTAAAAGTGGCCAAGTGACCATATATGCTTTATTATATGCCTTAGAGTAACATAGGACCCAGCTAACAAAAAAACGTTATTTTACGTCAAAATAACGTTTTAAATTTTACATAACGTTGTTTCATATTAAAGAGCCTTAGAAAAAACGTTGACATATAACGTTATATAACGTTATAAAATGGTGTATAACGTTATTTGTTTACTGGGGAGTGGCTGTATCAGCAGATAAGGGTGGAGCACTGGTTATCATATAGCAGATAGAGGATATCAAATGTGGAAAAGCGGTAATCAGCCGGTCATAGATGCATAGTGGAGGAATGCAATTGCTGGCTAATTTACAACAGGTTTCTTATGGCCTTCTCCTGAAACTAGGTTGAATTTACCTGTGTGGAATGTATCCTTAACTGGGAGGTCAACCTCCCAGTTACTCTGATGTACTAATGTTGTGTTACTGAAAACCTCTACTAATGAAATGGTATATAGCATGTCGTTACCTGCAGGTCTAGGCATCCTTACGGCTCTACAGTGATACCATCAGCAGACGTCCACTTGTCGAACACGATCCTGGGATACAACTACGTTTCCATGGTAACCTCCAAAGGAAAACAAACCAGGGAGAAGGTCCAGGCTCACAACAACGTGTACGTATATATCTCCCCTGTCAGGACTCCACTTTGAGGGCCCTTACGGCAAAGGGTTCACTTCGCGGTAAAGCTTTGTGGGCAATGTTATTTTTGCGCTTCTAAAGAGTAAAGTCCCTCCTGAGATCATTTCCAGAGACGGGGGATTGAGGTGAGAAATGGCCCACAGGTGTTTGGGGGAACAGCTAGAGCTGACACTGACAGCATGCTGGAAAGTTGGTTTGCATGTTTGTGTTTACTTATGGATGTGTACTTTAGTGCTCTAGGTGCTGGAGGAAGGATACATATTGAATATGGGGACTGCATTGGCACACGGGCGCAGAGAGAGTCAGGTGCAACTTATCCAATCAGGCGCTACTCAAGCCAAAAAGCTGATAATGCACTTTTACTTCCAGGCCGGCTTCCAGGTCATTTGACTCAGGTAACAAGCGATTTGTGAGACTATACGGGTCGGTTGGTGTAAGAGTATTAAATTCTTGTTAATATATGCTTGATTAAATGCAAACATTATGCCCACACGATATGTTCACACGTCCATGGGAACAGCGAGTGGCTGGCTCTACCCATGATTGAAAATGGCAGGTTATGAGAATAAATTATCAGTTAATTATCTCAATAAGGGAACCCCACACTGTTAATGCATGCATGTTTGCTACCTTTAGTCTTTTCTCCGAAACTCCATATTAATACTGTGCCCTTCCTTTGGAAAGATGGGAAAAGAATAGAGAGCGAGACACTGTTTAAAAGAATCGGGGACAAAAGAAGAGCTCTAAACAAACGTATGCAAATCCAGAGTCAGTGGGTCTCCTCACGGCGTCTTTTGTAAGAGCATAAATTCCTATGAGAGTCAGTATTGGCCGAGGACAATTGACCCTTTTATCAGGTTCACATCGACCCCTCCTCCCATTTTACAGGATGTAAAAAGTAACTGTTGTAAAGGTCGCTGTGTGGTAATTACAGAGGGCTACCAAACCAATCAGACAGTGCAATGTGCACCGCTGAAATTCGTGACTGAAAAACTCGTACTTGTGCTACAAGAAGTTTGAATAAACGAGCTATTCGTCTGATTAAATATGGTCACTTTTTTTTACTAATTTCAGAAGAGCCCGTTATCCATGCTCTGTGGTGAATAATTTTGCTAGGTGGAAATCAACAGGGTACCGATTAGACCATTTCGATTGGGATAGTTTGTCTATGCGAGTAATCTATATAGATCTATTCCGCATTAGCGAGATACAGTGGCTCCACCTTTTGGACCACTGGTAACAATCATAACCCTTTGCTCTGCAAGGACCAGCTCAGCCAAATCTCGTGGCCGAGATTAGGGTACAAACAGGGCTCAGGTATTGTGAATAGGTTGTACCTGGACACTCCTAATGTCACCTGTGTCCAGTATAGTGTAGTGGTTAGCACTGTGGACTCATAATACTGGGAGCCCAAGTTCAAATCCCTACCAGGCCAAGTAACACTATGTCCTTTAAATACATATTTCTAAATTTTCTTTAGTATTGTGAATAATGTATTCTGTTTCCAAAATTGCTATACTTATGAATTTGATTACCAGGCATTGCCTGGAAGAGATTTGAACTCAGGTACTCTGCATCATGAGTCCACAGTGCTAACCACTACACTATACTGGACACAGGTGACATTAGGAGTGTCCAGGTACAACCTATTCACAATACCTGAGCCCTGTTTGTACCCTAATCTCGGCCACGAGATTTGACCAAGCTGGTTGCTGTGAGTACTGGGAATAGACCTAGTACCAGTGGGTATGGCGCTATCCACTGATCATCTTGCTAAGGCCCTATACGGCCCGTTGATTGAGCCCGTTGATTGGTGTAGACAACTATAATCATCTGTTTTGTTCACTTCACGGAACCCAATCAAAGCCATCGGCAGCCAGTGACTCAAGGTCTGTATGGATTGGTCTAGACATACAAAGGGTTATAAGTATCCTTGATTGGTTGCGACTGAGACAACCAGGGGAAACTTCACGATCAGGCGTGTCTTATTCTAATCTCAGGCCCCATCTAAGAGTGCATCTGTATTACCTACATCTAAAAGGCTCGGGCTCAACTCCACAACTTTTCCATCCTTTCTCCACGGACAGTCTGAAAGGGATAGTATATCTACCGGAGATCCAAACCACTAGGCCATCCTTGTTAAAGTGGCATTCTCACCATGCGTATCCCACTCACAATGCTAGTACTGTTCTAGTCTACTATGTGGTAAGTGCGAGTGGTGAGAATGCCCCTTTAAGTTTACATAACACTTGAGTTATATTTAGAATCCCCCAAACAGAATCCACCACATGCTAGTTACGGCTGTAACTCTCAGATGGAGCCGGGGCTGCCTGAGAGTTACGGACAGAAGGGTCAGTTTTCTATGAAGGTGGATCTCTACCTCTTGAATATGGACCCACTGCGCAGGTATCTGCGCATATAGCTTAGATGTCTCAGAATGAGCTGATATTAAATCACTAGGTACATATATATGCTGACTAAGCAATATCCAAAAATTGGACTGTTTTGAGCAGAATTGAGCTTTATATTGGACTTTGAATATTTGCTTTATTTGTAGACAATGATAATAATTATTTGCTATTTTTGATATAAGCTAGAATATTGAAATTACTAATCAATAAATCATTATCTAGATTGATATAAATGTCACTACATTGCTTGAAGTGACCAAGGGCATAAAGTACAACCATTTTATACCCTGAGTCTTGCCATTTTACCCATTATTCTAGGCATTGAATAAAGGATTTAGACCAGTTTTGCACTATTTTTTAACTTCAAAGGCCGAAAACCCTAAAAATTTGCCCGGGACTCCCTATCAAAAGCACTTTCATATGTTAGCAAATGATCTAAACTATTTTCTGAGAGAGTTAAAAAAATTTCTGTTAACTTTGAATACTATTCTTAGCTCATAAGGCTACAAAATAATGAAAATTTATTCCTATTCTTTCCGGAAACATAATATTTTTACCCACTATGCCATTGCATACAACTGTAAAATTATTTTTGCAGTAAAGTGAAACATGTAGGCGTTTCATATGTAAAGTTTTACATTTCTGTGCACAATGGTTGACATGAAAAAAAATCGTGGAAGTTTTCATATTTTTTTCTACTTTTTTTGTGAAAAATGTAAATACTTAAATTCTTCAAAATTCTGTATCTAAAAAAGTAGCTTGGGAACCCCCATCTTTCTTTTAATTTTCCGATTCTATATGATTTAGACTGCATGTAGAAAAAAAATAGGGAAATTCTGTTAACTTTGATCAAAGGGTAGCGACCCACCTTGAGCACTAGATGTGTGAATGAGTCGGCTCTGCGTGAGCTTCCTCAAAGCTCACCCAAGCTCACACCTACTGACTCAAATGTAACCCACAGTTTGAGTTGGTTTGAGTGAAGATGAGTCAGATTAATCCTATTCCCAACACAAGGTGTGAGGATGCGTGAGCTATGCGTTAGCTGCCACAGATCTCACTCATCTTCACTCATATGTAGGCACTGAGAGACCATGTGATTTGTCGCCCCTGTACATTGAATGCATACTGTACAGAAAGGCTAGATAGAGTTTATGTTGATTTCAATACTTTTATCACATGTATCAACCTGCTTTTTTCGGTCGTTTAACATATGTATCTAGGGAATATAGTGATTGACATCAATCTGATTTTATACACATATTTACCTCAGAAGAGAATATTTATTTTGCCTATGGGATATAGCACTGCAGAGGGGTTATCTAGATTTTACTAATTAATGAGACAACCCTCAGCTTTGGTTTCACAAGAATATAAAACTATGATGTTCAGTGACCAATGTGGTAACAAAACTATAGGAAACAGATAGTAATTCTACACAAAACAGTAATATACCTCAATGCAGTTACATTCCATTCACCTACTGCATAAGGAGAGGTGATCTCATATCTTGCTCAAGCCAGCTCAACCCCACGCAAGGTCACACCAGATGTATCACCTGAGGTTGGCCTCTCTCTGATTGGTCAATCCTAGCTCTTCACCCAGCTCAACCTCATGCAAGCTGACACTAGGCATATCACTCTTTTGATTGGTCAATCCTCCAAGTTTCAAATCCCTTTGTTCATGGTAGAAGTGGCAGTTACCAGAAGGAGACACAGGAGGAAGGATGTGAGGTAGGTATAGCTTGCTCTGCTAGTATATGTATATAGAGTTTATAGTGATAAGTGAAGGTTTATACATAGTCTATACACATGCAAATTACTTTGGTTTGCCATTAGCATACCTGAATTACCCATCTTCTCTTTTTCAGAATGGTAATAGAGGGAAGGATACACCATGACATAGAGACCTGATCAGGCACAAGACAAGACACTGGCTAACATATGTCTCACACCATGATGCTTCAAGAAGACTACATTAGCATTAATGTGAATAAAGATGTATCTGTCCCAGTATGAAATGATGTAGGTCCTGTAGTAGGAATACTATGTGTGGGGTGCCAGCTTGAGCTAGCCTAGTGTCTGACTCATTTTACAAGCAAGTCTCAGGTTGAGTCAGTCTGAGCCTGACACCATGCTGACACCATGTACACATTCTGAACACTTGGTATCATATGGTAGCTCAGGCTGAAGCAAACTGATGCCAATTTGCTGGGAGGCTGTACATCGTTTGCCTCTATACTGATTACCTCCATCGAAGTCCCTCAATGTGTGGAAATGAAATAACATCAATAGTTCAATTTATGAATCAATTATAGTAAACATGTATAAGATTTTACTCATTGAGTTATGAGTCAATATGTTCTATATTAAACCCAGGGCAATGCGAGGCAGAATCACCTCGCATATGGTACTATTTCCCCAAATCTTTTTAGACTCTTATATCCTATACCCACAACCCTAGTGCCCGTGGGTATTGCAGGCTATACTACCATTTGCAGGCATATCCTAGCCCTGCCAGCAAACAAAAGACGTTATACTCGGCAGTACTGCATTTATGCATCATGACGACAAAATAGTATATAGGTTCAGCACGATGAGAACAACACAGACAATGCTATGTGAGTATGAGAGCCATAAACCTCTGAACTTTTACTCAACAATTAAACATAACCTCACAGCGTTCTACTGCTGCTCCATGAAAGACAGCAATCCCTGAACATCAACTAAAATCTAGGCATAGGGAACATTTTTGCATAGGGTGCTGAACCCGAGACGTGACATGTGTTAGCCTAAGAAACTACTCCCAAGCAATCATCCAAACGCTGTTAACAAGCTACAAACAGACACATGGTAAATACAATCTCTACATTCTTGACATGCCTCCACTACTATTTACTACCGGTTCTTATCAGCTGCTTATCTTGCTCTCTTTTACTCTACCAATTACATCATCACAACCATACGCTTTTGACATAATATATCCTTAGATTTATTATACCCCTGGTGCATCTATAGCTGAAGTACTGCTTATCTGCTTGCATCTCCGTCTTTGTCTATAGCTCCCTGGTAAGATGTAATATTTTTTCTGTGTTTCCATTTGCTTGCATCTTCTTCCCTCCCCTCTTTATTGCTACATTATGTCCGCCTGGACTAGTCAGACTGGCTCAGGAGTGTATGGCTGAGTGTATAGAGTGCATTCCTAGCTGATTGCTTTCTGAAATGGCCAACTCTGATGATAAAACATGTCAGAATGTAGTAAAACATGTAACGGGTTATTGAGGGGGTGTACCGCAACATCATTCTATATTATAGCATATACCAATGTGTTATTAAGGAATGGTGTACGGCCTGTGTCCTTTGTCTTTCTCCCGTTGGATGGTCAGTTTACGATGTTATTATAATTGTATAACCATCATGATAAATTACAAACTGACCATGGGGGCGCTCAGGTATAGCCAGAAAAGGATACAGCGCGTATTCCACCTGTGTGTATGTATACGGGACTAGCGCATCCTGCTAACTCAGGTAGTCGGGGGCTAAACCCCTATCTCTTATCAGGCTAATCCCCTCCCCTCACACCTAGAACAAAGGTGCTGATAAGAAATTCACCCATGATGCACTGCTCTGGAGTCGGGGGCCTAACCACAATGCATTGCTCTGAGCCAAGATGGCGGCCCCCATAACCTAATGCGCTAGTCCCATATAGTCCTGCTCCTCCTCAGATTTGGGATGGACATGTCTATTGCCCTGCAATGTACCTCTGGCTCTACTTTGACATAATGATAAACCTGGACCGCAACCTTCAGCATGATAAAACCTTTTTTTCTCACGATTCCAACTATAGTTGTCAAGAATGTAGAGATTGTATTTACCATGTGTTTGTTTGTAGCTTGTTAACAGTGTTTGTAGTATAATCATCGCTATTGCATGAGGCTTTATTAATCAAATAATCCTCCTACAGAGATTTATAGTCCCATCCACCATGAGGCCCACAGTACTAATTTGCCCTCGCCCCACTCCGACTCCTAGTTGAGAGAGGCAGCAAGCTTTGGGCCTTTATTCTAAGAGTGTTAAATGTACGTTATCTCAGCCAATAATACGTCAATTTGGCTTGGGCAACAGAGACTTAGTCCTAGCTTCTATTTAGCAACTCCGCCCCTAACTTCCACCCCCACACCTCCAGCGTATGCGTCCTTCCTGTCGACACCCCTCTCCCTATCCACCTCCCCCCTCCCCCTCCAGCTTCCGCCCGACGTCCGGCCCACCCGCCCGGCATGATGGGCAGTGGAGCCGGGGGAGCGCTGGCAGTCCGTTCAACTATGTACATAAACGTCGGCAGACATGTCACGCCGTCAGTAGTATATGGAGCCGGCGCTTAGTCCCGGGTTCAGCATGACAAAGATGTCGACTTGACTCCCTGCTTCTGACAATGTCTGCACTCACTGGGTGTGACACCCAACATGACTACTTTATTATCTGGTACACCATAGGGACCTGTCAATTTCCTTCTAAGGGGCCTGCTTTGGTTCGCTCCTTTATACGTTAGGGAGTGATCATGGGACCCCACCTGAGGTTCCACATTAATTTTGGTAGGCCAAATAAAATATAAAGTTGCTTTCCTGTCACCCGACCAGGTCTTGCTTAACAGGACCGACCTCATCTTCTTATTTCTCTTTTGCGACATGCCATATTTGCGCGGTTTATTAGTCGGAATATGAACACGGATTCTAGAGCGAAAAGTGTAAAACAATGATTCTTTTGCCATATGGAGTATTATAGAATCACTACAATATACATCAGACAAATAACACTTAACCGGACCGTTCACAAAATCACCTTCTTATTTATTTACTATGTGCGTACTGCAGGGACATCTACCCTTCAAGTATAGCAGCAGAAAAAAAGAATTATACTTGTCAATTTGAAATTAAACCTATCAAAATTTGTAAGATGTAGCATTCAAACCAGAAATAAAAAAGAGCAGAGTGACGTCACATATGTCAGGGGGCTATTGTATGCATTAACCTTTTAAGGGGGCACTAAATTGTTATAGCTAGCTGTGGGGGCGAGAATCTTTACAGGAATATTCTCTGGGGACGAGACCTTGTTGAATCCCAGAGTTATGATGACTATAGTCGATGCTCCCCTGCCATGGGATCGACTATAGTCGATGCTCACCCTGCCATGGCATCAACTATAGTTGATGCTCGCCCACAAAGGGTTAAGTAATTATAAACCCCTTTTCCTTCTTATTTTGTACAGATAGCTATGAGGAGGGCCACAATAATCAATGTAAATGAAACAGATGAAAAATACAAAATCGTCTGCACCTACTCTACCCAATGATTGGCCCTTGATTAACCCTTAATTGGCTGTCATTGCATACCAACATTGGTGTAGATCACCGAGCAACCAATCAGGAGGTCATCATAGTGGTGTCTAGACCAATCAATGGAGATGGTCTGAGTCTGTCTGGTGGATTTCTGGTCCTTTGTGACGTCATTTTTGGTCTGGCCTTCTACTGTATATTTGATGGTTACTGCTACATGGTGTATGTTTAAATAGTGTACATCTCAGGATACTGCAAATTATATTACCAATACTACTGATAGAAGGCTATAATAATTATAATATTACGCTGGTCTTTTCTTTTAAGGATGGTACGGCGATGTACTGTGCTACATATGCATTTTGTCGTTGTGCTGCGTAATGCATCATGTATACGCTCCCAAAGCATCGGTATGATGCACCAATGCAGTGCTGGATGCAGTAAGAAAACAAACGATTCATTATTGCCTGAAGGCAAGATACTCTCTTTAAATGGTTATAAAGGGAGGATAATCATATTGGTGCGCGAACCATATGCTACTACCCGAGACGTGACAGATCCCAGAAATGAAGAAACGCCTGGGTTCAATCATATTGTGGCCTTGGTACATCTACGTGATCTAATTTTGATCTTCATTTCAGATAACACGCCTCCCCCTGATTTCTAAAAATAACGTATGCTTTGGTTCGCTCCTTTATACGACTATCATGGCATGTAATTAACTCAACTAACGATCAATGTGTGATACATAGATGCTTTCTATTATTTCGTGCACTCTCTTCTATCGAGAACATAGGCATGGCATAGTGAACAACATAACTCCTGTAATATTATTAGTTGCTTCACAATGACAAACATAATTCCTGTCATATTATTTAGTTACCTCATAGTGAAAAACAGAATTCCTATCATATTATTTAGTTGCCTCATAGTGAAAAACAGAATTCCTATCATATTATTTAGTTGCCTCATAGTGAAAAACAGAATCCCTGTCATATTATTTAGTTGCCTCATAGTGAACAACATAATTCCTGTCATATTATTTAGTTGCCTTATAATGAACAACATAATTTCTGTCATATTATTTAGTTGCCTCATAGTGAACAACATAATTTCTGTCATATTATTTAGTTGCCTCATAGTGAACAACATAATTTGTCATATTATTTAGTTGCCTCATAGTGAACAACATAATTTCTGTCATATTATTTAGTTGCCTCATAGTGAACAACATAATTCCTGTCATATTATTTAGTTGCCTTATAATGAACAACATAATTTCTGTCATATTATTTAGTTGCCTCATAGTGAACAACATAATTTCTGTCATATTATTTAGTTGCCTCATAGTGAACAACATAATTCCTGTCATATTATTTAGTTGCCTTATAATGAACAACATAATTCCTGTCATATTATTTAGTTGCCTTATAATGAACAACATAATTTCTGTCATATTATTTAGTTGCCTCATAGTGAACAACATAATTTCTGTCATATTATTTAGTTGCCTCCTTTAGAGTGGTGTTATGTTTGGACGTACTGTGGTCTGTCATAGTACTGCAGTTTTACACCTGAATGCTTAATACTGCATAATAATACTCCGCGAATTAGCGTCCGAACTCAAACATGTACATATATTAGGTGCAGTAGCCTGGACAAAACTGGCGAAACGGCCTCTGCTAATTATGAATAGATGACAGTGACTCCATCTATATCTTACATGTGCTATAGTATAAAACGTTTCAATAGCCAGGGAAAGCGTAATACTATATGCCTGCTTTAAATGGGAATTCTTCCATATGTTAAAATATCATGCAGACTTCTATATCTGTACCTGCTTCTAACGTATCTAATCAATAAATACGAACTCTATACAGTTGAGTAGACAAAGAAAATCCTTAACATACCACGTACCTCCCAATAAGGGTTTGTGGGGAGGGTACATAACCCTTTGAGAGCATGATAGTGATTTGATGCATTAAACATCATGTCCTTTGTCGCATTGATGCATTAATGCATCATGATATAGCAAAGAAGCACTATACATAGACCTAATCATTATACGATCCTGGGGAACCCCCGGGCAAGGAAGGGGCACTTATTAGAGGGGGGGGGGGGGTTATCACATCAAATGCGGTATTTCGATTTGTATGTTTTTCTTCAAATACACCGAAAACGTAAATAGAAATTACCACAAATGTAGATTGTAAAATAGGAGGATACCTCTCCCATGATGGGTGGTACCTTTGCTAGATTAGATTAACTGTTGGAAAACCAAGGAAAATATTGATCAGTATGTACATTTACCCTACCTTTACTCCAATACTAGTATTTCCTATTTTTTGTTATGTAAGTCAACAGAAAGGGGAGTTATGCATGTCTATATCAATCAGCCCTCTTGGGGGAGGTGAATTTATGCTGAATTATGGCAGATTTTTACAGCAGACTGTGCTCCCTTTTCACGCAAAAAGTCCCTAGTTTTCACAGCAAACTGCCACCGCCTCCCTGCTCTCAACAAATTATGGCATGTTTCAATTAATTCCAGCTCACTGTGACTAGCGCCGAAGGCGCTGGTGTCATTATAAATGTTGGTAATGTTGGGAGGAAAAAACAAAGAATTCTCCAATAGCCCTATTGGGAATAGCTATCTAGTGTATAATGTCACAGTAGAATCCAATCCCACAGTAGAACATGAGCTGCGGACGTTCCTTGTTTTTTAACACCCAGAGCAAAATGATATTGATAGTATGTAGTATAATTACTGCATATTACACACCTGCAATCTGCATCTTTAAGGCGACAATGAGATTGACGTATTCATTGGATGGCATGGCTAATACCTGCCCTCTCCTATGTCAACACCCACACCCAGACGCTAACCCGATTACCCTGTTAAATTGACCTGAATTCAGCAGGCTAGTCCTAGCTGAGATCAAATGAAGCCGGGAATTAGTGGGCAGATTAGACAGTTGGCGAATGTGTGGCTACCTAGTACTATAGGTGGACCACAATGAGAAAATAATTAGGTTTGCTGGCAATGGATCTCTGATTTTACTTTGTGTTTAAATAGTTATCTATTATTACAGTCATGGGAGTAACTTGGGAAATCACAGTCAGCGTCATGATGAGACAACAGTGACTTTATTCATGTCTAACCAATGCCAAACCTACAAACCTGTATGTGTAGACTCTCTAAAAATAAAGAAAGGGTAACTTTATGTTGGCTGAGATTTTGGGACTCTCACTGTATCTTGCAGTTCAGCGTCAAAGATACGACCTCTAATTTCCCCCTTAGCAGGCCGAGGCTTATGATTGCCGTTTCACGCCATGCTTCACCCCATTCCGGGGTTGATTGTACTAGGATCCCAATCATTTTCTCTCTTTGTTGAGTCTATATCAAACTCGATTTCCTCAGCTATTTTACAGGTTTGAAAGAAAAGGAAGGTATTTTTCAGTAGAACACAGTCATTTACACTTATAAACACTCTTCATTTCTTTCAAATGTGTTAAATAACTGAGAAAATCGAGATAGAAACATACTTCACAAAGAGAGAAAATCAGTAGGATCCTCAAACAAGGAGGTACGAGATTTTTTTTCCCTTTGTTTTTCAGATACAAATTGGCTTCACCTGTCTTGGTTTGTGTTCATGTCTTTAAATATTATTATTACATATACATATTTACTAATATGCGTGAGTCTCCTCGAGTACTTCTTGAAGTTAAAATGTTTTTACACAAACTGTCTCTAAGTTCAGCATATTTACTCTTAATAGTAGATTGCGAGAGTTTGTGCGAGAACTGCAACCATAAGAAGGTCTATACAAAAATACAGTTCGACCCCTGTTGGGTGAGGGATAAAGAGATGAAAATTCGTCGATAGGGAAGGGGCAAATGATTTTTAGTAAAAATCCCGCTAATTACTATACGTCGGCTATACGAAAAAGCCTCAGACGCTATCCCTTGAAGGGGATGGGGTGACCCATATGTATACACACACCTCTTGTAAAAAAAAAACTACTTCGGGTCCTTTACACTGCCATGCAGGGGAGTATGCGCGCACACAATACTAACCAAGAAACGTTTTCCAAACGTTTGCAAACGTTTGGATTAAAGATGGTGTGTCAGCTAAATGTTTCGAGATTTTATAGTCTTATCATATTCTTATTGTATATCCTATCCCATAACGTATTCCCTAACTTTTAAAATTATTGGCAGTGTCTAAATCTATACAATTAGCACATGTAGTGCAATACCTTTTACTGTAGGTCGACACTAAAACTCCCTATTATGTGGTACTGCATGGCTCAGTGCTTTCTCTACCAGGCTAATATCCCCTGTACTCACCTGGGGGAGTGACTGAGTCAGTGAGGTGAATAGGCTATATTGTTAACTATCTCAAATCATGTATTTATAGACAAATATCTTGCAAATATTGGGTACTGTGTATTAGCTAAAATGATAATAGAACCCATGGCATCCCTTTTAAGGAAAAGTTTTGGGAAGTTTATTAGTTGATACACCATCTTTAAAACCCTTCTCATACATACTTATAGAGAACGTTTTCAAACAAACGTTATTAAAACGTTTTTTGCTGGCTAGGTAGGCTAATTAGGTCATATATAGAAAAGGTTCTTTGTCTTTGTGTTAAAGTCTTGAAGACTGATTGCAAAGAAGAGAGAAGCTGCATTTGTACTGTATCTATATATAGGTCCGGTATGAAATTTGTGTCACCGCCAGATTTTCTGTGAGGTTAATATGATATGTAACTTTATAACCCTTTAAGGACGGCATGATGCATTAATGCATCATGCCCTTGGTCATAGTAATACGTGAATGCAGCCCTGGTGAGTAACTCGCCAGATTGAGGTTCAGACACTCCCAAAGGGTTAGCATGATGCATCAATGCAGCACTGGCGAGTTACTCGCTGAGGCTGCATTGTTTCATCATCACAAAAAATGTCATCTTTATCGACATGCGGCCTTAAAAGGTTACGGCATAATTGGTTCCTGGTGTGATGTAGACACACATAATCTATTAAATTTTGTATTCTCAGTCTCTGATTTGCTACCAAATCAAAATCATGGGGCGGAGGAATAACACATGTGGTAGACGTGTAGAGGCCAGTTTGATTAAGTGTATTCCAACTATCTCCGACAGTAGTATAGCAATCATAAGCAAAATCTTCCTTCCTATTTTCCAGGTCTGATTTTCCTCTTTCTCTCCTTTTCCTTTTGTGTGGAATCAGTTATAACAGCTTGCAGTGTGCTTGTATTTCAATATTTTATTTACACATTGGTTCGTATATATACACGGGAAAACCATGCATTATGCTGACTCCTAGCACATAGTATGTACTAATTCATCATTTATACATGATTCTTTTTGTAGTAAGTATGCACACATATTTCAACAGCATGATATATATATAATACACGGTGTGGCTCAACAACAGAGAGGTGAACGACAAATTAGCAATACTGATTTCGGCCATTGTAACTACATCATATCTATACTTTATGCATTTCCATGGAATCAGTCACTACTTCATTAATCAGGCAATACAATAGTAAGTGTTCGGAAACACATCGAAAATATCAAAGGAGTGAAACTGTAAGCACCATGTTTGAACACTTCTAAATATAATTCTCCTCTAATATCCTCTTATCATTACTCGAGTCACTACACTCACAGCTTAACACAGATTATGCATGCTTGATACCCACATCCCAATACCAGCATACTGATGATACTGACCACATGGTGTGTACAAATGTAAGACCAAAGCTCCCACACCTTCCACAATTTGACTGGTAATCTTTTGGCGAACTGGTAAATGAAACATGAAGTATAATATTCAGTTTCAACTGAGTAGATCTATATATTATTTTAATTAACCTTTACTTTTACTTACAATATCAGTTTTATCACGATCAGGATCTCTAGTGTGTCTGCACCCTTAGTTTACAATACCTTCAGTAGGTACCTCCAGGTGGCAGAACTGCGTGTTCTACAACACACCACATTAGCACTACATGGTTTCTACAGGAACGGACATGGCGGGAAGATGGTATCAGTTCACTTCCTTGCAGTCAATACTACTTTTAAAAACCAATGTCAATTGCCATGAGTATTGGTGAATGCATGTACCTACTTAAGCCATTCACACTAGCTGTCACATCGTGCAATAGTATGGTTTTGGCATTGACATGAAAACATTTTATCCCTGTTAATACTTAGAAGAAGCATGCATATCACAAAATATCATTAAACGGCATACAGTATTTCCCGTTTATCAAGTTGGCCCATAATAGAAGCCTGGGCATAGGACATGACTTTTATTAATCATTTTAATTAAGAATGTCTATGTGACAGGAGTGTAAGGCTGTGTGACAGGAGTGTAAGGCTGTGTGCCAGGTGTGTGAATGTGAGAGGATTGTCACCCTGACAGGACTGGTAGAGCACAAAGGTCAGTGTGTCAGGAGTACCAGTGACAGTGTGACAGGCGTGTCAGTGTGTCAATGTAACTGTTACTATAGTGTGGGTGTGACTGAAGTGTCAGTATGACAGGCTTATCAGTGTGACTGGAGTATCAGTGAAAGGCGTGTCAGTGTGACAGGCGTGTCAGTGAGTGTGACAGGCGTGTCAGTGTGTCAATGTAACTGTTACTATAGTGTGGGTGTGACTGAAGTGTCAGTATGACAGGCTTATCAGCGTGACTGGAGTATCAGTGACAGGCGTGTCAGTGTGACAGGCGTGTCAGTGGGTTAGAAGTGCCAGTATGACAAGTGTGTCAGCGTGACATATGTCTCAGTGTGATGGGATTGTCAGTGTGACCCGAGTGTCAGTGTGATACTAATGTGATTATGACACTGCCATATCTCAGTGTGACAGGAGTGTCAGTGTGACAGGAGTGTCAGTGTAACAGGAGTGTCAGTGTAACAGGAGTGTCAGTGTAACAGGAGTGTCAGTGTCACAGCAGACCGGTCCACATGTGGTAGAAGCACGTGTTGACGAAGCCCTCCATCAGGGTCTGTACGGCGAAGGCCTGCAGGTTGGGGTTTGTCGGTGTATGCCCCTTATCGGGTATACGTTCCCGGTACACTGCACACAGCTCCTGAAACACACACACAGCTATGGTAAGACACAATAGGGTTTCCTTCCATTCCCCGCCACCAGTAGGAACCTTCTAATGGTGACAGGTCAGTGACCTTTTATACAACAGCAGAGTACCTTTCATAGAAAGCACACATGGAAAACAGACAAGTCGCTACCTGGCTACAGACATGAGGTGGCGCCCCCTAAATACAAATATGGAACTACAGCCAGTCCTTGCTACGTCTACAGTAAGCCTACAGTAAGTGCAGTCTGTGACAGAAGGAGTCATCAGAAGGCCTCTCTGCGTGCTTCAAATCTCTAGCAGAACCATCACTGTCCTAGCAGACTCATGGTCATATCTGAACAGAGAGGTAATTGACCGCAATGGGTGACGCCATCTCTCCTCTTGTGACAGAATGCAGTAAATGGGTAGGAACTTTGTAATTTACCTGTCATTTTTCCCTAGCCCTAACACTATTTATCCCCCCCCCCCACCACCACCACCAACCCCCACCACCCGGGCCCCACCACCACCATCCATTTACATTGGATAAGCACATATCGAAATATAGTGTGGAGCAGATGATAAAGGTTCTTGTATAATTTGCTACCCGACCATACATTACACATTATAAAGCAATTGTGGGAAACTAAGATGTCAAGAATAACAGCTAAATGTAGGCTATTTGTTATTTGAACTCACCGTCTTGTTACTTGTACTATCCACAGCCAACATCATGAATGTATCCAGGAAATTGGGGTTGAGAACAACCTGAAATCAAAGACAAATCTAAATATAATATATGGATACATATACACACTGTATACATTGCTTACTCTCATACTTCAAGGCCTAACACGTCATGCACAGTCACCCCACCCCCCCCCCCCCTCCACACACACACACATCCCTCATTCAAATAAATTCTACGATAACGCAAGTTTATATTTCAATAACTTTAAAAAAATGAAATAAATACAGCAGTTCACTCAACGAGTAGCCTTTTCATAATTAGATAAGACAACAATGAAAATGTGACTCAAACTATCTATATTTTCTATGCCCTTGTTTAAGATATTAAATACCTGCAACTCACAAACAAATTTATGTTTATGTTATTGGATAGATATACGATTGTAGAGTTAATCAACTATTGGTCACACCTAATGCTATCAGATATGGAGCACTCACCACGTATTGGACATGGCCGTCTGGGCTGGAGAAGTAGCGGTGACTGACCCCCTTCTGGTGGTTAGGGCTGTACTGGAGGCGGAGTACCCTCACCAGACTCAGGTACCACGTCATGTTCATGTTCTCCAGGGTGTTAAGGCGCTCGTCTATCTCACTGAGGTGGACACGCGTCACAATACTGAGCAGCTCCTGGAACTCGCTGTATGACAGACGTGTCAAGTACTGAAACCAAACAGAACCTTTTTTTTTTTTTTTTTTATTTTACATTTTTTTAAATGTTCAAATATCACTAGCAATACTAGGTAGTTACCCATCTGAAGTAATGTGTAGTCAGCCAACTATACTTTTCCAAATACTTAATCAAGCATCTTCCATTTTCCATTATTATTTTACAGGGCAATATAGTTATGCTTGTTTAATAGGTCTATATGATATTATAATGCTGCATTTCTATACCAATATGGGGATCACCACAGATGGGAATACTATAGGCCTAGTTAGGAGGTTGGTGAGGGGAAAATTTCTGAATTCCAAACCCCCATTTTCATCGAAGCCAAATCTCCATACTTTACATCCACATGACTAACTGGGGATCATCTTATGAGATATAAAAGATTCTAACAGTAGGGCTGATACGATTTCTCAGTATGATCCTCAGAGAAATGATAACCACTTACAGGCTCCTTGCCCTCATCATGTTCGCTGCGCCGTTTACGTCGCCCCTCCTCCTCAGTGACGTTACCCGGTAGCAGCATCCGCTGCCACAGGAGGTCTCGGCGACACTGCGACATGGCGCTGCCCACAATCTCTTGTATCTTCTCCCTGTCATCAAATACAGTCCCATCACTATTTGGAATACCCATGCACCTATTTGACTAAAGTAATGCATTTACCATATCTATTAAAATGCTTTGTGCATATCATTTATTAAATGAGTCTAATGATTCTAGTCAAATATACAGCAGTCCAACATTATAGCACTCCAATGCACTATATGGATATATATCTAAAACTGGACATCGACATCCATGTAACAGAAAGCTATATTTATTAGAAGTAGAAATCCATGAATATCTATATGAAGGAGAACACCATGTTCATGCCTATATGTCTGTGTGTATGTTCATTTCGAAATTCAAGATTGCAACCATTGATTGAATGCCACCATGCTTTCAATGTAATCTCGAATTGCAGTTGCAGTAGTTTGATACTAATAAAAAAAAATCTATTCTATTTTTCTTTCATGAACAGTTGGCATCCCATAGATTCAAGATGGCTATCGCTTATTGAATGTCCCGATGCTTGAAATGCAATCTTGACTTGTAGTTGCATTAATTTGATACTATCAAAAAAACAAATCCTATTTGATTTTTCCTTCATTCAACCCATTCAAGATGGCTACCATTTACTAAATGCCACAATGCTTTCAGTGCAATGAAGAATTGTAGTTGCATTAATTTGATATCTATATAAGAACATTTCTATTTGATACCTTTTTCAAACACAGTTGGCACCCCATAGGTTTAGGATGGCCACCATTCATTGAATGCCACAATGCTTTAAATGCAATCTTGAAATGTAGTTGCATTAATTTTAAACTGTTAAAAACATCCAATTTAGTTGTTTTTTTCATGAAGAGTTGGCACCCCATAGGTTCAAGATGGCCACCAATCATTGAATGCCATAATGCTTAAATGCAATCTTGAGTTGCTGTTGCATTAATTTGATTCTTAAAAAAAAAACTTTCTTTTTATTCTTTCATGAACAGTTGGCACCCCATACATTCAAGGTGGCTACTAGTCATTGCATGCCACAATGCTTTAAGTGCAATCACAAATTGTAGTTGCATTAATCTGATACTAATAAAAAAACTAATTCTATTCTTTTTTTTATTTATGAACAGTTGGCACCCCATATATTTAAGATGACTACCATTCATTGAATGCCCCGATGCTTGAAATGCAATCTCGAATTGTAGTTGCATCAATTTAAGGCCGCTTAAAAAAAAAGATCAGCTTTACGGACACTTTCCTGAAAAAAAGGGTGAGGGCGGGAGGCTTTTTATTTTTATTTTTATTTTGTTTTTGGTTGATGAGGGAGGTGCTTTTTTAAATTTTATTTACTAAATATTGTTTATAATGTATTATTTCTATACATTACAGTACAAATTCCGATTATCAACCATGTAATTTAGATGTTCCAAGTCATAGACAAAGGTATAAGGGGTAATACAGTACTTTAATTATGTTTCTACACCAAATAATAGCTGAGATATGAAATTCTTTGTTTTAACCCTTTGGGGCCGAGCATCGACTATAGTCGACGCCATGGCTGGCCGAGCATCGACTATAGTCGACGCCATGGCTGGCCGAGCATCGACTATAGTCGACATAACTCTATGGGAATCAGCAAAGGCTCGGCCCTAGGGGAAGTTCCTGTGAAAATATCTCGCCCCCATCACCAGAAAAAGAAAGTTTTGGTCGGCCTTAAAGGGTTAAAGGGGAATTTTCTCTGTGGATGCGGAATTTTTATTTATTTTTTTAAAGAAAATTGCAATAAAAAGCAATGATGCGGCCCTTTTTAAATGATGCGGGCGGTGTCTGTAAAGCTGATAATCTTTTTTAAGTGGCCTAATGCTAATAAAAAACAAATTCTTATCAATTTTTCTTTCATGAATATTTGGCACCCCATAAGGTGGCCACCATTCATATTAATGCAAATAGAATGCTTTAAGTGCTATCACGACTTGTAGTTGCATTAATCTGATACTAAAAAAAAAAAATCTATTTGAATTTTCTTTCATGAACAGTTGGCACCCCATAAATTAAAAATGCACCCAGCACCCAGGTCAACAGCTATATACAGACACGTGTACCTCCCCTGCCTGTTCTCCTTCAATGCACAGTGAAGAGGGTGGGAGGGGGTGACCATCAACAGTGCATAAACACTTTGATTGGATGACAATGCAGTTTTTATATTACAACCTAAATTTGTGCAACGAAAATCATCAAGAAATACTAAGTATTTTTTCCAAAGAATAGCTTTTCTAGAATGGCTCGGTATTCAGGAATCCTACTGCGAATAAAAAAATGTCAAATTCTAATTCTAAATACCTGAAAATTGAGAAATGCTGACGTTCACGGGTTATGTAGGAAATGTACTAAAAACAGCAAAAAAGGGCAACAAAACCCTAATTTTCTCAAAAACTGTTCAGTAGGATTTTTTCTAACTGAGGTTCCACTGTTTTCTACCCTCATATTACACATTGGCATAGAGAATATATTGACACCTAGTCAGGATTTTGCGCTAGGAGCAATCTGTGAGGCGAAAAACAGCCAAAATGAGCCACTGGTCTGAAGTATAAAACTGGGCATCGATCACTATAGAGCTACAAAGAGACAGAGAATCGATGTCCAGTAATTATAGTCTCAATCTATGGTCATTGTGGCCGTTCAGGAATGGAAATTTTAGAAATTTCTGTTTAATACATAGACATCAGATTTGATTGTGTTGTATGTGGAACCACACGTGGTGATGGGGGGGGGGTGAGAGGGAGAGGGCCTGGTGGTGTACTTGCCTTGCATGTTCAGCCTGATTGACGAGCATGTTGAAGACGACGGCTTGGTGTTTATTAGTGTAGCCGAGGTAGTTGGTGGTCTCCTGCCGCACACCGATGTACTGTACCACCGGTGGGTGGGCATGTGAACCCTCGTCCCCACCTTCCTCTCCCACAGATTCTCCATCTGCTGGGATGGTAGGGCTCTGCGCTGGTACTGGTAACTCCACAATTGATATACCTATGTGTCAGTAAGTAGATATTGATTTCAAAAATATTTAAAATGACTGTTTAGCTGGTATTAGGATGGTAATGAGCTAGCTCTTGTTCGTCATCACACTTGGTTGAATCGTAATGCAAGTTCTAATTAAAGTAGGCCTACGAATATTGTATCCATATAGTGAAGATGTTATTTTCATGACCCTAGTTTACGGAAGTTTTTTTGTTGCCTTTTTCACTTAAGTCCTAGTATGTTTGTTCTCTGTCTAATTAAGTCTGAGCTTGTCGAGATGAAAAATATGTCGCAAATATACCCTATGTCTTACATTTGTAGCATATTAGCCAGTTGAGGTCTAGCCAGTTGAGGTCTAGCCACAAGTCCTCCAGAGAGTTCTCCCTCAAACAGGTGGGCATATCGCTCGCGGGCAAGCAAGCGTACAATGACCGGTGGGTTTTACGAGAAACAAACCCTCTGTGCGGGTTATACAGGGGTTACCCAAGGTGGAGGTGCGGGTTATAGAAGGATATTTAAAAGTATACTTCAGTAATAAAGTAGCTATAATCAGACCCCAAGTTCAGCCTATAGAATTTCCTCAATATCTAGGTGCGGGTTATACGCGCGGCTTGCGGGTTGCGCTTGAGACAATACTACTAACCTGCAGGGTACTGGCGTGCCCCCGTCCACTGAACCATCCCCAAACGCTCCAGGGTCTGTTTGGGGAAGAGTTCCTTGCGGCTGGTGAGGAGGACATAGTACTTGAGTCTTAACACAGGGCGGTCCCCTTCCATCACCCGCGGGCCGCCAGAGTCGTGTGTGATCACCAGACCTACGTCGTAACCAGCCGGCCTCTCTGCTAACATCTGCGCCTCGTCTTTTATATACTTCACCAGGGCATACTCATTCTCCTAATTATAAATGCAGATGGAGTGATTTAATATTAACTGGTATTGTTATCATTTTTCTTTTAATATTTTTTTATTACCTTTATAGAAATAATAACTGGGAATGTTTACTACCGTAGGCTGCTATACAATGCCATACTTCCTTGCTGTAAGATTCCTACTGGTAGATATCAAATACTATAATATTGTTCTTTTATAGATCATGTACAATCTTATTAAAGCTGTCTTACCGTTTCCTGGTCATCTTCAACAAGTGGCACCATGCGGATGGCCCGCATTCCGTACAATTTGTCATGGTCCAGCATATAACGGAACAGCTGTGCGCTGGCATTGTTGGTAGCCAGGGGAAGGTCACACACACCTAAAACAGAAACGGTACGTGAGATTTACCTTGCCTTAATATACCATTAGACACTCTGGACACCCAACCTGAATCCCATTCAAACTGTTTAAGAATCATGGTCAGAAACTCTAGAGGTTGGTAGGTCGCATTTGTACATACTTTTAGAAGAAGAGCGTTTTTTTTTCTGAGCAACACAGGGTTCTCCTTTGATTCTAAACTTTTAAAAAAATCGATAATAATAAGGTACAATAAGGGAAAATGTCATAACCGAATTCTAGGTTGGCTATGTTTGCTGAGCAAGGTTCTTGTCTGTGAAATGGATACACTAAGCTTCATATTGATATCAAAGGCAACTATAAAAGTAGAGCAACCTTTTATTTCTTTATACCTGAAAGAACATAGTTCCTGGAGAAAGACGGGGCGTAGGGGTAGTACTGTATGAAGTCATGGAGGAAGCCGCTGAGGTGGTAGTTCTGTCCTAACACGGGATGGCGACCACTGATGTACGACTGTACTGTACGGAGGTGGAAGTCGTGGGCGAAGGAGTGCAGGTGGGTTAGGTCTTTGAACTTCTCACACTCGTCTGTGAATATGACGGCCAACTGTGGGGGGAAATGGAAAACACAGGTTATGTAAAGTCATCATGGCTTCTGCATATCAATCATGGTACATTGTACTCAGTAGCTTGACATTTCCGTGCCATGCAAGTATCAAACATTGACAACCGTAAAAATATAGGACAATAAAGACAAAATTACTGTACAATAGTGTATACCTCGTTTCTTACATTTCAGCTATTATATTAGTCCAAATCAGCACTGAACAACCGTATCCAAACCCATAATTATCTGAGCTGCTCCTCATACAACCCGCTCACCTGTGGGTTGATGCTCCTGATAGGCAGCCGGGAGCACTCAAACACATAGACATAGATGCAGAAGAAGACCTCCTTGAAGCCGACCTCGAGCAGCATGATACCGCCGGGCAGGGTCTTCTGGAGGTACGTGTAGTTGGGTTTGATGACCTGTCTCGGCTCAGTCTGTGGCCGGGCAGGCTGCACGTCCCCGCTCAGGTGTCGACTCCTGCAACATACCCAGTTATATCAGCTATATGCACATACAATGACTGGGTTAGGGAGTGGTAAATTCTTTAACAACGGTGGTTTGTGCGTGTGTGTGTGTGGGGGGGGGGGGGGGGGGTGGTGGGGGGAGGGGATTCTACATCCATTAGCATGGTTTACACATTGTAGCGCATACACAGCTATACATTTCAATGAAAGTCACCCTTTCTTGCCCAGGGCTCCCACTGTTTTTCAGTCACAGTCTTACCTAACATTTAGATCACTTTTAACTGACAACAGATTGTTTTAACTGACACATTTAGTACCATAAATTCTATGGGATAACTCGCATGTCCCGTATAACCGTACCGAGATTTCTTTATAATATAGAAGTCAAATGGTGCATACCATAAGTGTTGCTGAAAATATTATTTAACTGACATCTAACTCACATTTTCCAAGAAATCTAGAAATTAACTGCCAAATATGACGATTATCTTTTTGACTGACATTAAACTGACTAGCATAAAAAACAAAAAAAACAAAAAACTTTTAACTGATGGGTAGGAACCCTGCTTGCCACAGAAGTCTATAATTCTACACAATGGGTATCTTACCCTCGTCTGGGTGAAGCACTGCGGGTGCGGACCTGGACAAAGCCCAGTGACTGCAGGTACTGAATGTACTGTGCCACGAAGGAGGAGCGCAGGTCTCGGTGCCACAACTCTTCGGTCGGTGGTCGTTTGGCCGTGATGTCAGGCGAGTCCACCCGCTTCTTGCTGTCCATACTATCAGAGCGCTTACTGCGGATGCTCGCCCCAGAACTGTGCCGCGAACGCTACAGAAAATATATGATACATGATTTACTAGTATTATCTCACCTACATTGTCTATCTGATAATAACTACCGGTATACTGAGTGCCCATAGTTATGTTTACATTCACGCCCATAGAATATGGAAGGCAACACACATTTATATGGGACAAAACAATGAATACATTGTGGAGAATTAATGAAAATTAATTATTTAAGTCATGTACAAATACATCTCACACCCCTTCAGCTTCTACTTATCTCTTTTGTCTTACACCAAAGATGGTTCAAAAGCAAGAAAATTGAATTATCCCTAGACTATCCATGTACCGGTACTTAAATCTACCATAGCCTTATAACATACCGGTTTGGCGGTGTCGGAGGCGTGGCTGTCGTGGCGGGAGCTGGCCGACTTGGGGAGCACCTTTTGCCGCCAGTGTGGACTGAGCAGTAACGGGGTGGCTACACTGTGGATCATCCTTGACGACGTCTTGAGCAACTCAAGATCTGTTTCCTAAAACGGTATATAACGAGGTATTGTATATACTGAGGCATTTTCTCTCTTTTCCCACCACAAATTGTTTAATAATTGTGTGGTTTTGCCTATTTTCTCACATTAAATAATATATAAGTCAATTATGATATTATCTTGAATTTCACAGAATGGCTTTGCTACTGGTTCAAATATTTGAGCAATTTCTGATTATAATTGGTGTGATGTTTTCATTTTTATTCAATTCATCCAGGAATTACATCTATCTAAGATTGTATTGGTAAAGGATGAAGACGTTAGATATACGGTTTAAGACTTACGTTAATTGGAGCATGTGATGGACCCATACGCTGTTGCCAGTTTTCGTAGAGCTGCATCAAAATGGTGTTCTTCTCCTCTTCTGTATGAATAAAATGAGTCTGGTCAGCATGTGTGTTCTTCATGATTGATACTATAATTACACAACTAAGAGTTACATGTATACATGATTTCGCATGCTCAACAGAACTATTATTCATTACAGGAATCGGGGTGCCTAAAACAATCTCGGCACGCCCCGCAAAATCCATCTAGCACCCTTGTTTTAAAAAAGAAAAACACTCCCTATTAAATTTCTATTTCATCTTTTTACAAAAACTGGTGGAGAACTGCCTCAGACCTTTTTTCTTGCTGTGCTTAAGCTCCAACATCTGGGCCCCATGTCGGTGCAGCGGGTCGCGTAGAGTGGCGTAACTCGAGCGCTGCATCGGTCCGGCGGGCTTCTGGCCCCGGAACGTGTTCTGGAGGAGTCCCAGGCTGGAGTGAGCGGTAAGTGGCCGCTGCCCGGCTGACACCGCCCGGGGCCGGCCCTGCGGGGTGACCGGTGGCGGGTTGGTGTACTTGACCAGGGACTGCAGGTCTGCCTGGTATAGGTCGTCCTTCTGTGAAACATCAATAGCACTTGAGCAATTAATTTTTTTTTTTTTTTTTTTTAATTAAAAAGATTTAAGGATTGACATGAGAGACTAGTGGCGCTATCCTGTGGACATTTAGAACTGCTACAAACTCATCCGTTAAAACCCCATGTAATTTGAAAACTCAATGTTTAAAATACAAAACACAGACTTACATGGGATGGTGGCACGTTGAACAGGCCAGCCTTGTGGCTGAGGATACTGGTCAGCAGGTGGCTGCGGGCATTGTGCCAGGACACAGCCTTGGTCAACTGACTCTCCAAGCTGCCCTGCAGGTTCTGCGCCCAGTTATATGTGTAGACAGTCATCTGGAATGGCAAAGCATAGTCAGTTTTATGGTTATTTGTATTATGTCCATGTTTAACAGTAACATTAAGTGTTGTAGAGACATGTTCTAGCACGCTATTAAACTCGAAATTCATTCCTACCCAACCAAAAACCTTTATAAAAGATATATGCTACTCCCTAAAGTATCATTTAAACACTGTCTAATGAAGCACTAATCAGTATAATTTAGTCATTCTACGTAACTTGTGAGCATATATTTCCTTAGTTATTAGTGCACAACACCACCCAGAGGATGGCATAACATGGCCCTGTGCTGGCTACCTGTTTGTCCTTGATGGTGACCAGAATGAGCCGCTGTCGGGGCACGAAGGACTTCTCCGACAGTGGGGTGCTGCCGGGGGTAGAAACCTCCACCTTCTCACCCCCAGGGGACGGGCACGTGTCCATGGGTAAGAACCGCTGTAGTGTCTTTTGTACTGAAATGCAAATTCATCATCGGTAAAAATCTTATTCTTTCGATGTTATTATAGTCTTAATCATAAATTCAAAACAGTAGAATATCAAGGCCATAACTGTTAACTCCTTGGTATTTGAACCGTGGCCCCGAAAAACTTGAACCGGAAAACCACGTCAATAAAGGAAATGAGGTTCATTAAAGAAAAAAATTATTTGACTAGATAACTTGTTTCTGATCTTATGGGGACAGTTGGTATTGTGGATGGCTGATGGATTATGTAAATATCTATGTATGATGAAGATGTGGCTGGTAGTACCGTCACAATGATGCGCATGGTTTAATAGAGCGCCGTGGGTTGAAGGGTATCTTAAGCACTAAAATAAGATGAATAAGCTTGTAAAAGGGCCGAAGGCAAGTGCCCTACCAAATTGAACAGCGCCACGTGTATTATCGCGACTACTTGTACACGGGCATATAATGCATTAAATAAGCCAAATTCAGTAAATATTAAAAAGTGTTATGTTTATGTTTAATATGCTCAAGTTTACTGTCACATTTGAGTGGCAATTAAAGACGACTTATCAACTATAAGATGCTCTTCCTTGTATTAAAGATGGTATATCAGCTAATAGACTTCCCAAATCTTTTCTTCAAAATGGATATAATTTTAATGTCAAGGGTTTTGTTACTATTTTAGCTGATATGCAGTGCTCAATGTTAAATATATTTGTGTATAATGCAGGATTTGAGATAGAAAATAATGTTGCTTATTCACCTCACTGACTCAGTCACTCCCCCAGGTGAGTACAGGGGAAACTATAGCCTGGTAGAGAAAGCACTGAGCCATGCAATACCACAACATAGACACTTTTAGTGTCGACCTACAGTAAAAGATATTGCACTGCATGTGCTCATCTCATAGACTAAGACACTGCCAATCATTTTAAAGGTTAGGGAAGATGTATGGGATAGGATATACAATAGTAATATGATAAAACTAAAAAATCTCTAAATATTTAGCTGACACACCATCTTTAAACAGTCACAATGTGATAACTGGTATATCATAATCCCAGTTGGGTAAACCTATCTCAACAACATTCTTTTGTTATTTCTTTTGATAAATAACATTGGCGTGATCCTAGTAAACGCTGACAGTAATGCACTTGCTGCTATGTTAGTCGTAACAAGAATACCTGGGAAAATGTAGATCCCTGCCAATGGGTCGTAAGTATCTGTAAAGACGTTGGTGTCGGAAACTTACTAAAAGTATCACCTTTCATATCCCTGGGAGTGTGAAGGAAATCCTACAACTGTTCCTCACAGGATGGGGTGCCTTTGGTCAAGCACAACGCTATCTCTGCACTCTGATACTTGGGGATGCACTTTAATCAAGCACTGAACTATCTCTGCACTCTGATACTTCGCGATACATTTGCATGTCTTTACATATATGACTGAAACTTTCAATGAAAGGATAGTAGGAGAACTCCTAAAACTTGCCGCTGTTCTATGACATAATACACATATAGTGTGCTACAGCAGATAGCAGTGGAAACAACTCTAGAATCATTCACTGACATGGCAAATGCTCTGTCAAATATAGCTATATACATGTAGGCCTATATAGGAAAGTCTGATTGCCATAAAACACAAAGAGTGTGGGGCCTTACCTCTAGGGTGGGCAGCGT
Organism: Harmothoe impar; assembly: GCA_947462335.1. NCBI lineage: Eukaryota > Metazoa > Annelida > Polychaeta > Phyllodocida > Polynoidae > Harmothoe > Harmothoe impar. The sequence goes on from OX381705.1 coordinate 52,870,283, forward strand.
CCGTCATGTCTTCGTCTACGTCATAGTCGATGCTATCCCGCCACTGCTGGACGTTACGTCCGACCAGCATGTAATCTGCCGCCTTCCCCGGGACTATAGCCTGGCTGAATGCCGGCAGATCGGGCCATGACTCGCCTTTTTGCTCCTGGGAAGACTGCTGGCAAAAATAATTAAGACTTTAAAATACCTAAAATGCGAGATGAATGAACATTTCTAATTTACAGAGCGGAGCATCATGTGTAAAATATCTGTTCTCATCAGTACTAGGACGTAATAGTGTTAATTGCAGAAAACTAAGGAAATGATTTTTTGCTTAAGTGAATCGAATTCTCTCTATTGGTACTTAAATATTGCTGGATTTTAACGTCTAAAATGTGTGATGGCCTTACGTGTGAGCGCGCGGTGGAGTAGGGTAGGTAGACCGATGGATGGTTTTCCCGGTGAAAGCTGCTCGAGCACTCGTTGAGCCGAAAGACTTTGAGGATCACATCAGCTCCTAATAAGGTCATGATGCTCTGAATCTCTCGAAGAACATGCTCCATGGGGAACCTTGAGATGAGGGCGAACTGTAAGGTTTGCACAGCTGGGGCTCCTGCAGAATACAAATTGTATGTGTTTACTTGAGTTCAAATCAGATGTCTTTATATATGACGTTCAAACGATTTGTGGAGTGCATTTAGTTTTAGTCTATCTGCCCCCTCCCCCATCGACCTCAGAGAATTGCGTTCTCGTCGACTTCCTCCCTCCCCCACACCTTCTCCGTTTTTAGACAGACCCTGCCTCTTACCATTTGAGGTCGCCTGGAATCCTAATCTTTGTTCAGTTGAGTTAATCAGATTTATAACTCACACCATAAAGCCTCATGTACAAAATAAACTTACATGTATGTTTTTCCTTGGAAAGGGAACTATTGCAAGTGCATACATGTCAACCCACCTAGTTTGGTACAGAACTCGAACCAGTCTACCATGGTGCTGCTGAAGACGGGTTGTAGCGACCCTCGCTCTCCCACTTCGTACTTCTGCATTTTCACCCGTAGATCCATCTCTCTGAGTCGATGGGTGTCTGAAGTGTGCCATGTCTGACTCAGGCTCGGAGATCCCTGTGTAACATAGACATACACATTACATGAAATTGAATTCAATTGGCTTGAATAAAATCATGTGGTAAAACAACAGGATATAACTGGTACAAACCAGTGCAGTTTGTGGAGAAAAAACACATTATATTAAAGTTGTCTATGTAGGCCACTGGTACACGAAGTTATGTCTGGTAGATCATGATGTGTAGACGCATGGGTCGAGGTGAAACGACGAGCAATCAAAAGTCAATATGGGCATGTTTTCTGATCAATCTGTTTTATTTTCTAGCCCAAATCCAACATGTGCCTGCATACAGTTGGCTCTATCTATACATGTTGCATACAAATATACACCAGTGATATGCCATATGAACCTCAATTGAATTAGATTTATATCATTATTTTACAATCTAAATATACAAGTGTTTCTCTACCTTGGGGGTATCTTTGGAGGCTGATTTGGACTTGAAAATGGACGGTAAGTTGAACACGGTTTTCTCCTTTGGTGTCCGGCCTCCATCTGTTGCCTTCTTGCCACCGTCATTCGGACTCCCCGAATAGGACCGCTGTTCAGCTACATCCAATAACAACAATTAAATAAATGAATAACAGGTGGGCAGCTACCATGTGGAGAACAAGGTGGAAAGTGGGAAATTTTATTTTTTGAAATGACCACTTCCCTATTTCTTACTAAGTCTTAGCCCAGGATGAACCAAATTTGGAAACGATGACTACCATAACGGCCCGTTTAAGCGCCCCAGCTCTTATACATTTCAAGTACCTGTTACCCCCTGCGCTTGTACAGGGACCTGCCAATATACAAGTCCCTTTAAGGCCACACCAAAAAAATAAGTTGGTCTACGGATTTTCTTTTCCAAAAATAGGTGCGGTAGGGCGAATTTTTTTTTTTTTTTTTTCCAATTTTTTTTTTGTCAATGGATTTCAACCTTAAAATAGGGGGGCGGGCGATTTTTTTTTTCTACTGGGGGAAAATCTCTTTTTAAATTTTACAAATATATTTTCTGGTTAACGATGACAGAAAAGGCAACCAAAAAAAAAAAAAAAAAAAAAAATCCAATTTTTCAGAAAATGGTGCGGGCGCTGTCCGCAGACACTTTAAAAAAAAAAAAAAAAAAAATTTACATTTTGAAAGATGTGCGGGAAATCCGTAGACCAACTTTTTTTTTTGGTGTGGCCTAAAGAGAGATTTTGGATTTCAAGGGGGTCGCAGACCTGCGCTTCAACGAGACCTGTGCTCATTTGAGATCACTGCGCTTAATACATACCTGAGGCGAGGAAGTGAGTGACAGGAGATTGTGGTGCGGAGTGCAGGGGTGAGTCTATGCCGGTAATGTAGTGACTGGGCACGTCGCAGAGCGGTGCGGTGAGAAGGCGGTACTCCATCACTATGTCACATACGGCATGTTTCATGGCACGTGAGAGGCGCTCTACCAACTGGTTATCTGACTCGCCACGCTCCCACAACGAGAACTGGACCAGTGCTGCAGGCCCTGTTCAACAAAGGACAAGCCAAGGTTTACAAAGTCTACAAACATTATCAGAATCAATGCTGTTCATCAAAGGACAAGCCATGGTTAGCAAAGTCTCTAAACATTATCAAAATGGCTCCTGTGCACCAAAGGACAAGCCACGGTTATCAAAGTCTTCAAACATCAAATACCAAACATCCATGAAGTGCACTTACCTGGGCCCTTACTGCCGGGACTAGGCACATACACCTGGGTGTTGATCATGCTCTCAAACATGGTGGGGTCTAGTTTATCCTTGTAGGCGTTTGACGAGGGTTTTGGGGAAGCCATCAGTTGGACAGGGCTCCCCTTTCCATCCACGAAACTTAGGTGGATAAAGGAGATACCTGAAGGACGTAGGGTACATAGAGTTATCAATTTTCAAAGAGTAGTAAGTTGAGAAAGTTTCAATTTTTGAAAGCTCAGACATGCCAACACAAAGGGACGACAAGCTTTCTGATTAACATATGATTTGATACAGGAAATAAAAAGCAAAAATAGCTCAGGAGGGCCATCTTCAATCCGTCATTATAACGTAATTTTATTCTATTATAAGATATAACATGAGATATAGAGGGTTAATTTTACTATCAACAATAATAAATACAACCGACAGAAGAAGCCGCAGGTTAAGTGTCTTAAGTACCTTTTCCTCCAGCATGCTGCGGCCGAGTGCTGCAGAGGAAGACCTGGTTCTCCGGGATGGGCGGCGCACCGGGCAGCGTGTAGTCGCGGAACACATTCTCCGGCCCAGGATCAGCAAACTTGGGCGTGTGTAAAAACTGTAGCAGGTTCTGGTGGAGATAGTGGCCCAGCGCATGCTGGTGGAGCATGGCGGCTGGGGGGATGGTCAGCTGCACTACCTGCTTGGGGGTACTACCTTCAGGCTGCAAGAACTGGCGGAGCAAACAAATGGGGTGCTTGGTATCCATGATTTATCAAATAATATTTTTCATCATTTGGTCCTTATTGAGATACAGAATGATCTTCCTCATAAAACCTGTATGTATATATGATGCAGTTTATCGTTACCCAGTGCTCTTTATCCTAAACATGTAGTATAGTGGCAATATCACCAGAGATAACATGCTACAAAAAAAGTCGTATCCTTCCTGTCTCGCAGCTACAACTTGAATTACCAGGCTGCATGCACATATACATGTGTGGTATGTCTGTGGTACCTCTACATTTCTTTCAGTGACATAAGAAGATAATTTCACTTTTAACTGAGCAAATACCCTTATAATTATATGAAGCCGCTTCCAGAGATATACAATGTGGATTAAGACGTGCCCTACCTTGACGTCCTCTGGCATCAGTTTGAACATGGGGTTCCTGGCAAAGAGGCCAACTAATAATTGCAGCATATCCGTGTCCAGCCGTTTCTGCAGCATGTTGACTAATTCCTGACTGATATAGGGACCTAGGCAGACAAGGGCAGGGTGAGAAGACGGTCAAATATACAGATTTATATACAGGTCAAATACTTTAGGATATTATTTTTTAATGGTCAATAAATATATCGCAATGAAAGCTCATTTTCTTGCCAATGATTATATATATGCGATGGCGTGTTGCCGACATATATCTATGGTAATTACTAAATATTCATACAGATAAGATTATACTTGACTCACCGACACTGCCGATACCATAGGCGGTCAGTATTATCGATCCTTCAGACAGCGACTCTGTAGACCGCATGTTCTGTGAGTTTTGTAGCGGGTCGTCTTCACCGTCCAGGAGAGACTTCTGGGGGGTGAGTTCAGCAGGCAGAGGTCTTTGAGACTGAAATACGTGATTATTATATTTAATATGTTGTTACATTTAAATTGTATGAATACTATCTATGGGCTCATTATACTTATTATGAGCTTACAGTCCAAGAATGATAGAACATACAACAAAATAGTTTTGATTTTTTCCCCCGGACCTTGCAGTTGATCATTTCATATTCCATTCCATGATTACTCACTGTTTTTTGTTCTTCCTCCGTCGTCTCTAGTAGCTTTGTCTTCTGGGGTAGACTGAGAATTGATGAACTTCTTGAAACTGAAATATATGACAGTAAAATATCCCTGTTTAATATATATGTACCTTTATAAAACGAGAAAAAATATTTCATTATTTTCACTGGACATTGTATTTGCAAATCATGATCAAGCACTTTCTGGCTTTATAAACGGCGACATTTTAGCTACTTTTGTTAAAGTATGAATAATATCTTGTATTTGACTGATAGAGATGTATTGACTTCAGCTTACCTGGCAGGGGTAACTCATCGTCAGGCTTGATGGATGGGCTAACCTCTTCAGTGACTGACTGACCACTGTTATGTCGGGCAGACCGGCCCTGCTCCAACCTGTATCGACATTCAAACAATGAAATTTATGTTAGATTTCACAACTTATTTTTTGAGAATTTGCTATTAAAATTAGCCTAACGGGATTCGCAGCTCTAGATGGTTAGGTCCTAGGCTACATATCCAGTATAATCTATAAATTACAGGGAAGTTACCGTACATTTCCAGGAGTTCTCTAGGCTATGTTTCATAACGCAACATGTGTAGTGGCACAGGTAGATAACAGCAGATCAATTTCCACAATTTCTTTGTGTCTTTTATATTACAACATGTTTAGAAGAAAAGACCTTGCCATGGCGGTTCTATGGTGAAAAAATGGAGTGTGTGAGTGGCCTCACAGATGACTCAGGGTAATCTGTCAATTCTGGCATCAGAAATGAATTCGAATGAGTGATCTAATTTGAGTACAATACATTATTTCTCATTTCTGACGGCAGAATCGTAATCGCCAGAAAAAGCTACCCTAATTTCATATATTGGAAGTCATATATAATCAAATTCCAGGTGGTGGCTGTAGGTGAGCAGGTGGCTGTGGGAAAGCAGGTGGCTGGGGGCGAGCAGGTGGCTGTCGGCGTCAGCGCCCAGCAGCGCGTAACCGCTGCTTTACGTCTCGGCCGTAAAGCGAGTCGATCGGAGCATCAGCAGCGACACCATCGCCGTTTCCGTTTCGCCGTGTCAGTCGGCTACAGGGCGGCGTGTGTTACGCGTCCATGCCTTTGCCGTCCATCCCCTGTCCCCCCCCCTGGTGTACATTTGCTATCTGTATCATAACCGCTATCTGTTAACATATAGATATAGAGTGGATGTGACTTGTTGCATAGGTCCTGGCGGTAGAATGTGCCCAGTTTTTGCCCGCTTTGGGGGTAGAAAGAGAGAAATACGGGCAAATTCGCTCAAAATGTCATTTCTATCTTGCACCCAAAAACTTAATGCCTTGCAGCCTATGGAGGCCCATGGAGGTGGTAGCTTTTTTTTACTACATTTCCATAATAGTGAAAGAGAGAAATAAATTCGTGAAGATCGCAGTTCAATTTCTTCAAGAAAAATTGAGATTTTTAGAAAAAAAATGGCGGAAAATGCTGTCCCCCGACCTTGCCTATCTCATGTTTTTTTCCGCTTTTGTCTATCTCGAATGATAACCGAAATACAACGATTCCCCTATGTCACAAAATTGTCTTAAAATGCAAAATTAGTAGGTGTATATTACTCAGGGTTAATTAAACCCTGAGTCAATAATATGTGCTCACCTGAGATAGAAAACCGGTCCGGATAGGTTTTCCTGTATGACGAACATGTTTTTGCGATTCCCAACGGCAAAGGTTTCAAGTGAATGCTTCAAAACCTGAACGCCTATAGAGAAACAAACAATGGCAAAGCTTTAACACCCAACAGTGCCTGCAATTATTTCAATACATGCGTCAAACCATGTAATAACCTTTATTCATTTCTTTCAACGAGATGGGAGTTACACAAAGGCAGATGCGGAGATTTTGCGGTTGATATTCTACTCGATACGACAAATTTGGAACAACTTGAAAAACCTGATTGACAAACAGTGCTGAAGTACTGACCTCTGGAGGATCCTATTCGTCTGGGGTCTGTCTTGAGACGCGGGTGCAGCACAAACTCCTTCTGCCACACACATTCGCAGGCGAAGTAGCCGGGCCGGACGTGCAGCGCTGCCTCCAGGTACCGGCCGCCATGCGCCGTCTCACTGTCAGAGTCCTCAGAGTCACCCCCGGAAACTGGTACAAAACATACATAAATTTATTATTTTAGCTATGATTCTGAACTACTCCAAATGTGTTCTAAGATATTTGTTAACCCTCCCTTCGTCCAAACTACTGAGAAAATGAATGAAAATATTTTCGTAGAAGTTCTAGTCAAAAACATCCCATGTTTGGTATCATATTAAAGCTCATGCCATCCTCTGTCGCATCACACATTCAATCTGTGTACACAAAGAATGCTCAAGGAGTAGCCATGGCAACACCTCATGCGCTGACTACGTAGAACTCGGTATTCAGAAACTGACTGTGTATTTTGTGTCGTGTGTTGACACTTGCTGTCTTGTCTTCGCCCGGCCACTGCACATCTTCATCGGCCTCGGGTACCAACAACTGGTTACACTGCCGCGTCTTGGACAGGTCTTGAAGTAACAGCCACTGCAGATGCACAACCACAATACTAATGTTAACGAAGTGTCCATCTGAATACCAGCCAATATAAACAAGCTGCCCATCTGAATATTAAGTAGACATATATAATCATCATCACTGATCATAGTGCTATTAGTCCACGAGTGTGAGGGATCTGACCCGTACCACCCATGACGAGCCTGTTTATCAGCCGCAAAAAAATGCCCCCACCCTCCACACCCCGCCTGTTACAAAATGAGCGCTCCTAAAATCCGAGCAGACTTCTACTTAAAATGAATCTTCATGCAATTTTTGCGAACCACTCACCTGGTTTACAGTTCGGCATTTCTTACTGATGATATTAATTACGTTTTCAAATAATTGTTGCTGGTCAATCCACGACGTGGGCTTGTCCCCGGTATCTCTGTAAGTGTAATCAAAGTTTACACTGGAAATATCGTGAATGTATCGTAAATAATGTGACAAGATACGAGCAGGGCACTACATATGCACAAGCGTCATTTTGATTTTTAGCATTGATTTACCATAAATTATCACTTATAACCTGCAAGTTGTACGCGAACTAAACTCTGCGAAGCTTGTCTATATAGGGTGTGGGTTATAAATGTTTTTTAAAATTAAATATAATACAGTAGTAAACCCCTAAAAATAGGCTCCCAGTGCGAATTATAGGATTTTCATTTAAGATACATGCTACATGTTAATCAGTGCTCTTCTAGTACAGGATTACATTTATCAATGAAAACAGCAACATACTTTGAAGACATCTATATCTGTACATCATATTATTAGGAGAGGTCCATTCCTCCAGAACTCACCTGGTGTGGAAGAAGACGTCCACCCTGTCCTGCTTTATCTCCATGATTAACCAGAAGTCAGGTAGCTGTCGGTACCGCAGCATCGACTCACTGAAGGACATCATCACACCCTCCTCGTCAGAGTCGCTCGAACCTCCATCGTAACCTTCCTCTTCGATACTACCCTGACTCATCGCGTCCAAGACCGACCCCGACATTGGGGTCTGAAGGCCAGATTGGTGTCGCGAGCGGTTCGGGGTCTGAGGATTGGAGGCATTCAATGCGAGACTTGTTCCGCGGAGTTTGTCCAGGCTGACCGCACTGCTGGTGCGCTTTACAGGCAGTTTCTCTGTCAGAGAGGCAAGTGTGAGCTGCTCAAAGAGGGGAGGTTCTGGACTATTTGGCTCAGTATCTATCCCAACGAAGTGCAAAGTCCGCTGGACTTCAGTGGTCGCTTTGGGAGTGCCTGCTTCAATGGTAGTCAATATCCCCTCTGACTCATTCTCTTTGAACAATACTTCAGCCAAACTGGACGCTTTATCAGCGTTTCCTTTGAACTCCTTCACCGGGCTGGGTCTTATCACAGATATCTTAATCTCCCCGCCAACACGAGGAGATTCCTCCGCGGCTGAGCTGCTCCGTAGGGGCTCAGTATTGGAGAACGGCTGCTCGCCGGCGATTTGGAAGTCTGCTGGGGGACTAGTCCTCTCGCTCGGCACCACTTCCCCCGGGGATACTTTCAGACAACTTGAGGCAACAGGTGCCTGTTCAGAATCGTCTTTGTTCTCATCTCTACTCTTGGACACCGCTCGCGAATTAGAATCTGTTTTTTCTAGCTCAAATCCAGCCTCTGGTTCCTTTTTCACAACAGCTGTACTTTCTGCATCAGCGTCAGGGGCATCTTGAGCTACAGTTGTATGCTTGACGGTTACTGCCTTACTCTCTGCCGCAGGATCCTCAACCGCCTTGCCATCAGCTGCTAGCGTGCCAATGCCTATGGCATCTGGGGATGGCTTAGCTGGCTGGGTGGCAGTGTTTGCCTGGGTGGCAGTGTTTGCCTGGGTGGCAATATTTGCCTGGGTGGCAAAGCTTACCTGGTGTGGACTAGGTCCACCAACCTCCCGCGAAACATTGGCGACAAAAGTCTTGCTGTCCGTGTAAAGATCGTGAAGAGCTGAGGAGACGGCCTTGAAGTGCGCTAGGTTGTTGGCGCGGGCATGGTCGAGCAGTAAGTAGTAATAGTTGTGCTCTTTGTTCAGCAGGTACCCAGGTAGCTCAATCCGCTCAAACGACTGTCAATGGTAAAAACAATGCATCAGAGTAGTTAAAATGACAATGCATCACAAAGACTAAATTGGCAATGGATTTATCTTTTTTTTTCTTTTTTTTTAAACTACAGTTATTTAACATGTTCATACCTATTGTTATGCTAGAAGAATCACTATGGTTTCAAAACTCAGCTTATAGTAGTCATTCTCAGTGGTGGGTACAGGATTTTGAAAACAGGGGTGGGGTGCGCTGTTGCAGTGTTGGCAAAACCGTTCCCCAGCAACTTTTTAGCCAAGATTTACATCTAAAAAAGACGTAATAGTAATAGACTATTCTAATGTCTTACCTGTATGAAGTGGGTGAGGCTTTGCTCAGGGCCATACACAAACTGTAGAGGTACCCTCCTCGTTATACAGCACTGTTTGTCCTCCGAACTACCCACGTGGTGCGCCACCATCTCCAGCGTCTCTGACGTCACTGGCACCGTCTGACGTAACGCAGACGCTATCTCATCTCTCAGCAGCCACATGACCTAAAGGCACAATGCAAAAGGGCTGGTGTGATCTACTAGTACCGATATTACTTATTAGGGTTATCATAGATGGAATTCAAAGCTAGAGTCTGTTGATTATAAAACAGTTTAAATGCCTGGCTTTTTTCAGTTTTTATCCATACATCTTAGTTCCAACCATCATATAAATAATATGCAAATATATCATTTGATTCTATGATCATTTTTTTCGAGCTTATTGAGAGTATTATAAGCTGCACTGGACTAGTAATACTACTCTGTAGTTACCTCATCTTTACAGGCGTTAACCGCAAGCAGCTGCTCAGATGAAAGACAACGCAGTGAATCATGTACTTCTTTGGTTAACCTGAATAAAGAAACAATGGGATACATTGGTTATGAATCTTAAAGATGGTGTATCAACTAATAAACTTCCCAAACCTTTTCCTTAAAAGGGATGCCATGGGTTCTATTATCATTTTAGCTAATACACAGTACCCAATATTTGCAAGATATTTGTCTATAAATACATGATTTGAGATAGTTAACAATATAGCCTATTCACCTCACTGACTCAGTCACTCCCCCAGGTGAGTACAGGGGAAATTAGCCTGGTAGAGAAAGCACTGAGCCATGCAGTACCACATAATAGGGAGTTTTAGTGTCGACCTACAGTAAAAAGTATTGCACTACATGTGCTAATTGTATAGATTTAGACACTGCCAATAATTTAAAAGTTAGGGAATACGTATGGGATAGGATATACAATAAGAATATGATAAGACTATAAAATCTCGAAACATTTAGCTGACACACCATCTTTAACCTTTCAAGGACAATATGATGCCTTGAAGCTTCGTGTTCATTTGCATGATGCACCAAAGCAGTGGCGGTGAGTTACCGTTGGTGCATCATGCCGACCTGTCAGGAGGGGATCAATCCCATAGGGTCCATATGATGCATGGATGGGGTATTACTGGCCTGGGCTGCATTGCAATAATGTTTTATAGTTGCACTATGACAAGGAAATGACAAATGAATGTATGTATTTTCACGTCAAATTATTTCTGATGGTATGAACAACATGCAAATAATCCCTACGAAATTCACTAAAATATGATATGAAAATAGAAACATATAAAAATTCTAAAAGTCTTATGTTACAGAAGCTACTTACTTCCCGTTAAAGCTGAGGGTGTCCTCCCGTTCGTAGGCTACATGCGCACTGAAGTGGGAGGTCTGTGAGCTGTAGGAGGTCATACGCTGTAGCGGTGGACGCTCCATGTACTCGGAAAACTCCTGCTCAGACGGCAAGGTCAGGCAGATGACGTCAATGGTGACCTGAAGGTCATTCAGGTCAATGCTGCCCGTGACATCCTTCAGACAGGCCCGGAGATCACCTGGTAAAATACATCCCAATAGTCATGGGTTGGTAAAGGGGAAGTAGTGGTCAACAGGGGCCGGGAGGTTTTGCGGGGCGGGGCGGCGGTGGTGTTCAAAATGTCACCCGCTTTAAGCAAAAAAAAACCTGCGCGATGCATCACAGGGAAAATGGTTTGTGTGCTCAGCTTCTTATGCATACCATAAATTCTCGCATATAACCCTTTATTTCTAATTTGATACCATACATACTTATAAAGACAAGAGTTGTGCTGGTATAGAACAGTACCCCCTGTCAGGATAGGATTTGTCAAAGTTGGGGGTGCGACTTATATGAGAGGTGAACTTATAGGCGAGAATTTACGGTAGTTACAAGCTAGCTTTTTCGCTGAATCCAGGTGAAAATCCCCCCCCCCTCGTCAAGCAGTCCAAATGTTTTACGCCCCAACCCCACGTAAAACATATTATCATATAGAATATCAGAATTCACCTACCGAGACATGTGGGGAGATTGCGGATGGCCATGCTGCGAAGAGCTCTCCCCTTGGTTCGCACAGAACAGATGAGGTGTATGAAGAGCGGGGGCACATCGTGAGTGGTAGAAGGGGGGTTACGCAAGTCACTGAGGTTCGACTCCACATCACTCTCAGACCCGAGCGAGTCAATGTCACACTCACTGTCCACTTCAGGACAGGCATCGTCAATATCAGAGGCAAACACATCTTCTCTGTACATCTCAGCCTCAGGTTCTAAAAAGAAAAACAGGTTAAAATTACATCGTCATATTCATTATTTTTTAAACTTCACTTTATTTCGCTAGATTAGATAGAATCAAGGTGGAAGGAACTCTGAATTACCGAAGGAGTAGATTACTAATGAGTGCCATTTCCTCAACACAAATGTACACAAATGGACTGATCATTGGTTCGATGAAATATGGCAAATGGGTATAATAAAGTCCAATTTGTACTATTTCAAGTACAGTAGGTCTGGACGATATAAAACTCACCTCGCGAATCACTAGTAGCACTGGTATTGATTGCGCCCCCTGTTGTGTCGAGGTTGGATGTAGACCACTTAGGCTGAAATAATTAAAACATGGGTCTGTATTAAAACAATGCTTCAAGTCGTCTATGAACCAGTAGAATTCAAATACATGTTATCAAAAGAAAAATAGAGGAAACTACCGTAAAACATTGCATAACCTGTGGATTATACTGGAATCAGAACCCCAGGGCGGGTTATAGGATTTACCCAAAAGCAAGGGTGCGAATTATACGAAGATTTTAGAAGTGTAGTACTACAGTATCAAGGTATCAATGATTAGACCCCATATGCGGGTTATACCAATTTCTCAAAGTCTACCTGCGGGTTATGTGCGCGGTTTTATAGTAGGATTACAGATAGTCCTTCAAAATCAAGATACTGCTGCAGCATCTTATAAAGCAATAGCTTACGAGTCTTGCTATATACATGTATCCTTAAATACGTATCCCACATCGATATCTACAGTAACATATTTACAGGTACCTTAGAGTCCAGAGGATAGTAGAAGAAGAACTCTGGATGTGCTGGGACAGGCCTGAAGTACTGACTGATGATCTGTGAGAATTTCCTTTGGATGAGAGAGTGTAGAGAGGGTGCGACCTCGCAGCCCTTCTCGGTGAGCAGCGACAGCGGTAGGTGCACCGGGGTGTGGTCCGCGTGTCCAAAGCCATCCACCGCACGGCGAGGTGAACCAGGCAAGACACTAACAGTACATAACCAAGAGAATATTACAGCATACCAGTATAGATATTGGTCTAAGAACTGATGTACTTAATATAAATTTTGAACCAGCAATTTTGTTCCAGCAATTATTTTTATATTCTAGACGGACTCCTACCCCATTATAATACTGCAAAAAGTCATATTCAAGTTGGCCGACTGATACTAAAATAGAGGATGAGGGGTACTACGGGTTCCATGTTTATAAAATTAGCTTACAGTGGTGATGCCGGCTTGTCGTCAGAATCCATCGCTATACAATCTGAATGGGGATCAGCCTCTGTGAAGACATCATCCTTCTGTTCGGCTACGGCGCTGGCCGGCATCGTGTTCGGCACTATTTTAGCCGTGTCTTCCCGCATCATCTGCTCGATGGTGGCACGCTCCACCAGTTTACGTATGTGGCCACAGGTGTTGTGGAGGTAGCGGGTGATGTTCATCTCTATGGGCAGAGACTCCTCACAGATGCCATTGATGACGGCATCCACGTCCTCACAGTGCATGTTGTAACCAGCCAGGAGGCTGTTGTACACACCTGCCATGTGTTGGGGTAGGGGGTGGGAGTATGAGGATTAGTTCAGTGCATACTGCAATTTTCCACCAAAGTTCTTCTTTCTCAAGCTAATCATGTATATATACATATCATGTATTAACTATGACAATCGGACTACCACTATTCCGCCAATTGTTCCAATTTAGATGTACACTTTATTAATTTGATGGAGCGATTAGCCTCCACATACATATCGTGTTGAATGTGCAAAGGAACATTTCCTGGTACATTTCCGTTTTTTCTACAGTAGCGAACCAATATGTGTATTAGTATTACTTATAACTGACTTATAAGGTATATGTGTTAAAAGTTCATAGCCCGCTCAATGCTCATGTAAGAATATCTTTGAAATGATGTTCCATTTTCCGCACTTGAATTAGTATAATTTATACCAAGGAAACCATGCACACGTTTGTAAAAGGTGGTACCCAGCAAAAAAGATACACAGATCACATACCTATGACGAATGAGCGATGATAGTGCTCGTTGATCAGAGACAGCTGGTGCCGAAAGTCTGCTCCTCCACTTGACCCTGCCTCTGGCCGTTCCTCAGCCGACTGCCGGATTTTGTCGCGAATCGTCTCGCTGTCCACACGACTGCGATGCGCACCTTCTCCGGCGGTGCCTGAGCCGTCCTCGGTGAGGCTGTGCCGGAGGTCGCCGGTACACATGTCAGGCTTGGTGGTCAGGTCCTGGTAGATGTCCTGCTGTAGGAGGCTCGATGAGCGACTCACGAGCTGCTCGGTGAGGCCATAGAGTGGACAGTTATACACATAGACTGGGATGACCAGAGATACAGGAGCAGCCTTTTCAGCTTTGTTAACAGGCTCATTCTCCTTCTCCTTTGCCATGTCCTGCTTCTTCTCTGTCTCTGGGGGAACAAGAGTGGGGTCAGTTTCCCCACTGGGACTAGGTGTTTGTTCACTGGGCCGATTTAGTGTGGCACAGTCAGGAGTCTCCTGAGGCACTGAGCATTCCTCTCCTGCTTTTATAGAGTCTGTACACGTGTCTGAATGCTGAGGAAGTCCACTGTCCATTATATCAGACACTGAACCTTTACGGTGTGGTGGGTCTGGCATGGCAGACGGCGATACTCCCCCTCCACATTCCGGGGATGCCGCAGCACCAATATTTCCCTCGTCCATCGCTGATTCCTTGGTCCTGGAGCATGGATCCTGACTGTCACCGCTTGGTGGGACATCTGTGGGTACCTGCTCGTCCTCACAGCGATCGTCTTGGCTCTCCTCCTTTTTATTCTTATTCCCTACTCCTTCAAACACATCTGCTTCATTTGTCACATTTTCTTGACTGCCCTCTGGAGGTGAATGAACCAGTGCACAAAGATCGTCCAATGAAGCAGGTACAAAGCTGAGAATGATGTGTGTGAAGTTGACGGACTTGATGAAGCATCGCCAACGAGCCGTTCCCTCCACATCACCACTACTACCGGTAGCAGCTTCACCCCCAGGCCCTGAGGCATCACCTGCATTCTGTCCCTCACTCGCCTCCTCCGAGCGACTCGTGGCACGCTTGGGATCCCGCACTAACGGTGTACTCCGCAATGGCATTGAGTTTGGGGATTGTTCGCGGGGTCGCTGGAGGATGAGGTCACGTAGCATCTGACACTCTTGGTCCTGGAGTTTGAGTTCCCTGTCGTGTGCCTCCTCCATCCGGTGCAGGAACTGGTTCAGGAGGACCGTGTTGGGCGTCTCGTTGGGTGTCGCGGGTTCACCCGGAGGCATTGCTGGCTGTGCTGCGCCACCGAGCCCACACTCACAGTGTGCCTCATCTGTACCGACAAATAATAATCAATGTTATGAAAACTTGGCATAGCTTGTACTCATGTAAAACCTTTAATGACAAGTTAAAGGAGAGCTGCTATTTTTTTTATTAAATAAGGGGGGAGGGGGGATCTATGCTATTATAATTTCTTAAAATTCTCTTTTAATGAGGCACATATATATACATTTTTGACAAATCATCATGATTTACATCATGATGAATAACTCTGTTATTAGAGTCTGTATATCGGCGCGCCATATATCAATTTTATCGCTACACATGTTTTTCTTTTTGTTTTCTTTGTTAAAAATACTCTTGTAGGCGAGAATGACCACTGAATGATTACAAATAAAGAGAAATAGAATGAATTTGTGAGAATTCTTCTTTTTACCTTCCGTGAACATTGAGAAGAGGAGTTCTGCCTGTTGACACTTTGATAGAACCTTCATCAGGTCGAAGGCGAATGGTTTGCGTTGTACGGTGGCCTCCTGGTCATCTGGCGGTTCAGGGTGTTGGTCAAGCAGTGCTGGAGATGGGTGCACTGGTAGCGAGCTGAGTAAAACGATCCATTCATTAAAGTAATGATTTTCAACATTTACAAAAATCCACTGGATTCTATCGTAAATTGTTTCTTTTTTCTTCTTTTTATATATTTTTTTAACATGATATATGAAATGAAATCTGTGATCATCTGTCATTTTAAACATTTTTACAGTGTATATCAAATTCGACCATTACTCAACCATTACCTACAGTGTGCCATAAGTCCAATAGTGTTTCCTTCTACTCTATATAGTATTAGAAAGGTGTGTATGCACCCAGTCTCACCTGGCGCAGGTAGGTGAGGGAACACTGGTGTTCTGACACATGAGGTTCAGGTACTCAAACGTCACCATGGTGGAGATGCACTCCAGGTCAGTAGGCAGCGTCTGCAACATTCAACATACAGCTACGTTAAAGTGGCATTCTCACCACTCGCACTTACCACATAGTAGACTAGTACAGTACTAGAATTGTGAGTGGGATACGCTCGGTGATTATGCCACTTTAAGTTAAACACAGGACAATCTCAGCGCTCTAAATGGTGCTGCAGTACAGCAGGGAGGGTTAAGGGCAAACGCATACCAGGTCTACATCTCTTCAGAGGTTGGGGGAGGGGGCAAAATAATCGGCCAGTGTGGGTTGGTGGTAAAAATATTAGACACTTATTGAGAAGGGGTTGGGGGGCATAGATATTACCCACGTGTTATATACGAGTGACGTGCCAAAAGTCTAGGTACGGTTATAAATGTACTTTTAGGAAGTATAGTTCAGTACTAAAGTACCGGTAGCAATTCTCATATCCCAGGTGTGGGTCATACCATGGACTTGAAAGATTATATTTCTATAGTTCTATAAAATGTTCTCAATGTCGGGTATAAATACGCGAGACTTTACGGTACTCCACATCTGTGGGAAACAGATATTCCACTAGTTTACAAACAATTCCCTAGATGGCACCCCTGAGTTGATAGCTCGTCGGTAATTCATCCCAAGCTTACTAGGTGGCATTGTAGGTCTGTTCACCCTCGCCCCCCCCCCCCATGCCAAAAAGAATATCGCCCATACCTTATATGGAAGAGCACAGTGGCCACACACATTACCCCCATGTATGATGTACGCTTGAACATGATGATTGCCCATAACATGACAAGTACTACAAGAGGTGAGACACATAGTACGAATCTGATCCCTACTAATAAAACATCATCTGCTGGTCATGTAGGCCTACGGGTTATTATTTCATGGATGATATGGCAGTCTCTCCATGTCGGCCCGATGTATATAGTTAACTATAGGGAGAACTGTATCGCATGGTGGGGGTGGGGGAGTATAGTAACCAAATCTTATACTTTATCCATGTTTGTAAAATGACAACACCCAATGAAGACATGAAGTCAAAAGGTCCAAGCATAGAATCAGTGACTTCCCTATACATCATCTTTACTCGTCTGGCATCCATAACTGTGCCCCATGAAACAGTATAGCCGGTACCCAACTCGTAATGAATAGTGCAAATGAAACTGAACCTCTGCCTATATCCACCATCCACATACTACACATACGGTATATGTACATTTGTACATGTACCACTAAAGCAGCGGTCTCTGTTTCCGTCTACTACCTACTAATAGAAGTAGGACACAGGGGACTGGACTTCAACAGGAAGTGTCTGTCGGCTGGGGACCACGCCCCCTAAACCCAACTACCTCAACGTCAACACCAAAAGAACCCTTGATATTTAAAGATACACTCTCATCAAGGGTCCACAAGTCGCTCTCTAGCAGTTACTTATACTGTTCTAGTAAATTAACGAAGACCTCGGTAGGGTAGAGAGCACCACTGTAACTGTAACAGAAAACACCCACAATTTAGGGGTTTCTTAAAACGTCCAGATAGAACTAGTGGAAGATGTATCTTAAGATCTGGGGCCCATCTTTTGTTCTTTAATAACTATAGCAACTATAACTGAGAAACACTGACACATTTTTCCTAATTGGGGTAAAGCTTGGAGAGGATGGTGACTGTTGGTTTACATGGAATAGTGAGTGGCTGGAGTGGGGTACACATGTGAGCTGTACCGTAATTAATTCTGGTGTAAGGAAGTGGTCATTTATCAACAGGAGGAGGGGGGGGTAACAATGTCAACACCTTTTGAGGGGGGTGGGGCGAAAAACTCTTGCCCTTTTTTTTTAGCAAGCAAGACCTTGCGTTACTGTATAGTCCAAGGTGTAAATAAGTAGTAAATGACCACTCCCTAATAATTGGGGGTTCTACTCTGCATGATGTATTAGAACAAAGATACACCATCTATATAAGGCAGGGCCTACATGTTTTATTGAATGATGCTGTGATCTAGATAGGGGAACTAGTTTGTCTATTCTACCAGTAGTACCGGGTTACAATATGAAAGCTCCCCCAGAAGTCGGCCCTTGGGAAGGGTAGGGAAGGGGTGACATTCCTCCAGGCACCCGCACGTAGAGTGATGCCTTCTAGGATCATGTTACTAGATGTATACATATATACATGTACGTGTGTGTGCTAGCCAGTAGCGACTGTCTATAGGCTAGTAGCAGTACATTTGTAACAGGACTATATAACATTACACACACTGACTTGGTGTGGACGAATTGAGGTGTCTAGGACAGGTTCTCTAGTCAGTGTAGTATCATTCACTGAGTTACTGTGTCATGAAAATGTGTCCGCCTCCTGCCACCTTCCCGGACAGACCCCGGACAGACCCATATCCATCTACCGATATCTCAATTGTGACTAACCCGTTTAACATGTCATACTCCTCTCGTAGCCTCCCTATTTATACGGCCAGTGTAAAACGATGCCAATGATTTTATTTGATTTCCTAACACTCAAAAGACTGTGACATTCCAGCCAGTTCTACCCTCCGATCCCCCTCCAATGAACAGACTGCGATCTGGATAATTTTACACTTTTCTCCAGATATCATTGCATCCAATTAGCCGAGACAAGGCATTTTGTGATGTATGCTTTATCATCTTTTATAGCTGACTTAAGCTTAATTGATGGTGTGTGTTTAGGCCTACATTAGTATATGGACCATAATAACACGTGTGATATGTATCTAATGCAAATTGTACCAAAAACTACAAACAAATACATCATCTATTCTTTATTTTCATCGAAAAGAGTTGTTTTATTCGTTTCCATTACAATTTATTTCACATCTTTTATCATCTCCACCAGCTTCTTGTCTAACATGGTGTCAGCGAGTCTAAACATTTGGTGTCAAACTTTAACCATGGCCTAAGACCAGTCCAGGCGGCAATGGTCTGGTATGATTTACGACCCGCGCCCTCCAGTAGTGTACATAGTAGCTCCAGGGTCATGGAGAGTGGTAAGTGGGGCCTAGAGCCGGGAGACAAAGTCCACAGGGAAGGGCCCCTTTAGACTGGCCTTGTCTCTGAGCCCTCATAAGCATCTCCCACTACTTCCTATGCCTCGAAAAGTAGATTACAGAAAAGGTCCGTTTTTGGTCTAAAATCAGACTTGAGCAAGTCTAGGGCCCCTCTCCTACTTAGTTCTAGACTGACACCCCAATCCAGTCCCACAATGTCGCATACACAACCCATTCTGTGTAGGACTGGAAACAATTACACACGTGAGAACATGCCTCAGCTACAAGGTGACGACTTGATATGCTCAGATGTAACTATAATGGGAAAGTATATTATAAACGTGTGGATATAGACGAGTCCATTCAACCATTCCTTGTAATAGCTAGGCTGCTGCCATCTGACATTAAGCAGTTAACTGCCCATAAATAACAAACCATCTCTCTCCATAATATTGAATAAACTTTAATGTGTTGTTGCAGGGTTCTTCACAGACTCAAAAATCACACCGTAAATTCTCGGGTAGAGGTAGCGGCTTATACAAGTCAGACCCAAGGTACGGCTAATAGGATTCTTCTTTTGAGCTTGGCATGAGGCTTATAGAACTGATTTATGATACGGCTGGCAGACTGTTCGACAGATTGGCGGTTCGACAGATCGGCAGTTCGACAGATTTCCGAAATTTCAGGGACTATTCGACAGGACTATTCGCCAGATTTTATTTTTCAACAGGACTATTCGACAGATTGGTAGTTTGGCTATTATCTTTGGTTATAGTTGGAATATTTAAAGATTTTTTGTAGCCCCGGAAAGCCTGATCCTAAGAGAAAGCAGGAAGGAAAGTATGCCGGGATAGAGGGTATAAAAGGCATGTATTTTTTATTATGAAATCCGTTGGTATTCCCAGAAAGGAAAGACTGGGAGTTGATAAACTCGTTGGTAATGAAATGTGACATGCTATAAATATATAGGAACCGGTTTGTGCATCATTTAATGTTCACGCTGTGCGATTTTGACATAAAAGTTATGCAAAGCAATTTTGTATTTGAATTATATATGTAACCAAATGGTATGAACCAACCCGCATCCAGACTAAGTTACATCGTTAAATGCATAATGCATTGCATAATGTATTTTTTCTGTAGATATGGCGGAAACCCAATCCTCTTTCATATACATTTGTAATTTATACAGGCATACTCACTATATCCAAATATCGCCAATATAGGCCTATACATGTATTACTACTTTGAAAATCACATCGCCAGTTCTCATTTCCATTTGTCACATATTGCTTGGCGATATAGCTTTAGCTTAGCCTCTGAAAATACTATTTTGAAAATATATTCACTCTGCTATCAGCGCATATCATATAAAGAACCACAATAAGCAAGTATAGATAGGCATGCAACTTGAAAAAATAATTCTGTCGAATTGTCCTGCTATAAAAATAATTCTGTCGAATGGTCTCAGAAATCTGGCGAACAGTCTCGGAAATTCTGTCCAATGGTCCTGTCGAATCGTCCTGTCGAACCGGCAATCTGTCCAACTGTCCTTTTCCCTTATGGGACCACATGCGAATCGATGCATGAAAGTCATTTCTTCTAGATTAAAAACTCTAAAATTGCAATATCTTCTGTTCTAATTGATGGATTTTCAAAATTCAAAAACCTAAAGAAAGCTAAAATGACACCGGCGGCGATTCTGGGGTAATTTGACGCCGGCGGCAATGAAAAGTACGCCGGCGGCCCGCCGGTGTCGTTACAGTGTGAGGAGAACCCTGTTGTTGTATAATGACAGAATGCACATCATCTTAGAGGTAAGATAAATGATCTCTGGAAACTGAAAGCTTGATGAAATCAGTACTAATACTACTATGTATCCCTCAGAAGCTAAGCTGCTCACTTAGCCCTTTGAGGGCGGCTAAAAATTGGTACAGTTAGCTTGGAAGGCGAGACTTTTTGCAGGAATTATCTCTTAGGACAAGACTTTGGTATATCCCATAGAGTTATGATGACTATAGTCGATGCTCGCCCAGCCATGGCACCAACTATAGTTGATGCTCGCCCACAAAGGGTTAATTAGCCGAGCTGCTCTCCCAGTAACCAAGCTGCTCCATTAGACAAGCTGCTCCCCCAGTAGCTGAGCTGCTCCCCAGTAGCCGAGCTGTTCCCCAGTAGTCTAGCTGCTCCTCCAGTAGCCGAACTGCTCTCCCAGTGGCCGAGCTGCTCCTCCAGTAGCCGAACTGCTCTCCCAGTGGCCGAGCTTCTCCCTCAGTAGCCGAGCTGCTCCCTCAGTAGCCGAGCTGCTCTCCCAGTAGCAGAGCTGCTCCCCCAGTAGCAGAGATGCCCCTCATTAGCTCCCTCAGTAGCCAAGCTGCTCCCTCAGTAGCCGAGCTGCTTCCTCAGTAGCCAAGCTGCTCACTTAGTGACAGAGCTGCTCCCCCAGAGTAGCCAAGCTGCTCCCCCAGTAACCGAGCTGCTCCTCCAGTAGCCCAACTGCTCCCCCAGTAACAGAGCTGCCCCTCATTAGCTCCCTCAGTAACCAAGCTAGGGATGTCATTGACATCCAGTTTTTGCCGATTCCAATTATCACGATTTTTTGTCCCAATATTTCGATATATGTCAATATGTGAATAAGTTTTATTATGTTGTTTTTATCTGAAAAAAAACCCCTTTAATTTGACAGTAAATGATGATAATACATAGGCAGAAGCTCTCAGTCTATGTCTATATAGATATAATGTAGTATGTTATCTTTGTCATATTAGATCTGGAATGTCCCGATTACAAGCCCATTTTCCTGCCGATTTGTCATATATTGCTTAAATTACCATAGCCTGGCCTCTAATTGGAATATCTGAGAAATTCTTTCACTGTTAGAAATCTGACATTCAGCTGATCATATTATATCGATATAACAGAAATGTTGATTCGATTTATATCATCATTTTAAGAATAACCATATGTCGATATAGTGAGTATCGATGACATCCCTAAACTGAGATGCTCCCTCAGTAGCCGAGCTGCTCCCTCAGTAGCCGAGCTGCTTCCTCAGTGGCCGAGCTGCTCACCCAGTAGCCTAGCTGCTTCCCCAGTGGCCGAGCTGCTTCCCCAGTGGCTGAGCTGCTCCCCCAGTTGCTAAGTTGCTCCCCCAGTTGCTAAGTTGCTGGCTCAGAAGCTAAGCTCTCTTAATACCAAAGAGCTGTCGGTGACATAGGGGGCATTACTACTTATCTCGAGACCTTGGTCATTTATCCACAAAATGACTCTTAAATGCATCCAAAATTAAGTCTTCTCGGGGGGGGGGGGGAAGATTCCCGGGCAGGGCTGCTCCATCGCTCAGTACCGCAGGTCTCAGTGAGGGTAATCCCGCAGAAAATTGAGAGTCATATACGATTCTGATGAGAAGTGAATACTGCAGGGGCACTGAATGGTCCATAATTAAGTTGGAAATGATGCCAATATTATGAAAACTTGTACACATGCTGCTAAATGTCTGCCAGTTTCAATCAAATAATAGGAAAGGGATTCTCAGTGAGTTTTTCAAAAGCTAGATTGGGGATCAGTGAAAATGCAAATTATTCAGTGCAAATTCAGGCGGAATTCAGGTGGTATTACGCTACAGACCAGTGCTCAAATTTTCCGTGGTCAGTAGCTAATTTTGGTTGGAAATGTTTTGTAGAAAAGATGTATCTTTTAGGTCAAGGGTGGTTTTCAGAAATTGTAAATGTCCTGGTAGCTGTTATTGCGTTTTCCGCTATATCAAATTATATAGTAGAAGGATTTCCTTCGCTGAGACCTAAAGAGATAAGTCTCAAGAGTCACAGAGCTGCTCCCCCAGCAATAGACCTGCTATGTATCTCAGTACCACAAATCTGCTCTCTCTCTGTGACAGAGCCGTGCTCTCTCTGTGACAGAGGTCCTCTCTTTGTGACAGAGCTCCTCTCTGTCTCTGGCACAGCTACTCTACTTGTGACAGAGTTTCTCTCTTTGTGACAGAGCTACTCTCTCTGTGACAGAGCTGTTCTCTTTATGACACAACTGCTCTCTCTACTCCGTGAGTGACAGAGCTGCTACCTCAGCGCTACAAAGCTGCTCTCTCTGTGATACCGATTCTTTCTCGGTGACATAGTGGCTCCCTCAGTGACAGAGCTGCTGCCTACTAAGTTGATAACAACATGACTTATCATTTTTAATTGTCCTGGAAGATTGAATTTTGACTCAATGAATAGACCATGTTTCAAAATGTGAGGTGCTTCTTCCCATACCCGGATATCTGGTAATTTAAAGCAGAAAGAGTACATTATGTGTGTGCTATCTATGTATGCTGTCATATTTAGTTATAGGGAGAAGAAGATATCAAATGTAAGACCCCAGACAGGTTAAAACGATAAGGCAACAAGGCCTTATATGGCACAATGTCTGGGGTATAGATTATGAAGGCGATGTATTTTACCAGTAGCAAAGTTTACATTTAATTTTAGAGATGAATATTAAAATTCTCATTAAAACTGATAATAAGTTGCAGTAACTTGCATCTATTACCACTTCGCTCGTTTCATGCACTGCCTTGTACATGTCATCTTCTCTTTATTTAACGGAAAAATCTCCTGGAGGCAAATAGAGACAAATACCGGTACTGCATGACATTGCAAGGAAGGTGTGTCACAGCAAAAGGTATATTTTGGTTTTGTGACAGCAGTGTTTCACTTTCGTCATGTAGGCTGGGATGAACTATACCTACCCTATAGATCTGCTCCAACCCCCCAGCAGAGTTTTCAGGCCTAGTTTCCCCTTGTGGAGGGGACAATACAGGGTCCCCGTGTGCCATACTTGCCCATGTCCCCTGTCGCCGACCTGACCCAGTGGCCTGGCCCACTTCACCCCCACCCCTCCCCCATTCCCACCCCACACCCACCCACCTTCTCCCTTCAACTACCACAGCCCGACGCCTCAATCACGGCCTGGGCCCTGGCTGTTCACGGCCCGGGGGCGACCTGCTGCCGCGGCCCGAGCTGCTCCCAACCCGTCCCGAGCAGCTCGTGCTGGGGTCCCCGTCTGCCTGACGTGTAATGGGTTACAGCCGTCCCCAAACCCCCTACTACCCCCACGCCCCTTTTGGTGGGGGAGGACTGTTTTCTATAACACTGTGTACACGGGTCCACTACTAGACGTGCATACCAAAGAGTCTAGCTGACTATGTCAGAGAATAGACACAGCTTTTAAACGCATGTATTATACTGGTATCCTTGTATGTGATATCACTGCATGTGTATAGATGCACAAGAGTTCATCCAACGACACCACCTGATATCACTACATATATGTTAATGTGCATTAACAATTAGTTGGATAATCCTATGACTAAATGGGTCACTTACTACATATTACTCTACCATCTATATGATAATACATCATGATTGTAGGTATGGAAAACACGCTACCTGTTAATTGCCAATGCAAATTTGGAAAGTTCTGACTTAACTATTATACCCCCCCCCCCCCCCCGCTGTCACACAATTAACCATTTGAGCATTGTTGATCAAGAAATGTAAATTTACTGCATTTGTTTTACTTCAAATTGGCATTGTATTGGGAGCTTCAAAGAGATTATAGAAGACGTGAACAGGATACAGAGGTTAATTTATAGATAGATACTTGGGACTTTAAAGGGAATACTTCCGAATACATGCGTTAATTGCTTTGGACAACTTTGGACATTGTGAGGTCTTTATTTTATTCAAATCATCATTTCAAGTGGAGGAGCTGCAGGGATGCGTGAGCTCCCCTCTGCCAGCCGCCGCCATCGTTGTCTCCTTGGTCGTCGTTCTCAGAGTTTGGTGATCTAAATACCAGGGTGGGAAAAGAGGGGGTAGGGAGGCGTTATGTGGAAGGGGGTTGGGTATGTGCTTTGGTAGTAGTTGGGGTGAGAGGGTGAAGATCACCATGGGCACCAGGTCATATGGCATGGGTCCAGAGAACCATAGGGGACACATTGGGAGTGGGGTATACTGCACCAAAGGGGTAGGTCCACCATGTAGCTTACACATAATACCAGTGTTCTAAGTGCTGATTCTGCCGGTCCACCTAACACCCATGTTTAAGTATTCATGGTACAACCACCGCAGGCCCTGCTACTAGGGGAGGGGGGGGGGGTCAACTAGGAAGCTTGTTGGGGCGTTAAGTCCATCGGTCAGGGCTAGTCAATGATCAACTGTTTATTTTTTATGAAATACAGCAGTCCCATTGACTTAAGCAAAGAATGCCGTATTGCACATCCCCCGTGAAATAACCCATGGCCGTATTTCACGGCCCTGTGACGTCATCAAAACGGCGCTTTGTGTACATTTGAATGGCGTAGAAAGAAGCCAATTTAGCCTTTTTAGGCTCCCCCCTACCATAATTTTGGTATTTTGAATCGAAAAATAAAAAAAATAAACACAAAGGCACACTCGTTTTAGTCTGTTGTAGGGTTATTTCACTTGTTGAAGAGGGGGCCGCATTTCACTCGGCCTACGGCCTCGTGAAATACGGCCCCCCTTCAACTCGTGAAATAACCCTGTCAACAGACTAAAACTCGTGAACCTTTGTCTATTTATCTTACCGATATTATGTATGTATGTGCATACACCCTCAGTATAAATGTTCATCGTATAGGTAACAAATGGAGCGTATACACACTGTACATATACTCCATTCTAAAATTGACTCCCCCCCCCCCTTCCCCTATCTTTTATATCGTTTATATCTTGTTGTAGTACAATGTTAGTATACGTATTGATTAGTACTAGGTTAGTATGTAATGGCATGACATAGAGAGATCAGCATGCATGTTGTAGTCATTGTTAGTCAGACAGAATTCACGTAAGCATCATGTCACCATGCATACACATCTACATACATAGTAAAAGAGGAAGGATTTATTGCAATAACCCGTTAATTAATTTCTATGGCTGGGACATAGTAAGTGTGCATATTACATGATCGCCATTTTTACAAACACCTTTCCCTTAGATTTTCTATTAGCTCCATCAGTAATATCAAGGGGTTGACCCAGTTAGAATTTTGCTAAGTATCTTCCCCTTTAATACCCTACTTCCCAATAGCGAGAATATTCTACTCCGTGTATAAGTATAGGACGATTTGAAATATATTCTTCTAAGGGGTGTCGGAATAAACTAGACATGCACATGCTCCATAGTAAATGATTGTGTGATACATTAAAGCTTGACGATTCCCTGGAGCAGGTTGGCTGCATGCTGCTGGCGGTAGTAGACGTTGCAGTGCGGCCGGGTGGCAGTTGGAGGAGTTGAATCTCACCCAGTTTATACGGGGACGGCAAGATTAAACTCTCTCCACTACCTCCACGGCCGCCAGATCAGGCTTGGATCCAGTTCATTGGCGCGGCGGGTCGCTGGGCTGGACGGGCCGGGACAGGTAGATGCTCACCCACCTGTACCTTGACCGGCCACATACCACCACGGTATTACCACCACGACCACCGGTGTGTCATGTGATAAGGGGCGCCGATAACGATAGAGATAAGGCGTCTACTAGTAGAGGGATGTTCCCACTGATCATGCCTCATGGTGGTGGTCCTGGTGGTTGTGGAGGTTCCCCAGGCTTGGGTGGGCGGATCTTGGTGATAGGCGGGAAAAAAAAGAGGAGAGAAGAGGGGTGTGACCTCCTTGGTCTACTGCCTATGTGGAGGTCCTCCAGTGGGTGAGAGATCTGCGCTGTGAAGTCCTGACTACTTATAATACTACTAAAGAGCCCAGCTGCTCAAGAGCAACTCGTGAATACCCCACTAACATAATATAACATGCACAAGTGATAAGAAACCCTGGTAGGACCTACACCTCTGATACATGTAGTACCAACCCACATGTAGTACCAACCCAACCTTCCTCCTATCTCTGACGACGTGTGCCCTGGGTGACGTGGCTATGTGAGGTTCCCGTGGCAAACAGGGCACTGGAGGATGTCACCATAAATAGTGTGAACCAACCTCTCCAATCTGACCTACCAAGGGGAACAGCGCAACACACGGGCAACATGGTGAAGCAGGTGGTCCACCATGCAGGGGCTGTGTAATACAAACAGTATGTCCCCTAATATAAGTCCTAGTATTACTACATATTATGTAGTAAACTATACAGTAGAAAACCCCAAAAGTGAATTCCATAATAACTACTAGTAGTCAGCCTTTAGGTTTACCCAATCAGTACACACTGTACACTTATGTATACATAAGTGACAGAGAAAACTAGATAAGCCTTGGTATCGAAAATAGTATCCAACATGTCGTAGTGGAAGTAAGTGCCCTGTCCTGGTGCTGGGTCATCATACCACAACCCTGCGGGTCCCACGTAGACTCCTAAATAAGGCTACCTCCAGGGTGCTCACCACTACCCCACCTAGCGGCTTAAGTCGGTGGGGTGGTGGTGGCGGTGGGCAGTGGACGTCCGGTCACCCATTTATCTACACTGGAGGATGGGGTATAGGGTACAGGGCCCTCAGATTTTCTACAAAAGTCCAACTGAACCGGCACCTACCGTCCCCATGCATGGCCCACATGAGGATGTGACCGCTCCTCACCCACCACCAACGTCACCGCCCCTCCCCCCTCCTGCTGGAATGCACTCGTGAGCGTGAGTCGTCACCCCACTGCCCCCTAGTGACAACTAACAGGAACTACTGTGACAATCCTCCTGGTGGCTATCAGCTAAACTTGGGGCCCACAATGATGAAAACAAGCATTCTAGTGTGTTATCTAAGGCTAAGAAAATTAAGTCCATCTAATTTGACATTACATTGCAGGCTGCCAAAAGGTCCAAATATATTGCCACTTTTTTTAAACATATTAGTCTAAAGCTTAGGCATTGTATAAGCTGGATAGGACAGGGACAAACCCCTTTTGCAAATCCATATTAAAATACACTAACATTTGAAGAAATTGCCAATTGCCAATATGATATTTGATACAGTCTATCACTATCTCACTTCTGGGATTCTTCTACATCTGCATCTCTCCCTGTCCAAGTTCACAGAGATAACACCTCATATTACCTTTAGTCAATATCTACCCGCAACAATCGACATTATATTCAAATCTATTCAAATGTGGACTGCCCATCCCACCCAGTGTTATCCTCGTGCCTTATCTTAGATAACTGCCCCGTCTTATCAGCAATGTTCGATAACTCTGGTCTGAGTATCTGTGCACTGATTAGGCCTACCTGAGGGTCTCTTACCTGAGCGCCTAATCATCCCGGCGCACCATGACCCAGGTTAACGGTCACACTATCTCCCTGGTCCACCTACCTGTAATCCCTCTACCTGCCCATGTACCTGTGCCACATCTACCTGTACCTTTTCTATCTGTTTTATCATCACCCTACATTTACACTACCTTACTGGGTTGAATAGGAAATGTTATGTATATATTAGAATTCCACTTATTAACTCTTGATAAAAAGAATATGTATTGACTGCATCGGTTATATTGAGACCTAAGCCATAATTTACTTCCCCTTGATGAATTTACTACAGCCAATAACTTGGATTGCATTAAGTGTCTAAGAAAATAATCCCATACGGGCAATTTTGAGGATCCAAGCAAACTACGATCCCTGAAGTTACTCTGTTGATTCTGGAACAACCTTGGGAAAAGCTAGAGGAACCCCGAAGAGTAACTAGAGCTGCGACGCAAAAAAAATACTATCAATACCTATTAAAGCCCCGTATCCTGAAGATCTAGAAATACCTGACGATATAGAAATACCTGACGATGACCTTGGCATGTGCAGTAGGTACACGGTGGGTGGGGCACCGGTATGTGGATGACCTTGGCTGGTTGAACGACTGGCGGATGGCTGGCAGGGCCGGACTGAGCTGGAAGAGTTAGATCTGGCAATGTCTTACACATACTGCTGAAGACCTGGTCTTCCAGCTCGGCCAGACCCGCCTTTAGAAGTCGATCTCCTCCAGGGTGTCCTGATGTGTGTTGTCTCCATGCTGTAGGGATGTTTAAGTACTGTTTGACGGCGAGGTGGAGGAGGGAGGAAGGTGAGGGTTACAGGAGGAGGAGTAAAGAAGGGGTAAACTATACAGGTGACAATAAGCCTCCTCACTGGATACCTGTGAGGTTCCTCCATGGTCAGGTGAAGGTTACTGGAGGAGGCAGGCGGCAGTGTACCGGTGGGCCATGCCCCAGAGTCCGGCCCACCTGTACACTGCCACTACTACCACGTGCTGCTCCCCTCACCTGGCCATGGGAGGGCTGAGGACCTGCTGTGTGGTGTCCCTTTCTGTGGAGGCCTCCCTCCTTATATCCTACCTGGATAGCCGCCGTCACAGCTGATTGGCCGAGGACGGACGCTAAGACCGCCGCGCCGCCTGGTGGATGAACTGACAGGAGGCCTTATCAGCTGTGCGCATGTCTGTGCGGCCAGGACGTTGGCTTAATACCTGGTATCTAGAGGTGCTGGGGGTGGTGGAGCTGCTGGGGTGGGGGAGCTGCTGGCCGTAGGCTGGGAGGTGTTAGATAAGGGGTGTACTGATAGTGCCGATAGACAATGTGTGTCTGTATCGGTGGGATGTGTATACGGAATGCTGTGTTAGTTCAACACCTAACGGTACGGTCATTTTAACACCCTGCATGCCCAGGCACCCCACCGCCGCGCCTTTACACTGCTACCCCCCCCCCTCCAACCCTCCTGCGCACACACACATGCAAATCGAAGTGTCGATAGTCACGGCAAGATAAACACAATATTTTTTCTCTCATGTCCCTCTTTGATCTTGGAATTCAACATGATACATTGTATAACCCGCTTTCATTCTCGATTTGAATTCGATATTTTTTCAATATAGTTGCAATTGTTTTCATAATGAAGTTTTCAAGTTTTCACAGACTCATCCTGCGAGCGTCATGCTGATACTATCCCGTGTTCTTACTTGATACATTTGATATTAGAAGGGCAATATGTCAGAAAAGACAAATTCTAGGCAGCACAGGCCTCTAATACGGTGCATACCCCATACCACATCGGTGCAGGCGTCAGGGAGGGGACTCAGGTATGTCTTTGCACATTTCTAATATACTAGTAAACTTGGAATTTCTGGAAATTGCCATATATGCCTCTCCTCTTTTTTTCAAAGAGCCTAAGAGGGGGAGGGGCACCTCTTCAAGATAGGACTAGTGCCAGGTGCAGACTAAGGTACACTTTACTACTGGTTGGTGCCAATGCACAGTCAGGTTAATTAAGCCCTACGGTATCCCAAATGCTAGCTCCATTCTCACCGCTTCACCAAACAGCGCTACTAGATATGTGACCGGTAGACCCTTGGCGAGAAGGCTGCTTTAATATGTTCAAAATCGATCTCAAAATCATGTATATCTGTATCCAAGTGCATTTGATCCCAGTCACTTTATGGACCTGCATATCAGGTTCACCAAATATACTATTGACCAGTGTGTAAAGCTGGTACATCCACATGTAGATGTGTCGTTATATTGACGAACACGTCTATGAATGAAGATGATATGATATCTGCTGATCGGTTATCTGATATTTCCAATTCCAGTTAACCTATGAATGACCCAAAGTAGCTAGGAAATGTGTGAAAATTCATTTTCCCCTTTGAGTCACAATATATTCTCGCAATGGGTATTTAGCTCTATAAAATGTTCTCTGAGGGGGTGGTCATTATTAACAATATGGGGGAGGGGGGGGGGGGGGGGAGTGCTGAAAATAGTTTTGCTACACAGGTTTACAGACGATGTGGTCAATGGGGATATTGGCAAGCCAGGGACGAGGTGGCCAAAGTTATTAAGTTTCTATGTCTTAGACCTAGCAACTTCGGCCAGCGTCTATCCCACTAGTTGAATACTCCTTTCATGTATTATCTCTGTTACTTACTCGTTACTATTGTCATATCATATATACATATCATATATACATCGGCATGTATCAATATAGACGTCAATAGTTGTCTGGCATATTAAGGCTGCAGTGGTGAGGGATCGGTAGATGAAACCTGGAAACCTGGCACCTCTCATGTTATCTATTGGACTACATTATCCACACGTCGTTATTACCCAACTTAGGTATCACGTCGGGTAAAGTACATTTATTTCCCCTTATGAACGTTGATAATTGACATTGAGACTATATAGGTATTAAAGCTTGGACTAAATAAAATGTATGACAATTTCCCCTTTTCCCCAGTACTGCTGTACACCACGAATTTAGATAATCGAAATAGCAAATACATTGTACCGGCACATGCTTTTTGTCAGGGTTAAATGCTGAAAGCTCCATTCATTATAGATAATGATTAAAACTATCGCTGGTAGTTAGGTCTTAACAAGCGTCACTTGGTGCTAAGATATCGAGACGTGGCTGATACAATCCTCCCCAGTGTACAATCGCTATCTCATAAAGCCCCAGCTCTCTCAACTGATAAGCAGTCAATGCATGCCCTGACAGCGTCTAATATTTCATACATATATACGGTGTATATATAGCTTCCGATTTGACCTCTGTTGTAAAAAAGTTCAATGTATACTTTAAGTTGAGCATATGGGCGTTCTTACATTTTTTCCTCAAATGAACACATTGGCCGTTGGGATAAATTACTAAAAGCTATTTTATTACATCTCTTCCAATAGATACAATATTAATCAAATCATTACAGTTCATTTCAAGGACAAGCGGCAATATTACCTAATTCATAATAATTTAGAGTTACTTTGCGATGCGACTTTTATTCTATCCTTTTCTGATAAATATGTAAACTTTGTAAAGTCACATTGTATACATGGTGGGAATTTGAATACATCTGGTGAGCTTGCACTTCAAGTTGCAATTGTATTTCTTTAATTAAAAAGAAACATGAGAAACCATTGAAGTCGGATAATACTGGTGGCAGTGTGCAAAATCAAAGTGTAAACTCTGTGTGTGTGTGTGTGTGTGTCGGCGGGGTGGGGTTGGGGTAGGTCGGGTGGGGGAGGGGGGGATTGTTACAAGCCAAAGCCTGTCCCAGTAGTCGCACCTTATCTCCTGCTAGGCCAGTAGAGAAGGCCCTGATTGTGGACCCGCAGGTCGGTCAAGATCCCCACTATCTTACAGCACTGTACAACAGGGGCAGATTACAACTAGACTTTGGATCTTTCTCCCCACTGTAAGACCACCCCTACCCCCCCCCCCACCCCCTCTGCTACTTTAGCCGACCATACACAGTCCCAACTAACATTTCCATGACATGCCCACACACTTTACACTCATCCTACTTATTCGGTTGACTTTCTTTTTGGTATGTCAATATTGGCTCAACGCAGCAACATTTTAAAGGAAAGTTCATAAATTATGTCATCTATTTTTAATAGGCCTTACTTTCAAGCCCTTCCACCCCCTCCCACCCTTTTGTCACTATATTGGGTAAATCATTCTACGCAAATACATGTATGGCCTGTGTCACGTTTCGTCACTGAATTCAAACATCTAGTGATATACTCGCCAGGACTGCATTCATGCATCCTTCTCCAATATCATGACGCCAAAATGTCATAGCGTATGAAAGCACTTCCCCCCTTAAGGGGTATTACAAATTCCTGCTGTACCACAATAGTGATATGTACCAGCTTATTACTGTCCAACATGCAGGTTACCACGGATATGATACATATATTAATATATTATAACAATAACGCCCGTAATGTTACTCCTACTTCTCTTCTACACACTGTGGTGGACACTGCTTTACGTTACCATTGGCTAAATTGCTCTCAGTATTGCATGGTATTATTATGACCATAGAAATAGAGGGAATTTCTCACTTTAGGTGCTTCATCATGTATGACAATGTACCTCATCCCCGGACCTCGTCAGAAAGTTCATGACTTAATTTGACTTTATTCCTCTGATAATCCCTCGGCTGCACATTTAATATGAGGTAGTAAATTCAGGAACATAAGGTCAATACTCAATATGCTCTCGAGAACCATTAGGCTCAGAGACTTGGGAGTGGATGCATACTGAAGGTGATTGCAACGGCTTTTGAATCTCCATGCAGCTGAAGCAGTTTTGGGCGATCGCACTACATGTATTATTAAACAACAACAGGGAAATCGGGAGCGTACCCAGCGATGCACCGCGCCCCAAGCTGGCCCAATCATAAGTTCTACCTTGAACTCAGAGTTGGAGATTGACAATATTACGCCACTCCGATCCTATTTCCGATATGCTGAGGCATTCCCGCCATGCAGTATAGTAGGTCAGACGAACGCTGTCTCCACGATTTTCCCGCGCCAGTATCTCCGGCAGCGGAGCTGCTGGTATGCTTAGAATACGACCGCTTTGTTTACACGTTTTAGAATCAAGCCAGAAGCAAACTACTAAGTCTCTCAAAAAGCTTCTTGTCAGACAGACAATTATACCTTCATTGCTATCGTGTCGTATTGTATTAGGTATCGACTCATAGGTCAGCAAATAGTGGTTCCATTGGCATCATAGAGACGGTTTTGGAGAGCCAATACAGCCTGCTTCGAGAAGAAATTTCCTGGGTCTCATATGTTGGTAGGCTTGTATATGACTCAGGTTATTGGGTAACATCTTATAATGAGAACTTTGCGTCATAATGTATTCACCAATATGATGCTGGTACATGTATATTTCATTTGGTCTTTAGAAATATCCGTCAGATCCAAGGTAAAAATCAAAGATCACGGCCCCACACCAAATCTCTGTCACAGTGTTGCTGAATACAAAGTAATTTAGTAGCCTGTAAACGGCCCTAGACCAGGCCGTTTTCCCCTTATGCTGGTCATGTGGACATTGACCTTTTATAGGGCATTTCATCTTTTACAGGGTTGCCACCGACAATGTAGTTTTAAATTCCCTAACTTTTCCCTGACATTTCCCTGACGTTATATCAAATTCCCCTGACAATCACGACATAAACCCAATGTTTTTAAAGGCCCTCCAACTATGAATATCTTTCTAAAGTTATCTTCTACTTAGCGAGTGGTCCTAGTTTAACAACAGGGGTTTTATGTATCGCATGCGTGCAAAAATGTTATCCCCTCCTTTTTGGGAATTAAGATCCCCCCCCCCTTAAAACCGTAGTAAAATACAGGTGTTTTTTTTTTCAGGGAAAACAGGTGACTTTTTTGTATTTCAAAGATTTTCCATGACAAACTATTATTTTCCCTGACATTTTCAGAAAAATATCATTTCCCCTGACATTTTGCCAAAAAAATCTGAAATTCCCTGACATTTCCCTGACCTGGAACGAAAAATATTTTCCCTGACGGTGGCAACCCTGTTTTATACAGGTGATATTGATTGTTTTCCTCAATAAGAACCTAAAGGAAAAATGTCTAAATATGAAAATTTGATATATGAAGATCGTTCACTGTCGGAATTTGGAAAGCTGAGGTTATGGCAGATGTCTAGAGGGCACATGTCGGGCATTAAGAAACTATATCGACAAGGGCCGACGTGCTGACGACATTTTGAACACTGCTATCAATGGACATACATCAAAAAAAATATGTGCATGTACAGATCAGCACAAATTCTTACACCAACAAATATTCATTCGTACAATTCCCCAATGGTCCCAGTTTGTTACTCCTATCTGTGTTTCTCTAGTCCTTATCACTGTGTCCGTTAGTCCTAATCCCACTGTACAGTAGCCCCTGAAGCGACCAAGCTGTACGATTAGCTGTACTGATCTCGTATTATGTATACAGGTCTATGTGGTAGGGTACTGTTGATTTATGAATTTTATTATCAAATATAATATGTTTAAAGTGTAGATTTTGTTAATGGCTACATTTGTGAACCTTTATACAGTAGTGTGAACTATGATAAGTCTTTTTGGATGTGTGTATTGAATTATTAATTTAAACTCATTTTGTTTGGTTGGGGGATCTCTTTGCAACTAATTTTACTTGAGAAACTAACTCTTAGTGCGGTTTACTACAAATGGCTTTTTCCAAGGTGGGGGTGCGTTTTACAAGTTGTTTTGTAGAAGTATACTATACTTCGAAAGAAGACTAATTCGGTCCCCAGGTGTGGCATGATGTACTTATAGGTTATATGACTAGGGCTCTGATTTGCTTGCAAACCACAGCTTCTATGTAAGGTTTTATGGGAGCCACGAGAAAGTCTCTAAAATGCACTATATGTGTAAAAACAAAACTACTGCAAAGACAGCGAAGGTGTCTAAGTTTAACAGCTAGATAGCCCCTTCCACGCGGTAAGCCAATACATTGCACAAAATTGCATTGTGTTACAAGAAATCCAGTGGTGAAGGGGTATAACATGAAGTTGACTTTATGGTCCAGGTTTTGACAGGGCCGCCCAGGACACAAATGGCGAATTACATAACCCCAAAATAGGACTTTTACGATAAATAAAGCCAACAAAGTTTGGCTTATATATGGGTTTTACGGTTTAAAACGGTGTGAGTAGTCCCAAACACCGTTTAGACCAAAATCTGGTCGAAAATGTATAGAACATATTTCATCAAAATGTTGACCTAGGTGAAGGGCCCGTAATGATATCCTATCATCTTTCTAAATGGCGTATTGTTCTTACTAAGATTGCGCCTTGTTAGCCAATTGTAAAAGATCCTGTCAAAAACGCACTCAGCCATCAAAATCTAGCACAGGGTATGAAAAATACAAGGTAAACCAAAACCAGTGCTTGTATAGACATGAATAGGTCACTAGCCGACCATAGGAGATATCCAAAGATTACCTGGACCAGTGCGACGATGTAAGAGAATAATCATCATTTAAAAACAGGGGGGGGGGATTTCTAACAAATGCGCCTGCTCAAATGCACGGAAAACTCTCCCCCCCCCCCTCTGTATTCAATATTCTAGCAATGGTCTTTTCACTGAGAGAAGGCGCCAATTTCCGTCCCCCCCACCCTATCCAGAGGAGTCCACATTTGTTACCTCACCCGGTGTTAACAAATGACCACTTCCGAAGATAACAATGACAACGGGACGACTTTAATACTGTAGCCAACTTACCTCCGTCGTTATCTTAAGGGTTCCCACTTTTAATTTTCCAAATCTCTGTGGACATGTCTACACCTGCTCTGACGAGGACAGCTGTGCTAAAGTCACACTATTCTTAGAGATGTTACTCTGATCATGCTATCGAATAGTATTCGTATGAAACCAAGAAAATAATTTTTTCTTTTTTTATATTTTCAAATGTGAAATATTTGAGAAAGTGTAGTCCAAGATACGAGAAAAGGTTACGCCAATTACAAAATGTATTAGCAGTAAATGGAAATTTAAATACTCAGTTTTATAAAAGAGAATAATCATCATTTAAAAACAGGGGGGGGGGGATTTCTGACAAATGCGCCTGCTCAAATGCACGGAAAACTCTCCCCCCCCCCTCTGTATTCAATATTCTAGCAATGGTCTTTTCACTGAGAGAAGGCGCCAATTTCCGCCCCCCCCCCCCACCCTATCCAGAGGAGTCCACATTTGTTACCTCACCCGGTGTTAACAAATGACCACTTCCAAAGATAACAATGACAACGGGACGACTTTAATACTGTAGCCAACTGACCTCCGTCGTTATCTTAAGGGTTCCCACTTTTAATTTTCCAAATCTCTGTGGACATGTCTACACCTGCTCTGACGAGGACAGCTGTCCTAAAGTCACACTATTCTTAGAGATGTTACTCTGGTCATGCTATCGAATAGTATTCGTATGCAACCACGATTTTTTTTTTTACATTTTCAAATGTGAAATATTTGAGAAAGTGTAGTCCAAGGTACGAGAAAAAGTTACGCCAATTACAAAATGCATTAGCAGTCAATGGAAAAAAGGTGTGACCAAAGTGAGGTATAGCTTTATGTCCTGACTGTGAATTCTGATGCCTGATATATGATTTTTGCGAGTTGGTCATAAATTTCAATATAGAAACCGAAAAAAAGGTTGTGCATGTAGTAGGCTCTCTCCCTCCCCCTCCTCCCCTTTGAAATGCTTCCCCCTTTTTTTGTCCTCCTCTACTACCCCTCTTCTTTGTGTCAGAATCTACATATTCTACTGCTTCTCATGGGTATGAGGATTGATAAGAGCGGGTTTGGCTCATGCCATCAAGGAACATTTTGAAATTCTAGACATAAAATGCTGCATTGTGATTAGTTTCATGTCTGAGTAGTTACATGTCCACTTATAAATACTACCGGTAACTATAAGTTAATATTAAGTCCTATCATGGTACAGTTAGACTGCCCTGAGATGTCATAAACGTATGTGTGTTAGGGGGAGGGGGGTCCAATGCCGCTATAAGTTAGGAAATAGGCATAGATAGTCTGCATGATTGTCACATTTTGCCTGCACGATATTTCTGCAGTAAGTGTGTCATCCTCGGTGTCGCATCTAAACACAATAATTCTGGTTCCCTATGCTGTGTATCCAACTGGTAGGATAGCCGCTGGCCGTGGATACACCAGGTACTGTTTTAAGAAGATGGCAACGCCACCTGCATTACACCCATGGAACCTGTAGAATGGTCCCATCACTGTCCACCAGGGAACTTCACCGGTCGTCACTTATTTCTATGGTTTGATGGTGGGTCAGCTAGAAATCAACTTTGGGCATCAAAACCCCTGTTCATAAAACCATCATTTGACCATCCACGAGGGCATCAGTTGGGGAAGGTTAACCCACCTACATTTGTCTGTCTAAGATTATCTGATTTGCCAGTAAAGAGCCTGAATATATGTAGAAATCACATCCTGTAATTCGTCACATTCGATTGGCAAGGCCGATGGGAATATTGAATTTAAATGTTTTGACATTTTTTCAATACTTGACCACAACTTTATAAACTTCTAAAAATGATAGCCAAACATCAACGAGGTAGTTTGGCAATGTAGGGCATTACCCACTTCATTCTGCAAATCGCGCACCCTTTCTTGAAGGCTTGGAAGTTATTGCAAGGGTATAGAGAGCAATGGAATTGTTGAAATAGTTATCCAAGCCTCTGTTCATTAAAAAGGCTCCCTGTTTTGGACCTAAGATACTGATATTCAAAACAATGTACTTACGGCTATGGCAAGCTGCTGGTAGTCAATTCCATCGAAGTGCTGTCGCTCGGGTGGACTGTTGACCACACGTCCATGCTGCGGCTCCACCCACACCTCGGTGATGATCTGCTGTTCTCGGTCTGCCTCCGGGGCCTCCTGCTCTTCCTCATCAAGGCTGTGGCAATTAAACAAAAATGATTTTGGGTGAACCTGTGGCTATACGCAAGGTTTTTATGGTACATGTACAAATTGATGCTGACCAAAAGCATCTTCTATTTACAAAATATCTGATTAAATGAATGCAAGAATAATCATATCGCATTTTATATTTAGAATATACAGCAGTCCAACATTATAGCACTCCAATGCACTATATGGATATATATCTAAAACTGGACATCGACATCCATGTAACAGAATCCTTCTAACAGAAAGCTATATTTAGTAGAAGGAGAAATCCATGAATCAGGCTAGGAAAACCATGGGTTTCTCAGGTCGCAGTGAGAAACGACAGCACTGTCATATCTCACTGCTAAATTGGGGGTTTTTCACACAGTGCTGTGAGATCTCACCCCCCTGTTGGAAACCACACCCATATTATATATTTTCACATTTTCACATTTTCCAAGGATTTCCTCAAGTCTAAATGAGAATCAAGATTATGTATAAATGGGCACACAATTGTTTTCTCAACGCTCACTCCAATTATCTGATTGTGTGGATATTAACATTGAAAAAGGATGATTTTCATACAATCCTATAAAATAGTATTGAGAAAACCCAATTTGCTGTAGGCTTGCCATTATTTGCTCCAGAAAATGAATGTCTACAGTGATGTATTATGTTATCAGCTAGGTACATCTGAATGGGCCTCTGCAGCAAATGTGTATTTCATGAGAAATAATTAATAAACAAGCTAAAACGTTGTATTCCCTATAATTCTATATGCTAGAAATAGCATCAGTGTGGTTTTAAACAGGGGGGTGAGATCTCACAGCGCTGTGTGATAACCCCTCAATTTGGCAGTGAGATATCACAGTGCTGTCGTTTCTCTCTGCGACCTGAGAAACCCATGATTGTCCCAGCCTGTGAATATCTATAATGAAGGAGAACACCATGTTCATGCCTATGAATATGTCTGTGTGTATGTTCATTTCAAAATTCAAGATTGCAACCATTCATTGAATGCCACCATGCTTTTAATGTAATCTCGAATTGCAGTTGCAGTAATTTGATACTAATAAAAAAAGATCTATTCTATTTTTTTTTCATGAACAGTTGGCATCCCATAGATTCAAGATGGCTATCACTCATTGAATGTACCGATGCTTGAAATGCAATCTTGACTTGTAGTTGCATTAACTATTTGATCAAAAAAACTAACTGATTTTTCCTTCATTCAACCCATTCAAGATGGCAAACCATTTACTAAATGCCACAATGCTTTCAGTGCAATGAAGAATAATTGTAGTTGCATTAATTTGATATCTATTATAAGAAAATGTCTATTTGATACCTTTTTCAAACACAGTTGGTACCCCATAGGTTTAGGATGGCCACCATTCATTGAATGCCACAATGCTTTAACCCTTTGAGGACGGCCAAATATTGATACAGCTTGCTGGGAGGGCGAGATTTTTAGCAGGAATTTTCCCTAAGGACAAGACGTTGCTGAATCCCATAGAGTTATGATGACTATAGTCGATGCTCGCCCTGCCATGGCATCAACTATAGTCGATGCTCGCCCAGCCATGGCATCAACTATAGTTGATGCTCGCCCACAAAGGGTTAAATGCAATCTTGAAATGTAGTTACATTAATTTTATACTGTTAAAAAAATCCAATTTAGTTGTTTTTTTCATGAAGAGTTGGCACCCCATAGGTTCAAGATGGCCACCAGTCATTGAATGCCATAATGCATAAATGCAATCTTGGATTGCAGTTGAATTAATTTGATTCTAAAAAAAATACTTTCTTTTTTTTCTTTCATGAACAGTTGGCACCCCATACATTCAAGGTGGTTACCAGTCATTGCATGCCACAATGCTTTAAGTGCAATCGTGAATTGTAGTTGCATTAATCTGATACTAATAAAAAAACTTATTCTATTCTTTTTTTTAAATTCATGAACAGTTGGCACCCCATATATTTAAGATCACTACCATTCATTGAATGCCCCGATGCTTGAAATGCAATCTCGAACTGTAGTTGCATCAATTTAATGCTAATAAAAAACAAATTCTTATCGATTTTTCTTTCATGAATAGTTGGCACCCCATAAGGTGGCTACCATTCATATTAATGCAAATACAATGCTTTAAGTGCTATCACGAATTGTAGTTACATTAATCTGATACTAAAAAAAATAAAATATTCTATTTGATTTTTCTTTCATGAACAGTTGGCACCCCATAAATTGAAAATGCACCCAGCAAGCAGGTCAACAGCTATATACGGACAAGTGTACCTCCCCTGCCTGTTCTCCTTCAATGCAGAGTGAAGAGGGTGGGAGGGGGTGACCATCAACAGTGCATAAACACTTTGATTGGATGACAATGCAGTTTTTATATTACAACCCTAAATTTATGCAACGAAAATCATCAAGAAATACTTAGTATTTTTTCCAAAGAATAGCTTTTCTAGAATGGCTCGATACTCAGAAATCCTACTGCGAATAAAAAAAGTCAAATTCTGATTCTAAACACCTGAAAAGTGAGAAATGCTGGCGTTTACGGTTTATGTAGGAAATGTACAAAAAACACTAAAAATATGCAACAAAACCCTAATTTTCTCAAAAACTGTTCAGTAGGATTTTTTCTAACTGAGGTTCCAGTGTTTTCTACCCTCATATTACACATTGGCATAGAGAATATATTGGCACCTAGTCAGGATTTTGCCCTAGAAGCAATCTGTGAGGCAAAAAACAGCCAAAATGAGCCACTGGTCTGA
This sequence comes from Harmothoe impar, assembly GCA_947462335.1. Taxonomy (NCBI): domain Eukaryota; kingdom Metazoa; phylum Annelida; class Polychaeta; order Phyllodocida; family Polynoidae; genus Harmothoe; species Harmothoe impar. The sequence goes on from OX381705.1 coordinate 52,911,409, forward strand.
AGTATAAAACTGGGCATCGATCACTATAGAGCTACAAAGAGAGAGAATCGATGTCCAGTAACAAGATATTGAATTTAATGATTTTAACAATTATACTGGATAGATATATACCATTGGGTTTCTTTTCCACCACTATATATACCATGAGCTGTTACCTTTCAGCTAGTGTAGTAGTATGTGGCGGGAAGATGAGGTACTGAATGACACAGGGATGTGTCTGCTTGGCGCGGCCTGCCGCACCCTCCTCTAGCCGGCCATCGGCCTCAGCTAGACTCTCCGTCTCTGGAGTCTCATAGTCCTGCTGTAAAAGTATAGAAATGTTTTCTATGTAAATCATTTGAATCAAATTTTTAACAATCGTGTCAGATCTTCAGAGCTGACAGGAAATAAACTCTGTTCGTTGCGATGTGGATTAGGAAAATTATGGGCATTAGATCAATACTTAAGCGGCTAGAGTAGAAACTACTGAATTTAAAGTGAACAATATCAAATCAGGAAATAACGGTCGGCACCACCATACATATATCTGATATCCAAAGTACATGCAGATCACTTCTACTTTACAAACTTTCATACTATAATGTCAATTTACATACCATCATTTCCACTTCAGCTATCATGTTGATAATACCAGAACTGGCATTAGCAAAGAGAAACCCCTCTTGAAGACGTATCCTACAATGAAAATGCAGCATATTCAAGTACATATAGTTCTTTTGATAATGTTGGATTTTTTAAAGACATTCTTTAATGGGAATACTGTTATATTTAATATACATTATGAGACTCATCCTCAATCAATATCTACTCCCAGTTAATAATCACAAATACAGTAGAATCTCGTTATAAGGAGGACGCATATAAAGGAGCAGACGGTTATAAGGAGCACATTTGCTCTGCCACTTTCTTTCCCCATACATTTCTATAGTTAAAAAACCCTGTTAGAAGGAGCGATTCTCATGAAAAATCGTTTATAAGGAGCACTTTTTGACCATGAATGGGATATATTTACAACAAACTTCCTTAAAACGAAATTTTACCCATACATTTCTATAGTAAAATCATGGCTTAGAAAATGTCCTTACACTAAAGACATGTCTCCACACTACACAGGGAAGCCCTGGCAGTAGGTAGGCGCTCCTACACTACACAGGGAAGCCCTGGCAGTTGGTAGGCGTTCCTACACTACACAGGGAAGCCCTAGCAGTGAGTAGGCGCTCCTACACTACACAGGGAAGCCCTGGCAGTGGGTAGGCGTTCTTACACTACACAGGGAAGCCCTGGCAGTGGGTAGGCGCTCCTACACTACACAGGGAAGCCTTGGCAGTGGGTAGGCATCCCTACACTACACAGGTAAGCCCTGGCAGTGGGTAGGCGCTCCTACACTACACAGGGAAGCCCTGGCAGTAGGTAGGCGGCCCCCCTCCCCTTTTTGCCACTGTAGGGGTGGTGGGCTGTATATATGACCAAAAATCGGTTACAAGGAAGGTTGGTTATAAGGAGCAAATTTTCATTGCCAAAAGGTGCTCCTTATAACGAGATTTTACTGTACCATAGTATTAAACCCACTCACTTGGTGAGGTTGGAGAGTATCCGCCCAATGGCCTGCATAGTCATAGGCTGCGAAGCGCTGCTTTGGACAGACCAGATCCAGCGGCGGTGGTAAAGGTAGCGGGACAGTGTCATGAAGACGCTGGATGCCGCGCGGTTCACTGCAGACACGGGCAGCGACAACCCGGTCTGCTCCAACTGCTGCGGCAGCTCAAAGGCCAGGAAGTCATACGGAACCCGCTCGTACCTGTAATCATAATTTTTATTTCAGCACCGTAAAATGATTTTTTAAATATTTTTTACCGTAAAATGAAAGCCATAATTCAAGACATGTCTATGCAGTGTTTCTAGCATGCACAATACATATATGTCACGCTCTTTCTTTCCCTCTCTTCTTTAATCGTATATAGCTTATGCAGTGAAAGGATGAAACTTGAAAGTGACCGAGCACAGAAACAAACTTGAAATATCCATATGGATGTCCCTGAATAGAAATCTGCTCCTGTTTAATACTTTTGCATTTGCGACATAATAATCCGTGAAAATTGGAATACATGTGGGAAGGGGAATATAGTTCAACATATCAGGACTCTTACCTCATGAGTATTTTCTCAATGGGTTTGGCCATGATTAAGCAGCAAGGTGTCTCAGACCTCGCTCGCTGTAGCCGGCTTGTCGCCAGTGGATCGGCAGTCGGTGACTCCTTTTTGGTCTTCTCGGTTTTGGCTGTGCCACGTCGTGGGAACATGAGCTTTCTGATTCCTTCCACTAGATCAGCAACAATCTACAAGGAGGGAGACTTGTCAATACGAAAATTAAATTCCTCTCCATCAATATGCGATGTAATTCACATTTTTCTTTTTCTTTTTTTATATTCCAAAATTCTGAATATCATTCCAAAATTCTGGATACCTCTGCCGAATTTAGTGGCCTCCTTCGCCGGTTTATATGAAATTGTATATGGCAAAAATCATCTATAGTAGAACCTTCATCATTATTTTTCCACCCTTACGGACTTATCAAGTTTATTTAACATTTGATTATACAAAAAAAAATACACCCCTTTCAACACGAAAACATATCAGTATCACCCATAGTCTAACTACCCACTGTTCAACGGCTTTCTATGTGAATGAACCGTGATAAGGGAGTGCTCTTTTTTTAACAACAGGGGGTGGTGGATTTGGGGGGGGGGGGGGTAAAAAATTTGGACCCCTTGACTGGGGGGGGGGGGGGTAAAAAATTTAGACCCCTCTTGGGGGGGGATGTCAAAAAAATTCAACCTGTGTTGAGGGAAAAAGCCAGCGTGTTCCTGTGCTACAAAGGGGCGCGAATGCGCGCGATTTTCACCTGCTGGGGGGGGGGGGTAAAAAATTTCGACCCCTCTAGTGGGGAGGTGAACAAATTTCGCATGCTCCGCGCGAAATCTCACCACTCCCCCCGTTGAGCACTCCCTAAGACTCCCTTATTCCCTACCTTGTAGCGCTGTTGCCCTGATGTGCCACCAAGGAAGGCTAATCTCAGTACCAGGCACGGAGGTTTGTGCACCACCCGCAACACATAGAACGATGTAGGCGAACTGTCTGGGTCACTAAAAGTAATAGAGATAACGTTTTAATATTGGTAGGTCGCATAATCATCTTTAACATAATATATGTACCGTAAATTCCCAAACCAAACTCAGCTTTCATTTGATACCAGACATGCCTATATAGGGTGCGGTTTATACGAGGGTATTTATCACAATAGAATAGTACTGAAATTAAAATTTTCAGATCTGAAAACGGGTTATAGGATTCTCCTGAGTTGGGGGTGCGGGTTATACGCGAATTTACGGTACATGTAAACTGGGACCATAAGAAGGGGATTCACAGGCATAAAGGATATAAGTACTATCAACCTCTTCTGTAATTCAACTGAAGTAAATAACTATAATCGTATGATATTTTAATATTTTTTTGGAAATTGTACAATAAACCCTTTGAAAATTGAATTTGATTTTAAATTGAGGATGAGTGTATGGCTACTTACTCAAAGATGAGGGAGATGTAGGAGTGGTTCTCCATGAGTACAAAGGTGGACACCTCGCTCAGGAAGCTATTGAGTGACATCTGCGCCTGTCGGCAGGTCACCGTGTGGAAGCGGCCGGACGAGTTGGGTGTGTGCAGGTGTTTGCCGACCGGCTTGTCGTGTTCAAGGATGAGTCCGATACGGTGCGTGTGCATCCACTTCTGCCATATGTTGACATCCAGCATCAGCATGGGCTTCCAGAAGGATGCAAACTGCGCCACTAGTGGTTCCCTGCAAGGTGACATAGGGAAGGTTCTTATAGTTAGCGTGAATAATGCCTTATGTAAGGTGTCATGTTCATGTTCATGATGCACCAATGCAGCGCTGGCAAGTTACTCGGTGAAAAAGTTCTTTAACTATTTCTAGATGTATATATATATATGATGTTCAATGGCATTATCATAAAAGAGAGCCTTCGAAGATGTGATCATTAGCGACGTAATTACTTGAGGTATGAACAAAGTGAATAGTGATGTAGAATTTAGTTTCTAACAAAGCCTGGCATATATAGTGGTTTAATGGAATATTTCTTTTTGTCGTCATTATGTAAGGCTGCATCACGAGCGAGCAACTCAAGGGTGCTGTATTCAAGCATCATGCCGAACATCTTAAATTGATACATTCCTAAACTGTCGTTATGATGCACCAACCAGCAGCATCGTGTCATCAAAAAATAAACCGTTATGAAGTACAAAACCAAAAAGAAAAGAAAAAGAAAAGCGGCATCATGCTGCCTTTAAAGGGTTTAAAGTACCGGTACATACTTAGAGTTGAGCTGTATGTTGACTTGGGGACTGTTGGTGTGTGGCGGCAGATAGAATAGTGGCACTCCCTTCTGGACACTGTCTGGTACTTTGTAGTAGTTGGGGTTGGAGGAAAAGGACTGTAGGTGCACAAGGAGCTGGTCACTCTCCAGCATCCTGAAATACAATGTACATTATCAATTAAATATGTTATTCTTTCATTCAATAACAATTTTGGTTATTCTATGAGCAGGAAAGTTGTCTCAAAGTAAGATATTCAAACTAGGCTAGCCAGATTACTGAATGGGAATAATTTACTTGCAGATTACACAAAAGATATCTAGTCATACACCTCAAACACACAATTTTCTCCTCCCCACTAAGGCCAACAAAAAGGGGGTTGCTTCAGGTCACCCGACCGACCATATCAAAACAGGGCCGACCCTACGTGGTTTTTTGTTGTTGCAATTTTGAAGATTTTTTTGTATTTTTACCCTTTTTTGTCAATTTTAGGATCTTCGGAGAGGCTGGCTAGTATTTTCAGGTTTAAAAAAAAAAAGTTAAAAAAAAAAAAATCCTACCTACCGACCCTACATTTTCTTGCCATGTTACCTGAAACAAAACTTTTTTTTGGCCTAATGTCTGAGCCAGCCAGGTATAATTAACCCAATACAGAAACTGGTTAACGCTAACAGGATTAGGCCTTACCCTTGCAGTGTTTGCCAGTACTTCTTAACGACTGCGGCCCGATAAGGACTTTTGAAGGGCTTCTTCTGGGGGCATGTGACATCATGGAGGAAGGCGTAGCTGCCTTCGATAGTGACTTCCACATGGGTATGCCGCCTTAGAAACAATGAAATATCAATATAGATCCATGGTTATTGACTGAGGTTTTGTATAAAGCTATCTAATGGACTAAATATATGGCCATCATGTGGATGTGTTACATATTATGGTTAAACAATTTGAATTTGCACACGGTTCTTTTTATATTGCCATGGCAAGTGCATGTGCAACAAACATTAATTCGATTTTTAGATTGCCCAAATATTTGGTTATGATTTAGTTTAAGGAGAGGGCCATTACGTCTCTACCAGGCAAAGTAACGGTCCAGATTAAACAGCATGTACACCATGTGCGATATTAACCCTTTGGTGACAGCATGTCGCGTAAATATACCATTGGTCGTCACAAAGCACCAATGCAGCCTCGGTGAGTTACTTGCCAGTGCTGCATTGCTACCTCATGCCAACCATTCGGGTGTCTATACCCTATAGGGTCAGCATGATGCTTGAGTGCAGCACTGGCAAGTGACTCGCCACGGCTGTATTCATGCATCATGGCGGCCAATGGCATTATGCATTAAGGCCTTAACAGGGTTAAAGAGACCCAAAGACAGACATGGCTGAATGACTTACTTGCCAGCGTTGAAGGGCCAGGAGGAGGTTGCCTCATAGTGGATCCAGACTTTGTCCCTCCAGGGTAAGACGAGCTGGACTTCTATCTGGCGGTCACCTGGTTACACGTACATCAGATAGGATAGGTCAAGATCCCATCTTTATTTGCCGTCATGAGGCACCCATGCAAACATGAGCCAGTGTAACAATGACGAGTATATTTCCTTTCTTTCCTTTCTAATGCACTAATGTGTGAAAAAGCCTTGAACCCGCATATTTGTCTTTGCATTTGTCATACTTTTTTCTTTTCTTTAAAAAAAATCTAATGTTCATTATTAAATACTGTATGTATTCAGTAGTAACATGAAAACGATCACTTTCAGTGTAGAAAAAATAAAGCACAGCCATATGTACTATATAACTGCACTACATGTAGAACAGGGGTTGAAACATTTTGCCCCCCCCCCCCCCCCAGCCAAGGGGTCGGATTTGTAGGAAAATGATCACTCCCGAAAATACTATGTGCTGACAGACAATCTCAACACTCAAGTACAACAGTGTATGCATAACTCTCTTATTTCTTCCCTCTTTATTTGTACATATTAAACAGATGTTTACCTTTGCCGGATATTGTGACCTGTTTGATGGTATAGCCCTCCCTGAGGCGACAGGAGATGAGGTGAGGTAGTGCAGTAGGCATGTTGCGGTCCGTGTGCTTTTTCCTCATTAGAGGAGTCGCCCAGACATGGCGGTTTTCTCCAAAGGTTGGGATTCTAGGGTTTTAACACATAATTATTAGTATACAAATTTTGAGGGTTTTGGGCATACTATCTATCATTGTTCTATACCCATTTAGATAACCATAAATGACTGATTATCTCGAATATACACAGCTTTGCTAAAATACCCGGTAGGTCTATTTGTTCTTGTTCTGTAATTTCCCATCTACACGTACCTATGTATGTCTCTGATAACCCTCCTATTTATATTACCCTCCGGTAATATGAATGAACCACTGCCTATGAGTAAATTAACAGACACAAGGCTAGAAAAATTGAATAACATGCAAATATTTGTTAGCGTATAATATCCAAAGAGCGCAGAAAAACTCCTACCTGTGTGTCCATGCCAGGTTCTCGTTGAGTTTTTCATACATCTCGACTTGCCAGCCATCGACCTTCAGTCCGGTAAGTGCTCGCTGGAAGCTCCACGTCAAAAGCGCCAGTTGGTATACGTTCATCTCCAATGTGTCTGCAGTCACCTAATGATACACGATACAAGGCTTGTTATATCTGGTTCCTTGGTACGCACGGCCATATTGGTCCGGGCGTCGAGGAAAACTTTTTCTGAGATTCTTACGCAGGGAATTTTTTCCTCAAGCAGGCCATATGTACTTTGGCATTTTGTAGGAACTTTCTCTTAACTGACAGGCAACTAGAAGTGACATATTGTGCTTGTTTCCCTATATATATCAACTTACAAAATCCATTGCCAAACGCTTGAATATGAAGATGATAACTAGCTGGCTCTAACGTAGTTTTGGCAACGCTGTGGTTCTGACCTCGGAATATTGAGTGATATTTAGTCTGGTACCAGACTCAACCCATAATTTGCCAGGAACAAGCGATGTTCCAAGGACAGGACCAACTTCTCACATATGCTGCTATTAATACAGGTATATGTTTGTGTGTCATAAGGTTATTCAATTTCTCATGTGATTTTCAATATTTGGTTTATTACTTATAAATCCTCAAGTCTGAAGAGCCTTTAACAATGACATAAATTCATACCTTGTCTCTGATTTTGGTGAAGTAAGATCCAAATGTAGCGGTAGCGATGAACTGCATGAGTTCGTTGTACGGGACCTGTCCGAGTGCGAGCTGCGTTTGCTGCCAGTCGCCCACCTGGAGGAAGGATACCGCGATACTGTTGTGTCGTAGCTGGAGCATCAACGACTCGAACAACGCAGCATCCGGAGATCCAACAATCCCATCGGTGAGAACAATGATCCCTACAAGACAATGTATTCTCAATCACGACACTTGTAAGACCAGGTGTTGTTAACTTAAACGAAGTACTAAATCATGTCAGGTCCATATTACATTTTTAGTAACTGAGAGCAGCACAATGGGAATCTCTTTCGCACACATACTCATAGACCAAACAAAGCTGGACAGATACTCACCTGAGGCACTGTTCTCATTGAGCAGATGAAGGGCCAACATTCCGTACCGCAGCATGTTGACGAAGCTGGAGTCTGGGGACATGACTTGGAACGCCTGAACAGGGATGTCGCGTGCATCAAGGTCCTCCAGTGACCCACTTAACAGCTTTTGACTCCCTTCCGACTATCAAAAGTGGATATATAATATCGTGAATTTAATTCAAAGCACTTGTTCATCAGTATAATATCAGTATATATGTATAATACATGCGATTATTTGATGCGACTTATTTACACTTAATAGAAATAAATAGCATGGGGTTAACTAATGTGTGATCTATACATAAAGTGATTTGTGCTAACACGTCAAGTTCTTCTTTCTACCCTAGTCTCACCATAAGGGTTCAAATCTCCCTCCCCCCTACCTCCCCATCATTATACATTACCACTTCCTTACCCTCAGTCCCCTTACCCTTCACGTAAAGGCACCACATGTACATTACAAATGCAGTAACACCCCCAGTACTCACAGCATCATCCCGCTCTGATCCCAGAACATCCGCCATACTCCGCGCAATCTCATTCTCAAAATGTTTGAGTCGGTCGGCCACCTGTTCTAGCACCTGCTCCACATTGTCGCGGGTGAGGTGGCAGCCCTGGACTAGCACCTGGTTAGAGCGGCAGTTGATGAGCGGCGTATGGCCCACCACCGTCACGTAGATATCTGGCTCCAGGACCACCTGGCTACCTGGCACTTGGAACTGTGTAAATGATCAGAATTTTTTTTTTTGAATTTCTTTAATTAATATCAGGATATGAATTGCTTGTCAAAATTATGTGGTATTTTTAACGAGCATATTCAAATGAATATGTTACGTCTGACCTCTTGATTGTACCGAATTATATCTCAAATTTATTTTATATATTTACTCACACTAATACACCGATTTATATGCATAGTCAAATATTTTCATAGGGAATTTGTTAAACCATACCGGATTGAGGAGACTGGTGACAACTGCACAGAGACACCTGTAGAGTTCATCAAGTAGAACCTCTTCTGATGTCAAGTCCTAAGGGATAAGAAGTAGATGTGAATACTACTAAGAGGATCTGTTCATTATAACTAACATCTGATCCGTCACATGGTATCATTATAACTAGGCAACAAACGATAATCAATATCACATATTTTAAAGCTGATTATGTATAAGATTGAGCGTGTGAGTGGCCTCACAGATGACTCAGGTTAAGCTGAATCTGTAGCTTATCCTGTACTTAGATTTAACACTCCCTTATAATCATTCATTGGTCCATTCTGGCATCAGAAATGAATTCCTTGTTAAAAATTACCCTCAAATCATGTGTCATACATGTATGTTATTCCATTTCAGGCGAGGAGGTGGGTGTGGGTGAGCAGGTGGGTGTGGGAGAGCAGGTGGGTGTGGGTCTAGTGTGGGTGTGCAGGTGGGTGTGGGCGACAGTTGCAGGCTGTGGGCATGTACCGCCTTCTGTCCCTATCAAAAAGTGCGTCGATCAGACGATAAACGGCGAAGATATGGGTGGTACAGTTTTGCTTTGCACTCCTTTTATGCTGCCGCTGTGGGACCCTCGTGCTGTCTCCTTGAGGCCTCGTGGACTATGAGAAATGCTTGTGGCGCCACCATGTGCGTGAGGGGGTGGTATGAGAACTAAAACAAATCTTTGTTCTTGGTATGTTTAGGGTATTGTAAGAAGTTCATTTAAGTAATTTAAAATATACAGCAGTCCAACATTATAGCACTCCAATGCACTATATGGATATATATCTAAAACTGGACATCGACATCCATGTAACAGAAAGCTATATTTATTAGAAGTAGAAATCCATGAATATCTATATGAAGGAGAACACCATGTTCATGCCTATATGTCTGTGTGTATGTTCATTTCGAAATTCAAGATTGCAACCATTGATTGAATGCCACCATGCTTTCAATGTAATCTCGAATTGCAGTTGCAGTAGTTTGATACTAATAAAAAAAAATCTATTCTATTTTTCTTTCATGAACAGTTGGCATCCCATAGATTCAAGATGGCTATCACTTATTGAATGTCCCAATGCTTGAAATGCAATCTTGACTTGTAGTTGCATTAAAATGATACTATCAAAAAAACAAATCCTATTTGATTTTTCCTTCATTCAACCCATTCAAGATGGCTACCATTTACTAAATGCCACAATGCTCAGTGCAATGAAGAATTGTAGTTGCATTAATTTGATATCTATATAAGAACATTTCTATTTGATACCTTTTTCAAACACAGTTGGCACCCCATAGGTTTAGGATGGCCACCATTCATTGAATGCCACAATGCTTTAAATGCAATCTTGAAATGTAGTTGCATTAATTTTAAACTGTTAAAAACATCCAATTTAGTTGTTTTTTTCATGAAGAGTTGGCACCCCATAGGTTCAAGATGGCCACCAATCATTGAATGCCATAATGCTTAAATGCAATCTTGAGTTGCTGTTGCATTAATTTGATTCTTAAAAAAACAACTCTTTTTTTTCTTTCATGAACAGTTGGCACCCCATACATTCAAGGTGACTACCAGTCATTGCATGCCACAATGCTTTAAGTGCAATCACAAATTGTAGTTGCATTAATCTGATACTAATAAAAAAACTAATTCTATTCTTTTTTTATTTATGAACAGTTGGCACCCCATATATTTAAGATGACTACCATTCATTGAATGCCCCGATGCTTGAAATGCAATCTCGAATTGTAGTTGCATCAATTTAATGCTAATAAAAAACAAATTCTTATCAATTTTTCTTTCATGAATATTTGGCACCCCATAAGGTGGCCACCATTCATATTAATGCAAATAGAATGCTTTAAGTGCTGTCACGACTTGTAGTTGCATTAACCCTTTCCCTGCTGGGCTTAAAAAAAGTCATTTGGGACTTAACCACCGGCCCTATGCCATGGGAATATGCAACTTTCAAGTATATGCTCCTTGGGATAGTGGCTAAGGAGTGATATAAGTTGTATTGAAGACAGAATTTACATTTTTCTGACAAGGGGACGTAGTATTCATGTTAAATATTTTTGGATTGATTCAAAAATTCCTATTCTTTGTACCATAGCAGGTGTTGTAATTTAGTGATATTGCTGCCCTAGGGTAGCAATTTTGCTGCCCTAGGGCAGCAGCGGTTTTTCAAGGGCATTTTAGATGCTGCCCAGAGGCAGCAGCGGCCCTTAAAGGGTTATTCTGATACTAAAAAAAAAAAAATCTATTTGATGAACAGTTGGCACCCAATAAATTAAAAATGCACCCAGCACCCAGGTCAACAGCTATATACAGACACGTGCCTGTTCTCCTTCAATGCACAGTGAAGAGGGTGGGAGGGGGTGACCCTCAACAGTGCATAAACACTTTGATTGGATGACAATGCAGTTTTTATATTACAACCTAAATTTGTGCAACGAAAATCATCAAGAAATACTAAGTATTTTTTCCAAAGAATAGCTTTTCTAGAATGGCTCGGTATTCAGGAATCCTACTGCGAATAAAAAAATGTCAAATTCTAATTCTAAATACCTGAAAATTGAGAAATGCTGGCGTTCACGGGTTATGTAGGAAATGTACTAAAAACAGCAAAAAAGGGCAACAAAACCCTAATTTTCTCAAAAACTGTTCAGTAGGATTTTTTCTAACTGAGGTTCCACTGTTTTCTACCCTCATATTACACATTGGCATAGAGAATATATTGACACCTAGTCAGGATTTTGCGCTAGGAGCAATCTGTGAGGCGAAAAACAGCCAAAATGAGCCACTGGTCTGAAGTATAAAACTGGGCATCGATCACTATAGAGCTACAAAGAGACAGAGAATCGATGTCCAGTAATAATATGGAGGGCAGTTTAGCTTGGTTGAATGGCATTTTAATATATGAGATGGTAGATTTATGTCAGAAAGATAGAAATAGGATACCTGTCTGGTCAGATGAGCATTTCTATCAGCTCCAATTTTTTTTTAACCTTGAAGTCTATGCAGAGTTCATTTAGAGGGTAGTCATTTAACAGTACTTAAGAGTTTAAGAAAAAGAGAGAAAAAATACGCAAAGATCGCATTACAATTGCGGATAGAAGAAAAGAGATATTGATTAACTTTTTGAAGGAAACATTTGTCCCGCGATCTTGCCCTTTATTTCAGCTTTTTGTATTTTTTCTAACTGAAATACAAACTGAGTAATATTGATTTTAAGATAGTTAAAAAACGTCTTAAAGGAAATGCCAGGCGTCGTATATGCCTCAGGGTATGAACCCTGAGTCAACAATGTATTAGATAAACCAATATTAAATTCGATATAATCATTTAGTAAAATACAGTACTAATAGTTTCACAGGACATCTACTATCATGGTTATGGTTTACAGCAGTTTGTAACAGAATATTATGTATAAAATTGTAACAATACATGTAGACTTACAACTGATGCCAGTGAGGGACTGAGGTCGAGCACAAAGACAAAGCGGTACTTCTTGGCTATGAATGAGATGATCGTTGAAGGCGTTACGTGGTAGCAGGGAGTGTTCTCACTGCTATGTCTCACTTCCCCCTCTTCCTCCTCTTCTTCCGTTGATTGATCATTAAACTTGGGTACCACTGATAGCACCTGGAGTTCTTTGTCAGCCGATCCCTTCAAGAATAAAAAAAAAAGAATCCATTGGCATTGGAGACAACGCTGTCTATGGGTACACTATATATTGTATGTAAACTTTTCGGTGTACCATGGTCGGAACGGTCGCAACCTTATCAGGATCTGATGACAGCCGGGTTGGGAGGAGAGGTGGAAAGTAGAATTGGAATTGGGGTGGATTGATTGAGGGGGTGGTCTGTGGAAGAGGGGTGTAAGGTGGGCCTTGTGTGTATTGAATACTTAAATGGGGTGGACATTTTTTGACAAAGGACGCGACCGACCACTGACACAAGTGGGAGTTTGGGACGATTGTTAATAAGGGCTGAGTATGGGAAGAGAGGATGGGATTTTCATATGGGCGGTTTATAAATCAAATTCTCCTTTACAAAGACAAAGTACAGAGCCTTAGAGGTAAATAGGCTAATAAGTTGGGCTGGGGGAGCATAGGCCTACCCAGGCACAAATGCTTAGCAAAATGAAAATATCTTTCTGGGGAAAAGTTCAACAGTACAATATGCATACATACCGGTGGATCTGGTGTTATTGGCTTGTTGAGATGGTTGAAGTACCAGGAAGCGCGGGCATTTCGGGAAATGCGGTATTCATCTTGCATCAACAAGTACACATGACCTGCCTCCTGAAATGGATAATTCACTCCAATATATTTACTTAGTTACATGCCCCGGATTGTTTTGCATGGACACTTTTTTCAGTCCCCCCCCCCCCCCCTCTATTCCTGATCTACACATTAGTTTAGCCTCAGTAGGGGAGAGAAACAACTAGCTCTATGAAAGGAATCATAGCAGAAACTATGTTTCAACAGCTAGCTGTTAAAGTCAGAATCAACTGCAGAGTGGTTGACAAGGTATGCCTACAGGCTACAGGGGGTGGCTCAAATATCTCCCCCCCCCATGGCCAGGCTAGGGCCTTTTAGATCTAGATCTAGGCCTACTTTTAATAGCTACTAGATCTAGGCTACCGGTACCCTACAGGCTACACTCCATCAGTCCATGTCCATGATGACTATCCACTAGGCTACAGGGCATCATGAACTTCAAGCTTTTCCCTCATTTCAGTTGAAGACTTTCATCCTTGAGCTAGAGTCTAGACCTAGGGCTAGGCGGGGACCAGAATTTGCAAAAACCTACAAGTGGACACTCTTAAATCATTATGCTTTGCTCTTTGACTCTTTGAAGACAGACTAAAGTGGAGAGATAACTGTGACTCACAGTTATCTTTCCACTTTAGTGTGAGTCCTAATCTCAACCACTGCTGGAACTTGGAAGAGTGCCGTGAGTTTGTGTGAGTTGTGCCATTCAGTGAGTGTGACACTCACAGTGTCATTTGTAAACAAGCCATTTTGTAGCACCATTCTGACTGACATACCTTTGTGGTGTTGATTTCTGGAATCTGGTCCATTGTTGACACTCAAACACCCCAAAATGGGCACATCAGAATGTACTTAGACTACTTTGAGCTTTGTTATCTAGGGCCACCCCAATTTTTAACCCAGCATCTCGAGTCCATGTTGTTTTGGTAGAGTTTGAGCGCCTGCGCACTGACGTCTTCCTGTGCACGTTTCCCGGCCCCGACCCACGTGCTGCCGTTTCTCTACACGTTCTGCGCCGCCATCTGACAGCCAGCGGCAACAGCCGTGATCGTATAGTGGTTAGTACTTCTCGTTGTGGCCGAGACAACCCAGGTTCGAATCCTGGTCACGGCAGAGGCTGTGTGGTCTCTATCACGGTAGAGCTGGCAAACTTTTTCGGGACTTGCTTACTTTTTAGCCACACTGTAGTCATTGCCGTCACCCTCTGCAGCTGATCGGCCTACAGCCTGCTATCGTGAATGGAGTCGCCTCGACTAGCCACACTGTCACTGACAGCTCTACCATTTAATACATTTTAGACAATGCAATTGATGCCCAACGCCCCCCCCCCCCCCCCCCCCCAAAAAAAAAGGGTGAGTAAAAATCCAAACCCAAAAAAATGTTTTTTTCGTGGTGGAAAAATTTCTTTTTTGGGGGGAGGGTCGGGGGGAGAAATCCCCCCCCCCCAAAAAAAAAGGAAAAAAAAATTTGGGGGGAATTCCCCCCCAAAAAAAATTTAATTTAATTTTTTTTTGGGGGGGATTATTCCAAAAAAGAAAATTTTCCACCACGAAAAAAAAATCTTTTCGGGTTGGGATTTTTACCTTCCTCTTTGAAATGGGTGGGGGGTTTATTACCCCCTGGACCCCCACCCATTTCTTTTTCGGGAGATGGGCTCCTTTTTAAAAAAAACACCCCCCCCCCCCTTATATATTATAGACCTAGTACGTCTCTTTTCTGTGACCTAGATCTAATACCCTCAAGCACAGAGTAATTAGTGTACACGTACATACGTCTTTGCCTCAAGGAAGTTTAAAACGACAACTACCAAGCCCTTCCCCCCCCCCCAAAAAAAAATATATATATATGCATAAAAAATTGGGGAGGGGGTTGGTTTTTTTTGTTTGTCATACTGAAGACTGAATGTGTGGTCCTACCGCACCGGTACCAACTTGTTACAGGTACATGCATCTTTTTTGCATTGGCTAGGCTATGCTGTGACAGATATTTTTTGGTTTTACAGCTTTAGGGGCACATTCACAAATGACGTCATACCGGTACTAAATTAGTTAATGTGGTATTTGCATGTACTGTTATCATGGGCCTATACAATATAGGCCTACTATATCTTGTTCAATTAATTCCATGCTGTTATGTATATGTACATGTACGGTACATGTAGTGGCTAGCAAACTAGGCTGTGAGGAGAGGGAAGGGGTTGTCACACATTTCATTGACTCAAAAGGGGGAGGGGCAGAGCGAACGTGTTTCAAAAATCAACTCGGATCACATTCAATATATACAGTATGCTCTTTATTTCCAATAATATCTTTAGCTATAAATGTATCAAAAGTACCTTTAGAGAGTGGTCATTATCTAACAAGCTTTATGTTGAAGAGAAGTGACATTTACCCAATTTTTGAGCACCACGCCACACACCCCTCGCCAGCCTGTTATTAAATATTGACAACTCACTTTCTATGCTTTAGCTGTATTAGACCTATCTATTGAAACTACATACATCATATAACATGTACCCAGTATATATAGACAACACTTTTTAATATTTTTTTTCAGTTCCTCTTCTCTACGTATAGGGACCTACACTATTACATAATACTGATTTAACCCTGTAATTCAACGTCACAGGGAATGCGGACCGGGTCCTGCCCTTGTATCATTACAGGTAATACATGTGTTTTTACTGTGCATTTTTTTAAAGTTATTTTTTAACAATAGGCCACACACCACCCATTTTCAAAATTCTGGATCCACACCTGCAGTATGATTAAGAATACGGGGATTTTCTTTACACATGAAGGGGCATATCAACTTCATCCACATCGAATTGAAACTTTTCCATTGATATTAAGTTCAAGTTATAACTTGGTATCCAAAGTGCACCACACCATAATTATACATAATGAAATAGAGAGAGCTCTAATGCTTTACCCAGTCTGTCTCTCCGCTCTACACTCCTTTATATATGATAAAATTATATTTGCAAAAGCAACGTATTACATATTCATAATTGATATGGTGTGAATCTGGTATCTTTACTAGGTTAAACCGAGGTGGAAAGCTAAGACAAAGGATTCGCACCTTGGTTATATATTGCATACCGTGGTTTAAAACAGATAGACAATGGTTATGAAAGGGTCTGGCCCCACCAGTCTGCTGTGGTTAATACCTTTTCATAACCATAGTCTATCTGTTATATACATGGTACAACTAAACCCGACAATCCAGATCTCAACCCCGTCGATATCTTTGATACAACTGTGACAACATAGCGTTGAGGAATACCAGTAAAGGAATATCATAAGCAGACTCCCTTTCCTGTACGGTAGGTCATATATTATTAACTGAATACCAGTATGGATGAAAAGTATGTTTGAAAGTGAGCTTTATAAAGTGCATCCTACTTGGCCTTGGGCGTCGTAAGGCTTTACTATATAAATCAGTTCACAGGAAATACCTCACATGTAACCATCATAATGGCTCAGAACACTCCCCTAAGAAGGCAGTGAATTTCAAATTTAGAAATAAATAAATAAAAAAGGTGACACCAAGTGTAATGCTCTGCTGGCACTGTTCTCTATGGTTATTAATGCCACTGTAAAGGTGCATATCGCGTAGTTATTTCAAACAAGCAGGTCATGTCTCAAAACTAAGAATTAAAGACATGAAGATCTGACATGATAAAGCATGCAATTTTTAAAGCTTTGTTATCACAAATGACATAAAGGAAACATGTACCCTAATTATAGTGAACATAATATAAACTGCACTGTCGTGCAGGTCATCTTCAAATATTTTGCACTATCATAAGATTAATGTACACTACACAGTAGGCACGATCGCAAGTGTTATAACATAAAACTACCCGGTACAACAGAAATAACCATTTTATGTTATCGTAAAGTTATCAGGTATTTTCTACTTTAAGATTAAGTATTAGTAAATGATTTTCTATGTCTATTTCACTACTTGACTGTCGACGTAATACTAGGCAGCGCTGTCACCGTAGTTGGTCGGCCCCCTACGTGTGGCGCCTAGGTGTGCTGTGGGACTTCGAGGTAGATTTGTCCAAGCTCTGGTCGATGAGGAGATCCAGCTTAAGGTGGAGGGAGTTGACGTCGCTTTTCATGGACCTCATGTCACCCTCCAACATAGAGACCCTCATGCTGGTGTTGGACTTGTCGGCAGGGCCGGTGGTGATGTCGACCGTCGAGGTGTTGGTGGCGGAGGCCGCCATCTTGTCGACCTTGGTTGCCAGCGCCTTCTTCTTCGCAGGTTTTTCAGCCACAGGAGCGACGGTGACGTCAGGGGACGAAGAGAAACGGAGCACGGAGACAGAACAGGTCCGGTCTACGTAATACCTAAATTTCTAATATTTCTGTGGTATATGTTTTTATCGTATATCAAAGATAGTATTTTTCAGATTTACTGATTTGGTGGGCAGTAACGCATAACGTTTTCGTAGTACATGTACAAGGCTTCTTATTTGCCTTATATTTATGAATAGCAATAGAATACCCTTTCTGTCCACCCCTTGACAAGGACTGAACAAAGCAATATACAATAATTATACAATCATGAATGATCGAATATTTAAGCAGGATTTCAGACATTTTATGTCACTAGACTCCGGAACTATGGTCCTTCGCCATTTGAGAAGTTTACCACTCCCAAATTAAGTAGTGTGTCTATATTCTGTAAAAACACACAATATATCGATCCCCGACATGCATGTTATGTGTATGACCATATATTTTAAATCAATGTCTGACCCCGTCATAATCACTCATATATCTAGTCATCACCAATATACGATGTTAACACCGTAAGGAATATTGAAAAGAACATTGTACATGTAGTACAGTATGGTTCAAAACATCGATGGCACAGAAAGCCCTATAATATTTATAAGAGTTCACATCAAGAAAGAATTTTGAAATTTAAGAACAAATTTCTTCCCTTAAAATACTCACTGACAATAAATACACACTGAGATCATAAAAAATCTAAGAGAGACTATGTTAAGCACATGTAGGCAAGTCATTGCGTAGGCAATCTCTACTGATATCCACTTATCTATTGATAACTGGTCAGTCAGACTGACATATAAACGTTGAGGTAGTTGTTGGCTGGCTGTCATAAGAGTTGGGGAAGGCATTTTAATAAAAGAGTGGTTTCCACACAATGCTTCCCCTACTTTACAGCTATTCTTGGTCATCCATTAAGAGGAGGCGCGGCTTCTTTGGTGTCGTCCCATTCCGCACGCGCCTCATCTCGTGCATGTAGATGATGTGTTTCTGGAGATTTTTCCGCGAGGAGTACATCTTCTGACAGATAAGGCAGTCCATGACACCCGCATGTACATTCATGTGGATCTGAAGGCTCTCCTCGTAGCAGTATGTGTTCTTACAGATGTGGCACTTGTAGGGTTTGGCTGCAACATGCAGGAACTCATGCTTGTCCAGGGTGGCTTGGTAGCGGAACTTCTTGGTGCAGTGCTTGCACGAGAAGTGCGCGATCTCACCCATGGCTGCCGAGTAGACGACACCGTGTGCTTCCACCAGGTGTGCCGCCAGTAAACCATGAGTGGCCACACCTTTGCCACACACCTCACACCCAAGCTGAGGTTTACTGATGTGCTTTCCTCCTGAGGAGAGCTGCTCCTCCGCTACGTCATCAGAGCTCGAAGCCTGCGGAGATGTAATGGTAGCAGCGGCAGCAGCAGCCGCTGCAGCGACCTTCGCAGCACTAAGTCGTGTCGTGCGGGGCTTCTCAGGGGACATTTTTTTCAAGAATAGTCTCTTGTCAATGAGCAGCCGAGGGGGATTCATTAGCGCATGCACAGATGGGTCGTCCGCGCCTAAGGCTGAGCTGCTTGACTCTGTGTCATCTGTTGTTGAGTGGGACGGAAGGCTTCCAACGCTCTCCATTTCCATGCGATCCGCTTCATCACTCTTCACCAACACCTTGTGATCTTTCTTTGCGTCAAAGTCATCTTCACCGCTCCACATCACTTCCTTCTTACGAATCATGGTCGACGGGTCCACTTCAATGACATCGTCGTCAAAGCCTAATTCACAGAGTGAGTCAGAGTCTGAATCGATATCGATTGAGACAGGCAGGGTTTGCGAGTAGGCCTCATTCTTCCTATTGCTTGTTGAGGGAGTGGTAAACTGTGTTAAGTCACTGAAGGCCACTGAGAGAGCACTTGACTGTGGTGGGCTAGATGTCAATGGTAATAGCCCTAGAGCAGGACCACCAACAGCTCCCAATGCACTGCTGTTGACCATGGCATTGACCTCAGCGAGTTCTGACCGTGGGGGCACGACTACCATCGACGATGTGTCTGGTTGGCAAGGGTCGAGTCTCTCGTCAAAATGCACTAGAATAGTCCTCTTCTTATCGACGGTAACCCCCACTGTTCCAGCAATGGCCAATTCAAATTGGTAGATGACGCCCACTTTACAGAGCTGGACAAGTGTGGTTTTGATGGCCTCTTGAAGGCTAAAGGCCAGATCATCCTGGTGGGGAGCCATGTCCCTCAGTGTGCCAGCCAGTATGCCTTATCTGTAAACAAAGAGAGAAAATATCTTCAAATTAGTGACTGAATACTTGTATGTGTGTATGCTAAGTTACCTTGCATATATTAAAGTGTGGGCCGTTAGGGAGTGATCATCATTTAACAACAGGGGGGGGGGAGGGTTGGTGTATTTTCACACGATCACGTGGAAAGTTTTCCAGGCACCCCCTCAAGGCGGTTCGAAATTTATCTGGCCTCCCCCTCGAGACGAGTCTTTCGGAATTCCCCTCCCCCCTCTTTGAACTATTGTAAGGGAGGCCCAAAATCGTGTGCGTTCGCACCCCTTTGCAGCACGCGTGCCTTTTCCCCTCAAAACAGGTTAAATTTTTTTGCCCCCCCCCCGGTCAAGGGGTCTAAATTTATTACCCCCCCCCCCGGTCAAGGGGTCCAAATCCCCCCCCCCCCCCCCAAATCCACCACCTCCCTAACCGTCACAGTAATGTGCTGGCTTTTTCAATTTCACTGAAAAGGGGTGAAAGGGGCGACCATGCATGCACTCCCTACTGGACCCTAGGCCTAGCTTATGGAGTGCTCATTTCTTTTAAGAACGGGGGCGGGGGGGGGGGGCGGGGGGGTGGACTTAGTCAATTTGGAATCGACTGTACGAATGTACAGTCGATGATAGACCCTGCTCTAATCACTGGGGGTCCTGCTATGTGCCAGGCCTAGTGTGAACAGAGGGTTTGTCTTATAAACCACTGGTGTACTATCATATCATCAACAAACAGGCACATATCTGAGTTAATATGGAAAGCTAAGGGAGTGCTCGTTTTTTAACAACAGGGGGGGGGCGGTGAGATTTCGTGCGGAGCGCGCGAAATTTTTTCACCCCCCCCCCCCGCTAGAGGGGTCGAAATTTTTTACCCCCCCCCCCGGCAGGCCGAAAATCGCGCGCGTTCGTGCCCCTTTGTAGCATAGTAACGCGCGGGCTTTTTCCCTCAAAACAAGTGGAATTTTTTTCACCCCCCTCCCCAAGAGGGGTCTAAATTTTTTACCCCCCCCCCGGTCAAGGGGTCCAAATTTTTTACCCCCCCCCCCAAATCCACCACCCCCCCCCCCTGTTGTTAAAAAATGAGCACTCCCTAAGTGTCTAGAGATAAGCATGGAACCTTCTTTGGCCCTGTAAACCTTTTACTTTGTCTGTAATGAGGTCCTGTAGTTCACCCACAGTCAAAACATGGGGATCTCTCACCAGCCCAGTATGGCAATACTGGGCTGGCTCGCTAGCTAGGGTGGCCTATGCTATGTCATGGTAGGCCTACTTTTGGAGTTTCGCCTACCAATTTTTTCCTGCCCCCCCCCCCCCCACCAAAGGCAAGGTTTAAGTTTTAATCGTAGCTGACCCTTTATATATTTCAGGTTTTAGCTATTGCCTATACTATAGTCTAGGCCTATGCTATAGACTAGGTCACACTATAGTAGGGGCCTACTGCAGCAGTGCAGGAGTATGTGTCAGTGTCAGTGTGCCTGTGGCGTGTGGGGGTAGGCCTAGCCAGTAGCCTACAATTTTATACAGCTCTTCAGTGTTACACTTTACACTACAGTGTCAGTGGTAATTCCGGATCACAGTTATAGTGCCAAAGAGTAGTGCCGTGTGTAGAGCCAACCTACCTTGTCAGTTCATTCAGAGTTGATATATCAGAATTCTGGAGATGGCAGATACGCGTACTGATAAAGACTGAACACATAGACAGAGAATATACTGTCAAATTTCAACTGAACAGCGTGCAAGATCTGACATCTCTTTACGACTTCACACCCGGAAGTTATTAAACGATTAAACGGACTGGTTGCGTCTGCAGACACCGTTGCAACGCTATTTTATTTCAGAAGCGCCATCTCTTGGACAAACAAGTCACTTATTTTGTGTGCTTGTTCTCTTTGCTAGTTGGTCTATAAGCCTAACTCACATGTTAGCTACTTTGGGAAAATTCTATAGGCCTAAGCCTCACAGGGGGTATGAATAGGCCAAATTCAGTAGGCCCTGTACTATAATGGCAAAAACTCATGTAGGGCCTATATATCCGTTGACTTGGTGCTGATATGGCTCTAGACCCCTAAAATTCGATATGGCGACATGGGCCTTTCTTAAAATCGACATGCGACATGAGGCCTAGTGACATGCGACATGAGGCTTATTGACAGGGGACATGGACATTTCTTAAAATTGACATGGGACATGAGCATCCATAGCGACATAGACATGCATGCGACATGTTCATTTCTTAAAACCGACATGCGACATGGGGACGCCCTCATCAAGGGCCCCGCTGATCCCATAATTCACACGAACGATATGACTATTACTATTAGCTGCGACCTCAACATGAAAATTAGTGACAGTTATATATAAACGTAGATGTACTAAAACCTGAATAGCCTCTAAATTACCCCTCACTATATCCTATAGTAACATAGACTTTCTGCACCGTGTGACAATGGCCGATTAGTTGCCATTCCAACTAGATAGCAAAGATGCTGTTATCTTAAAGTCTGTTATAGTATAAGCAAAGCATCAGTAGACTGGAAGCCGCCCCCGTACTGCACTCCCGATCCTCCATAAATGATGTCAAGCTTTATTAACCCCCTTTTTATAACCCCCCCCCCCCCCACTCCCTACGTGTCATGCTTTGTCATGTTTTGCTACTATCTATCTATCTATCTATCTATCTATCTATCTATCTATCTATCTATCTATCTATCTATCTATCTATCTATCTATCTATCTATCCATCTATATATATATACTATATATATATATAGGCCTATATATATATATATATATATATATATATATATATATATATATATATATATATATATAGTATAAGAAAGTGAATTCGATTTTCATAAGAATGAGAAAACACTTTTTTTTTAATGTGACATCATGAACATGACAACCTCCTCCCTTGTCACACTTTGTCACAAATTTCTGCCGCCCCCTCCCCACTGAGACATCCCCTACCGGTACTTCATTGGTGGCATGTTCCTTGTCACAGTACCAGATGATGTTTGTCAACGGTGAAATGTCCATGGAGAGCAGTACAGATATTAGGCCAAACATGGGGGAGATCAAAACCTTCTATTTGAACAGTGGAAGGTTTTCATGCTGTCGCCTTAGATGCCCCACCACTACAGGTCTTCTCTACCTCCTCCAACCAAAGAAAGCAATACGACTGGTATATTTCAGTAGACAAATTGACACTAGGCATTATTGGTATAGGTCTCGGATTGTCTCTCACATAAGGCCTATAGCCTATCGTTTTCTTGTGTGATACGGCAGTTTCTACAGGCACAGCTCTGCATGGGCCCCTAATGCAATGGGGTTGGTAGGGGTGTACATATAATGACTGATAAAATAGCCTACCTCCTATCCCCGTACCAACATCGTGAAGAAGGGAGAATGGTGCAATTGTACCTCATGTTTGGGAACTTAGCTGCCTATTCACGTGTGGACTCAGGCGCGGATCCAGGGGGGGGGGCCGGGGGGACCTTGGCCCCCCCCCCCCCCCTCCAAAAAAAAAAAAAAAAAAAAAAAAAAGGAGGAGAAGGAGGAGGGAGGAGAAAGAAAAAAAGGAGGGGGGGGGCAAGATTTTGAAGACGTTTCACTGGAATTTCTAGGCCTGCCTTCAGAATATGGAGAGGGGGGGCCAATATTTTGTATTCACCCCCCCCCCTCCCCCCATTCTAAGCTCACCTAATGCAGAATCATAAAGTTCACTCTACTGACCCTCCTGCCACAACTTCTGCACATGGATTAACTGAATGCACCAGAGAATGTAGGGTAGATTCACCTGAAGTCAGACACATACCTTAAGACGGACACTTGATTTGGTAGTCATTCAAGCATTTTAAGCTCTTTATTTGAGGATAAAGGTAAAGTGACTCATGGTGAATCTACCCTATGGTGACTGGTGTTTGTGGCCTCACCCCCACTCCCTCATGTCCTTACTTAGCCCTAACAAGTTACTTTATGGAGGGGGGCCCATTTAGGGCTACCATTCAGAGAATTTAAGTAGCGATGTACCTAAAATGTATGCAGGGAGGGGCCATTCAGGGCTACTTTTTTAAGATTCTTTAGTTGCAATTTTCCCAAATGAGCGGAGTCAGGGCTACATTTTGGTTAGTTCCTACAGTCAATAGTGGATCTTGGGTCAGGCCAAAAAAGAAAAGGGGAAAAGGAGAAAAGGAGAAAAGAAGGGAGGAAAAGAATAAAAAATTATAGGCATTTTGTTGGCACTATGCCAGCAATCTGAGGAGGGGGTATTTAGGACTGCATCTTAAAAATTTGTTGCCATGTGCAATGTAATTTCTTACCACTACAGTTTCTATTTCCTCATATCTACCCTATTGAGCTGTTTCCCTGCCTATCCATGCCTTTGCAAATGTTTGTCCCCTCATTTACCTTTCCTTCTGCTAGCCCCCTCTCCCTTCATCTAAATTCTGTCACCTATCCCTCTCCTTTCTCTCTCCACCTATCCATGTTTTTCTACCCTGGTATCCCCTACCCTTACCTATCTCTCCCTCTGTATCTGTAAGATGGGATATGAATAAAAATTAAAAGTAAGGGTAGATGAAGCTTAGAAGGGAAAGGAATGGCAGAGACATGTAGATGTGATCGAAAGTCACACATAGATTGAGGGACGTTCAGGGAAATGAATAGGGAAAATTTGGTAACTTGAAACTATTGTAAAAATAGGAACACACTAACCTCTCAATCTACAACTCTCAAATGCACTAGAATGCACCATTTGATGTCTAAATTTCAAAATTTTCTTGGGGGGGCATGCCCCCAAACCCCCCTAGTTGGTCGCAGCGCTGCGCTTGCGAAGCGCAGCGCTGCGCTTGCGAAGCGCTTGCGAAGCGCAGCGCTGCGCTTGCGATAGGCCACCTACTGACAACAACCCTCAGCCAGATCTTGGCCCCCCCCCTCAACAAATTCCTGGATCCGCCCCTGGGACTTTCTGCTGAACCATATTAGGTAATGTTAATATCTTTCTTGCCTGAAAAAGGCAATAAAGGAAGAAGAATATATAGGTGGGCAGGGTGCATCTGAACGTATTTTTAAGTTATCTTTTTCTTTTAAACAAGTATAATACATCTCGTGTCCAACTTTTCCATATGTTTCCCAAAGCGCCCGCTCGACCTGACTATTACTATTAGCTGCGACCTCAACATGAAAATTAGTGATAGTTATATATAAACGTAGATGTACTAAAACCTGAATAGCCTCTAAATTACCCCTCACTATATCCTATAGTAACATAGACTTTCTGCACCGTGTGACAATGGCCGATTAGTTGCCATTCCAACTAGATAGCAAAGATGCTGTTATCTTAAAGTCTGTTATAGTATAAGCAAAGCATCAGTAGACTGGAAGCCGCCCCCGTACTGCACTCCCGATCCTCCATAAATGATGTCAAGCTTTATTAACCCCCTTTTTATAACCCCCCCCCCTCCCTACGTGTCATGCTTTGTCATGTTTTGCTACTATCTATCTATCTATCTATCTATCTATCTATCTATCTATCTATCTATCTATATATATATACTATATATATATATATATATATATATATATATATATATATATATAGTATAAGAAAGTGAATTCGATTTTCATAAGAATGAGAAAACACTTTTTTTTTAATGTGACATCATGAACATGACAACCTCCTCCCTTGTCACACTTTGTCACAAATTTCTGCCGCCCCCTCCCCACTGAGACATCCCCTACCGGTACTTCATTGGTGGCATGTTCCTTGTCACAGTACCAGATGATGTTTGTCAACGGTGAAATGTCCATGGAGAGCAGTACAGATATTAGGCCAAACATGGGGGAGATCAAAACCTTCTATTTGAACAGTGGAAGGTTTTCATGCTGTCGCCTTAGATGCCCCACCACTACAGGTCTTCTCTACCTCCTCCAACCAAAGAAAGCAATACGACTGGTATATTTCAGTAGACAAATTGACACTAGGCATTATTGGTATAGGTCTCGGATTGTCTCTCACATAAGGCCTATAGCCTATCGTTTTCTTGTGTGATACGGCAGTTTCTACAGGCACAGCTCTGCATGGGCCCCTAATGCAATGGGGTTGGTAGGGGTGTACATATAATGACTGATAAAATAGCCTACCTCCTATCCCCGTACCAACATCGTGAAGAAGGGAGAATGGTGCAATTGTACCTCATGTTTGGGAACTTAGCTGCCTATTCACGTGTGGACTCAGGCGCGGATCCAGGGGGGGGGGCCGGGGGGACCTTGGCCCCCCCCCCTCCAAAAAAAAAACAAAAAAAAGAAAAAAGGAGGAGAAGGAGGAGGGAGGAGAAAGAAAAAAAGGAGGGGGGGGGCAAGATTTTGAAGACGTTTCACTGGAATTTCTAGGCCTGCCTTCAGAATATGGAGAGGGGGGGCCAATATTTTGTATTCACCCCCCCCCCCTCCCCCCATTCTAAGCTCACCTAATGCAGAATCATAAAGTTCACTCTACTGACCCTCCTGCCACAACTTCTGCACATGGATTAACTGAATGCACCAGAGAATGTAGGGTAGATTCACCTGAAGTCAGACACATACCTTAAGACGGACACTTGATTTGGTAGTCATTCAAGCATTTTAAGCTCTTTATTTGAGGATAAAGGTAAAGTGACTCATGGTGAATCTACCCTATGGTGACTGGTGTTTGTGGCCTCACCCCCACTCCCTCATGTCCTTACTTAGCCCTAACAAGTTACTTTATGGAGGGGGGCCCATTTAGGGCTACCATTCAGAGAATTTAAGTAGCGATGTACCTAAAATGTATGCAGGGAGGGGCCATTCAGGGCTACTTTTTTAAGATTCTTTAGTTGCAATTTTCCCAAATGAGCGGAGTCAGGGCTACATTTTGGTTAGTTCCTACAGTCAATAGTGGATCTTGGGTCAGGCCAAAAAAGAAAAGGGGAAAAGGAGAAAAGGAGAAAAGAAGGGAGGAAAAGAATAAAAAATTATAGGCATTTTGTTGGCACTATGCCAGCAATCTGAGGAGGGGGTATTTAGGACTGCATCTTAAAAATTTGTTGCCATGTGCAATGTAATTTCTTACCACTACAGTTTCTATTTCCTCATATCTACCCTATTGAGCTGTTTCCCTGCCTATCCATGCCTTTGCAAATGTTTGTCCCCTCATTTACCTTTCCTTCTGCTAGCCCCCTCTCCCTTCATCTAAATTCTGTCACCTATCCCTCTCCTTTCTCTCTCCACCTATCCATGTTTTTCTACCCTGGTATCCCCTACCCTTACCTATCTCTCCCTCTGTATCTGTAAGATGGGATATGAATAAAAATTAAAAGTAAGGGTAGATGAAGCTTAGAAGGGAAAGGAATGGCAGAGACATGTAGATGTGATCGAAAGTCACACATAGATTGAGGGACGTTCAGGGAAATGAATAGGGAAAATTTGGTAACTTGAAACTATTGTAAAAATAGGAACACACTAACCTCTCAATCTACAACTCTCAAATGCACTAGAATGCACCATTTGATGTCTAAATTTCAAAATTTTCTTGGGGGGGCATGCCCCCAAACCCCCCTAGTTGGTCGCAGCGCTGCGCTTGCGAAGCGCAGCGCTGCGCTTGCGAAGCGCAGCGCTGCGCTTGCGATAGGCCACCTATTGACAACAACCCTCAGCCAGATCTTGGCCCCCCCCCTCAACAAATTCCTGGATCCGCCCCTGGGACTTTCTGCTGAACCATATTAGGTAATGTTAATATCTTTCTTGCCTGAAAAAGGCAATAAAGGAAGAAGAATATATAGGTGGGCAGGGTGCATCTGAACGTATTTTTAAGTTATCTTTTTCTTTTAAACAAGTATAATACATCTCGTGTCCAACTTTTCCATATGTTTCCCAAAGCGCCCGCTCGACCTGACTATTACTATTAGCTGCGACCTCAACATGAAAATTAGTGATAGTTATATATAAACGTAGATGTACTAAAACCTGAATAGCCTCTAAATTACCCCTCACTATATCCTATAGTAACATAGACTTTCTGCACCGTGTGACAATGGCCGATTAGTTGCCATTCCAACTAGATAGCAAAGATGCTGTTATCTTAAAGTCTGTTATAGTATAAGCAAAGCATCAGTAGACTGGAAGCCGCCCCCGTACTGCACTCCCGATCCTCCATAAATGATGTCAAGCTTTATTAACCCCCTTTTTATAACCCCCCCCCCTCCCTACGTGTCATGCTTTGTCATGTTTTGCTACTATCTATCTATCTATCTATCTATCTATCTATCTATCTATCTATCTATCTATCTATATATATATACTATATATATATATATATATATATATATATATATATATATATATATATAGTATAAGAAAGTGAATTCGATTTTCATAAGAATGAGAAAACACTTTTTTTTTAATGTGACATCATGAACATGACAACCTCCTCCCTTGTCACACTTTGTCACAAATTTCTGCCGCCCCCTCCCCACTGAGACATCCCCTACCGGTACTTCATTGGTGGCATGTTCCTTGTCACAGTACCAGATGATGTTTGTCAACGGTGAAATGTCCATGGAGAGCAGTACAGATATTAGGTCAAACATGGGGGAGATCAAAACCTTCTATTTGAACAGTGGAAGGTTTTCATGCTGTCGCCTTAGATGCCCCACCACTACAGGTCTTCTCTACCTCCTCCAACCAAAGAAAGCAATACGACTGGTATATTTCAGTAGACAAATTGACACTAGGCATTATTGGTATAGGTCTCGGATTGTCTCTCACATAAGGCCTATAGCCTATCGTTTTCTTGTGTGATACGGCAGTTTCTACAGGCACAGCTCTGCATGGGCCCCTAATGCAATGGGGTTCGTAGGGGTGTACATATAATGACTGATAAAATAGCCTACCTCCTACCCCCGTACCAACATCGTGAAGAAGGGAGAATGGTGCAATTGTACCTCATGTTTGGGAACTTAGCTGCCTATTCACGTGTGGACTTTCTGCTGAACCATATTAGGTAATATTAATATCTTTCTTGCCTGAAAAAGGCAATAAAGGAAGAATAATATATAGGTGGGCAGGGTGCATCTGAACGTATTTTTAAGTTATCTTTTTCTTTTAAACAAGTATAATACATCTCGTGTCCAACTTTTCCATATGTTTCCCAAAGCGCCCGCTCGAAGCCTTTAGAATTCATCTGTTTGTTCATGATAAAATACCATTTAAAAGGGAGAGCGAGAAAAACCTTTAAAAAAACCTTTCATGTGTTCACAAAGCCATATACTTTATCACTCCCATTCAAGGAGGTCCTAGTGAGATCTATTGGTCTGGAGCAATGAATTCGTGCTCCCACGATGCACCCGGAGGTTTATCTGTACAAGACGGAATGGTAGATTTAAAGTAAAGATAAGCACTACGACAAATGCAATCACATGAAAAAGGGGGAGGGGGTACAATTGTCTGAAGCTTCAATGGAACTGGAAGGAATCAAGGGATATATGAAGGAACAAGGACTGGGGATACTGATAGAAGTAAAAGTGGGAGAATGAAATAAATAATACCGCCTCTGGATAATGGGAGAATGAAATAAAAATAGGGTGTGGAAGACTAAAACTGGCCTATATTAAAGGTGTGTGTTGTAGACTAACATAACATATAGACAGTCTGAAGTTGACATGTGATGGTTGGGTTACACGGCCTCGAGGGGGCGTTATGTTTGTGTGGGTGGGCAAATACATTAGAGGCCTATATAGCATTGGTGAACAGGTGGATGGGGTGACTATACCCTGGAACCAACATGGAACCTACCTATATACCGCACTAGCATATTCTGGTACTTTATGTACAAAGTAGAGGCTACACCCCATCTCCTTATCAGATTAATCCCGTCATTTCACACCTGGAACAAAGGGATATTAAAATTCCCCAATAATGCACTGCTTTGGGGTTGGGGACCTAACTACATGTAGAATGCATTGCTTTGAGTCAAGATGGCGACCACACAGCCTAATGCGCTAGTGCTGTATAGAAGCAGTCCATCATTAGCTATCCCGTTCTCATGAATGTAATTATGTCTGCAGACCTACATTTCTGCATGGTGATATTATTGATTTGAAGGAAATACGCATTATTATGCTATATTCACATCTCCTCCATTTCCTTAAGTTAAAAATCCAAACTATAGACCATAAGGGGCATAAATGGTTATGATAATGATACACAATAATACATTATCATATAGAGGCGGCCACCTAAAAGTATATGGAAGCGATTTAGGCCTGCCAAACATTACAAACATAGCTTGATATGGTTTTAGAAATTACTGTGTGCATAACATCATCATGATAGGCGGGCCTGCATGCATTGATGTTTCCTCAAAACGTGTAACCATTGTGCCGTTCCTTTGGATGAAGACCCTTTTCCCCTTGGCCTATCGTCTCTGCGCACAGCTGTGGAGGTGGTGGGTATCAGATGGACCTAGACGTGTATATAAAGGGTCTGACATCTTGATCTTGTCTTTGTTGCATATATCTATTATTATAATTTAAAACAAATAAATTTCAACTGCCTTTATAATAGACCTACACATAATGGATGGTCTGCCGTTGTCAGCACTACTGCAGATCACGTCAGTTACTGCAGGTTGTACACCTGTCTCTATATAATTCTCTGTCTCGTTTGCCAGAGATGCCGGCAGAGATGACAAATTCTAAATGCATGTAAGTAGTATAGTATGTATCGGAACGGGACTATAGTTAAGTACTGTTTATTACTCAATCGACATGCAGCCAATCAGAGGCCTCCATTTGGTCACGTGACCCGTTGCCATGGTAACGTGACCTACTTAGGGCTCTCAGCCAATCAGAAGCCAGCATACTGGGTGACCTACTGACCTACTTAGAAGCTCTCAGCCAATCAGAGGCCGGCATTCTGGTAACCATGGTAACGTGACCTACTTACGTCACGTGACCTACTTAGGCTCAGCCAATCAGAAGCCGGCATTCTGGTAACTAGGGTAACGTGACCTACTTAGGGTTTGTTTGTAAACAACACCACGTGGCTTTCTTGTTTGTAAACAACACCACGTGACACGTGACTGTTTGTAAACAAACAAACAAAAAAAAGTTATGTAACTTATATATAGAAATAAAAACACAACAAGATAATTTCTTTTCTTTTCATTTTATTCTTTATTTTCATTTCAATCAGAAAAAACACACAAGTTTATGCTTTTTTAGCTTGCTTCTTCGATTTGCAGCAACTCAACAGGCCGCAAAGTCTCACGCCGCCGTCACTCGCACCACCACACCCCGGACGACTTTTCTCCAATAGACATTGCACGACTTTGGATAAATCCAACACCATTTCGGCAAGGCAGAGAATCTTTGCCTCCATGAAACGGCCGCCATCGCAACAACCCGTCACAACAGCATCATCGATAGCTTCTGACTCACGACCCGGTCGCTCAGCTTTGGGATTTTGCTCATGCGCATGACGCACTTCTTGGGGTTTCTTGTTCGACATGCTTCAATTAGGAAATGAACGCAATGAGGTCCACAGGTGTCAGCAGAAGTGTCTTGTAGTTGAATGCGGTTTCTTTGCCACTTGAACGGAGCAGAGCGTTCCACGAAAGACAAGAACTCCGCACTCAGCGGCGGTAAGCCGAAGGAATCAAAGTAGTACACTTCACCCGTGCTCGACACGTAAAACGCCACCCAATGCTGACCTGGTAAATGTTGCGGATCTGTGTTGCTCACGAAACAAGTGTCTTTGATAGGGTGCTTCGGAATAGTGTCACAAGAGAAAACGCCCAGGAAACGATGTTTTGTGTGAACGTTTTCCTTCAACACTCTGCTTATTTCAAGCGTGTTCATACGATACGCCAAGTACCGCCGTCTTGTCTTCAGTTCATGTGGTAGTCGGTGACGGGGTGTCGATCTCGGGTCAGCTCGACGACGTTGTCGTACACCAAGTAGAGTAGCACCGTTGTTGTCGCTTGTAGCGCCGAGCGGAAACTGACTTCCACCCTCAGCTGACCCGCTCTTATAAGGTTCACGCGACACCCGTCGTGCGATCTGTCTGGGGTTAAGTCGAGGGGGAACACCGTGTAACCGTTCAGGAATTGTTCGTATGAAATACCGCAGGAGCGCGCGCCCTCGTACATCCCCGTTTCCGTGTGTAGCGCCAAGTACTCTCTCACGGCCGCTTTGGTCTTAAAGTCGGGCACGTAGGCGTCGTTCGGCACTTTCTGATCGTTCACTATCACTTGAAGCGAGCTGATGTCGTAATGCTTCATCTCGAACGGGTTCTTGGTGTAGCTACCGTTGAAGGCGTCGTGGTCAAGGAAGCAAATCATCATCGACTTGGGAAGCTGGCCTGTGTTGGAGTGCGTGTAGCTGTGATCTCTGTTACCTTGAGGGATGGCGTAGGTCGTCACCTCCACTCTGTTCACCGGGTAGTCGAAGGGCCCGTGTTCTATCACCGCTCTCTCGTGCGTTTCCGCTACAGCGTCCGCCACCAGCACGCGTCGCACGTAGAGCTTTGCTTTGTAGATCTTCAAGCTGTAGCCTCCGTCAGCGGCGCACATCAGATAGAAAGAGGGCGCCGCTTGTTTCAGAGTGAGATTGATTTCTGTCTCTCCAACGATGAGCTTCGGTTGATGAGCCAGGTCAAAGTGCAGTCGCGCCATCAGCGAAAAGCGCTTGTTGGAGATTAGCTTCTTGCGCGCTTTGTACCCCGCATTCGCGTCAGTCAACGTGTCAAACTGACCGGGCGTATCTTCATGCCACCCCTGGGCGCTCATGACGCCGTCCTTCACGTCTTTGTTGTAGTTGAGTAACCCTTCCAAGTAAGCTCGGTAAGGGTAGGTCTCGGTGTTGCCAGACACTTTGAAACCGCCGATGGAGACTTGGACGTCTTTGAAGAGCGAGTGAGCCAAGTTGTTCACCGGAGCTACCGCGTCGGTGTCCTCGATCGCCGCTCCGTCCTTTAGCACTTGACATTCCAGATGAAGGTAATTCTCGTTCAGGTCTGTGTACTCTTGCGACTTGTTGATGGTGAAATTTATGTTACCTCCATCCTCTAAAGAGTTTTTTGTTTCTATCCCCAGGAAAGACGACTTTAAGATAGTAGTCTGAGTCGGCGCTACGGTGTGCAGGTCGAGCTCAGAGAGCGCGCACTCGTTACTGCTCTCGTGTACGTAAGCCATTGTGTTCTCTCTTCATGCGGCCGACAGACTGACGCCGGCCGCCTCCAGTCTTTTTATTTATACCTGAACGCCTAGGCGCTTACCGGTCGAATACATCCCCTCTACGTCTCTTGCAAGAGCCACCGCCCGTCTGAGGAGAATGCCGGCGACGTTTCGACCCTTTCTTAGACGCGACAGGCGTCTTTCCTCCCGAGAACGCCGTACTCGCCAGTCTCTTCAGAGCGCCTGCACCTCGGTCTTTCACGCTGCTCTTTAAAGTCCGACCCGCCAGCACATCTTTAGCTACGCCCACACCGGCGCGGAGCAGCGTTTTTCCCACCGACTTCAATAGCGGGGTAGCCGAGCGCATCAGACCTAACAGAGCGCCGCCTAAACCGTGCCCGCTCTGGAAAGAGCGCCCGCTGTACACGTTGACGCCGTTGCCCAGCTGCGCGTTGTAGTAATCGCTGTACCCTCTGCCGACGGTGCGCCTGGGTGGAAAGTACGGAACGCGTTGACGCATCATTTTTCTCTCTTTCAGCGCTCAATAGGTCTCAGATGAAGTGTCACGGTCACCTCGCCTCTACCGAATGGGATGGAATGACCGGATCGGTCTCTTAAATAGATGCCGACCTCGGTAAACCTCTTGGATTTCAAGGGGAAATAATCCAAATGGGGAAAACTGATAGCTTGCACGCCACCTCGACGCTTTCCGCCTCTGTCCACCGCCACGCAGCGCAACAGCGGCACTTGCATGTCGCCCACACGTCTCTCCTGGATCATGTCGGTGTATATGTACACAGAGTGCACGTCCCCGTAAACATCCATCGAGTAGGCGCAGGTAGTCGGCGACGCGAAACACGTCTTCTCTCCGAAGCCTAGAACGCATGCGAGATGCTGACTCAGCAGGACAGCACAGTGTCTCGGCGGTTTGATGGTGACGCGTTTCGTCTTGGCGTCGTACGATAAGATCCGCATCGGTTTGAGCAAGAAGCTGTCGCCCTCTAGTCTGTCATCTCGCAACGTCTCACTCAAGCGCTCGATTAGGGTGTGGTTGCTTCCGGTGAAAATAGGAGGTATCTCGAATATGTTTGGCATGAAACTGCGCACTCCCATGTCCTTCTCCATCTTTTCGATCATCTGTCTTGCTTGATGGCTGATCGTCTTCTTCTTCACCGCCGGGGACAAGAACTGCTTGTATACGGCATTCGTCTGTCTCAAGTCGACCTCTCTCTTGAACCTTTTTGTTTCCGGTTTCAATTGCTGCTCTTCCGACGTGTCTGATATCTCTTCCACCGTTACATAGCTCGCTTCCTTCCAGTTCAGCGGGAATTTTGAGCTGAACGTTAGCTTGCTCAGACCGTTCGCGTTTTTCATTCTCTTCCAGTCTACCTGTGGTTTTTTTCCTTCGGAGAATTTAGTTTCTTTTAAAACCTGGATCGCCTCCTCTAGCGAACCTTTGGTGCGCAGAGGAACAACGATGATCAAGTCGTCGTCGTGCACGTTAGTCCATTCTGTAGGGAGGATGATCTCAGTCAGAGCCGCTTCGTACGCTTCGGGCAGAAGGAGCGGCGAGTCGAAGTGAGTTCGGAAAGACGTCAAGCTGTTGTCAGGATAATACTCCATAGAGCTGTTGCTAGGTAGAGTGATGTTCATTTTTTTTTTTTTTTTTTTTTTTTCTACGTTATTTTTTTGACGGGGATCCACTCGTTGAACTTGTCGTCGTAACCTAACCAACGTACGAAAGCTAACTCTTTACCGTCGACGGTCTTGCGGCGCAACACCTCGTCTATCAGGTAGTTGTTGTCGTAACGACTCTTGTACACCTTCTGAACCTCTTCCGGGTAGAAGACGCCTTTTATCTCCTCGCCCTTGTCGTCTTTCAGCTCGAACCCTCTGCTTCCCAACGTCTTAGCAACGTCGACCACTTCCTCGCGCCAGTTTCCCTCGTACCCTTTGTCGAAGGCGCCTTTAGTTCTCAACATCCTCACTCTGTCACCCGGAGCGATGACGTCGACGGCGGACGTCTTTGTTTTTTTCTTCTTTTTCCATATTTCGTCGATTTGTTTGTTAGTTGGGAGATCTTGTCGGTAGAAAACTGTTTCGCTGTTTTCCGAGCTGACTTGAGCCGGCGCCATTTTCAACGTCTTGTGGTGAGTGCGATTGTAAGAAGACACTACATGGTGCAGTACGTCTACGTAGCGATACGTGCGCTTGTGTGTGAAATAACGCCACAGCTTCTCCTTCAGACTGCGGTTCAAGCGCTCCACTAGACTAGCTTTGATGTCGTCGTTCTCGCCAGTGAAGAACTCTATGCCCTCGCTCTTCAAGTGATCTTGAAAGATCTTGTTCAAAAACTCTTTCCCCTTGTCTGTCTGAACAGTGCGCGGTCGTCTCTCGCCAGTGCCTGTCATCTCTCGGAAGGCCTCGGTGACATCAGCGCCGCTCTTGGATTTAATGGGAACGGCCCACGCGTACCTAGAGAAAACGTCGATCGCCGTCACCACGTACCGGAAGCGGTCGTTGTGAGACGCCAAAGCTTGCATGTCCATCAGATCTATCTGCCACTGCTGATCGATTGCGCCGGTTATAGTCTTGTTCCTTGCGAATTTTCTCCGAATGGGTTTATGTTTAGTGTAGGCGTCCAGCGACACTAAAGCATCTCGGATGACGCCCGGGTTCAGGTGGCGAAAATGATGTTTCTGGAGTTTAGTCACGCTAGTGAAACTGGAGGGCGCTTTGACGTCGGTATATCTAGCTACTACGCGCTTCTTTTCTTTTTCCTTCTTGGTCAGTCTCTTCACTGGTTTGCCCATGGTGGGCTTGTTGAGGGCGTGAACGACGAGCTCGCCGCTAGGCGGTTGCGCCCTTTCCTTTTCTTACGCGGCACGCTCCTATAGGAAGTCGGAGTTTGGAAAAGTTCACGGTCGTCCTCCTCGTCTTCAGAGGATTGATCGTCCACCACCTGGAGAGAAGAGTCTGCTGCTGCTACTGCTGCTGCTGCTGCTGCTGCTTCTCCTTCTTCCGAGTCGAAGCTCGGTCGTTTCCGACCTCTGTCAGCAAGCCGTGTGTCCAAACTTTGGCCAGGTCCGCTCGCTTTATACAGATGGTTTCCGATCAAGGAGTCTGTGGGAACTGCTTCGCGCAGCGCTTTCGTGAACGGCGAGTAGCCCGCCGGTCTGGGCGCCGTCTTCCTGAACCTGGCGGCGTCGTTCAGTAAGTCCACTATGTTGATGCGACGCTCAGGTGGTATTCTCCGACCCGACATCTCGCGCACCGCACCGTCCTCGTTCCACTTGATCACACCGGATTTCTCCAATTGTTTGTACAGCGCCACGGTCCGAGTGCGATTCCTCTTGGGAACTTGGTTCACCAACCGCTCGAGTAGGGACGCGCTGGCCTCTTCAGCAGACTGACGGAGGTGAGCCGGGGGCGAAGAAGAGTAGGACGAAGAGATGTTGCTGTTGTGGGGATTCGCGAGAAAAAATTGCAATCTATTCAACAACCTTCGGTATTTCAACATTTTCTCGCGCGATTCCAAAGTGGGGTCGTTCAACACTAAATCCAAGTCCCTGTAGATAAACTGTAGCACCTGGTGCAAGGCCGCGTCGGGATGAAGGGACTGTTCTGCCTGCTTGTGGTAATAGGCCATGTCGGCAGGTAGGCGGGCGGCGGTGGCAGGAGCGGAACTCTCGTTCTTTTCAGTGCGCTCATCAGGAAGAGGAGGAAGGTTTGGAGCAGTAGAAGTACTAGCAGCAGCGACTGCAGTAGTAGCAGCGCTAGTAGTAGCAGCAGCAGCGGGCACATGATGAAGTAGACCTGCTCGTGATGATTTGTAGAGCGTCTCAGGATCCACGAGCGCTAAACGTTTGTAGTGTTGTTGCTGCTCTGAGTCCGTCATGGGGACGACGGTGGCAATGACGCTGGTGGTGGCGGTAGTGGTGGTGGTGGTGGTGGTGGTGGTGCTGTCGGCGAGTAGGTGTCGAATGAGGTGTCTCATATACGGAGAATGCTCTTTATAAGCGGTAAGGCCATCCCTATGAGAGCCGGAATGAGGAAACCTCCCTCTTGTACCAAGACGCGTCTCTTTTTTTTGATGGGCGTAGATTTTTTGCCGACCTCCCTCAACACGTCAGCCGATTCTCGAAGCTTGTCAAGTTGTTTGTCGCTGAGCGGGATGTTCCCTACCAGTAAATTGTGACAGATCTCACTTAACGCTGCGATCAGATCGTCGCTTCCAGAGTCTATTAGATGCGAGCAGTCCTTTGGCGAGCACTTAGCTAAGTGCTTGAGAGTACCAAAGTGTCTTTCGAGTAGATGAGAAGACATTTTTTTTGCTACTGCTTTCTCTTGTTCTTTTTTTTGTCTAGCGGTACGAACACTAGCTGAGAGTGTATGGACGTCAAAGAGGAGCGTATTCTCAGATCGTCAGGTGTTGACTGCTTGAAGTCCAGAAGGAGGTATGAGTGAGGTCGCTTGAGTTCATGGGTAAATATACTAGAGAGGGCCGCCGCGTTGGACGGAAACACCTGGCGAGACAGACTAGCTATTTGCCCCATGTCGCGCGGGTTCTTGAAAACGATCATGTAGTGAGCGTTCAGACTCATAGTTCGAAAGTCGGGTGATTTCTGGAATAGGTTCTGAGTGATGTATATGACGCTCACGTTCCAGTGATGCGAGTATTTAGTAAAGATGTCGGCTACCACTTGCTGATTGGAACTGCTCATCAGATCGTCCAATATCAGTAGAGTGTGGGGTCGTAAAGCGTCTTCTGCTACTTCCACGTCTCCCGCTATAGACTCTTTGCTAGGAAGACCTTCTCTGAATTCCACACCGTACTGATTTTGCATTTTTTCAAACAGAGGTTGCCACTCGCCGTAATGGTAAAAAGTCTTTTCCACCGGCGGCGTGACCAAATTGTTCACGTCGCTCAGAAATTGATCCACCAAGCGCGATTTTCCACAACCCGACGGACCGCTAATGATACAACTAAAGGGTCCTTGTAGTCGAGCGTCGAAATGAATTTCTGTGAAGAGTTTGCTTTTACTACTGGACATTTTTTTTTGTTTTTTTTTCAGGACGCGTCAGAGAGCGGTTGTGTGTCTGACTGTCTGCTGTGTTTCTCACTCGAACGGTCGGTAGTGAATGGTTGTGGAGAAAAGTCAGCCGACCTTTTTATTGATACCGGCCGGTGTCACAGTAGCGGCGGCAGAAGTGACTTTTTTTTGCGATAAAATTCTATTTTCACTCAATAGTCATAAATGTTTGTATCAGACTCCAGAGGAGTCTGATACAAATATTTATTTTTTTTTAAAAAAAGAAGAAGAGGAGGAGGAGGAGGAGGAGGAGGAGGAGGAGGAGATTAATTTTTTTTTTTTTTTTTTTTTTGATCATTTAGGCAAAGCTCGTCGCTTTGCCGTTTTTTTTTCTATTTCTGTGTTGTGACACGATCGTCTCGAAAAAGCAATAAGGCGTGTGAGCGCGGCGGTGACAAATACATATTGGAGCGTATGGTTTAAAATAGTGCGTCCCTATCTTCTTCAATTCGGCTGCGTTGCAATATGCGGGATAACAAGTGACGACGTCGAAACGTTTAGAGACCGTGTTCACGTCGGCCACAACGCGCGCCCACCGAGTGGGAGCTGCAGTCGCTCCCAAGAAACCGATCGGCTTGTCGAATCGTTTCATAGCACTTATTCTCACTTTATAAGAGGAGGCAGGGTGAGGAGAGTAGCGGCGCTCTTTCTTTTCATGAAACGCCCAACGAGTGGGGTCGCTGAGAGCAGCTGTTATGCAATAGTAGAGTAAATGCTGTTCTGAGAAGACGGCTCTCGGCCATGTCGCTACGTTTTCCTTTTCCGCTCTTGTATAACGACGATGGCGCTCAGCTTTGCATTTCTCGAGAATTCGGTACGCCTCAAGAGAAGCGTGAACCTCAACTACGTGACGCTCTCTCCTTTGAGATAAAAAAATAGCCGGGCAGTTGAGGAGAGCGCTTTGTTCGCGCGACCGTCTTTTAGAAACTCGCGCCCTCTGCAGCGCCATATTTCTTTCCTCCGAAACAAAAAAGACTGAGTGAAAATAAAAATTTAAGAAAACAAAAAGCTCAAAGAAAAAAAATAAGCAATAAGCAGACTCAGCTCGAAATTCCCTGCTGGCGTGATGGCGGTGACTGCAGGCGGTGGCGGCGGTCGGCTGGCCGGCGGTGGCGGTGTCGGCGGCGATGGTAGAAGGGTGTGTGGAAAGAGAGACGCATCTCAGTCTTTTATAGGAGCGGCGAGTCTGACATTTTCAGCTGTCGCATGCTGACCTGCTGCTATCATAAGAGAAACAAAAGCCCTAATCACACTTTTCAGCTGGATCCTTCCACCCCGCCAGACATGGATCCCAGATGGGAAGGCGGTTTAAAATTAAATCCGTGTACCGACTGTCATACAATAGGGTAATTAGTTGAACGCGTGTTACCTGTATAAAGGATTAACGGGTCATGGGCTCAGCGTGTGTATAGAAAAACAACTACAGGTAGCGTGAACAAAGCGACCCCCTCCCTTTCTGTCACTCTGTCTGTGACTAGAGGGTGCGCGTGTGGTAAGCGGCTTATATCTAAAGAAAAAAACAAATCACCCTCGCCTGTCATCAGCAGACAGCCGGCCGGCGGCTGGAAAATGCGATTAGAGGGATGATGAGCCACGTAGTAAGCGACTTAAGGCTGATCTAAAGACCTGCCGTGAAGGGGCAGCTGGCCGGTGGCTTGAAAAAAGGCGGGGCGTAAGGGTATATAAGGGGAGTGAAACCACATTCAGCATCGTCATCATCGTTCACGCTACTACTACTACTACTACTACTACTACTACTACTACCACCACCAGCACCGCGCCTCAATTTGCAGATCCTCGTGATGGAAAGTTGCTACCGTGACATGAAGCGGAATGACCAAGCGGCGCGCGAATGTGAAGCTGATGCTGTAGCCTCTGCTACTGCTGCTGCTAGTGCTGCTCAGCGTGCTACTGCTGCATTTACTGCGGCTGTTAGTGACGCGGGTCGTGATGACGTTGTTGTTGTTGCCGCTGCGGCTGTGACTGCTGCTGTTGCTGCCGCCGATGCAGCTACTCATGCCACCGATGCCGACGCTGCTGCTGCTGATGCTGTTGCGGCTGCCGATGACGCCGCTGATAACGCTACTAGTGCCCGCTCTGCCGCCCTTGCTACTGTCGCTGCTGCTGTTGTTGCTAATGCTCACGCTACTGCTGCTGCCGCTGCTGCTACTGCTGCTACCGCTGCTGCCGAGGCTGCTGCCGCTGCTGCCGATGCTGCTGCCGATGCTGCCGATGCTGCTGCCGATGCTGATGTTAGCAGTCGCGTCGACAAAGAATCGTCATTTGTCACTCTTAAAGCCGCTCCAGTGGAACGCGCGACGGGTAGTAGGGCTACCAACGCGACGGCCGGATGGTGCAAATGGTGTCGTCGCTTCTGCTCGTGCGCTTGCTTTTCTTCCGGTCCTACCTGCTGCTGCTACGGTATGATAGTGTTATAGTGTTTGAATGAGAACGCGCGTAGTTACACATAGACGCTGTTACAGATGTGCTTTTTTATTCGAAAATATAATTTTAACATAAGATGGAACTTGTTGTGTTTTTTTCTATATATACGTTGTTTGTTTACAAACAGTCACGTGTCACGTGGTGTTGTTTACAAACAAGAGAGCCACGTGGTGTTGTTTACAAACAAACCCTAAGTAGGTCACGTTACCCTAGTTACCAGAATGCCGGCTTCTGATTGGCTGAGCCTAAGTAGGTCACTTGACGTAAGTAGGTCACGTTACCATAGTTACCAGAATGCCAGCCTCTCATTGGCTGAGAGCTTCTAAGTAGGTCAGTAGGTCACCCAGAATGCTGGCTTCTGATTGGCTGAGAGCCCTAAGTAGGTCACGTTACCATGGCAACGGGTCACGTGACCAAATGGAGGCCTCTGATTGGCTGCATGTCGATTGAGTAATAAACAGTACTTAACTATAGTCCCGTTCCGATACATACTATACTACTCATGTACTTGCACCACCTGTTTCCAAGCATCATCACTGGTACGCAAGTATCACTGGAGAACTTATTTTCTGCCGCTCTAAATGACTCTATGACTCTAAAATGGCAACACTACCTAATCTGATCCTGCTGGAGAGGATGACTCTAAATGTAAAATATCTGTTCTCCAATGGCAACACCACCTAATCCGACCAAGTCTTTGTGCACCTTACACCACTTCCTGCAGGTGAAATCCGCTATCCATCACAAAGCCAAATGCTAACATAGGACAAGTCGTGAGCGGAATGACAAATGATTTCTACACTGAACATTTCCTGGGAGCGCTGGTGACAGTAGTAGATCGGGATATATATACATGTATAGTTTGTTGAATATGACAATGTATTCAACCAATGTAACGCATTGCAAGAGGCACTTGACAACTACGGCTAGGTAAAGCATATACAAATATAGGGAGAGTTTAGAAAAGGTTGAAATAGAGATAGACTAGACTGGGAAAACATGAAATAAGCACCCACTAGATGAAACAGGAAACCATTTCCTGTTCTGCACTATTGCAGGTACAAGTTAAGGCATCTGCATCCATGGGTTGTTTGGTTTGCCGGATGCTTCGATATCGTTAGCTGCTATGGCAACGCATAGTAGGGCGATCAATACCTGAAGGTAGGGCAGTAGTCACAGGTGTGACAACTAGAACCTACGTGACTGGAGGCATGCTCCATGGTGTCCAATCAACCATAGCATCAGTAATTCAGCGGGTTAAACTCCGAGGAAGTTGGTACTCAACGGGTATTGTGGTGAACAGCAA
This sequence comes from Harmothoe impar, assembly GCA_947462335.1. NCBI lineage: Eukaryota > Metazoa > Annelida > Polychaeta > Phyllodocida > Polynoidae > Harmothoe > Harmothoe impar. The sequence goes on from OX381705.1 coordinate 52,953,247, forward strand.
AACTATGTACGGGGTGGTTACAATGGTAAAGGTATAAGGTGACAGTAACTGAGTATAATAATCATAATGATTGTATTGGAAATCACTCTGGTGGGTTTGTATATGGAAGTGTTTGCACTGCACTTAGCCCCCTCCAATACTGCTATGTACTTTTCAATTTTAACTGATTTGAAAATAAAAGATAATTGAGTTCAGTCCAAACTGTGATGTAACTCATGAATATGAATCAATATGATTCAACGCTGGTTTATTTCCAATTGGTCGTTATCATAATTTCTTATTTCCAGCTATATGAATGATACACAAAAGACATGCATTTAACGAGAGATGTACAACATTTTCTATAATGGTCTCTTTCAGAGTAAGCCATAAAACATGTAACCTGTCTTCAGTTCTGACATTTTAAGTACAATCGAAAGAATGCAGCACGCCCGAATGCTTCCATGTGCGTAATCTGTGTGCAGACAAGTCATTGTGTTGAAAATCCAGTCCAGGGTAGCAATTTTCTTTGACATTTTAAGAGATGCACTTAATATCCTAAAATAGACAGGCTGCCGAATGCGACCTGGGCATTGAATAAGCATGAATATTTGTCCTCTACCTTAGAGGACAAAGTAAATCACAGTCAGTTGAACATCCATGGGCACCAGCCAAATGGAAACCGCACCATCGCTTCACAACAATAAAGAGAGAGTGTACTATAGCCCTATCCATCTTTTTTATGCCAGGACAAACAATTTTAGTGATATATTATAGAGTGTATGTATACACATATGCAGTAGGTCTAGTATACCCTGTACTGACCATGTGGGCCTTATAAGGACCATTTAGTAAGCATTTGATATATTCTGTAGGACATTGTACTGATAACATTATCAACTATTTTACATAATGGAGCGGCCATAGCGAACAACACACAATTATGAAAGTTCAACCCTCCATAGGTACACTTCATATTTTCATGCAGAAGCACCCCTTTAGTATTATTGTGGCACAATATTAACTTTATACATAGGTACACATACATTGTACTTATCAGCTTATGACTTTACATCGCATGGTATTACTCTCTCGAAAGCAGATACAGTTGAGTATAATTTAGATATTTTCAGGTACATGTACATTTACATTGTTGAGCATATCTCCGTTTATGAACCAAGAATCTACCAATGACCATAAAATGCTGAAATATCTAGGCATCGGTCACACATGAACACATCAAAACATAGAATAAAATAGTTTCATAATAAATAAACACTACATGACTGTATAATCACATTGCGGGGTGAACGTTCAACAATAAAGACTGTATATGGCAGTAGTTATAATATGCGATAGCACAATTCAGAAGTAACTCGTCATTTCTAAAGATAACCAGCATTTTTATGTACACTTTGCAAAAATATCCGAAATACTTTAAATTATTGCTCTCATATATCTAAATTATTTGACAGAGGAATGTAAATAGCAAATCTGCTTTCGCAAATCTGCTTTCGCAAATCTGCCGTCAGTCCTTGAACCAAACCAATGCCTTATTTATGAAAAAAAAATCTCATTAGGTAACAATTTGCAATATATCCGACCTTTTTTGAACTGTCGAAATAAAATTAGGGTTGGCTTCGTTTAGGTATAGTTATAGGATCGGGTTACCTGAAACAAATAATATATTTTGCAAGGCATTAACATTATTCAATAATAGAGACTTACAAGTGAGTATCAATAATAATTGATAACAATCTACTTCACACATATGCTGGTCGATATTATAGCATCACAGCTTTGCTTTAGAAACTAACATTAGTACTTACTGCAGGTTAAATTGCGTGATTCATGATGGGAACAACGTTGAATTCATACTACAGGTATGTACATGGGTCAAGAATGACGTTATACAGTGTGATATAATATTACAGGCATTCATTCATTCACATTTAATATAACATATCACCAGACAACTCCAAAGGATTGGTCCCATTTATCTCGAGCTGTTCTGAATCTATAAACGACGTTTCTTTAAAGTCAGAATATTTTACTTTATCACTCTTACTCAGTGATACGACACTCCCAGGCCCTTTCAGAGTTGGCGGAGTGTTTGAATTTGGACTGTTAATTCTCATTGACTTTGAAATCGTTTGGAACTTTTTCTTTTTGTGTTTGTTCTTCCAGTTTTTATTGTCCTTCTTCGTGCGAAGCCTTTCTGTTGATTCATAGTTCTCAGAGTCATTCTCTGTGCTGTTGGGATCCTCAGATCTGCTGCTGTAGTGACTGGGTGAGGAAAACCCTGTATCCAGATCGGAGGTAGAAGTTGGGCGCTCAATCTTAAGGGCTTTGATCTGGGTTTTGGTTAGTGTCTCTGTGATAGTGGTTGATGAGTCCTTCATCCGTTTCTCTATGGTGAGAGTGGATGTGGCCCTCGTGGTGGATAGGCTCGTGGTACTCTGAGCAGCTTTGAGGGTTTGGCTGTCAAATGTGGCAATGCTGCCATTAAGGTTCCTGAACTTGTTGGCTCTTCTTGCCTCAGCATCAGCAACAGCGGAGATTTTTCGTTGCCGATGGAAGAAGCAGCACATAGCAAACACAGCCAAAGCCACCAGGACCACCACGCCACAGATGATAAGTAACAACATGAGATTCTGCTTCTGAGGCTCAGCCAAAGGGATGGCCTGTTCACATTCAACTAACGTACGGGTCTTATAACCGATCAAGTAGCTCTCCACACAGACCTCATATTGAAGCTTAGCCTCCAGGGGCCCTATTCGCAGGAGGTAGGTACTGTTAGGGGTGGTGACTGAGTCCAGCCACACCTGCCCATCCATCTCACGGTACTTAACGGCAAAGGAGTTCACACGGATGGCCTTACGTATTGTCCATTGTACCTCTATAGCATTGGGCAGTGGCTTCAGTTTGACAACAAAATCGGGAGATTGGAAAGAAATGGTTGTGCCAGGCACTGGTATCCTTGTTGGCATCCTTGTACTTGGTGACTCCTGCCCGGGGCTACTTGGAAACACTGGTTCTGTTGGAAAAATAATGGGACCAACTGTTGATGACTTTGTGTGGATCTGAGATGTGCTAGTGGTGACTGTCGTGGAGGATAAAGTAGTAGTTGTGGGTGTTGTTGTAGATTCAGTGGTCATTGTTGTTGATGTTGTGGAAGGTGTTGTTGTTGTTGCTGCTGTTGTTGTCGAAGGTGTCGTTGATGTGGTGGGTGCTGGGGTAGATGTTGTGGGCATTGTTGTTGTTGTTGTTGATGTTGTGGTAGGTATTGGTGTTGTAGTAGTTGTTGGTGTGGTAGTGGGAAGTGTTGTAGTGGCAGTGGACACAGGTGTGGATGTAGGTGTTGTGGCAGATGCTGTGGTGGGTCCTGTGGTAAAGGCCATTTCAGTAGTTCTTACAGTCGACACTGTGGTAGATGTGGTTGTCGTTATCACTGCAGCGCCATCGTTGGTAGTTGATGTAGTTGTTGGGGATGTGGCTGCAGATGTTAACATGGTCGAAGGAGTCAACACTGAAGTGGATGTTGCTATAGGCGCAGCGCTTGCTGATGAAGTAGATGTTGTTGAAGATGATGTTGAAGATGATGTTGCAGATGGTGTTGAAGATGACATTGATGATTCAGAAGTTACAACACTGACAGGTGCAGTAGTAGAAGTTGCTTGGGGTGGCAGTACTGTAGTAGAGTTTACCTGAGTGGATGATGACTGCTGTGTTACTGTTGTAGTAGCAGCTGTGCTGCTGGTTCTTTCTACAGTGGGCAGGGTTTCCTTGGAGGTGGAAGGCCCTGCCACTGTTGAAGATGGCATCGTCGGAGAATCAGGAGCAGTAGAGGGAATTCCAGTTGGTTGAGTAGAAATAGGGGAACCTGTGGTCATGATGGAAGACTTGGCAGTTGTTGGAACTACTTCTGTGGTGGGTTGAGTTGATAAATAACTGGAAACTGAGCACAAGTTTGTTATTTCTTCAGTAGCTGGGGTGATCTTCCTACAGTCGTTTTCTGTAATGGGGAAACACGTGGCTAGGTAGCCTTCTCTTGCTGCAGGACTGCCACAGGATGTCTTGTTAGCTCGGACGATCAGAGATGACCCTCTCAACCATTCTAGATCGCAGCCACAAACAAGAGGGTTCTGAGCAATATCCAACACCTTAAGAGTGTCTGCGAGATCCGTTAGTACCTCTGGAAAGAAAGACCCAATTAGATTGTTGGAGAAGTTCAGAGAGTGAATGTCATCTAGGCCAAAGAACACCCTTGATGTGTGAATCTCTGTCAGTCTATTGTGTGACAGGTCTAGCATCAAGAGGGAGCCCTGGTATTCAAAGGCTGTTGTTTCAATGACAGAAATGCTGTTGTTCTTCAAGTTCAGTTCCTCCAGTTCTTCCATTTCATGGAAACTCCTACGTTTTAACTCACTTAAGTAGTTGTCTGCGAGATTCAATCTCCGAACATTGGTTAGATCTCTGAAAACCAGATCAGGCAACTCTGTGAGAAAGTTGTTGTTCAGTCCAAGGTAATTCAGGTCGAATAGACCAACCAGTTCTACACGTTTGATTGCTGCTAAATAGTTGTATCCCAATTGCAATGCTTTCAATTGGCGATTGTGAAAGAAAACATTCGATGGTATGGACTGTAGCCTATTGTTGGTCAGACCCAGAAATTGTAACTTTGTGAGGTTTTTGAATGCATCTGGATGAACCGTTGAAATGTAATTATTTTTCAGTTCAAGATTCTCAAGGTTTGCTAGCTGGCCGAAGGTTTGAGCTTCAAGGGTTGTAAGATAGTTGTATCCGATGTACAGTTTTCGAAGATATGACATTGGGGCCCAGGCATCAGGGTTGACAGACCTGAGCTGATTTCTGGACAAATCTAATGTCCTCAAATTAGGAGTGTGACTAAAGAGACCACGAGGTATTCTCTCTATAGCATTTCCTTGGATGTTCAACGTCCATAGGTTTGGAGTACTGATAAAGAGCATGGGGTCCAGTGTGCGAAATGAGTTGTTTGATAAATCCAAGCTATCCATAGATACAAGCCCATTAAAAGTCCATGGCTTTAAGTCTGTAAAGGCATTAGCTCCTAGTTTTAATGTCCTCAGGTTGGACAGCCCTGCAAATGTTGAATTACTGATAACAGATAGGGAATTCCTGGACAGCTCTATGAGACTGAGTTCTGGATTAGTGGAAAACGTGCTGGGTGGTATCTGAGAAATCCCATTTCCAGAGAGATCTAAATAGTTCAGTTTCTTCAGTGGACCAAATATTCCATTGGGAAGAGAGACAATTTCGTTGTCATGGAAGTCCAATCTCTCAAGTATAGCTAGGCCAGTGAACAAATCACCAGGCATTGACGATAGCAAGTTCGCCCCTACCTCGAGCTCCAAAAGTGCCCCTAAGTCAGCGAACAGTTCTGAGTGAAGGCTGGCTAATCTGTTATGCTGCAGATACAGACCCCGGAGCTTCTTCAGATCTTTGAATATTCCAACTGGGAGCTCAGTTATAAGGTTATGAAAGAGATAGATGTAGTTGATATTGAGCAGAGGGGTGAATATCTGCGGGTCTAAGGTAGTGATTCTGTTATTATGAAGACCCAGGTACTGGAGGCTTTTCAGTCTGGATATGGCAGAAGCTGGTATGTGAGTTATGTTATTATCATCCAGGTGCAGCTCCAGTAGATGGTCATCCAGACCATTAAAAGCACCATCCTCAATTACACTTATCTTCAGGTATTGCAACTTCAGGCTACCAAGAATCAGTCCCTTGAAGGCATTCTTCTGTATTGTCCTCAAAGTTGTATTATCCCTTATCTGGAGCTCCTCATATGTCTTATTGGAGACTGTGAAAGCTGGTACTGCATCGATTTTACCAAGTTGCTCACAGTAGATATATGAGAAGTAGGTATACTTTGTCCTACAGTAGCACTGTGGTATCGTGACAGGGCAGTTTGATTGGGAAGTCGCCCCACCAATCATCAAGGACAGAACCACCAGGGTCACAGCAGAAAGAAGCCTTACAACACCACATACCCCCATGGTGATCACCTGATGGTATTAAGCACAGATGCAAGGAATAAAGCCACATGAGTCACTTGTAGACAGTTGTATGTTGATGCTGTATATGCTTTAACTATAACAAGTCCATCAAATAGTCAATGCCTAAACACCACTGATGCTGAATATCATTTGGTGCTATATTGGGTGATTATTATTCCACCAGCTCCTGTCCATGGTTTCAAGTTGTAAAGATATGTGTCCTTGTTTGTCACCAAACAGAGTAGGAGTATCTGCGGTGATTTCCTGGTGAGGTACCTATCCCACCTGGCAGCAGTCCCAGTCGTAAGCCCAGTCATCCACGGGCAGGCTGCATGCAATGGGACGGGCGGACAGGTAGGTAGGTAGTATTAAATGTGAGGTGTCACTCACAGCAAACTGCTTCTATTACGTCCTCCCCCTGTCAGGGAGGGACGACCCGGTCCTCCTCAGGTGTGTACCGAGAGAAGGGGGTCTGGCGTCGTGCCGATGTCTTGTGTCACCATCCATGGGCCGACGACTTCCGCAGGACATACCACCCCTCCGCCTCCATGTCCCAGACTACACCTAAAACAGACAATATATACCTTGTGTCGTGACTGTCTGTGGTACTGCCCGATAGGAGTGGATGGGGTGGCGGTGTGGGTGGATAGGGGTTTGGTGATTAGATTTTAAGTCACTGCTACTAGATATAACGGTAGCAGTAAACACTATAGCTGGTCTCCCGCTCACTCTCTCCCCCTTCTGTGTTAGGGTGTGCCTGGCAGGCCATACACCACTCACATCACATTTCTAAACCCGTGGGAATCAGACCGTAAAGGCAGACCCCCAGCACCCCCTCCCCCATCTCTCCCACCCCCACCCATTAAACGTCAGGACTTTCAGTGGATTCCCAAACGGCATATTTGGTTGCAATTTGATAGTAGCTTGGCCATAATTTAGGAGAGCATATTTTTCCTCCGAATTTTAATTTGTATCTATTATTTGTCAGAGCATGAAAAGAAACATTTCACAATATATGAGGTAAGTGAGCCTTCTTCAGGCTTGGCTTCATACTGATCTCGCAGTCCTATAAACAGATATATGATACTTCCTAGGTGGGTTGTTTTGCTCTTTCTGGTGTGATAAGTAATTCATCTAAATGTTTTTACATGCAGAAATTAAATCTTAAACCCCACACTGCTACTTAATTTTACAATATCGTATTCAGGGCAGAGGTGACTGATGAAACGGTATACTACACAAATGTATTATATTGAGCTTAGCTAGGAGATTCAAACAATTGCAACTTGCTGAGTGCACTTGGAAGGCTGCACCCAATGAGTTGATTTGAAATAAAATCTACATAATACGATCTAAATGAGCATGATTTGTATGGGTAGCAAGGGAAGTTTAATTCTTTACTTTGCTCGTCTTCGGAGTATAATTATGATTGTGTACAGTCCGCATCGTTAGTAAAAACACATAGGAATGATTGGATATATTAGAATAATAATATAAACCTATATTAAAGGGCGATATAGGTAATATCACTAGTATGTATGCTTTGTGTGACTTTTGTCTCCCTTATATACATACTATATTTGTGTCTGGAGCAAGTCACGATTCACCAATTAATGGGGGTCTAAATGCATTCCCACCCACACCACACTATGACACGAGACACTGTGGTCAGGGTCCGACCTGAAGCAAGGTCAGGGTAGCAGCTGACTAGTATTATAGCCACTGGAGGGGAATCACTGGAGGTAGCACACAATGAAGGTCATGGCTGTAGGATAGGGAGGGGGGAATGTGGGGTCAGAAAGAACTATAGGGCTTAGACTATAACAAGCAAACAGGACAGCTATACCGATAGCGCCACTTGATACTCATCATTATTATTATTATTAGAAAGAAGGCTTATAATACAACACTCCTCCCCCACCACAGCCCCAATTGGAAAGTGGTATTAATATACATGCAGCTTACCACCCAGTACCATCCACTGGTGACGGCAATCAAATATATGATATAAAACGACCAATTATCCAGTACACCATTAAAACTAAGGAGAAGTTCACGAATGACGTCACCATCTAGAGGGTGGGAAGAGAGGCGTGGTTGGGTTTACTGACGAGGCATGACCCGGACCAATTATCTGTATTAGTCAATCCTCAAAAGCAGTGACGGAGGTGGGGGCGTTGGTCTTAAAAAAGGAGTCTGATCATCCAGCTCATCACAGCTGGATATGTAATAAGTTCATAACGTCTATGAGGATGGTCATCAGACATACACAATAGACAGCAGAATCCCCCATGGCCTGTGCAGACCTGTTGACCCAGCAGCCAAAGGGACATTCAGAATAACTCACTCGGTACTTCCCCTGAAACAGATGCAGAATGTGGCAAAAAATATATTAATGAGGGGAAAATATCTTCGGTATTCAGAACATGGTAATAAATTGTCTTGGCACGTATACATGTTTACCTTAAGTTATCCAGGCACGAATTTATATAGGGAGTGCCATGTGCTGATGTTTGGAGATGCCCACTCCCTTCAGGTAATAATAATATAATATACTATTCTGTACATGCTTACTTTAGAAAACTTTACGTTATCCCTCTCTTCCTCTCATTGAGCAGTCTCTTCATGTAGATCAATTTTCAACCTCCATCCGCATATCATTTCAACATTCTGATGTATAAAGAAACGTGTTTCTTTTCAAGAAATGTTTTGACTTACTTTGACTGTGTCTGATTTTGCGTGTTCACATCTTCCCGAGTATTTCCTGTCGTGTAGATTAAATTGCCATATGACCAATTACATGGACATGCGGTGCGAATTGATACCATTACGACACAAATGAAGTGAAAATAACAAAACGCCAACCTTGTTTTTCTGTGAGCTGTCTGCATGTAGACTTCTATTTGGATAACTGCTCGATGCCTGCAGATCCCAGCCTGATTCCATCCCTCCTGACACACCTTATGGGGAGTCAACAGTGGGCTGTGGGGCTGGGATGTAGCACCTGGGGGATGTGTGAGTATGGCTGAGGGAGGGGAGGGGATACCAGGCATGTTTGTTGAGGGTGTACAAATGGGTGACTCGGTTGTCATGGTAATAGAAAGCCTCCCCAAAACATTAACTTCCACCGTTTCCGGCTCTGCAGATGCATGATGGCCTTGCAAATGAACCACACAGTGTGAAACAGTTGTTCAATATTTAGAAGAGAGTTTTGCTACACACTTTAAATGTATTAGGACTGTGAATACAATGAAATGGTATGTAGATACTTATTTTTCATTTTACCCGTTTGGATTAAAATAGTATTGGAATAAAATGGTGGGAAATCAACCTTGTCTGACTATCAGTTCCAAAACTATGATTCAGGAAGGAGCGCCTGAACCCAGCCCAACTATATTATTATTGAATTTCTATACATCAACTGTATCCATATATGGCATATACAGAAGCATATATATATAGAGAGATGTAACCATTAACTAGTACAAAACGGTCGATTCCCTTACCCCGGCATTCGCCCACCTGCCCACATTCCCCTGTGTAACTTACCGTTTTCACAGCCATGCCACACTGTGTCAATTGTGTACACTCCTGGGAAGAGGCCTACCTGTAGTCCTCCAGGGCTGCTCCCGGTCTACACCTACCTCCAGGGTGCTGGTGGCGGTATACATGTATACTCAGTGAGACCACGGTCACCAACAGGGAGTCCAATAATGTCTGTTTGAACAAATACCTGCCGGCTGAGCAATTCCTCAAACCACAGGGAAAGTCATCAAGATGTCACCTTCCCAGCAATAACCTGCTATATATCTATCTTTATAGCAGTGTCATAGTTCAGTGAGGCACCCAAACAGTTTTTTTTGTGTTACACTTTTTTATAGAGTCTGTATTATTTAATGTGTAGCGGACCGAGTAACTTACCAGGGGCAGTAATTGACATGCATGCGCTGAAACTGGATAACTTTTTATATATAATTCACAGAAACGGTGTAACATGAGTGGGACCAACAGAAAGGTGGGTGGTGCTGGTGTTGTGTGGGACGTACTCACGGTACTGGTCCTGGGCAATTATCTACAGGCATTTTCTGTGAACTTGAAAAGGCCTAAAAAAAACACCCTTCCCAGACGCAACAAAAGTCACTATGCAGGGAAATCACCAATGTGCTTTCACATATACACTTGTATAAAGTCAGGGAAATCAAGTTGAAAAAAAATGAAAAAGTAAGCTGGATGAATTGAAAAGTTTTCTCTTGAAGGGGACAGACCCACAACTAATTTTGATATAAATGATGTGCTGAATAGTATCCTAAGCTTCTGCAAATTTCAACCTCAGCGGTATTCTTTTTCAGCCCATTTATAGACTGCATGCTATACAAGCTAGTAAGAATTGGGTTTATTATTCCTTTTTACGTATATACCTATACAGACTGAATATCCCAGCCATCGTCCTAATAAGAAGTGCACGTCAATGGCACACTGTCTGGGCCATTGTAAAGCGGGACACTTAAAAAACTATTATATGTATACATGTAAAGTCTCAAAGGTTCCATAGAATTTGCTCTCTTCAAACCCAGCTAGGTAAATCTTCCAGCCTATTATTCATGCTTACCCGGCGGGAAAAACACCCCTGAGGGTAACATGAGAAGAAGGAAAAGGGGACAAGCTGAGGACTTTTACATCAATTATTTCCCTTGTCAATACACATCAATACATATGCACTTTCAGATATAGGGCGATTTCGGGAGAACATTGCCCCCTGGGGATTTTGAAAATGCAAGGTATTCGCCAGCATGGTGAAAATCGTGTTCAGTTCTAGCAGTAGGCAGATACGTGGCTACAAAACGACATAGTTGTATTTGGATACAGGGGGTATTTATAAGTTGGCCATACTGTCCAAATATTGGTAGCGCCTACAAGAGGCAGGCAAGATCTGTTAAGGTTTGTTCTTATCATAAGGGTATTTACAACAGGGGCATCTGACCATGGCTATCAAACAAAAGGTTGGGGTTCATAAGTATGTGCTAAGCTAAGAATGCATTTTGAACCGTTTTGTTACTGAACCACAAATCTCAGTTTGAAACACAATACAGTACATTGTGTGTAGATTTCCAAATTCATTTCTTCATATTCATTTTTACCGCCATTCAGGCTTTGGCATGAACCCCAGGTATATTTTTACCATTAAAACTGTCAATGTAAGCCCTTCATGATTGATAACATCTCCCTATGGTGATCTATGGACGAGAAACCAATGGTACACCACAATCTGCTTTATTGCACATAAAAACTGTCGAAAGAAGGCCAACTGGCTCTTTACGATGCATGTCTCCGTGGAACGTTACCTGAATGCGCCTGTACAACGGGTCTTAAAAAAGTTTAGGAGGAAATAGGCGATAATGATACATTGCCTCAGGTTAGATTATAGGAGAAGTAGGGCAATACCCATCCTACCGTCAACAGGTAACTGGTAATCACATAGAGGTGACGCAAATAGATACATTTTCTTTTACCCTTCTCTAAAGCATACAACTCTGAAGTTACTATATCGGCGTTGGTGCATACAATTATATTATTTCATAGACCATATCTGTTCTGATAACTCTACCAAAGGTGCATGCCCCAGTTATTATGCGCAGAACGATATTAGTAGATGTTCCCAGCAAGATAAATAACCGGTTACACGCGTTCAGCTGTAAGGAATCACATTGTTTTGGCATGTTATAACGTTTAAAAAAGAGGTACCACTTCGTGCCAATTTAATGGTGTTTATGTCACGATGTTCATACTCTAGACTCGTAAGGACTGACAGCTTGATTACGACTTCAGCCTTTTATTAATTCATAGACCCCACATTATAAATAGAGCATGAATAGTCTACTTTATCTCAAGGATTATAGACAACAAGACTTGTAGTGATGTTATGGCTTGACCTGGATTCTTTATATCTATCAATATTTAGTTTGAAGTAATACGAATCTTTAGAGACAGAGCATGATTGAGGAGTTCCATTCGGCAAAGTCAAACAATTTTTTTTGTACTACTTCTGTTGGTATTTACCCATGTTAAACTGACCAAAGATGAGGAGGAGTTTGGGCCAGTTAAAGAAGAGGGGAGATATAGCACATTACCTAGTCATATGTAGAAGCCATATACTTCAGAAGCAGTTGATTTGGGTCTCTGTGCCACCATTAGACGAATATGTGTTTCCTTTATACCGAGGTTGCAGGTTCCTTAGTAGGGGGCAATGTCCATCAGGTAATGGACATTGCCTGATCTGGTAACTGGCGAAATAAGCACTGATGCAGCAATCACAATAGGTACAAGCTGTTACATAATGCCCCCTAAGAGTTCCGCAGTGGAGACCAGGGAATTATATCATTGGTTGGTAATTTAACCAGCTACACGCCTATAGGCCAAAAAAGGAAAATAATTATGAACAGGTCTCTACAAGATAGAGGGCTGTGATAAGTTGTCGATGCATTAGATCATCCGTCACAATCAGAAGAAAGCGGCCAGTGGGGATTGTGCAAAAGACCAATAAGTACCGAACGTTGGTTCCCAGTAAACAAAAAACGATATAAAACGTCAAATAACGTTTCTCTATGGCCCTTTATTGTTACAAAACGTAATATAACTTTAGCAATGTTATTTCGACGTAAAATAACATATTTCTGTTAGCTGGGTTGTGCATACATGCATCTATATATCTATAATCCAGCCCTAATTCAGCATAAATTCTTTTTTACCCGTCTAAATACATTTCGACCAATGAATTTAATCACATAAGCACCCTGACCCTATTCTATTGTGATATAAATCACATATTCAATCTGTAATCATCTTCAATCCTCACCATGGCGCCCTGGTTGGTCAGTGTGTATCACACCATTAATGAATAGCTCCATAATTCTAGCCATTTCGGATCACCCTCAGAATAATCATGTAACGAAGAAGTCATGCGACTTTCTCCTGCTGTGCAAACCTGACATTTCTCCTCGGGTCACTAATTTACATGACAGGGACCGAGTCGGACTACTCCCCCCATTCCTGTTTGTGTCTAAGGGGGTATACAAAGGAACTAAGGCTGATCAAAGGCTACTCCATGGTAAACTATTCACCGAGGCATCTTAAAGACAGGGTGTGTCATCCAGGGCAGAGATCCGCAGGGGTCCTTTGTAAGCAGGATGAGACTTATCGGGGCCTTTACATCAGACTACAATGCAAGCAGCAGCACTTTTCATCATGGCGTATATCTTAGCCAATTCATTATAGTCACTTAGTTTCAGATCCCATTTATCAAAGTGAATGCATGCACATGGCATCCCTTTCAGTGGACTACTTTGAAAAAGGTATAACATTATAAGAAACAAAATACTATTATTCTGACACATGTTACCTAGACCTGGCCCTTGGGGTATACAGGTGCCCAGAGTAAAGCAGGGGAAGGTAGCCTTCTATTTTCCTTAAACGCATTCCTCGAGGCAATAACCTTAATCTCTAATCCATCACAAGTCTGACACAAGGTGCATGGACACTTGTGAGACCCAGTATACGAATAGAGCTAGAGAGCGAGACAGACAGAATGTGAGAGACAGAGAAAGTGACAGATACCCAGGTATCTCTCACCTACAAGACTTCTCCAGGTTGCCCCTCCGGCGGACATATGGCATGTCTGCCCGTATGTCCCTGTTTACGCCACGTACATGGGGGTATAAGGGGAAGACAGTGCATGCATACATGGGTACCCTCCTAGAAGACACAGAGATAATGAGTGCAACGCCGTAAAAGGCATTCCTAGATCTATGTGAACTGGTTTGGGGTCAACACTTATAGCGATATGATTAGTTGAGGGATACATGCACCTCAGAGTGTATATACCACAGTATAGAATATCCACTGTTTCTGGATCCTATACCACCGAAATAATCGTATATAAAAGTCAAAATGAGAAGAACACTAGGCAATTCACTTTCTTCATAAGGTTTATTTACAATAATCACCGTCCTTTGCACATTAACAAAGTCGTCGGCATGCTTGACTTAAATTTAACATTTTATTAAAAAATGTATTCAATGTACTAATCTATTATTTCAATAACACTTCAATTATCTAAGTCAATGTGGGACAGGTGTATATCATTGTTTGTTAAACCGTTCATACGAATATTCCAACGGTAAATTTACATGACATTGTATTGGAATTCGCATTTAAGAGTAACACGATGACATGTGCTTCACATAAACTCATCAGAGGAATATAATTAAATGGCATGATATGACTCGCGTTATATGCACATACCCCTCATCAGTTTGTATGACAGGCATTTAAGGTGTGATTTGAAGCCAGTACATTTGAAGTCAGTTTGAACAAAGCAAAACATACATTTGAATATACTTGATTATACCTTTAAATAATAAGTATTATAGCGACGAATTAACATAGCATGTTCACACCCACATATTTCATTTCCTTGAGAAGTAACATACTATAAATAATGTGACATGCACTTAGAAAAGGGGCTTTTATGCACCTTGCACTTAGGGCCCTTTTCGCAGATCCTGCCACAATTTGTTTTAGATAATTTCCAACTGAATCCCATAACCACCCACATTATCATGACATACCTCTTGGTCCATAATTGCGTGAAATGTCCCAGTGCGATGAAGTATAATGTATTGTATGGTAAAGTGATGAAGGTCTGTTACATGATTATAAATAATATTCATGGAATCCAATACCCTACCCACTGTTGTGGCGGGACTGCGAATCTATACTGAAGCCTCGATTCACCCTGAAATAGGATATATCATTCAAAGTTAAGTCACACTTCCAGTAACTAGACATTATAAGGAAAATCTAACACAATTCTCTCGATATAACATTTTCTAAAGGTCAATATGTCTTTTTGTTAATTAATACAGCTGTGAGATATACATTATTCTATTAATCATATACATGTATACAGGCAGCATATATAGTTTACTGTACTATACCAGTTGGCACGAATATGAGGCTGGTGAGTATCTCATAAGAGCTGATTTCATGCACAATGCTGATTCTCCATGGTATTTCCACTCAAGATTACAGGGTCAGCAGTTGAATGGATAAAGAGGGCACATGTGGGGGTGGGTGATACTTACTGCTCGCAGAATGGTGGCTCATAACCTGATGGACATTGGCAGCGGTTGGGCCTGATGCATCGTCCCCCATTGGCACACGGGCGATTACATACAGCTGCAAGAAAGACAATCAACCGTCTGTTTTGGAACGCATTATAGTGATATGTATATATTCAAGGCGTTTATGATATCATTTCTCTCAGAGTAAACGTTTTGCCAACTCAATTAAGAAATCAATATGTACTGTACTGTACTACTACTACCTCCCCCCACACCTATTTGTGCTGTAGACCCTTCCATAGCCTGAGTATAACATCTGCTCCCAGCCCCAACAGCTATGGTAAGAGGTTGACTTTACTGCTTAGATATAACTGAGGGACAGGCCGAGGGACGAGACATGATGTAGGTGTAATATGATAATTGCGACTGTCGCTCTGTGGCTGGTACACCTGTTCTTCACTAGGTGGCAGGAGAGTGCCCTTTCCTTTCAAGTGGTTGTGAATGCACAGTGGCCTTTTTTAATTTGTAGTTTTAGTGGTACATAATCATGTTGTATGCTTAGGAAACAATTCCCTTAGAAATACTAGGATTATTGTAGTTCATGAAATGATATTGATAATAGTCTAAATTAGTATCACTATTATGTGCTTGGTCACTTAATCTAAACATTACTCAGTGTTTATATCGCTTCCTGACTGTGAAGAGTATGACATAGAGAGTAACCTACCGAAATCTTAATTATACACAGATATCTGCCTACCTTTCTGACATCGGGGTCCTGTGTACCCAAAAGGACACTCACAGTGATATGGGGCAGTACACCGTCCGCCATTCAGGCACTGCATAATACATACAGCTAGGGACAAAGATAGAGAGACAAATAGTGGATCATCATTGGGAGTAAAAGCAACCTACATGTATGGCAGAAATGTTCAAATGCCGAGGTCAAAATGGTATTATACAGTCCATTGATGAATATACGTGCTATGAAGTAATAATTGTACTGCACCATTTTGTTCTACATTTGTCTACATTAAGCTTGGCCGCTATTAAGGCTATCTTTGTTTAACATATTATCTTCTTTTCTGAAAGGTACATATAATGTGATGTATTAGATCAATCAGTGCAAGGCCATTGTTACCTTGTTCACAGAATCGTCCTGTGTATCCTGACTGACATTTACACTTGTTGGTACCGACGCAACTCCCTCCATTCTGGCACTCAAATTTACACGATGCTTGTGGGTGAAACAAAGGATGACAAATCAGTCTACAAGTAATAAGGTGTCACTACACATCAATTATAAGAAGCTATTGACTAACTAATAAGACGCAGTGTACATAATATGCAAAATGGAATGCATGTTTATTGTTTTATTTTCAATTATAGCACTCACAAAGTAAAGTGAGGGATTCAATTTTCTTGGCTCAGCTAGGATGAATCAAACTTTACTAATAGATATTGAGTTGGACTGAGCTACTCACCCATACAGCTGGGGGTGTTGTCCCAGACCCCCTGTGAGGTACATGTGAGGACAGTATGGGTTGCTGGGGTGAGACCGTTACGGCAGGTATACACCATCCTACTGCCAAACGAGTACGAGCGACCAAGCAGTCGGACCCTGATGTTAGGGTCCGGCCAGTGAGGTGGTCCACAGTAGGCCACTGTGGGTAGGAAAATCGGTTATTGAACATGACTATTATCTCATATAGATAACTAGACATAATGTTAGATTGTATCACGAGGATGGCATTGGTGGGGATTGCCTGGTCTTTGTTTCTAAATCTTAACGCCTGTAAAATGGAACCAAAACTAGTAAAGTGGTGTGACTAGACACAATCATTATTGATTTAAAAAAGCCTACCCCTTATTTTTTCCCCCAATAATTAAGCAGACCTATAATGTGATCTAGTGAGCAATATTTGACATCATTTGCAGCATACAGAAATTATATCCCACCTTTGCATTCACCATCAAAACGTGTCCATGTTTTGTCAGATGAACAGATAATATCCATATTTCCCTCAGCCATGAATCCTTCGGCACATGTCAAAGTGATCACATCCGCAGCATGGAAGGGTCCGGGCGGCACCACCACGTTATCAGGTAGGGACGGCGCCAGACATTTGGCACCAGCTAACATATGGGTTAAAGAAAATGGAATAGTAAGCAGAGTCTTATTCTATTGCGAAATGTTTAAACGAGAGATTGGAGCCAGATGAATTTGTGTACTATTCCATATTCACAGAGTATTAGTTGTGTAGTCTAAGACAGTAGAATAGCGATCTACATAAAAGTGAATTGCGATGTCAATAATTATGTTCTAATGTATGATAGATGCCGCTTAGATGAGTAAAGGGCCCTTGATCCAAAAATATAAATTAGTATACAATCATATAAACTCCACGGGCTTCAGATGTAATATGATGTATCATTGTCGTTACTTACCAACATAGGAACAGCGAGGTAGAGGAGAATTCCACTCCCCTGTGTCAAGACAGATCAGCGTCTCGTTGCCTAGCATCTGGTAACCAGGGTCACAGCTGACAGTAACAACTGTATTATAGTTACGTAGTTGGGAACTTAGATGCCCATTAGATGGTTGCTGAAGCACACTACACTGAACCACTGTAAAAATGGAAACAAAGAAATGAGCTTCTGCTACATGTAGGTGGTACACAGAAACCAAAGGAAAATTCATGTCTTAAAATTCCACATCAAGATAAATAATGATCATTCTGAGCAAAAACTAGAAATATAAGGCCAAAAGAAACCATGAATGTACTACCAAACTTTTTTGAACCCCCCAAAATTGACCAAAAAAGGGTAAAAGCACGAAAAATTCTGCAAAATTGCATAAAAAACCGTAGGGTCGGCCCTCTTATGATAGGGTCGGTCGGGTGACCTGAAACAAACCCTTTTTTTGGCCTAACTAAACTTGTCATAATTCTATATCGGCATCTATTAGCAATAGCATTGGACTTGATTAGAATTGGACTT
Organism: Harmothoe impar; assembly: GCA_947462335.1. Classification (NCBI taxonomy): domain Eukaryota; kingdom Metazoa; phylum Annelida; class Polychaeta; order Phyllodocida; family Polynoidae; genus Harmothoe; species Harmothoe impar. Next base: position 52,971,389 of record OX381705.1, read on the forward strand.
TTATTAAACCGATAACCATCGAAATAATACATGATCCACTAATTTATTGCCCAGTTAGAAAAAATGTGCTCACCTTGGCAGTTGGGTGGTGTCCCTGTCCAGCGTCCTTCCCGACATGTTCGGTTGGTTTCCCCGCTGGGAAAGTACCCTTTACTACAAATATACTCTATGCTGGCGCCTAGATTGAAGTCAGTACCATTGATGTATGCATTGTCAATGAGCTCTGGGTGTGAACAAGTGAGGCCCACACAAACAGGTCCAGTATCATTCCAGGTACCATCCACATGACACTTGATGACATCGTGGCCGACTAGTTTGAAGCTACTGTCACATCGGTAGCGTGCGAAGTGACCAACAGTATGTTCAGAAGCCAGCACTATGCTGTTGGGTACGTTGGGTGGCTGACCACAACTGAGTGGCTTACAGGTTGGTTTCTCATTGAACATCCAGGTACCATTGGGCATGCAGAGGACATTAGAGCTGCCCTCCAGGGTGTAGCCAGTGTTACAGCTGTACTGGACAATGAGGCCTCCAGATGCCAACTCAGTAACAGTAGTTGAGCTGTGGTGGATGATAGGGGGAAGACCACAGGACTTGGCCTCACATATGGGGAGGGGGTACAGCCAACGACCATCCGGCCCACATTGGACCACATAGGGCCCATTCTGCACATAGCCCTCATCACAGACATAGGACACACATTTACCTGTGTCACATCTGAACGGGGGTGAGGACGTAGCAAAGCGGACATAAGGTGGGCGTCCACAGTCACCCACCACACAATGTACCTCCACAGGAGACCAGAGTCCAGTACTTTGACAGGTCACCTCTGGGTTGCCTTTCTTTGAATACCCTGTGTCACATTCATAAGTGACCACATCCTGGTAGTAGAAGGAGATGTCACTGTAGGAGCCATGCTCTATCTCCCTCGGAGGGCCACAGGAGAGCCGTGAACATTGTGGGAAGTCCTGGCTCCATTGGTCACCATTCCTGCATGTTAGTGTCGCCTGTCCTGACAGAGTGTATCCTTCATGGCAACGGAACGTCACTGTTGACCCTGCAACTAACGAATCACCCACTACAGTACCATGTTCAGGAGCAAGTGGCCTAGTGCATTCCTTGAGAACACAATTTGGATCAGTTCCAGACCAGGTACCATTTTGCTGACAGACTCGTTGATGGTTTCCATGGAGCTTGTACTCTGGCGAACAAGTATAGAAGACAAGAGAGTCTATCTTGGTGTCTGTGCCCATGTATACACCATTGGTAATTTTCGGAGGCACCGGACATGTTATCGGCACACACTTTGGGTCCGCATCACTCCACGTTGCATTCTCCTGGCAGATGCGAGAGGGCCCCCCATTCAGCCGATATCCATAATCACAATCATAGGTAATGGTACTACCGAAGAAATAGGCGGCAATAGCAATGTGGCCATTCGTCAATGGGGCAGGGCTATTGCAAGTTATAACTTCACATCTTGGTGGAGATCCGCTCCATGTGCCATTCACTGTGCATGTTTGTTTCATCGGACCCCTCATCCTGAAGCCCCTACTGCAGTGATGTTCTACTTCAGCCTTGTAGCTCCTCTGATTGCCCAGGACAAAGCCATTGGGGCTACGCACAGGAGGGGGGCAGGTCACAGGTATACAATCCGGAGGCGTGCCTCTCCACCTTCCTGAATCCTCACAGTGCAATTCTACATTTCCTCTGGAACTATACCCTTCATCACACACATATCGAACCACTGACTTGGCATAATTTGATGACCCAATGGCCCGTCCATGGTTAATGCTCAGTGGTATGCTACAGCTGATGCGGACACATTCTGGAGTCGGCCCCCAAGTTCTGTCCGCCATGCATTCGGAATACTGGTTACCAACAAGGCGGTAACCGTTGTCACATGCATACTCTATTCTGTCTCCGTAGGAATAAGCCGTGCCAACAACTTGCCCATTGTCAGGTGGTGTTGGTACTGGACAGCTTGCTCTATGACACGAAGGGACCTCTCCACTCCATGTCATATCAGCCTGACAAACATGATCAGGATCCCCCTGCATGTTGAACCCGGTCTCACACTGATAGCGCAACCGGTCTCCAAAGTAAAATCCTGTAGCCACATAATTACCCTGTGCAATGATTTCAGGGCGTGAACACGACATTCTGAAGCACAATGGCGTGCAGTTCCATTCTCCATTTGTTTGGCATCTGCATGTTTGAGGTCCGAGCAGCCCATAACCTTCATTACATTTGAATTCTACTGTGTCCCCAGACAAAAAGGATTCCCCAAGAACCCGCCCATTCTGAACCGATATGTCAGAACATCTCCTTCTTGCACATGATGGTGGGGATGCTGACCAGGTTTCATTGCCAAGGCATGTCAACTCATTATTGTCATTTGTAATTTGATAGCCCTCATTGCAGATGATTCTCACTGAATTGCCTTGCAGGAAGATGCCAGGCATAGAAGTTCTGCCAATAATCTGTGCATCGTCTATAGTTAAGGTTGGACAAGCCATCGCTTTGCATTCTGGCAATGTACCCATCCATGCCTTGTTAGAACCACAAGTAAGCCTGGAATCCCCCTGATCTAGTTGGTAACCTGGCATACAGCCAACTTGTACACTTGTTCCATACTTCATGTATCCTGCTATGTGGTTAGACGCATACTTCTCTGACATGACAGTAAGTTCACTATTCTTTATCTTTGGGAATGGGGGACACATAATCTGATCACATCTGGGTGGGAATTTGACTGACCACATCTTGTCAGACCTGCACACCATTTCTGCTGTGCCGGTTACCTGGTAGCCATTATCACACACTACTCTGATGCTGTCCCCAAATGTAAAGCGGTGTGAACCATTCTGTGCTTTAGTGCTGCTAATTATCGTTCCATGGGGGATCTCTGGTGTAGTGCATTCTTTAGGCAGACATTTTGGGACTGACCCCTGCCACTCTCCATCCCCAACACACTCCAACTCTCTGCTACCATGAACCGCATAGCCAACAAGGCACTGGATCCTTACCTTTGAGCCTAATACCAGAGATGCTGTCAGGGCATTAGCGACTCTACCATTCTGGATTATCAGCTGTGGACAGAGGATGGCATCACATTCAGGCACATCTCGAGACCATGTGCCATTACCTTGGCACACTGCAAAGTCCAGACCTATTCGTCTGTGGCCATGATCACATTCAAAGCGAATGCTTTGTCCAAAGACATTGTATCCTGGCAGTTGTCTCCTGTCTGGATGAATTGTAGTCACCTTGCCATTTATTAGCGCAGGTGTAGGACAGCGTCGAATATCACACTTTGGTAATTTAGTGGACCATGTGCCATCTGAACGGCAGGTGAGGGTTGTTACACGTTCAGAGAGTTGATATCCTTCGTCACAGATTATGGATACTTCATCGTTATACACATACCTTTGTTCTGGACTGATGGACCCTACGTGTCCATTCTCTATACTGGGTGCTTGGCAGAGGACTTTGGTACATGATGGAACATGTCCCGACCATCGCCCTTCTGGACCACAGAGTAACTCACTCTCACCTTGTAAGTCATATCCATCGTTACATGTGAATAGTGCCTTCATACCATATAGAAAGTATTGACTGGAACCACGGGCTGAGATGACTCTCCCATTGTCAATCTCAAGACTTTGACATCTCACCCTCTCACACTGTGGCAAGTCACTTGACCAGGTCTTGTTGGTAAGACAAACCAACTCTCGTCTACCTACTAGAGAAAAGCCTTTGTCACACTGGAATGTTGCAATGTCATCGATTTGAGTTTCTGTCACAGGTGCCCCCCCGCGGCTCAGAATTTTGCCATCTTTAAAGGAAGGAGCAGAGCAGTAAGCAACAGAACATGTAGGCAAGCTTCCTGTCCACTTCCCAGATAGAGTACAGTGCATAATGGAATAGCTTTCAGACTCATATCCAGGAATGCATCCCAATGAAATATTTTCACCACTGTGAAACTGAAGGCCATAGGTGAGCACAAGAGCATGTGTCCCTGCTAAAGGGGATGGTCGATCACAGAGAATTTCATGACACCTAGGAACTGGCTCAGACCACTGACCATTGTCCTGACAAGTTATTGTGTTGACGCCATTCATTTCATATCCTACTTTGCAAGTGAACTTGATGGTCATTCCATACGGGTAGCCACTACCTCTGTTCGGAGAACGTACGACACTCATGTTCCCATTGGAGAAGTGTGGAGCTGAACAGGTGACAAGGATGCATTCCGGAATGTCCTTCCAAGTCCCATCTGTAGAGCATGATATTGATGGAGAACCCACAAGTCGGTACCCCTCCAGACAGGAGACAGTTACCTCCATACCATACTTAAGTGCCTCACTTGGACTGAATAATCCATTGTTTATGTCAAGAGGATTGCATTTCATTAGAACACACCTAGGTAGCCTTGGTTTCCATAGATCATCACCCAAACATGTCAAGTGTCCCTCTCCTGCTAACTGATATCCAATGTCACAGACAATGTCCACTGTCTCCGCATAGTCATATTTTGGAATGTCATCATCATAGAAATGGTTCGCATATGCATCACTATTAATGTGGGAGTCACTAAGGATTCCTGGTCCAATATCAACATAGCCGTTATCAAGCTGAGGGTAGGAACATTGTTTTGTAACACAGACAGGGTCTGTACCAGACCATGTTCTAACGGCAGTGCATGTCCTGACTCTATTACCTACCAGAGTCTTTCCCTCAGTGCATGTGTAGATTATCCTTTCACCAAAGAGTAAATCACCTGTGGTATTGGCACTACCTCCGTCAATTGTATTAGGCATTGGGCAGGTGATAGGGACACACTCAGGAGGGTGACCTGACCAATTGCCATGTATGTTGCATCTTCTGTACTTATTCCCAAACAGATCATATCCAGCTCTGCAAACATACTCTATCATGTCTCCATATCCCCGACGACGTCGTGAATTTCCCTCTGTTGAACCCACAACATCCCCGTTGGTAACCTGCTCAGGTGGACTGCATTTTATTTTAACACATATGGGGATTTGGCCAGTATAACCACCTTGGGCAGAGCAGGTGAGCATGCTGGCATTAGAAAGAACATACCCTGGATCACATCTATATTGGATTACATCTCCAAAATAGACACTGTTCCTGTCATTCAGCACTATTCCATTGGGAATACTAGGAGGAGTGTTACATTTTACCTGAAGACACTTTGGTGGGTTACCTGACCAAGTTTTATCACTTTGACAAGTTTGCACATAATCGCCAGACGCACGGTAGCCATAGTCACATTCATGTTCCACTTTATTCCGGAAGTATGTACCTTCTATTCGTAAACGTCCATTCTCGATCGCCTGAGGCTGAGGGCATTCAATCCTCAGACAGTTTGGCACCTGATGACTCCAGGTTCTTTCTGCAGTACATTGTCTTTCACTAACTCCTTCGAGCTCATAGCCTGCATCACAAATATAGGTTACAATCTCATTGTATCTGAAATCAAATCCCTCTACGACAGAGTGTGGTGGAGCTAGAGGCTTTGGACAGGATACTCTCTCACAAATAGGAATTGTATCATTCCACTCCCCATCCCATCTGCAAGTCCGAGTAGTGTGACCATCGATCTCATAACCTGTGTCGCATACATAATGGATAGTACTGCCGTAAGTAAAGTTAGTGCTGATCATACGTCCATTGGATATCACATGAGAGGGCTTCTGACATTCAATTGCCTGACACCATGGAGCTTGAAAACTCCATGTCTGATTCTGCAGACAAGTCCTTGAAGCAGATCCCACAAGCCTACGCCCAAGATCACACTTGTAAGTGATGACGGCCCCCATATCCAATGACTCTGCATGCAGCTGTCCATGGGAAATACTTTCAGGTTTGGGACAGGTGATGACCTGGCATGATGGCTCTGTCCCACTCCACAACTTGTTTTCTGAACACATCCGGGATGTAGGGCCATCTAGCTGGTAGCCATCTGTACATGAGTACTCTGCCATTGCACCATATTTCATGTCTTTGTAGAACACACTTCCGTAAGTTATATCATTGGGTCTCTTGCAGAATATAGCGATGCACTTTGGCAATGGACCAGTCCATGTACCATCACCACGACAGGTCCTGGTTGTTTTTCCTTCTAAGTTGTATCCCAAGTTGCATTTGTATTTCACTACTGCTCCTGTATTGTACTCATGTCCAGGTGAACTTACAACGCCATTTAAGAGATTCTTGGGTTCCATACACTTTATCTTCTTGCAGAATGGGCTCTCATCACTCCAGGTACCATCATGCTGACAGATGCGACTGGCGTTACCGACCAGCCTATGCTCGACATCACAAGTGTATTCAATGGATGACTGAAAGTGAAAGTTGGAGCCCACATATCTGCCGTTCAGTACCGAAGATGGGGTTGGGCATTCCAGTGGCTGACACGTGGGCAAAGGATTGATCCATTCTCCATCAACACTGCATACTCTTTCAGACAGCCCTTCCAGAACATACCCTTTGTTGCATGTGTAGGAGACTGACTGGCCATAAGTGTAGGTTGTACCTATTGCTTGTCCATTTGATATGGACCCTGGCTCACCACAAGACACTGGCCGACAGGTTGGTGCCTCACCACTCCATTCCTTGTTTGCCATACAGATTCTCTTAGGTGCACCACGTAACTTATAGCCGTCACTACAGAAGTATGAGGCAACATCACGAAACCTGTAGGATATAGCCAAAAGAGAGCCATTATTTGGAGGTTCAGGTTGGGGACACCAGATCTTCTCACATGATGGTATCGACATATTCCATAATCCCTCACTAGTGCATACGATAGTACGATCTCCTTGGATTTCAAATCCCCTTGAGCACACATAGGTGACAGTTGCACCGAAGGCGAAGGTGAGATCTTCATTATCATCAATGTGGTTGTCCTGATCTTTAGCTGTTGCGTCTGGCTTGGCCTCACCATGTGGGATGTCAGGTGGAGGCACACAGGTAACCTGTCTGCACTCTGGACGGAAGGCTTCCCAGGTGCCCTGGTCCTGGCAGTGGACAGTGTCCGGGCCATCCAGGGCATAACCTTCCTCACAGACATAGGTCACATCAGAACCCGCTGGATAGGTTGCTCGCTCTGGTGCTTTGATCCTGCCGTTGGAAATGGGTGCTGCTGGACCACAGTCGAGCAGCTCACAGTGGGGTAGTGTACCCTCCCAAGTGCCGTCTTCTCCACAAGTGAGAGCAGCTCGTCCCTCCAGTCGGTGGCCATTGAGACAACGAAGTCGGAGTCGGTCATCAGGCCGATAGCTCGACCTCCAATCTGTGCCGTCACGGAAGGTTAAGGGACTCTCAATAATAGGGGCCTCACATGTGATTTCTGCAAATAGAGGCGTATCAATCAATAAGGTTAATAAATTGATAAGAATCGATGGGACCACAGAAAACATTCAGTAATTTAATGGCCAATAAAAGTCAAAACTTATCATAGAGACTTGTAACCAGAGTTATACAATATGATATCGAATTTTGAGAATCTTTAAAAAGGTAATCAAAATTAAGTGTACAAACCATGACACTGTGGCAAAGGGCCTTCCCAGATTGCGTCAGCATTGCAGAAACGGGTGGCATTTCCAAATAGACGGTAACCGTGTGAGCAGAGATAACGGATTGTATCGCCATACCGCCACCACGGACCACTCACAAAACCATTTGGGATTTCTTCTGGCAGAGGGCATTTCTTTTCTGCAAAAGTAATCATTTGGATTGCTCAGTACACTTAATATATTTTCATATAATGTATAGGCATGCGATATAGGGTATGATATTTCTATAATGCTAGGTACGTATAATGCATACAGCTTAAGCTAAACAAATTGACTAAAAAACAGTAGACAACTCACTTTTGCACCTTGGGCTTTCACCATCCCATTCGGAGGATATTAAGCACCGTCTGTCTTGTTGTCCAAGAAGGTCAAACCCCAAGTCACATATGTAGGTGGCATGGGAACTCTCCACCAGAGTGCCGTTATATGTGACGTTCCCGTGTGAAATAGGTGGTGGTGGCTCACAGTCTGAAAAATTAACCATTTGTTAATGAAGCATAAAATACTATAGATCGGTCAAAATGGAAACCATGAAATTCCTTTGTATAATGTGTCTATAATTCATATGTAGTAATCTTGAGTGTTTGGCACTTTCAGATTTTCCTAAACAAAAGTATTTCTCATTGCAAACCTTTGCAGAAGGACGAGTCACTCTTCCCTACGTCGCCGTGTACCTCACTGAGAAAATCCGGCCATGCCACAAGGGATCCTATGTCACCGTAGTCGTCACATGACGTAGTCAGCTGAAGCACTTGCTGTGACGTGAGCACCTCGGCCCAGACGTTGAGTCGTGTGAGGCTGCCGACGAAGGCCTCTCGTGTGTTGAACTGCTCCCCACGCCCATCCTGATCCTGCCCGGCCACATAGACACCCCCACCTGGAGGTAGACCGATAGGGTTGTTAACTAAGCCATCCACATAATCATGTAATGTGGATCTACCCCTGCAAACTGCTCATGAAACTCGTATCGAAGTACCAGCATATCAATTTTAATAAGTGAGGTGTCAACATAGTATTGCACTTCCATGAGGAAATGTCAAAGTATCCAACAGAAGATCTTAACGCAACGGTTACAAATTGTTACGGTTGGTTCGATATCATTATGTAATTTAGCATTGAATGGCACTGTCATTATCAAGTTCATGCTCCCTCTAAAAGAGGAAGAGTATTAAGACAAAGAACCTCACCTTGGATGACATCTCCCTTGGCTAGGCCGTCCCCGGAGTCCTGCAGGGCTCCGTTCTTGTAGATCTCCCAGTGGCCGTGACGGCTGGACCAGGTGACGGCTATGTGATGCCACTTGCCGTCATCAGCCCGAACGTCCGTCACCTTATTATGCCCGTGGACATAAAGGGTGAAGCCACTGTAGTCCGTCACAGACAGTTCGTTGTCATTCTCCGCCGTCGCATAGGATAAGGGAGTACCGAAGTTGGACGTATCCAGGGTCCGGATCCAGAAGGCCACGCTGACTTCGGTCAGATTCACTCGGCAGCACTCAAGCCGCATGTAGCTCCGGGCAGCACTAGTGTTCCACGTCATCACAAAGGAGGAATTCAGCTCTATAAGGAATTATTAAAGTTATTGTAAGTATAGCAGATGATGGGAAGTCTTGTGCCTTGCCTGTACAGGATTAAATTGATTGCATCAAATGAGGCTTTACGATCATCTTAAAGACACTGATAAGTTTGATTATCATAGCATTTGACGAACTGCTCAACTCAACTCAACTTTGTTTCTTTGACTTCAGGCACAAGAGCAATGCTGCTTGTATATTTTCTAATATTGGCTTGGCAGCGACTAGAAGAAATGTGTTCCTTGACTCACGTGTTTCGCAGGTAAGGCCGGTGTAGGATGGGGGGCACTCGCACCAGAAATGGTCCAGTTCATCCAAACAGGTGGCACCGTTCAGGCAGGGTGAGGACGCACACTCATTGACGTCGGTCTCACATGCCTCACCAAGGTATCCACCGATACAGTCACATCTGTGTGAATAAATGGAAGGATACTTTCATCCTTAATCTCAATATAGTTTATAGCTATGATGCATACATAGTTACATATAAGCTCTTTTAAACTATGTAACATGGTCAGGTAAACGCAGCCAGACCATCATATCCAAATCAGGTTATTCTGAGTGTGCCTAGGTTTTCTAATTTATAATCATATGTGTGAAAGGACCAATACAAATTCTGCGCGTCTTCAGTCCGTAGGTGCATAAATAGACAGAGGTCCATGATGATCTGTCTAAATGACAGGTTTCTGCACGAGTGGTACCTTGGATTACGTCACACGAGGGTCATTATTTTTATACAACTGATTGTTTACCTGAAGGAGTTGATTTCATCAATGCAAGTAGCATTGTTTTGACATGGTGAACTACTGCATTCGTCAATGTTCTCTTCACATTGGTTTCCTTGGTAACCAGGTGGACAGGTACATGTGTACAATGCCACATGATCCATGCAAACTCCACCATTTTTGCACGGGTCAGGTTGACAATCGTCTATGTTGTTCTCGCAGTTCGTACCTAACTTAGAATGACAGAGAACAAATAGAGAATAGATGCTCTCAGTGCTAGATATAGACAAACAGCTGATGTATCAGAATATGTTAAGTTTTGTAGGTATTAAGAAATGAAAAATTAAGTAGGATGTATAGTTATATTAACACATTCTCATTAACCCATTCTCAAAGTTTACTTTGGGACATCCCCAGCAAATAACTATTATTAAATACAGTGGGTTAACTTAATATTTCTACAAAGCCATGAAAGAGAAACCATTTAAAAATCTAGGATTAATGTGAAAACCTTCACTCACCATCAAATCCTTTAGTACATGCACATGTGTACTCGTTCAGTCCATCCAGACAGGTACCGTTGTTGATGCATGGGAACGAGGCACAGTCGTCAATGTTAATATCACATAGTGCCCCTGAAATAGACAGATATTGTATGTCTTATATACAGTATAACTTATAGTCATTCATCACAAATTGCTGATATCATTATTCTATTTGCTGGGTTTGCAACCGATGAGATAAGTTACCAAGTCTTTTTTGTAATTCAGCCTACCAGTGAATCCAGGTTCACAGAAGCACTGGAATTGGTCGACGAGGTCTCTGCACGTCGCATCATTCCGACATGGGTTGGACAAGCACTCGTCTATTTCCGACTCACAGGTAAGACCTGCAAGATGAGTTGAATCACATCATATCATGAGTTATGATGACTTCAGTGTGTAGTAAAAAGGTACATGATGATTTGCACTTGGATGAGGGCGCTTCGGAAACTTTTAAATTCAGTAGCCAGGCAATACATATTCACCATTTTTAAATGCACAAATGATAAAACTGACACTGGTTCAATCAGAAAAGTCTACTTACCAGTCCATCCGGGGTTACAACGACATACGTAGCTGACGGCCAGACTCTCACACGTAGCACCATTTTGACAGGGCTCGGCAAAACACTCATTGACAACCAACTCTCGAATAGGGATACTTCGGTAGTCATCTGCGTTTTCTGCTGTGATACCTGAAATGACAAGAACCTAACTAGTATTGCGATTGGTCAATACCTGGTATTGATATTAACTTCAAATGATACAGTCGTTACTATATTCGTTGTATATAGCAGCATACTTTCCTAATCACAGTAAGAGCTCTATTGCCCTGATTAATTGAGAATTATAGTTGGAATCATCAGAGCCTTGATATTGAACCACTTTGTCTGAACTACATCAGGCGAAAACATAGCTCATGATGCTATTATTACGACACACATTATGAGTCGTACAATGCAAGTTATGCATATAGAGCAATGTTACCCGAATCTCTACATGAATTGCAACATGTATCACGGCAACCGTTGCAATAGAGTAAATGGGGAAGGGGAAACATACAGGATGGTGCACATCACAACGAAAAAGGGTTGAAGGTGAAGAGTCTAGTAAGTTCATTCCTCAGACCACTCACCCTCACAGTCAGTCACACTGGTGGAGGCCTTGTCGGGGGTGCGTTCACCTCCAGGACACAGAAGACAGCTGGTGTTGCCTCGTTGAGGCTGGAAGTACCCACGTGGACATGCCAGGCAAGGGTCCTTAGCCAGGGCTAGACCAGAATGTGACACAAAGCCTGCCGGACATTTAGCTGAAAGCAATAGGGAACAATAAGGAATATGAACATTGTCCTGGTGAAATACATCTGGGAAATGATTGGATTGATATCAGGAAACGTTATATCTGTGGAGTAAAAAGAATCATGTAACACCATCATATCAACTTGGTAAGACAAACGATTGTATAGATTTGAGGGTAGCGTACTAGATGTAGCTTGACCAACTTACTAGCACACTCTGGTTGTGTTCTGGCGCCTCTCCTCCATGTGGTATTGGACCCAGGGCAGGGTAGACAGGTCACCTGTCCATACTGGGATTGGTACTGACCTATGGCACATGTCTCACATGGCTCCAGTCCATCACTGGATGAGCTCCCAGGTAGGCACTGACCTAGTCACAAGGTAACGTATGAAGAGGTAAATGTTAAAGGTCATTTACCGTATAATAGTTACTTATTATTACACATTAAAATTGATGAATTAATGAAGAAAAATATAGTTTGTGACCCCATGAGGTCGACCAATGTTACGACCACCCCATGATGGCTTAAAGAATAAAGCTATGTAGCATACATAATATTGTTATGTTTTATAGAAGATATTTACCTTTGCACTGGTTGACGCTCTTAGAGTTGTTGGTGGCAGTGGAGGTGTTACTAGGACAGACAAGGCAGGTAACACTACCCTCATCAGGTTGGTAGGTACCCACCCCACAACTGTCACACTCCTTACTGATCACGTTGTAGAACGTACCGATAGGACACTTCACTATTAAAAGTCAAATGGTGAAGGAGAATTAACATAGGAAAGAGAATCGCGAAGGGCAATGCGTAAAACATCTTAGCATGGTTTTGATAATGATAGATGAGGGTGACATTAATAATTGACACTGAGAGAGTAGGGGGGATACTGTGGATGAATTGATACAATTACACAGACATACCATGGATATGATACTATACCAAATTACAATTCTATTCTGTAAAGAGGACAACAATCCATTGATCTTGCCAAGATGGTTGTCATTGAAATATTCCCACTTACCACAGTGTGATCCCTGCAGTACACTCCCAGGCGTACACTTGAATGTCGGTTTAGAGCCTTCCAGGGACATTGCCTTTACCTTGATGGGCTCATCACGCGATTTGATGTCAAACTCGCCTTGATTGGCTGCATCCTCCAGTTTGGTTACAACTGATTTCAGTCTCTCTAGGAGTTCACCTTGGATCTGATGTGAACTGCCATGTGCGTCGTCGTCCATCACCATTATTCCTTCAATAAAATTAACACTGTGTATCGTAGATGATAATTTAAAAAAATGTTGTTACATGATTCAATATGATTACTTATGACAATCAACTGTCCTGATAGAAAAATACCTATGTGCATGGGCAGGAATAGAAAAACTGACCCTGTGTAAAGCACAGATCTATATAGAAACATTTGGGTGTTAGACGTGAACAGGTATGTCGCCAAAATGACTTCATTTTGAGGGAGACACTCGATCTGGATACTACAAAATACAGTATAGCCTGACTCGTTTGAAATAGAGTCAAGCAGTGCTCTACATTCAGAGGCAGCATCCATCAGACGCTGGAGAGGGAGTCACATTGTCTCGCCCAGGGTCCAGGCCTTCTTGACAGTTTGATCAGTTGGTAGCTTTGCAAGCTTGATTTCTTTCTCTGTGTGTGGATATGGATAGATAGAATCCAGACTAAATTACGCGATTTCAGAAATTGCTTAGTAATGTAGTTGAGAGAAGAACCTTCCCACCACATTTCATGTATACCATGCATGAGTATAGCTATGTAAGATTAAGTGTACCTTCAATTTCAAAGTTGACTTTGATTGTGCTTTCCTCTCGGACAAGGGCGGTGCGGACTGTGCGCCCCTGCTGGCCAAATGGTAATGTCCCTACACTGTTTGCGAATTCATCGTCGATGAGGGGCTTCTGCTTGATAGTGTTTGTCTGACTGTCATCTGTATCAACTACCAAACAAAGAACAACATCTTTTTTTATTAGAAATCTGAGACTACAAATATTCAATGTTACATTTCATCTAGTTCATTTACTGGATAGTGTTACACATGTTAGGTTGTATACCGATAACCGATAATAAGAATGCTTTGTTATGCTATGTATTCCTATTATCAGTATGTGACATAATTTATTAAGATTTTACTTTCAGACGCACTGCACGTACCGTACATCCTAGGTTCACACTCAGTGTACGTGTTTCGTATCTCACAGCTGATATGTGGCGCACAGTACTCTGAAATCTGCAAAAAATCAAACTAGTGTAAAGTTCAACTAAGCTTATAAATGACACATTTCAGCATAAACCAATGCCTTTTCTTAAACCAAGACTCGGAGATATAGTCCCACAAATAATCTAAATACAACTAACTAATGTCAAGTGTTAACATGTATGCTATCATGAGAAATGGTTGAATAGTTTCTTCACTGCATTAGCAGGTGGCAGACTGAGTTGATATGAGCAGCTCCCATCCTCACCCTATTGGAGACGGCGTTGATGAAGCCCTCCTGTATCTGGGTGACGTAGACACGGTCTGCACACGTCATACTGGCGTGCAGGATGACGTTGTTAAACTGCGTGACGTGGTTCGAGAGCCGTGAAGCTTGAACAGAAAGATAACTGGACCATAACTGATTGTTTAGTCCTGATTCTACCTCATTATTGATCAAGTGGATTTAAAAAATAGAAGCTTAAATCAAGTGTATTCACTTTGAGATATCATCACGTGTATAAAGCCGCTGAGAAGCCTTGGTTGAAGATAAGATTTGTGGTAAAAGACAGAGGATAGAGCCTTGTGGCATGCACGTAAAAGGAAACTAGACAAAGGGAAGAAATTAATATCTAGCAGTTAACTATGGCTTCTATGAGTCACATTGTCAATCAATTATGTATTACACTGTACTGATACTTCAAGCACCGTTATTTTGGGGAAGGTGATGAACCGGCACATAGTCAAAGGCTTTAAAGGTGTTTGATTTAGAGATTTAGTGTGGACACTGCATCGCCAGTGTAATCGTGTCGCTTTAATGCAGAGTGATCGAGTTTATCTTTTCTGATACAGTAGTTCAACAGGAAGGACTAATCGGCCACCAGCTCTTGCTCTATAAGTTACCAAGTTTTGGGATAGGCACCAGATTCCCATGCATCTGACAGACTATGACCAAGCTAGCACTTTATTGTTGCTGCAGTTTCAAGGATGTTATCCATCATTGTGAAACCTGTGGAGCACCGAGATCACCTACCTGAACAGTCTGGGAATGGCCACCTGTTTGCTGGCAGCCAGTAGCCCGTGTTGAGATCACAGAAGTAGCGTTCTGGAGGAGGCAGTGCGAACCCATAGCCAGTATCACACTGTAACTGGCACACAACCCCTCCTCGGGACGGGATGCAACGGGCTCTACCATTCTGTGGGGGGTTCGGGTCAGCACACGCATTGTCTGATTGATGGAAATGTTAAAATCATAATTATTTTTTGGTATCAAAGTATAGTTACAGTAGATTTATCATGGTTTATCAGTTTATCCAAAGAATGACCCGAAAGGCTGATGGTCAAGCATGGCATTGAGCAGTGACCATTGATGGCCGGGGACCATGTGGGGACACTAGGCCACAAACGTGACATATGCCACATAATTGCAATGAACCAAATGAATCCTACAAGGTACAACTGTCCTTTTGTATGATGAAGCAGTACGGTGCTGATGACAAAAAAGTACACAGAGAAAAGAAGCAGAATCACTCTCACTCCCGATTGATCACGGAAGTAACTCTCCTCTGGACTCTAAAGTGACTCCCTAACACTGGCATAACTAATGACTCCTATTCTAAGACTCCCTAATGATTGGAAGTCACTTTAAAGTCGTGGGGAGAGTTACCTCAGTGATCGAGTCCAAACTCCCTTTGGGAGTCACCGCGATTCTACTTCTTTTCTCTGTGTATACATACATTTATTCTCTCTTTCAATCAAATCAGGATTAAATATTGACAAAAGGAAATACTATATTATGCTAACAAGACATAAATATGCTGACCTTGGACATTAATGCGGATGGTACAGGTGTTGTTATTACCAGCACCGTCGGTAGCTGTATAGGTGACGATGGTGATGCCTGGAGGAAAGACTCCAGGTTCATGGTCTCTGACTACGGTGGGCACCTGGAGGGAGTTGTCAGTGAATACTGGATCGTCCCATCGCACATTCACAGGACGTCCCTCAGCGATGAACGGGCGGGGTGAGGTGCAATTATCCACAGTTGGTGGCTCTATATCTGCAAGCAAATATGTGATATATTTCTGTGAGGTAAGTAACAATGAAGCGGTCAGGGAACGATCACATATTATGTCACCGGCTGGGGGGAGGGGTAGAAGTATGCATTAGGGCAGTGACTTCCTCTATCGAAGTCTATGATTAGGGGGACAAACACGGTGTCAAGGTGGTGGAGCGGGGGATGAGGCTGACAAGGCAATAATGTCATAATGATTTAAGAGATCTTTTGGGGCGTACAACATGTATAGGTTTTGTCGATGAAAATGTGCCTTTATAGCAATTTACAACGATCTCACACTTTCATGGAATCTATTATTTCTCACTCATAACTCACCCACTTACCTTTAACAACAATCGTGAAGGAGCACGTTCCCTGATTCTTGTTACGGTCTACAGCAGTGTAAACGATGGTAGACACTCCAATAGGAAAGTTATCTTTGACCATTCCATTTGTATCCATGAACACTGGACTGACCGTGACAGTGGGCTGGAAGCCCGAGTTGTCCACTGCTGTGGGCTTCCTCCACTCAACCTCTGCTGTGTTTTTACCAGGCTCCGTGCCCTTCGTCATAGACTCCGGGCAGAGGATGATCGGCGGCTGTTTGTCTTTAATATTTAAAAATAGGAAACAGGTTTCATAACAGTTAACGAAGACTTGAAAGCGGTCTGTTGGAATATCAAAATGTTCAGTGACAGATGTTCTATGATTGCTTGTCCGGAGATTCTGACCAGTATGAAAATTAGGTGTGGTTAAGTGGTCAGTGTGAAGTAACTACAAACATGTAATCAAGTGCAACCTCTGCAAAGGAATTGAATTATCGCTTTCTGTGTGATTGTATACCTTTCTGATGGGTTGCTCATATTCACCAAATAATTCATTATGACATTACATAATATTATTTTCTTAAGACTTAAGGAAGACTTACCAACACATTTATTATCAGCACCTTCCTGTGGATTCCACGTGCCATCTGGCATGCACATTTTACGGTCATGGCCAGCCATTTTAAATCCTGACTTGCAACGAAGATGGCAAGTCATATTGACGGGCATACGGCGTTTGGTACATTCTGGAATGATGACCGTCCCATCTTCAAGCTCTGGGAGGGGTTGACAATACACCTCTGGAACAAGGAAAGAAAAGAATATGGAGCTGAACCCTGACAAAGTATAAAAAGATTTATCTCAGAGTTTAGAATCTACCCACGTGCCACCAAACACTAAGTTGATAAGCATACCTTATTTGCTGCAGGCCAGAGGGGTATATCATACCAACAATACTCAATGGAAAGAAAACTTAAATTGCTCTTGATGTACCTCGACACCTTGGAGTTATGCCATTCCAGAATCCGATGCTGAGACAGGAGCGCTCCTCTGACCCGACCCTCTGGAAGCCTTTGTGACAGGAGAACCGACAAGTGGTACCGAACGAGTATCCTTCGTTCGTACAGGCAATGGAACCATTCTTGGGTGCACGCAATCGTGGGCAACGTTTCACTGAAATTAAATGCATGCAATATATGAGACCATGTCTTATAAACTATGGCTTTTTGATTTCACTGTCCAGAATTCAGTGCCATTATCTGTGATGAAGTCGGTCAGAGTGTTACATGTTTTGATATAGAAGAATGTTACAACATGTATAATAAATTTGGATTCACCACACACAGTCCTGTGACAAGAGGTGCCATAAACACACTGTTTCTCAGACGCTATGCTGTCAACTATGACCAATTTGGTAGGTCATGAATTTGGTTAGTACATACAAATGCCAATGTCAATACTTACCAAGACATCGTGGTGCTGCACCGGTCCATGTACCATTCATACAGATTCTGACACTGCTTCCACCCGTCATCTTGTACCCAGTGTCACAGCGGATACCGCAACCTGCATTAAACACGTTGCTGCACTGTTGGACGAAGTAGCCATGTTCAGGCGGTTCCAGAGGGGGACACATCATAGCTGCAAGAGGCAATGGCAACTGTGACAGTGGCATCAGACGAGAATACCACTGTAGTATAATATATCATAATAGATAACATTATCATAATCAGTATTTGTCAACCTTTCTATCAGTAGATGTACAATACCTCTGGAAGTATGACAATCATCAAAATTATGAGGTTAAGTTAAGATAACTATTAGAAACAGAACTAGACAAGTTTAACTATCAGCTTTGAATTTGGGATTACCCTTGTATAATTAATGATATCATTATGACACATTTTTGACAATGTTTGAAAGATGATTATCCATCAGAGTTATTATCAACTTTAAACAGCGATGCACACAGAGAACACACACAGTTTGGGGAGTTGGGGTTATAACTATATTGATTAGAATATTATTGTGATTGTGCAGATGTAAGGTTTGGCACTTTCATATGATCAATGTGCTATTGACCAATTACTGAAAGGGTCTTTACATGCTCCAAATCACGAATTGAAAAAAAAAATGCAAGATTGTGTCCAGCTTCGGACATATGCCTGCATGAAGGGGATCATACCGAAAGTTTTTATATGCACTAATATCCTTTCTAATCAACAGGAACAGAAATCAACAACACACATGAAGATGACATCTGACAGGAAAGATATATGTACAGAAAGAACACCTATTTCAGAAACACACAACTAGAAAAAAATTGGTTGGGGAAGCACAAAGGTTTTGGAGGTACCAGCATGGGGTTGGTGGTAATGCAAGACCCAAACAGGGGAGGAGTATAGAGAAAGACAGAAAATGTATTCTTACGAAGATTTACTTTTATTTTGGGGAAACTGTGGTGTGCTTCTCCTCTGTCGGGATAAATGCGTTTCGTCACCTGCGCACTGGTTGTTTCCAATGTCCCGATACCCGGCCTTGCACACGCATGCACTAACTGAGCTACTTCCGGGACGAGATACATGATTGGCATCTGGGCACTTGGTACATGTGTCCACGTCTCCTGGACTCGCATACTGCTTGTAGGTACCACTCGGACATGCTGAAAAGGGTGATAATTTCAAAGGTAAAATGATAGTTTTCATTGTATATACTGATTAGATCTTTCATAATTGAAGATCAAGCCAACCTTAGGACACAAGTATGCCAGCCCATTAGTAAGATCATATTCATGAATGGTATATGCCTTTATTTTTATGTAAGCACAATCTAAGGCGATTCATTGGTACCAGCTATAAACACAGACATATTCAAGGAAAAACACAAGATATCTCGTGTACAAGACTATAGTATAACAGTTGAATAAGAAGATCCATTGGAGACAGAGACAAGGACTGACCATTGCATGAGTTCCTGCTGCCCCTGCCATGGTAGCCTGGCTGACAGATACACTCGAACCTGCCAGTGTGGGTGCCACACCGACAGGAGGCGTGCATGTCGCAGCACGACTTGCCCTGCGGACAGAGGGAGTCACACATCCGGGCACGCTGAAGGACATAGTCACCTGGCGGCAGGTCTGTAATATAGCATTAGGACATAGAGCATTGCAGCCCTATTTTCAGATACAAACTCACTATAAAACACCAGTAGATGCATACTATTCGGGAAAATAATACAGATAATAAAAAATAAAGTAAATGCATTAAACCTAAAATGTGTGCATTGCATTCCTTCCGCTATCCTCTCACAATCTCCCCCATTTTCCATTTAGGAATTCCTTAAGCATTGTAAGTGTACTAAAAACATTCAAACAAAAAAAACTGTGTATATGTACATATTTCTGACAGTTGCATACTTTCACGGATTCACCGACCTGTGTGAAGGGCTCTCCGAGCGAGTGCCTCAAACTCGTCGAAGGTATCGAGTAGATAGGCGTGTTGGTCCTTTGGTTCAGATGCTATCGCGCGCAGCTCATCCGCATTTCCTTGGATGATGCCGAAGGAGAATATCTCCACCCCAGAAGCCCTCAAAGACTCAGCCAGTGGTCGTGGGTCGCCAAAGTTAGAGTAACCGTCCGTCACTAGGAAGACTGCACGATGGGCACCTGGCCTTGAGGATGCTAGGATCCGCTGTTGAACATGGAAGAGTCATGACTGTTAATTGTACTTGTAAAATGTTGTTATAATAATTCTGAGTGTAATGTCATCTGCATTAAATAGTTTAATGGGTGCTTTACATACATTGTCGCAGTATAAGAAAGATAAATCACAAATCTACTTTTGATTTATGGAAAACTGGGCACATTGGTTTAGACATTCAGTTGTTCATGGTGTCACTCTTGAGATGTTAATCTTTCGCCCTGAAACCTAAACAATAAATTGGTGCAAATATACACGGGGACACCCATAAGATAGGAGATGGGACGTGTGTCTTATACAGGACATACTTATTTGCTCTCTACTCAAAAACCATTGGAGAAAGTCAATAACAACATCCTCAATCCCGAGAGTCCAAATCAATGAATGGGCACTTCCTACAGCTAGATGTATACTTCGGTTTGATAATTAAACCTGTGACCTAGTGCCTTTAAGACTTAATGCGTTGATATTACACACCATACACTTAGGCCTTTCCTTGGGAAGATGCCGGATATAAAGCTCCTAGTGTTTAATACAGGGATCTACCGTCTTCTATAGACCTTTAAGAGGTGCCGAGCAGCTGCTGAGTTCAATGCAAAAGGGACAAAAAAGAAACAGACCACCAGATGAAGATGGTTGGTGCTCGTGTTGTGGGGGTTGGACAGGCGTGGAATAGAAGTGTCTGCGGTTCACTTCACCCCCCCCCCCACCCAGTCCCACCACACACATACCCATATCCTCCAGATCCTCTCATCTTGACCCCCCCCCCCTCCCCTCCTAGGCCACACACTGATGAAGCAGTCAGGAAGAGCCGATTGTCACTGACCCCAGACTGTTCGTTTTTTTTTGTCTGGTCCCCATGCTGACGGTGAGTGATGGGTAGTTGTCTGACAGGGAGTAGCAAGCCATTTATGAACTAAAGCACACTCAGCCCTCATCACCCCATGCAGATATGGGAATTGTGAGGGGAAATGTCGATGGGTAATGACTGGTGT
Source organism: Harmothoe impar (assembly GCA_947462335.1). Classification (NCBI taxonomy): domain Eukaryota; kingdom Metazoa; phylum Annelida; class Polychaeta; order Phyllodocida; family Polynoidae; genus Harmothoe; species Harmothoe impar. The sequence goes on from OX381705.1 coordinate 52,992,433, forward strand.
GTATCATTAATATTATGAATTAAGTCCAAAATGTTGGAAAAATAGAAGTGGCTGCAGAAATTCGTGTTCTTTTTCGACCTGGGCCGTTTTCTAGGCGACCTTTCAAGCTGGGACATTGAGGGACCCGATGTCGTCATTGTTCGAGATACTGCTCATATGCTGAGACAACGCATAGGCCTATATAAGTGTTTGCCATGGGTACCCACATTCTGTAGGCTGTCCAGTTCTCTTTTTTTTTAATTACTGTCCGTCGATCTTGCTGTCCTGTCGATATTTCTTCCCCCCTTTTCCATAGATTTCTGATAGGCATGTGTCGCCACTGTTAATTGCTAAAAGGCATTTTTATCAATGCATGGGCACCTACATGGAATTAGTATGGGGTAACGCAAATTCTGAAAACTAAGGAAGAACTATTTAAATAGGGCTAGTCCTATTTTCTCTTACGAAGATATCAAAAGTATAGTTTAGTGATATAATAGTACAGGGAATTACGCAGGTTTGCGTGAATTGACAACAAGTTTATCCAATGTGTAACCGATTACTGGGCAACCCTGATTCACACCATATTCCCTCCCAAACCCCTTGACGTCTGTAAGACGGCCCACTGATCTTGTCACATGGTAATTGCCACAAAGCGGCGAGTAATCTTACGACATTTGTTAATGTGCTGGATGATTTTACGACATTCTGTCAATGCGCAGAGCATGGAATCAGGCGATGAGAGAGAATGCCACTCCCGTGTCTAAAGTGCCCTGTGTGTGCCCCCTGAGTGGGTGAAAATGTTCTCTTGTTGTGCGTGGAATTCTATAATATGACAACTCGTTGCAGCTGGGACTAATAGTCACGTTGGAGGTGCCTGTACCACTACGTGTAGCCACAGGCCTGCAGGTGGTCCCGCCATATCAACAGGCCCAAAAGTGGTTCTCGTCTGTGCAGTCCAGAGCCTGCAAGATTGGTTCCATATTCTCTGCGAATAATAATACCCAACACTTATCCGTTTCCCCGAAACTACGATCCCGTTTCTGCTGAAGTCATCTGATAAATTACCTCCCTGTCATGATGATGAATTATAGCACGATGGAGCTGTATTGGAAGCTGAATACAGTCATGTACCTTTAATTTATGGCAGCTATGTAAAATTAGGTGTAACTTGTTCTATCAGCAATAATCTTGAAAACGATTTTGCAAGAGTCGGGATATTCAAACACCATGGGCCATAGGGTATGTGAGGAATGGTGATATTGTCCAGCTGCATAAGTACTATTTTCTATCAGACCATTTGAGAAAAATGTCTGAAAATTGACATCATACTAGAATAGTCCCAATCTATAATGGCTCACAAATAAAAGAATCTGATAATGAGAGACTATTATTATAACGATTATTTCACTAGTTTATACACTATTACATTATGGAATGTATAGAGAAAAGAGATACCAAGTCATCATGCCCATGCATATCTATAATTGAAATAAATGGTATTTGATAACAATGATACATGTATAAATGTACCACAGGGGATAGGATTGGGCAATTCAATTGAAACAAGTGGAACATAACTTGTAATAGCTAGGCCATATATACGTTCATTAACAATTGGCGATATAGCAGCATTTGGATACAGTATGGCCACATTCCTAAAGTGATTTCCTTTTCTACTTCAAAGAGGTCTCTTGGGGTTTAGATCCTCAGTAGATACCGCCCTGTCTATTGTACACCGCAGTGATCGTCTTGGTTAAAAATTGCCAAAATAAAGACACCATTTTGTGTCTGGACAGTAGCTTTGGGCAGGTCGTATACGTTTAGACAGATGTGGGAGCTAGAACTGCAGTCACGGCATGAGCCATCTCCCAGCTGCTGATGCAAAAGAGGCACTAAATCTGCTACCGTGCAAAGACATACCCAGTAACTATATCTAGAAATCAGATCCAAGTCAGACCCAAACGATAGTCAAACTTCAGAAAGTTAACACAAGTAAGGACGTTTGGTGGTTTTTGTTTTACAAGAAAATACATAATATGATCTGGGGATCCATTGAAGGAGACTCTGAGACAGTGAGAGGTCCATTGCCACAAACAAGAAGAAAATATACATTATCTCTGTAATATAAAGAGAAAAAGCAGTTTGAAGGTGCATTTTCAAGCCCTAATCTGCCTAGCATCTATACATTTTAGTGTAATTAGTGGCACCAATCAGGTACAGTGTGAGTAGGCCACTCAGGTAGGGCAGTCAACAGTGGGGTGCATAGTGTTTCATAACAACTGCTTTTGTATTTGATTTCTCATAGCTTGGCTTTGCCCCCTATGAGAGATCACATCAATCAGTAGTTTTTATAAAACACTATGCACTCCAATGTTAAAATAGGTAGTTATTTTAGTTTTCAAAGAAAACTTATGTGTCTATGTACCTTTCACATTGCAATTTATGAAAATCGTGGTCTTCTATGCAATACTTACTTATTCCCTGCAGAATTAGAGGACATAAATCTCTTTCCTTGCACAGAATCTCCCCAGTCAGCATTGATCCATGGGGCCCATAATATTATGTGGTTTACTTGGGCCAGCTGGGCTTGCCCATATCTGGGTTATGGTAATTTTTGTCCAAGGCTACCAGTGGGAATGCAGATGTGTCAGCCCACAAATACTTTTTTCCCAAATACATTGTAAATATTCCGAAACATACTGACATCTGATTTCCCTCCAGAAATTACCATTATTGTACATTTTTATAGTGTGTGCTAAATCTTGGCTAACACTGTGCACTTTGAATCTGGGCTGACCCATCTGGGTTCCCACTAGTAGCCCTGGACAAAAAGGACCAAAGCCCAGGGTGGGCAAATCAGCATGCTCAGGTAAAAACACATATGGGCCCCATTAAGTAATGTTGACTGGGTCTCCTGTTTCTCCAATTGTCAGGGGCCAAGGTGTAAAATGACCACATGTTAATTTTACTTGTTCATATGGTCTAAATATTGAGTGAGTGCCCCTATAAGGTGTGTAAGTAGTAATATAAGTCAAAAGCCACAATCGGTCAGCATAGACGAATCTGACAAATGATCTTTGTTCACAAACAGCAATACCCCGAAAGTGTCAGCTACTATTAAAATGGTGAATGAGTGTGCAGCTAAGTCTCTCTTAAAGGCAGATTTAACAAGTTTCAGCATCTGTGCCAACTGCTGACATTTAAAAAAGGGCTAGATGTCTTCATAGTCAGAGTACTAAAAAGCAGAAACACTTGTGGGGTGTTGTGGGATATCCTGTTCATGATCATATTTAATGTGTTATGTGTCGCGGTTTCCGGACATTCCTCAGCAAGCCCACTTGATACTGTCAAGGTACTGGAGGACTCCATAGTTGTGTACCAAAGCTTATGACTATGACCCATACTATATGGGTTGGAGATATATACACAAAGAGACAACGGCCAGTACCACTAAGGTGGACATGCTGAAATTGCGTACACAAAGGCATGTGAGCATAATTTACATAATGTTGCAGTCGACTATACGTATCATCTCATGTTATCAGATGTACAATGTCTCATATCTGTATTGGACCATTCAAAAAGTATCCCAGCTAACAAAAGAAAAGTTATTTTACGTCAAAATAACATTTTAAAACTGTAGATAATGTTATGCCATAGTAAGGAGCCGTAGAGAAACGTTATATGACGTTATATAACGTTATAAAATGTTGTATATCATTCATTATTTACTGGAATATATTATGTCAGCTTACCAGAATCTTTGTCCCTCAAAGTCTGTCTCTCTATCTAATATGGCTGTAGTTTGTAGTTTTTATTTGACCATACTATCAAATAGGGTCAGCTCACATTTGGAGAGGTCTTGTACTGATGTAGCCACCCCTCCCCGGCAGCCTATCTAAGCAGAATACCCCATATCAGAGCTTATTAAGACATTGTTCAGTAAATAGGCTGCTTTTAATTTATAAGGAGAAAGCACTAGGTCGACAACTGACGGACACCATAGGGTATACACAGGAAGAACGTGCTTCCCACCACTCTCACTGTTCCTTTACAATTCATTTGTCGTCTGCTCGCCAAGCCTGGATTGTCACTCCCTTGATGTGTTTACCAAATATCGCAGATATAGCAGCAGGCCATGGGTATTTTTCATTTGCGAACTGGGTTAGTACAGGGCCCGACTAAGGAGCCCCTAAGGAGACGTGTATGTTGGTTTAACGCAATTGGCTTTACGTGAGGCCTAAGAATAGAACCTTGCCCTTGGCTGCAGCACATTATGCCGTAGTGTCACGTCCTTGGGGTATTACATTGCCTGACCATGTGAAATGAAAAAGATGTTTACATGTATGTGAGTACTGTTTATGTGTATAGTATGCAATAAGACTAAAATAAATTAAATTTTACAACCTGTATCTTACTCCTATAATTCCCCTTACTTACAAAGCATGCCTCCCTTTGCCAGAGCCTTGGCAACAGATGCATCAAAACATGAAAAAGGGATGTCTCATATATCTGTCTGTGTCCCCTCCTCATCCTTTCTGACTAATGTTCTTATGACATTTCCTTCGTTTATTTACACTGACAAGATAACTGACTTTACCACACATTAATTTTCACCCTTTTTCACTTTTTATATTCAGTGCCGGGATTCAGTGGATCAACTATGTAAAATTATGACATAAATAATGGTATTGCTGCCAGGAACACTAACTATTATATCCTTATACGTATAGGTATGGTCTGATTCAGATGGTGATATAGAGAATTGTGATATGCAGGTCCCAGACATATACCCCTTTCTATAATAGCAATGTATGAATCATTATTATGAGAATATAATCGGCACGCATACTTTTCAGTGTGTTTCCTGTTCAAGTTTAGGGAAATAGTATAGGGGGTCCATGTTGTTTGTGTCCTAGGCACTGCATTTACATTTCTTAAACATGAAAGGACCCGCTAAATACATAGGCGGCGGGAGGCGGCGGAACAGGGGGGATCTCAAGGTAAAATTGCTAAAATTATTCTTGGGAGACAAGCTCATATTTCCTCACAACACACCTGAGAGCCCGAATTGTAACTCCCCCATCAAGACCTTTAGTAGAACTTTGCCCCCTCCCCTAACTTTAGCCACCGTCTGTCGCCCTTGGGATCATGGGGGCATTAGGGTACCTTATGCTCATTTTCTTTTATATAAGGCGCTCGACCTAAAATAGTAGATTACAATTGTGTATACCGTCGTTGATGGACGCAATAAGGCAATGGAGAAAATATTCAAACTTCAATGGTTAATAAAACACATATATAATATATATGTCATGCGCTGGGAAAATGGACCTTATTTATACCCTGCACTAAGGGCCTTTTTCGCAGATCATGTCACAATTATATTGCTCACCTCGGCTTCCCTGAAGGCACCCAGGGTGTCGGTGGCCCCTCCGGTGTAGCGTATCCGGGTGAGCTCGGACTGCAGCAGGGTGCACTTATTGTGCTGCTCACCGTGTGGCGAGCTGCTCAGGTGGTCTACATGCCGCACCACGCGGTCCTGGGACGAGAAGGTCACCAGGGCCACGCGCGTCCGGAGCTCGTCCACCGTGAAGTCAATCAGCAGCTTACTCACAAACTTGAGCTCATTGTCGAAATTAGTGCGGCCAATGGTGGAAGAGCTATCCACCAGGAAGACCAGCTCGAGCTTCTGCTCAGGCATGCTCCGCAGGGCATCGACCCGCTCCCGGAGCACCTGGCCGTATTTCTCCACTTTGTGCTTGTTGCGCTTGGGTGGGGTTGGTGTGGGCTCACCGTAGACGCGGTAGGATGCTGCCGATTTGTAATCCCCGTCCTGCTGGGTTTGGCTGTCGTTACCATGAGCTGCTCGCCGTCCCAGTAACCATGAACCCTGCCTCTCACCTAGAGCGTCCAGCAGGCCCTCTGTCACCCCATAGTGCTCTATGAATGTTCTCACCGCAGCTGACACGTCGGCCCCACCCAGGGTCACATTGTGGCCCTCCTCCTGTAGCACTGACCACCAGTACTGTACCTGGTCCTCACTGATGTTCTGTCTGAAGGCCAGCCACTCCTCATAGAGGTTACCATAGTCCCAGCGGCTCAGGGATGGGCGCACTAAACCATCATTAATGTACTCTGCACTATCGCCGTCTTGGCCAGTGCTAGTAGTCCGTGCATGAGTAGTATGACTGTGTAAACTCCCATTGGTATGTTGTGCTTCACCTAGATAGTCCTGAGCAGCTCTTGTATCATGTGAGCTGCTCGAGGTGGAGCAATTCACCATTAAAGTCATTAGAAATATAACAGTTAACTGTTGGTAATGGTGGACGGCCATCGTCGTTGCATGTACACTCCTTGAGGTTGTCCTCATTGCACGACCAAATCAGCCACATCCCTGTCGCCGAGTGGCTCACGGAGAGAACGGCTGAGAGGATGTGAGTTGCTCACCACGTCCGATGTGGGAGTGACCGCCCTGTCTGAGTTGCTCACGCCCTGTGCCAGGCTTCGACTGGTCCCTGACCTATACTGCCACAGGCCTGTCTGTGTGTTTATAGCTCATACATCGCCATGTCCCTCACGCCTTGACTTTTAATAGACAATATACACAACTGTAGCCGATATAAAGTTCACATGCTGTGTGAAACTGCTATGTGCGTCCACAAAACCACATTTGTACCAGGCGACCAGCGTGTTTGACCTTAAAGGGAACTTGCCAAAAGACCAGGCTCACCGTGCGGATACTCGTCTACGTCTGAAAAGAATAGAAAATAAAGGAATGAATATACCATTGTCACATAATGCAGCATGGGGATTCTTCTAAATCCCGCCTACCTTCCCTAGATATCCTTCAGTATACAATGCACAAAACCTTAACAGAAGGACCTGTAGTCTACAGATGGGGATGCTACCTCCTATAGCAGATGGTAGGGCCATTTGTAAGTTGAGATAGAATGAAAGCCGCCAACCAGACGTATTTAGTGCGCCCCCATGGTCGGGAGGTGCCACCAGTTACGGTCTTGGTGAAATCAGTTCACAGCGTAGGGTGCTATACTGAGCAGAGCCTACATAAAGTCATTGTCATAAATCGGTACTCACATGGTGAAAGGGAAAGCCAGAGATGTCAACTTACTGAAACATTGGATCAATTTTAAGCAGGCGCGGACAGGGACGAGTTGATCGGATGAGTGAAGGCGGTCTAATGGGTGCCAAAAGAGACACAGAGGTCTTAATTTAAAGGGGTGTCAATGTGTTGGGAGCGGTTGTATTCAACAAGGGATTTAGGTGGATTTAGGGGATTAAACCACAAATTCCGATTGTTGGGAGAGTGTGGTGCTTTCTAAACAATTTATACTGTTTCAATATAAAAAAATGTAATGTGTAAAGAAAAAAGGTTTTTGATCTTAGACGGGTCTTACTTAGGCCACACAGGAGTTAATGTAGCAGGAGCAGTAGAATGCACTGTAATTTTACAGTATATAATAGTACAGCATTAGTGTGCATAGGCAGTAGAATCTACTGTTGGTTTACAGAATAACATGCTTTACATAATTACAGAAATTCTTACGTCGACTATTTTCAGTGCACCTATCTTATGGAAAAAGCTATTAGGGATGATTATGTGGATATATTGAGGAGGACTGCCTTTAAGGGATACTACATTTTATTTTGCTGAAGGGTAGTCCACTAGGTAAATGCAATGGGAGGTGTGTGTGTGTGTGTGTACATTATACATACATGTAAGGGCATGGCCTGGAGCTATTATATTATAAAGAAACCCTAAACCTTATACCTTGATATGAAACCCAACCCATCGATCCAGATGCCCCCAGCAGCTCTCCGTCATGTTTTGGCCACCAACAAACATCTTTTTCCCAGCCCTGGAGCAGTATTTTAATGCCTTCTGTTGTGACGGCTCACCTACAACTGACCTCTAAATGTGGGTGGCAAACTCAGACCACTTGCCTGACCTCTATCTCCAACCTGTTATCTGGACGACTATACTGAACTGTGACTGTCTGACGGTGTAATGGCATCCTGACAACCTTCAGAGGGATTTATTGAGAGCGGTTGGGAGTCAAGGTGGGTGAAAGCCTTCCCCAGATGGCGACGGTTACACTGTTGCATACCTATATACCCAGCACTCCCTCTACTGAATGTGAAAGAGAACTAACGTCACGCCACCCCACCATCTTGACGTCACGCCACCACCTTGACGCCTCTTAACAGGAACCTCCATGGGAGGCAACCGTTTGAGGAGACCCAACTCTCCAAACAGTTAAGCTGCATACCTTGTAAACAGTTATCTGCTTGGAGAATGGGATACCATAGGTGTCAAAAAGGTCACATGATATATTGGTTGGTTGTACTTGAACCTTGGTGACCTCATAGTACGTTTAAGGCACCCTGGTGACCCCATAGAGATCGCCATATGGAGCTATATGGTTATAATCCTGTATTATCCCTCCCCTTTGTCATGCATGGGAATAAGGATATATCCGACCATATTTCAAGATATACTGCAAGAAACATGTGAGGACGCCTCCTCTCTGAATCTGAACACTGGAGTCTGTATACCCAAGGTGTGGCGTATAAAGGCTGTATGCCCACGTGTGGGCATATGGCTGTATGCACACTGGTTACAGTGGCGCCCCATTAGCTGCCTCCCGAGGAACTAGGTCACATATTTAAGTTCCCAGTTCCCAGGGGGGGGGGGGGGGGTGTGAGGCCCCTATCTTACAAACGGCCCCTATCTCACAAACTAATCCATTTTGCTAGATAGGGACCATATCAGGCCCCTATCTGGTAAAAAGCCCCTACCTTACAAAACCATTTAACAGATAGGGCCTACTTCAGGCCCCTAAGTGGCAAATACTTTTTTTAAGTCCATAAATCACAAATTCTCTGGTATTTGACCGACAGCAGTTATTAAGGTAAGAATTGGCATTTGTATTAAGGGAAATTGTAGCTAATTAGCCAGGATAATCAACTAATTAGGTCATCCATCCTTCATTGCAAATTAAGGATTTTCCTGCCTTTCAAATGCAGCAAATAATTACGTAACGCTGTTGATAATTGAAGGATTGAGTAAGTAGGTCATCAAGCAATAATTAGGTCACTGGTAGCTAATTTAAGAGGGCTTTATAGACCTTCCAAATCTATTTCATAGTGATGTGACCATCTGATGATGAATTGATTAGGTAATTAGATCATCAATCAATAATTAGGTCAGTCATATATTATTGCCAATCAAAAACCGTTTTTTAGTGCAAAAGCGCTTTTTGAGGTGAGAACTATGAATGAGGCAGATTTTTGTCCACCGTTGACAGTTTTCATGAGGAACTGTCAACAACAGGAATACACTGTCAATAAAAGAAATATTTTCCACTATTGACATTTCAATCTGTCAATAGCGTGTTGATGGAGTACACTGTTCGTAATATAAATAGCATAATATATTTCAACACTCCATGAGCAGTTAGAGGCTTGAAACAAGTCTAGGATATGGCAAAGACTATAGATGCTTGTACCAAAATAGGGCACTCTGTGATTTACTATGACAGATAGTTCCTGACCCTTGAAGGGCCCCAGAGTGATTGTAGTGATCATCCATGAATGGATGCATGAATGCCTGCCAACAGATTGATAGACTGATGGTGAATGGACATGATGGGTGATGAATGCAGGTTACCTGATGAGTTACTCACTAGTTCTACACCCATGCATTCTGAAGGAGCACAGCACTTTAATGTATCATGCATCCCTTAAAGGGTTAAGGGGTATTAAATGCCCGCAATGACTATACCACAGAAGACCACAGGGCACCTGTTGACATGAGATTGACATGGAACACATGTATGCTGTATGGTTAAGGGAGTGGTAATTTGTAAACAACAGGGGTTGGAATTCTTTACTGGGGGGGGGGGGGGGACTGGAACATTTCCAACCCTTTTCAGCCCAAGTGGGAAGGAGGGGACTGGAAAAATCTCGCTGTTTTTTAAGAACCCCCTCCCCTCTTTAAGAAAAATGACCATGCCGTGACCTGTGTCCCTACACTTATAGATATTCACATGTATTCCCAGCTAACAAAATCTTTTTATATTACGTCAAAATAGCATATCAAAACTTTATATAACGTTATGCCATACTAAGGAGCCTTAGAGAAACATTACATTACATTATATAATGTTATAAAATATAAAATGTTGTATAACGTTTTCTGTTTACTGGGTTACAGTCAACTCCCTCCTTACGGCCACCCCCCCCCCCCCCCCAGCCTGCTAGACTATGTTACTAGAACCCAACCCTTTTCTTTTGGCCTACTTCAACTTTGATTTCAAAAAGCATTTTACTGATCTGCTGAAGAGAAACTGATTTTGAGGGCTACTGCATTCTAGTTCACATATATGATGTTACTTTGATTTTGATATAGTGCTAGCCTACCATTTGTAAGATAGGGATTTTGTGAGATAAGGACTTTTTGTGACATAGGGGCCTGGCCTGGCCCTATCTTACAAAGTGCCCCTATCTTACAAATTTATGTAAGATAGGGGCTGTTTGAGAGTGGCCCCTATCTGACAAAAATTTGTGAGATAGGGGCTCTTTGCAAGAAAGGGGCTTCAGGTGGTCCCTATCTCACAAACGGCCCCTATCTTACAAAACTTTGTGGGATAGGGGCCGTTTGTGAGATAGGGGCCTCACAGGGGTCCCTATAATTATGATCCATAGTGCAAAATTAAACTATGACTATGTGCATACACAACAACCAAGGAAAGGACCATTTTGGGGGAAATGAGTCCCAATGGTCCCAAAAAAAGTTACCAAATAAAGGTTAAAATAAATGCCCGGGGTTAAATGCAGTTTTGCCCAGCATTCAAAGTTCCCAACATTGTCAGTAAGACTTGTTTATTGCAACATCTTTTGGTAATGATCAAGGAGCTACTTTCACGAGGGATGGCTAGGTATAATAAAGCCAAAACCTCACTCAAATGCATCTAGACATCTGTATGCCTTTTGTGTATGCCTATGTGTATGGAGCCCATACATATAGGCATACACTCAAGGCATACAGAGTCCAGACGCATTATCGTGCAGTTTTGGTTTATTATTGGATTTGCCAGAAATATAGTGGAGAATAACCAGGCAAATAGAGGATATGATAGGATAAATGTTATTATCCTTCTTGATACCTCACAGACATACAATGCTATTTTATTCTCCTCAATTATCATTAGAATGACTCCCAAGCGTTTTAAGCCGTCATCCTGTATTCCGTGAGTTGCTTAGGGCTGCTCATGCAGTTGCTCGTAGTAGCATTCAGGGCGAGTGCTTGATTAGGTCCATGTTGTTTCTGGGAAGGCGTTACCTAATGGAACATTTCTTATACTAAGACCCCTAATTGTATGTACACATGCACTAGCTATCTCAATATGGATCTCTCACAGCGTCTAAACACGCTAATAATAAACCTTGGGCCACAACGTGGCTATAAAAAGGGCATAATCCTTGGACAGTGTTCATCTTTCTTAACACCCTTCTCAAGATTATATTTATAACAGAAACAAAAAAAACACAGTACAGAGAAGACATTGAATTAATTAATAATTGGTTATATTATGTTGATGTCCCTAGATGGACATTATTATGCCTACTCGTGAAGACGGTATGTAAACCTGATTTTCATATTAGTCACAGCTCGCATAGATATATTAGGGCCAATGTAAAAAGGTATGATACACTGCAGTTATTCCCGTATGACAACAAATGAAAAAAAAATCACGTTGGAGAAAACAAAAGAGTACCGAAATGGATACATTAAAGATGAACTTCAGAAAAATAAAACACACCCAAAAAAAGATGGATGTGGTCCAATGTCGATACTTTAATTCTCAGGAAGACGGAAGTGACTGATGTCCTCTTTACACAAAACGTCGCGACCTGCCCGACATCTACACCCGTCTGTGGCAGGATTCAAGGGAGAGTCGAGCTGCTCACCCTCTGGTGGGCGAGCAACTCAGAGAGCAGATAGGAATCAGAACCCTCTAGTGACAAGCACCACTTAATGCCCCCTCCGCCAGCATTGTCCTATAGGAACAAGGATCCAGCACAGTGCCAGTGTTCCCCAGTGAAGATGCTCGCGGGAAAAAGTCACTGCTCGGCCACGGTGGTGGTTTATATTGGGAATAAATATACAATCTGACTGTGGGGACCCACCATGGGTAGGCTGAAGGTGACTGACAGCCGACACTGGGCCCCGGAAACAGGGGACTAGTGAGATATCGAGACCCTCCCCTACTGACCTCAAGGCCTAGTGTGAATGGTGACAACATGAGAACATGCACCTAATGGTATGAACACTGTGTATTGATTCTATGAAAGAGAAATCAGCGATACGTATCTTTTAAAAACAACAACATTGCAGTTTGAAACAGAATGGGTAGTCATTATAGTATTTATGCAGCCTTTCCCGAAAATGACACTGGGATCAATAGAGTGTAGCTGTTGGCTATTCTAAGATAGACATCTGCTATGAAAAACTCCAGATTCGAAAATAGGTTGTTCAGAAATTACACTTTATTCATTCTGACATACGGCTCGTAATCATACAGACGGATAGCAATAATCAAATAGGCTTCTGAACACCAGTGGTCATATGAACATACAGGAGGTATACGCTCACGGTCTAGTACATAATTCCCGAGTTCCAAGGCTCTCTTCCATCTTGGTTAACTCCACTTGGATCAGACTCCCCCAGAGGGAGTTCTGTACCCGGAGTTGTACACCAGTGCGTCTATCTCCTCTAGTTCCCCCAGAGGGTGGAACAGAGAAAGACGCAGGGTGACCAAGGTGGAAGCAGCGACAGGACTAGGCCTAAAAGGTACAACAGAGTTCGGGGAAGCTCTGTTGTGGAGCAGCCAAGCTGGCCGAAGTGCGCAGCAAGACTGGGTCCTCGATTAGCAGAACCCCAGGTCTTATGTACTGGTCGTTATGTAATTCTCTCCATTACTCGTAAACACTTGAGTTCCCGAGGAACTCCGGGTAACCACGCGCCGGTGCATCCGAGCCGACACCGTACCCGAGATATGTCGGGTGACACGTGGCGGTCACGGCTCAATGCACATAACCAGGCCGCGCTCCACCATTCCTCAGGTGGGCTTATATAACCTTATACTCGGCAGTAGACAGGAGTGCGGCCTGGATACACGACAACACATATACCAAATATAACTCCAACTGGTTCCATAGAAATAGTACAGCGGCGACCCACTACAAGAGCAATAATCATGGACGGAACGGTTGTTTGCTGAGTTCCATGTTAGGTGTTGTCCAATAATGTATGTTAGGCTAATCAAATGACTACCAATGTTAACAACACAATACCACGAATTAAGAATACACTGTAACAGGGAATCTGAATTACCTAGAACCCTTTGCCTAGCAAACTTAATTGCCATCTAAAAAGCGAACATGAAAGGTGGATGCTCAAAGGGGATATGCTAGTACATGTAACGCATATAATTGCTGTGAGAATCAGCCTGTGTGCCACTGATATTTTTTTGTATAGTCTAGACAAGTAACTAGTATACTGCCAAGACTAGACAGCCACCCATAAACTAGAGCCTGGTCACATCACTATAGCACTCAGCGCATGTTATCACTTCACTTACCTGTTCCACCATTGACAAAACTACCCGAAGTGTCTCCACGTGGCCACGTTGTCTGCCTAGCTTAGTAACCGGTGTAAACTTGCACTTACTTCTTTGGGGTTTCCTTCCACTCTCCCCTGGCACTATAATATACCTGGTACTGTAACCTGTATCTTGGACAGAGGGTTGATGCACCCTGGGCCCCCTGTGAGAGAGTAGGCCCACGTGTGGAGCAGGCAAGCAGACACTGGAGGTTTCCAACTATGTTATCTTAGAGTCTGAGTTGCCGTCTGAGAGGGTGAGCAACTCAGCAGAATTTCAGAAAGAGCAGATCTCATTTTACCAGCTCACCCCCAGCAAACTGAGTTGCTCCTTCAGGTGTTGGAGTCTGGGCAGGTGATTTGTCGGTGATGTCGGGTACCCAGCAGGTAGTATGCAGACCCCACAGAAGGATACTGGCACCAGACTCAGAGAAAAGCAACACCATAATGCCTGGGCGGATGGTGAGAAATGGGTGTGGAGTCTAGATGATGGTGTTTTCTTATTAAAAAAAATAAACAGACAAAGAAGCTCGTATATACATCCGGAACATAGGTCTATAATGCACAATGTCATAAAGACAGAGAGTTCGCTACAATACAATGATGTACTGAAGGGGATGTGTCATTGTGTCATTGTATATGCCTACTGTTTGGGGTAGAACTCATTAGAGGGGGTGAGGTGGACTCCAATAAAGTAGTCAGTTAGAAATGCAAACACCGAACCCTTTTACCATTCACCTTCAATATACCTATTCAGTCGACCTTGCTACATGTGCTATTAGCCTGATTGAAATGGCTTGCTTGCTGAATGTCTGTGGTGGTACTTGCTTAATTGGCTCTATCTACTAAACACATCGGCCTGGCATTATATATACATACCAAGGGATATAAGATTATAATGACCAAAAACCTGATATAATACATGTATGATCATAATATTATACACAACTATAGGAAATGGAACGCCCCTTATGCGGCTCTATATCATAGGCAACTTGGTCTTACATGCATCATCATGCATACTTCGGATTTTCCCATATACAGGGCAGTAGGGGAGATGTAATAACATTTATATGAAAGGTCCGCGAAAGTCACATTATATATATATATATATATATATATATATATATATATATATATATATATATATATATATATATATATATATATATATATATATATATATATATATGCAACCTTGATGATACAGGCAGTATCCATGGTTACTGCAAATCCACGGATGCATGCTGTATTTCTAGCAGTGGCAATACATTTTTTGTCGTGCATGCGACATCAACCAGATAGCGTTGTATTGCGGAAGGAAACTTGTGTAAGGCACCGAGACCTGTCAACGACAGAAGTGTATGTATAATGTTAATACTATCCAGACGTGAAGTGTACTTGATGTGAGGCTCATTCAGGATACTCCTGGAGCAAGAAGCACGTGGGTATCTGTAGCTGATGTCTATTATCTGTACGTGAAGTAGTGCCATTATGGGGTGATATATTATATCTGGTCCATTCTCACCAAAATGGATCACATGATGGCAGAAATTGTCTTGTATGTTAAACAATAAATGTAGTGCAGACATCACAAAAATAAATTTTCATGCATATTTGTACAGAGTTGAAATGGCCACACCATAAGACTTTATAGTAAGGAGTTAGTTACTTTTAAACCATAGTGAAAAAAATGTTGTTCCTCATATGTATTGAATATACCTACCTACGGGTATAACTACCCAGTCAGCATTGGTCCCTGGGGCCCATATGTGTTTTACTTGGGCCAGCTGGGCTTGCCCATTATCTGGGTTATGGTCCTTTTTGTCCAGGGCTACCAATGGGAGCCCAGATGTGTCAGCCCACAAAAACTTTTTTTCCCATAAATATATTGTAAATATTTCGAAACATACTGGCATCTGATTTCCATCCAGAAATTAATATTTATTGTACATTGTTATAGTGTGTGATAAAATCTGGGCTAGGGCTGGGTACTTTGAATCTGGGTTAACCCATCTGGGTCCAAAACCCAGGGTGGGTAAATCAAATTATTTGATCAAATATTTAGAAATGTGCAGCTTGGTAGTTTTTGAATCATCGTGAGCAGGTAGGCCACATCATTAGATAGACCACAGTCTTAAAAGAAGTCCCTCCGAATATGATAAATCATGGTGTTATGGCTCAGTCTCATGAGTTTGTAACATTTCAAACGTCTTTGACCGGTGCCGTCTTTGACCGGAGCCGTCTTTGACCGGAGCCGTCTTTGACCGGGTATGTGATTAAAATGAAGAAAAAAGTAGTGTATAGTAAAGAAATGGGTAAATATTTTGTAAAATATGTTATAACACATCATTTCGAGGCATTATCTAAAATTGATATATTTCTTATATTTATGTTACTGGCTCAGTCTCATGAGTTTGTAACAGTTAAAACGTCTTTGACCGGCGTCGTCTTTGACCTGTGACGTCTTTGACCTGCTGAAGAAAAAAAGCCCAAAAGGAACCCTTAATATGTGCATTAAAATATATTTTTTTAATTGGGTAAAACAACCATAGACTGTTTATTACATGAAGAAGTTGAAGCTTAAATTTCTTTACTATATACTACTTTTTTCTTCATTTTAATCACATACCCGGTCAAAGACGCCACCGGTCAAAGACGCCACCGGTCAAAGACGCCACCGGTCAAAGACGTTTGAAATGTTACAAACTCATGAGACTGAGCCTTATAGTTAGTACTCAACGTAGAGGTTGATGTATAGATGACATACAATACTCAACCATGAAATACTAATCATGAAGTCTTATAGAGGAAAGGGGGAAATATTATCATCATCTTTCAATATGTGCTTCAACAAACGAGGGACAAATACTTTGGAGCGTTTTACATCTCTTAGAAAACTGTCAATAATTTAATATAAAACATGTTGTGTATGGATCTCATTACCATGAAGAGGTTCCAACACGATGCATAGGTTCGATCACTCTGTGTAGGCCTAGGCTCATTGGTCATATCTTTTCCAGTGTGTTTAACGCACTTTTGACAGATACGGACATATTAATGGCTTCAATTTAAAAAATCCTATAATTATGTGAATAGACAGTTTGGTGATAGATCTATGCAAAATAGATCATTATGTTAGCCAGAACCTCGTTTGAAAGTTTGTTATGCTCCAATCACTGTGCATTGGTTTTGTGCGAAAGTCCAATTTCATATGGGCCACAAAATGTCAATTTAGAAAATAGTTTTCCCAATTATGACAGATTACTCATTAACTCTTGTCCAATACCTTTATGCTATCAAAACAATGGAGCAGTAAAGTCAATCAAAAATCGTCTCCTTCTCGAGAACCGAGGATCTATTTTCATGAGAGTTGACGATCTACTTTGTGCATTTCTAGTATTGTTTATTTTTCTTTCCATGGATGAGGGTCGCTGCAAAGTATCGAACAGTACGAGGAATAGTGTACATTACTCCGACCAAGTACCCTGGATTACATTAATTCAATTTGGAAGCATAATGTATAAAGATAAGTAACACGGCATCAAGGGATGATAATTTAATGTAATACAGCACAAAAAGTGTAGATATGATATGTAAGTCTAAAATGAAATATATTCAAGTCAGAGCTATGTTAGCTAAGTTAGCGCGTACGTCCATACACCTTACTTTCAATTGGTTTACACCTAAGTGTACACCAATTATTGGTTTACGCCTGACGTCTAAGTACACTTCTGTCATGTGGTGTAAGCGTGAATGACATAGTATACATTGTGTGACAATTATGTATACAAAGGTTCATATTACATGACTGTAGACATGAGACAGTTAGACCGATCAAATTCTCCCTGAAAGAATGCTTCTGCATTTATCTCCACATACAAGGAGAACACCTCTTGGACATAATGTGCATCTCAGCCTGTCTGAGCATCAAGGCTATTTCACGACATACTCTTGGAGATTTCAGCAATGGCACGTCGTACCAGCGGAAACTGCTTCAGGTAACTAGCAGCCTCGGCTACTGTACAGGAGGCCAGACCAAGTACCAGCGCCGTGGGCACTACCTGGAGGAAGGACAGGAACATGACATTATAGAATAGTGTGATATGATTCATGTCTGGTTACCTATTTTCTAGTATATTTCTATTTTTATTTCGAAATCTACACACGCTTAAATACTGCTCTGCAGATGTCGTACCTCGTGTCGTACCTCAAGATATAATATTATTACTTTTGTGGTTTATCAGAGATAAATACAACAACAACTAGAAGTCCAACAGGTGCTATTGAGATGGCGTTCTTTTATTTGGTGTAAATAACGTATGAACCTACAGTTTCGACCAAATGACGGTCTTCATCAGGGATACATTATTACATGATATAGTAATAGGGATAATGCTACATCTGAATCCTTAAATGCTGACCTTTGTCCTCTTGGCTGAGACCTCTAGGTGCCTGCTGATTGAGCTCTCAGGTGCAGGTGAATCGGACAGGTAGATAGACCTCAGCAGGAGGTGGTGGGCAATGTCTCTCTCGCATCCAACCAACATCTAGAGAATGATAGAGGCATCAAGATGTTTAAAGGCCCAGCGCCCCTATATATAGAGCTGAGTACCTGTCCCAACTACACTCTGACTGTTACTGGACGTGCAGTAAGATCTGCGGGTTTAAGACTAGTACTATATTGAACTGTGTAGAGAAGCATCAGCAGCCAAATATGGATGTTTATCTATGGAACAGATTCAAGAAGTCTAATCTAAAAATCTATAACAATGACCAAATAATAGTCTTCTTTATTTCATGATGTCTAACTATATAAAGGTTTACCTGAATGATTCTTACAGCTCGGTGGAACAGTTTGTTATTACTGAAATAAGAATAACACCTTTATTTACAGATTTTATCAAAATGAATATCTATGAAGGTCCAACATTCTGATACTTTCGTTCTATGGATTTATTATATTATGTACTTTATTATCCTCCAAAAAGATACGAGCCTGGTACCCAAGAGGGCTGTAAAGGGTCACGGCTGTTTTCTTTCTAGTTGTGTTTATTTCTCCACGTCACCCTGTGTGGTATATTGTCCATTTAGGAAGTTAAGATTGACCAGCAGGTGCACCAGAATTGTCTGCACTCCCCATGGTTCGCTTAATCCGTTTACATTTGGAACTTCATTTATCCCAAACGGACATAGCACAATGGATTAGGGTGCGGTCATTATTGACCAGCAGGGAAGTTGGTGTCTTTCTTAGAAAAAAGTCCGCACATTACTATAGTTCAAAGAGGAAAATTAAGATCCACCAACCCCCCCCCCCCCCCCCCCCCCGTTTGGGGAGGGGGCCTAGATAGGAGGGTACAGTTCCAGTAGATTTTGCTGTAAATTTACAGCAACTCAGTTGTTGTAATCAAACAGAAGAATGTGCTGTATACAGTATATTCTTCTGTTCAATTACAGCAAAATCTATTGGAACCAAAACTACCAGCACACTCTGCGGTAAATTTATAGTATTCTGCATGCTGCAACTTAACAGCAGAAAGTACTGTAAACGCCATGAGTTGCGTTCTTTGTAATAAGTATTGTTACTATCAATTGACCTCAATTGATAGACAGGGAGATAACCTTCCTGCATTATTTCAGTTGCATTTATAGGATAATACACATGACACAATGCAATGGTTTTAAACTGTGTGTGATACCAGCAATACATAGTCTTGACAGTTAAGGATTTATTTTCCCACAGATGTGGTGTCTACCATACACTTTCTCTGATATTTGCATTATTTGACACATTTCTGCAAGTTGAAATACTTAGCTTGTTGAAGTTTTTCTCACATATTGGTATTTTTCCATGAGTTGACACACAGGGGGCTTTTCTTCCATAAAAAGAATTCAGTGTGTACAACAAGTGTTACACCAAATTATATAATGATGCCATCATGTAGCAGAAATCTACAGATCATGTGCTGTAAATTTACAGCAACATTGCTGTAAATCCGATTTACAGCACAGAAATCAGTAAATATACGGCTAATAGTCCTGTATTTCCGACTACAGCAAAATGTTCTGTAAATTTACAGTATATCGTGCTGTTAATTAACTGTTAATATTTACAGTGCACGTCACACCAGACTATAATTGGCCGAGTTGAAGATATTGGAATGTTTACCTGACGTTGACATCAACCATCAGGTTCTGAAAGACCTTGCCAATCCTGACGTGAGCTCCGGTGCTGAGAGCGTTACAGAACCATTTGGCAGTTACTTCCACCACCGATGTCTTCATACTGTCTATGTACCGGGCTGACAGGCCAGTGAAGCATGACGTTATGTCTGCTTGGAGATGCCCATTGAACAATGATGTCACATCATCACTTAGTGCCTGAAGAGTAGGTAGCAATATTGTATACGTGGGTGCTGTATAATGATACGTCTTTATTTTGAATGCCAACACTGGGTAGCTACAATTTTGTATTAATGTTTTCTTTAACCACAGCGGAGGGGTAAGACAAAGGTAACAAAGGAGTCCACACCTTGGTTATTTCACATACCCTCACACAACATTACAGCTGTCGTTTATACCAACGATGGAGGGCTAAGACAAACCAGTTCACACCTTGGTTATTTCTACTTAACCCACGGTGGAGGGCTAATACAATGGGTTTCACACCTTGGTTATTTACATATAACCAAAGGTTAAGTCAGATACCCTCCTCGTAACTGAGTTATGTAATAATAACAATGGTAAAGTGAGTGGTGGCCTGTGAGGCCACCAGTCAGTTTGTCATTGTTATTTTGACATACACTCAGTTACTCGTAGGGTATCTAATACAAGGGTGCCAGCCAGTTAAATGTGGTTATTTTTACTTTAATACCCTCTCATAACCATAGTATATTACATAATGAGTCACCTACCCTAAAAAAAAAACGGTTTCCAAACATTTGGAATCGTTTGGAAAACGTTCCTTGTTAGCTGGATAGTGCTTTAAATTACTTATATTGGTCATGGCCTACGTTATAAATCTGACCTTGTTGATGGACGTGTGGATGTTGAACACAATGGCCCGACATTTGAACCCCTCCAGGGTTGGGACAAAGCTGATGTCTCCATCTAGATAACAGATTTAGATGACAGTTATGAATGCAAAATAGGTCGCCATTCATTCTAAGGATATCGAGTGTGATACATATAATATAGATATAGATAAGCACTGGCACATTGTACAGTGTTATAGGAACAGGGAGGCTGAGCCCGGGGGCTGCGCACTGCATAGACCTGCCCATCTATATGAGTATATTAGCATACAAAGATCGATGCTGAAAGTTGTATGGGGTGGATACAGCTCACCTCCCTCTACCCCCCCCCCCTCCCCAAATAAGACAATCCTACCACAACCCCATGGATTACAATAAAATGTTGCAATATCTCCCTACCCCTTGATAAGACAACCACCAGGTCGTAGGGCGTAGTCTGCGGCAGTATTGATGATGTAAAATACTCAACATCAATAGGAAACTGTAAAGGAAGTAGAGACTGCTGAAATATTCATGATCCAAAAAGGTATTAGCGATGAAACTATAGCTATTTTTTGACTGAGCCAACTGTCTCCGATCCACGCTCATTTACATTTACTGACATCGAATCGGAGCAATGTTTCAACAGGAAAAACAAGTCTTGAATCAAATCAATGCTTATGCTTTTCTCAGTATACCTCATATTGTTTGTCTAGATAGAGATAATTGGTGACCAAAGAGGTACAGCTATCCCTAATGTCTTACTTACATCATTACTCATATCTCCATCTGTGTTTCTCAAACTAGGGAAACCTCCTTCTATGAAGCCTCGAACATCTTCAAATGCTACAAAGAAAGCCGATGGTAATTCTATACGTGATAAAAACATACACGGCCATGCTCCTACTCATTAGACTAACATGATTGTTATAAGCTGTCTAAGGGGACCACTAACGACCCTTTTTGCAGATCTTTTTTTTTATCATAGCTCCCATACGTGCAAGTCCATAGAGTTATCCAATTATACTAATGGTTGTAGAATACTGTAGGTATGGCCATTATAAGAATCATGTACAGATACATCGAACTATAATGTGGTGTAGGGGCCTAACTTACACGACCCGTAGGTAGGTGGACATTCAGATGCGTCTATCATTCCAACAAGACCAAGCGTTCTATCTCCAAGGTAATAGACATGTCCACCATGTTCAAGACTGCAAATGTTTAGATAGAACCCATGTACCCATGGATGAAGATAGTCGTGGTAATACATACTCGTTGGGTAAAACATTTACCAATCATTGTGTATGTAGAAAGCAAAATCATGATTCGCAGCTCAGGTACCGAGCTATACTAGTTTTCCGAATTTGGAAAAAAGTTCCTAAAAAAGAGTTTCTGTTCTTTACCTGGAAGCGGTCATATCTATCATTTGGCCTATAACCTCGTCATTCCCGTGCCCATGTAGTGCATTGAGGGCAGATCGATAGGCATTGATGACCTTTCTTGTTGAGTCCCTGAAACGCACAGACATCACTAGTTTATACATGATGATAATACAACGTAACTTTTTAGTTATTGAAAAGCTATGTCTGTACAGCACAAATTGTCATAGTACATAGTATATATATATTATGCTCAGGGAGTGGCCATTTTCTAAACAAGAAATGCTGCGTACTGGAAATTTGCCCCTCCCCTGCCCCCACCTCAAAGGAAAGCCCAAAGTCCACGTCAGAAGGGTCGGGTAATAAGTTTGCCTGCCGCACCTGTTCCGCCTGCCATATGTAGCCACAGGCGGCACGGGTGCGGCAGAGAGGCATCAGGATTTAAACTCAGCATAAGGTCCATCATGGACCTTGAGCTGAAGAAAGTTAATAGTAATGACCATTGGGGGGTCCGAGGATGCCAAAAGAGTGGCAAATAGGCCAAGACATGCTCCAGAAAGTATTTTATATTTGGAATGTAAATGAAACATTTTCTATTGAAAATTCTAATCCTATTCTCTAGGGCATTGATTTACTCAACACCAAAAAACAAACCTTGAAAAATCCATCTAAAACCAATTTGCATACAAAAAGACATGTTGTTTTAGCTAATTTATTTATAATCTATCAATCTATTTATCTACAAACTTAAATTCCCGAAATCCCTCTCGGATAGCTGTTTTCGCCTGCCTGTACAACACCTACCCGGTACCCAG
Organism: Harmothoe impar; assembly: GCA_947462335.1. Classification (NCBI taxonomy): domain Eukaryota; kingdom Metazoa; phylum Annelida; class Polychaeta; order Phyllodocida; family Polynoidae; genus Harmothoe; species Harmothoe impar. Next base: position 53,015,312 of record OX381705.1, read on the forward strand.
AAAACAAAAAGCGTTACACAACGTTATATATATAGCGTTTCTCTCTAGCTCCTAATCACGGCAAAACGTTATATTCATAACGTTAAAAGCTTTTTTTTGGCGTAAAATAATGTATTTCTGTTAGCTGGGTAGTATGCTAGCATCACTATTTACACCATGATGAACTTGATGCTTACACTGATGTCATACCAAGAGGTGGAGCCACCTGGTGTGGGCTCCTGAAGATGGTGTCCAGCAGCACTTTCGTGGCAGTACCAGCCTTCATACGACTGGACCCAGTTATCAACTCAGGCTGGAAGGAACACACCATTTTCATATAGTTTTATGTATGCATATCCATTTATCTAATTTATTAGGATACATTCTCCTTAAGTCAATTGATAAACCAATTCCTCAAGAACAAATACTATACATACCATCCAAATCCCATTAATTAAAATCGACCATGGCGTAGGTATATCTAATGTGGGTCGTTTCAAACGACACAAGACATTACAAAATACAATATTTTAGATAGCAAAGTAAATCGCGTTGCTATACCTAAATAATTGTATTGGAATTGTATAGATATCTTATTGCGTATCTCACTAGGTGGTCTTCGAACCTGCAATTTGGAATGACAATAATCATGGCCATGCTAAATATACTACTAAATCGAAAGACACTAGTCAGGAGTGTGAGCCGTCACATCGGACATTTGATTGTTTTATAGAAAGGCCTAAATCCAAACAACAAAATAGATTTAGATAGGTTGCTCTTTATAGCAGCACTTTGGGTAGATATTGTGACATTCATTGCAGTGGTATCAGCCGAGGTAGTGTCATTTGTTTTAAACATGTACCGGGGCCCTCTCCATCAACCATGACATAGATCTGCATAGTACCTACCCCAATGACAGGGTTCAGGATAAAGGCGCGACCTTTTCCAACTTCATCTTCCATGTGTGTGGCCACTGTAATTAAATAGACATAAAGCGCTCTCAATATGGCCATTGACTCAGTAGTTTAGACAGGTATAGGGGTTTTTCCTGGAAAAGGGTATCACCAAGGTTTGCAAACAGAGCACCGCCAGAACTGACAGCACCACAGTAGCTAGTTGTGGTAACAATTTCTATACAGTGTAATGGATATAGGAAATAGGAATCGCTTCAGATAAATATCAGAAGTATCAGTGATTTCTGCAGTCGTAGTTTTGGATTACAGATGTGAGGGATCAACTATTAGTTAATTACCTTCAAGAAAGGTCTTGTTCCATCCTTCAATCGGTAAATTCCTGTCAGAATGATACATCGATACTTTTTAAAATGACTGTTATAGGTATATATATATATATATATATATATATATATATATATATATATATATATATATATATATATATATATATAATATATATATATATATATATATATATATATATATATATATATATATGTGGACAGTCGAGGAAAAAGGGTCCTCCAAGGTAAAAACTCAATAATAAAATTGATGTCATCAGCTTTCCAGTGATATCTTTTATTGTCAGGTACCACCTTTAGTTTTTGAGTACTGGCTCTCTGAATATGTCTGGTGACTGTCCAATCTTAAATGCCATTAATTTCTATCTTACTTTGTTTTAGAGATATTCCTATCTAATTAGCATAATTATGCTAATTACCAAATAGCCAAACTTTTTCAAACATTTTGGTCACAGCTTTTGATCTAAAAATGGTATTTACATTCTGTTTTCAGTATAGAAATCGTTGTGGGGCCTTCTATCAAACAGTTTTTAGAAAAAAAGTTCGATTTAGAATGAAAATCATGTTTCCATGGCAACCAACAAGTGCAAAAGCACCAATTTAGGCCCAAAAACGTTCTTTTCCATTCCAAATATGGAATGTTTTCTCCGTAGATAGAATCTTCTAATGTGGCCTATCATATTCTACATGAAAAAGTAGTATAGATAAGTTTTTGATATATTTTGGTCCTTTTTGGCTATATGGAGCCCCCTGGTGGCCAAAGTTGGTACTAAAAATCCCGCACGGAGGTCCCTTTTCCTTTGTTGATCCACATATATATATATATATATATATATATATATATATATATATATATATATATATATACGAAATGATAGCTCTAAATAAAACTACTACACTTCGTAGCCCAAAGTATATATTATACTGCGCATCTGAATAAAATAATAATAATAATAATAATAATAATAATAATAATAATTATAGTTTTCTCAAATCTATTCATTTTGTACGATGCTCAAAATGACCAAATTTATTCTTTGGCACAGTATGTATCGCACGGATATTTATATATGAATGAAACACTGCAATATTGGTTAGAATATAAAGTGTCCTATCATGAATATCCACTAGGAGGCTGCTTCACCGCAAATGACAAAAAAGGGCGGCCCCTCACAATTGTTTCATGGGTATCACAAATGCCTTTAATATAATGGTGGTTGGTTACCTTCCATGAAATATAGGCAGGGTTCACAAATCATTTTCAGAGATCCACAAAATGTTTTTCTCTGCTGTGAAGCAGCCTCCAGGTCATAATCCATCCCTAGTAGCAAGGCCGCACGGGGCCAATTTGGTTTTAGCTCGGATTGGTTGCTTGAAGTTGGGCAAAACTGAGCTGCGTTTCATGTTGGGCAGATGACTGCACTGAAGTGTGGCCCCAATCGGGCTCCCAGTTTTTGGCTCTGATCAGTTTCAAAGCGGGCTGCTCAATGTGGGCTGAGGTTGGGTTTGAACAGGGCAACTGGTCTAGTAGTTCTGATGATCATTGACACCAGATGTCACTACTAGACAATATCTAGAGTTTTCCAACGAAGCCAGATGAAATTGACATTATACAATAATACAAGAAAATAATGCTAAAGTGATGTAGAATAGGAAACCATAAATAGATTTTCTTACAGTTTGGGAATAAGATTTAGAATAAGATCATAATATTTGAATGATGAAAAGGAGGTTCTCTAAGCAGCTATCCAGTGTAGACACCATGTCTGTCGCTCACATTACAATTTGCTTAACACTAGATTGATATGCTCCATGTAGGTATGAAGGTCAATGTACACCATAGACACTTGCCTATGCTGCATATGGCTTAAAACTGATGATACTTCCATAATTGGATAGGAAGAGTGTGATTATGCCTTAGGGTTAATTAGCAGGGCCCTATAGGATATCTCATTCAACAAATACAAGAAGATATTGGGGAAAAATTGAGTAGATTCTAAAAACATAATTATCAGGTTGTGCTGTGGCACCAAATTGGTCAGCCCGTCCAAAACCCAATCTGAGCCCAAAGTGGGCAGCCCCATCTGGGCCACACTGTGTTTGCTACTAGGGATATTAAGTCACAATGTCATGGTTTATGATGTATTAACTGTCCTGTGATTCAGCTATTTGTGCATCTAGACTAACCACTTACCTGGCCATATTGACAGGGTTGAACCCAATGAGAACTGGTGTAAACCTGTCCGGGTGTCTCATACAGTGGTCTAACTGTCCAGCCACATACGGGGCTGACAGTCCACAGGTGATACCCACGTAAAGCACATGTTTCCGACCCGCAGAAACCTACAAAATAACTCATGGTATTTACTGTAATGTAAAAAAAAAGTAGAATATTCTTCTTCCTCTATTGTCCGGAAATTACATTAAAGTGAGTTTAGATGCTCATGGGAAATGCACAAGTACTATAAACATGAATATATGGCTCTAATGTAATTTACCAAAAAAGAGTAGAATATTCTTCGTCCTTTATTCTCAGGAAATTACATTTAAGTGAGTTTAGATACTCATGGGAAATGCCAAAGTACTATAAACATGAGTATATGGCTCATGAGGGTGACACAAGTCCGATTCTACTCGTCCAGCTTTGCACTTAAATAGTTGGACCTCCATTGGGGGGAGGGGGGGGGGTCACTAAATTCCACTTACACTATCTTCCTACATCTCTTGCTTACTAGATTTGCCCTTTTAAAAAAAGGTTTCTGTGACTAAATTTGAATTAGAGAGAAATTAGTTGAATTAAATATGAGCATAGGCAAAATGTACCGAGAACCCATTCTACAGATCATGTGCATTATATATTAACTTGAATATGTTACAGTACAGGACACTAGTTTTGTTTTTATCTCACACATGCTCGGTTACTTCAGTCTGTAATAATCTATTTACCCTTTTCAACTCTTCCTCGCCTAAAGTAGGGTTATCTTCATAGCCTTCTTGGGAGGTGAAAAGTGCACTAGATAGTGAACAAATAACATACACGAAATAATAGTTACACGGATTCGACAGATTATTATTCATGTTTAAAGTAAAATGCTTAGTGATTTCTTACCTATATCAACAATGTGTTGTAATATGATATATGAAATAATAGCCAAAACCTAAATGGCATTACAGCGATAATTGACTTTTATAATGGTTATAATTTTTATTTTGCTGCAATTAAAAGGATATCTCGATGGACAATGCGATTATCATAACATTCAGATGTTTAAAAGTCAGGGGTTCAGATTTAAGTTTGAGTTTGAAGTTTAAAGAAAATCCGAGTGGTATCCATGGCCATGTATCAGTGTATATCATTATAATACCCACATATCATTTCCAGCCATCAGATATTCAAAACATGGAGACTTGTTATCCTTCTGGAGACATGTGTTCATTGCTATCTGCAAAGATAAAAATTGCATTAGCTTCTATGTAGCTACTCTCGTTCCCAAATCCTTCCGAGGGAAGGCTCTGGTAACAGCCAAATGACCTTGAACTTGGGATTTTGCTGGGTCTGGGCAACCCCTGCTGGTAGCCTGGAACCAGTGGACAGGAACCAGAATGTATGATGGTAGTTTTACTGCATTTTACCATCAGACTTTCTGGTTCCATTTCCTGTTCCTGTTCACTGGTTCCAAGCTAAAGTAGGGGTTGCCCAGACCCAGCAAAATCCCAAGTTCAAGGTGATTTGGCTGTTACCAGAGCCTTCCTTTGGAAGGATTTGTGAACGAGAGTATTATGTAGCGCTCTTCAACGGGATCAGGGACACTGGGAGGTACCAATGTAACCTTTCCAGCTGATTCAGAAATATATAGGTCCGCACCAAGATCTGCGGACCTAGATAAATACATTTACCACAGAATAGGGATAAAAGGGTAGGTACACGTGCGTTAAAAAAAGATACCAAAAATAGGCGAACTTTCCCTAAATACAACTTAATATACTCCTTACTGCAGTCATGAAAGCAATTCGTCCTGAAGTCCCACAGCCAGCTAGTACGACAGCGTTGTTATCACAATCCTGAATCGGTGCGAATTTACATAACAATTAAACATACTTTACATAACTGATGAAATCCATCAACCAATAAAATGGAAAAGTTCATGATTGAATATTCATTGTAGTGATTAATAAGGAAGTACATGAGTAAAGGTATGTAATTATCTACCTGTAACACCTCGGAGACTTTGTCCTGTATTTTTGAAATGGTGTGCAGAACCTCATCACTGAGAAGTCCCTGTGGATGGTCATTGCATATCTTTTAATATTTGATAAATGTATAGGAACAAGGAGGTGCTGTGTCTTCAAACCAAACTCCAGAAAATTATTAATATTTGATTAGGGAGGGTTCATTATTTATGGCCGGGGGGGATGAGCATTTGAGGAGGGGGGGCAAATTCTTTTATGGGTATTCAAAGGGGGGGGGCCTTTTTTTAAGGGGTATTCCTAAAAATGTCGCGAATTTAGTACGTTGAAATGTCGCGAATTTTGGTAACAGCCTGTGTTATATTTTACCAAATTATGTCAATATTTTCAAAAGTTTCTAAAAGTTTCCTCAAACTCCCAGCAAATTTCTCACTGCATCACTTTTGACACTCAGAATAGCCCATCGTTTTGTCAGTCTTCAAAAAAGTGCCGGCCTCATGTAAGCACTGAGGGTATGGGAGCTTCCAATTTATAAGCACTGGGGCCCTTAAACTCAAAGGTATGTAAGTCGAGTGTCTGAGGTTTGACTATTATCACTCACCAGCGAGTATCATGAGACGTTTACACTAAAACATCTTACGAATGGATGTATTTGTTGCAAGGTAGTAAATTGTAGGTAAAAAAGTGCCCAGGATTAAATGCATACAATTAGTAGACACCAACATCGTTTTTGTAATAAAGTTGAAAACAATCCAGGGTGAGGGGGGGCGCTTTTTTTCCAACCTATTCCGAGGGGGAGGGGGCCTTTTTTTTCAACCTATTCCGAGGGGGGGGGGGCAATTATTTTTGACCTATTCGATTTGCCAAACGCTCACCCACCCCATGCCATGAATAATGAATCCTCCCTTAATGAAAGTTTAAAAAAATATAATTTGAATTACTTGTGTATGAAGGTTCAATCTTCCAAGGCGAACATTTTAAAATACGTGTCTATAATGCGATTGCCCATACCAGCATACGTGTAAACGAGCATTATACTAGCCTACTATAATTCATTATGTATTTATCAAGTACATGCATATGTGTGTTATACTCCGAGTATTACACACTTTGAAAATACCTTACCAATGACTCGTCCCAACCAGTAAACACCTCATCTTCTCGAACCATCAGCGCGGCGATGTCTACAATATAGTAACTATACTAATCGAAGGATACATAATATATATATATATATATATATATATATATATATATATATATATATATATATATATATATAACAAATGCAAAGGCTGCTGACATAAACATCTTAACTATAATATGTAATAGATAGACAATGGTTATGAAAAGGTATGTAGAATTAACCACAGCTTGCTGGTGGGGGCCAGACGAGGGCGAAGCCCAAGTCGCCCTACCAGCAAGCTGTGGTTAATCTACATACCTTTTCATAACCATTGTCTATCTGTTTTAAACCAGGGTATGCTATATAACCAAGGTGCGAAGTCTATTGTTCTGCCCCACCACCGTGGTTTAAATAATTATAGTTGATTTAGAGTACATATTTTAGATACATAAAGCATACACCCAGGGGGTGCACTCCTGATTGCTATGTGCATACACAAAGGGGTGCTTAATTATGATAATATCGCTTTAAACATTTAAATCTTCTTGGATTTCCCCTGTAATATAAAACTATATTGTTTTAGTCAATGGCCCAGGAAAGAGTTCTTTCCCGCAAAGAAATACCTTTTTAAGGGACACCCTTTTCAGAATTTCCCCCGGTTATAAGGGTAACAAAGTCGGGGTGATGTACGCAAATAGTTACTACACAAAAGATAGGAAGTGGATCCACGGGAGCCTACATCAACAATGGTTATCTCTAGAGCACTGAATATAAAACACCGATTCTCTTTGCTGTATTATATCAATTAAATGGTATGGAAAGGGTGATAATTTAGAGAATATGACGCTGGTGTTTGGAGGTAATGGCTTTCTACACAGGTGTACTATAGGGGTTTAACATGCCTTGTGGGGAGGCGACATCGATGTGTTCAGAGGCCGGATGCCTCTGTTCTGTGTATGGTACTGCCATGTTGATGATCTTCCCCAGTGGACTAGTGTGTGGTCATACCGAGAACTATCTCAACGGTATGGTTAAATAGTCATGAAGTACCTGCAAAACAGGAAATATGAGGAACTGATCCTACTGTTCAGTCTGTCCCCACATTATGTTGTTTAGGTTACATTGGCATTCATAATAGTTGCTGGGGATAAACAGACTGTGTGTAATATTGTAATTTCTCACTCTGTTTTGCACCGAATAGTCTGAATGGATTTTTATCAGATAGGCATCGGAATGATATCATATTCAGCTTTATACAATGGGTATAGTATGGATAACAGTACACCGTCTTATCTACTTATCAGGATGTACATCCTGTAAAAGCGTCACACAATCTACTAAATAATAACGCACTATGTTTTACTGTACATGGGAACATCAGAACTATACATGAAGAACCGAGACAAGTGGCTTAAGAAGGACCTACCTGTTGTACTCGTGCAACCTGACCTTGTCAAATGGATAGATGATGTATGGTGTTAGTGTGACTTAGTTTATAACAAACCCATCAGTAGGGTGTTTCACAACAGCTTGGTACGATTAATCGTAGAAAAAGTGTTTCACAAGGAGCATTTGCTCGTATATTAATCATAACTGCATTCTATCTTCTCTTGGTCATAAATGCAGGTTCAATTGTATAACTTTCACAACCATTTACGACCAATACATATGATTCATCGTAAAATGTACTATTGAGATACGATTGAGATTAAGATGTTTCACAAAGTGAATTAGCAGGGACTATTTACTAGGCCCCTTAACTTCCGAAGATAATCATAACGGTTTTTCTCCATAGGGTATACATGGGTCATGCTGTACACACGATATCATATTGGCTAACCTACTGCAGCTGTAACTTTCTTTTTGTTTTTGTAATGCGTTTTATTTTTATTCATAAATGATATTCAAAATAAAAAAATTATGAAAATATGTTATGTGAAAATACCAACCATTATAAAAAAAAAAGCACCTTACGTACAGTACTAACCAGCCCCTCTCTCCCATATAGTTGGTCGTAAATAAATGCATTTACCCATGCTTTATGCTCGTAATGGCTCCATAAAGATACAATCAGTCTTATAGATCTAGCTGTTTCACAAGGCGAATTCGTATGTTGCACTTGCAGGTCACTTGGTTGTAAGGTGTCACAGTACAAATTTATTTATAGTGCCAATGAAACACGGTACTAATTTGCATATAATTAGTGGTAGGAGGCCTTAAATTTGTCACAGAAACATAATCTGCGGTACAAATTGTCCCCAAATGCCTTGGTAAAAAAAAGAAAAAAAAGTTGGTTGTTGTCATGGTAACCCTGGGTGGTGCTTGGAGGGGCCAAAGGCCAAGGTCAAAGGTCGCTTGGCACCTGTAAAATTTCTCCAGTTTGGGTAAGTCAGTTTCCATGACAACTAGCACAAAATCAGAACACACTTTTTATGCGGGATGCAAATAAAAAATCTGATATGACATTATGTTAACCTTTAATTTAAGGGGTCATTCATTACTGCACACTCAAAGAACCCAACCTTTTGCCCATCTGAAGGAGAAAAATAGGGTCAGAACCAGACATTTTGTCAGCTATCTGTACTGTGACACCGTAACAGGGGTTTATGAGTAACTCACGATAAACAGGTTTTGAAACAATTACATGCTTGTACCAACGACCATTCGTATGTCCTTACTTTTAAATAGTTAAGATCAATCGAACATGCCAGTTGGCTATGAAACATCCTACAGGGGTCGTCACTGATCCGTCACATCCCTGATTATGGCAACTTCAGCGTGCATGTTAACCATGCTGAGGATCTTCCATTTTCAACTAAACATACTTTTTGTATCTTATATATTAGGCATCCACGAGTTCGGGTTGTATGGATCTTAATCTGCACGTAACCTTTGTTGAATCCCTGGATCAATGTTGTGTTCAGCTATACATTGCACAGATAGTACAAGTCATTTTGCTCCCGACATTAGAATCGCTAGGTCACAAACCTATCTTAGGCTTTAATACACTACAAAGTATAATCGCAACCAACCTGTGTGATGAGACAAAAAAGAAGAGAAAGATTTAAGCTGTGTTTCAGGTTACATGGTCTGGAAATCTCCTGACCCCCCCTCCACCCACCCCCGCCAGTGATGCCATTTGCGAACGTTCCCTCGGTACAACAGGGTATGCACTCTATGTGTTGTCCGTTATAAAGCCATATACAGTTCTCATCAATATATTGGTATTGATCTAAAAGAGCTTAGTTTTTGCTATTAGTATGGGAGGAGCCTCGGCCAGGGGTATTCCTATTGCCAGTGAGATGTGCTGGTAGAGGACCTAGGGTATACCCGACATACATTGAGGACGGCAGTACTTTTTTTTCTGTGACATAGAGAGTGTCGACTGCATCACTCCCAGGAATGAGATGCCCGGTCTGCGTGGTCAGAGCATCATAGATGGTGGAGTTGTTATTATTGCTCCAATAGAGAAGGCAAGATTGCCTTATTTCTAGTGACTTGTGAATGCTTAAACTTACACATGATGATCATAAGCAATTAACAAGGCTGTAATCATTTATTATTCAATGTAAACCCCACAGATTAGTGAGAAATATGGATTTTGTAATTTCATGGTGATGCCCGTAACACACTGCCACTGATGCCCGTAACACATTGTCAGTGCATGAAAGGGATGCTACGTACCACAGTTCTTTTGGTGTATATACATGTATGTAAGTGTTACTGAAATTGGTCCAAAAATCTGATTTCTGTGTTTTTTTGCCTGCATACTATTCCTATTGATTTGTATACAATAATCATGTAAGATAAGGGAAATGCAAATAGATTCCTTTATACAATCACTTTAAAATACTAAACTAAGGTAGCCTAATATAATTTCTAGGTAGCTAGTAGTATAGTGCAAATAATTGTATGCCTGAAATTGATTATTTCAGAACTCACTATACACCTGTTCAAAATGGCCGTTCTGATATAACCGCAAGTTGCAGGGGCACTTATACACAACAGTATGGTATGAGAAGTTGTGGTCACCCATTCATACATCTTGTTTTTCATCATCAGTAGATTGTAGAGGCTCGGACTGTCTTTGTGGAACTTTTCTTGGGGGGGGGGGGGGAAACCAAGCCCCCCCCCGACTTCCACAAGAATGTTATGAATGTCATGGAAAATTGAGATTTTTGTCATGGAGGTGAGCCTCAAAGATATGCAGAGAAAAATCGACATGGGCTGCAAGTGCATCATAAATACTGATGAGAAGACAATTACATTCAAGAGAAGGGCTGTTCCAAATCATAACCATGAGCCAGACTCATCTGCTCATGCTCCCGTGGACAGGGCATCATAGAAATGTGTTACGGGCATCACAAGAAATAATTTGATATGTGGCAAGGGCCTCACTGATCGATTCTAGGATGCCAAATACAGTAAATTTAGCCTCCTATTGCAGTGCAAACACTATCCAGATTGTTTGTATTGATATTTAAGCCATACCTACTGAGTTGTACAACCTGCCACCCCCAATAACACCCTTAAAACTAGCAAAAACAAGCCTCCATTCAACCTACCATCCGCCATCTTTGATGCTCTGACCACGCAGACCGGGCATCTCATTCCTGGGAGTGTGCATGATGACTATAGTATTATGCACTTGGAACTGCAGCACTGTGAACTGGGCTCATAGAGATATTCCAACTTTATGCATTGGCCCTAGTATAACTAAGCATCACTGCATGGGAACTGTAGTGCTGCACTGAGTCCTATAGCAAACACTCACTGGGGACTCCAGCACTGTGAACTGGGTTCATAGATATAACAACTCTATGAGTTGGTCCGGGAGTTGGTTAAACTAATCATCACTGTATGGGAACTGTAACACTGGGAACTGTAGCAAGCCTTTACTGAGGACTGTAACACTGTGAACTGGGCTCATAGACTGCATATCTATATAATATGCACTGGAACCATGCAGTATGACAAAACATGAGGACTGCTGCACTATGCACTTAGCACACCATAATTGGGTACTGCAACACTGTGAACTATGGCACTATGCACTGAGGACTGCACACCACTATGCACTGGACAAACCATCAGTGTATGAGCACTAGAACATTATGCACTGTACCTATAGCATAAATAGACAAAACTCCACGCCATTGGTACATTATACTTCAAGAGTTGAAGCTTCAAAGAGTGATGTATAATGTACATGTCGTTTGATAAGTGGGGTTTTGTGTTTATAACATGGCCCTACCGTCTTAAAATGAAGAAATTCAACAAACTTGGAGGCCATGGAGGTCTCATGGAGTATGACTACACGTACCGTACTTCATGGGGGCATGGAGTACGGAGGTCCCATAGGCTAAGCACCTGAGTACCTGAGCATCTCAACACTATACTCTTGGCCTTGATTGAGGACTGTTGCACTGTGAACTGGTCTCATTATAGAGACTCTAGCACTATGTACTGAGGACTGCACACCACACTATGCACTGGGCAAGCCGTGACTGTAAGAATACTGGAACACCATGTACTGGGCTTATGACAAACCCATGGTGAGGGGTGCAGCAGCACTGAGTGGTGGGCCTATATTTACATAGTGTGTATCAACCGGTGGTCTGCTACCCTGGAGATGAACAGCTGAGTGAGGCGGGACCCTGCCGCCTGGCGCTCTCCACGGCGGAGGTACAAAACTAGGGGCAGGATTGGAATATGGCCTCTTGCCTGCTAGTCTTGTTCATGGTACGGCACTGGAACATAACGATCATTTCTGACATTCTCTCTATCGCTGCTAACGGTTAGCAACTCTACCACCGGCTCCCACCTCAAGGGAGAAGATAGCTTACCAATTCTCGTATCAATCTACGATTGAATTGACTGCAGACATGGCGGCCAACACGGTGCTAATGTATTTCAAGGTCGATCCCAGCGCTGTCCAGGATAAGGGTGAGTTAACCAGTTCCGCTTTTGGCAGTTCCCTCCCCCTCAGACCCCTCAGACCTACTTAATCTAGATCCCTGGCAGTATTGGCGGGCTTTATTTTAGTCATAATCACACGTATACTGAATGCATCCTCATTTCAGTGATAAGGGGTTGTGTTGTGGAGAGGGGTGTGGAGTGAGGAGAGCTGTCTGGTTGTATAGTAACAGCAGATAGCCTGTTCCCCAGACCTGCCGCTGTGTGTGCAGGGCACCCCACAACCAGCACCCTCCTGTCTCACAGCCAGGCAGTGCTATCGATCGATCGGTCAGCCAGCGTGTGCAGTTGCCAGGAGGTCCCTTCACTCCAGCATGCCGGCCCGACGCTCATCTCCCCGCCTTTATCTAGAGCATTGCAGAGGAACAGCAGGGCTCCACTGTTATGTACATAACCATACAGGAAGCATTATACCTGCCCATAGAGTCTGTTTCATCTCGTGGATTGATACTTATCAGATTATATCATACATTTATTATATGCACAATGCATGGTTGGTAGGCATACAAGGATGGTAGAACCGACAGGCAGTGCTCACTAGACACAGTGCCATTTAATGTAGGCTACTGTATCCTTATGATAGGCATCCGGTGTGACCGATATTTATACTGAATCATGTATGCCTATTCTTTTAAATATCCACCGATTCTATTTTCACCAATGTAATCCTTGCAAGTCATTCCATCAATTGCCATATCATATTTAAAATTGGAATCGATGTTGTGTTGTTATCATGAGGACTTTATCTTTCAACAGAGCATTCATTTAAGACTTAGTTAGGCATTAAAATGTCATCCTTAGTTTACAGTCACATTACAAGAAATGTCATTATAATGGGTGGTCAGACGGTTTCCCATCGGCTACATAATTATGCAAGGTATCCCGGAAGGTATCCCTATATAGCGTCATATCTAACGCCTCAGGCATAGCCATAATTATATTGATGTCTATGCCTCAGGTTAAGTAGAATCGTTATTATTTAATCAGCTAGTTCACACCATAGGCTTCGCCACTATAGTCACCAACCACTTATTGTGGATGAATCAATCAGACTAATAGACTGTAAAATATCCCTAGATCGAACCATGTACCCCTCCCCCAAGCATGATGAGCGCAAACAGAAAGACCTGTAACTTTGTATATTCCCACGTATGGTGTTCCCCGATCTCTGGGCTACATATTATTTGGTATTTTATTGCACTGATATTGACAGGCTTTTGAGATAAGGCATCTAAGTGAATCGTGTGCATGGGACATATACCTAGCGACCTAGTAGTTGGCCAAATCCGTTAACGGTCACCGAAAAGTCAAGGCTCTAAGTTCTAGAGTCCAATCAATCTTATGAACGTGTTCTATAACGTGCTCAATAAAAGTGTGAGAAATTAGTATGTCCACTTATGAATAATAGATGGATAACTGCACAAAATTTGGCAAGTGAGCCATTTGCACTGTATTACGATGGGATGGACGTCACAATGCTCTACCTTGATACACTTGTATCCGGGACATGTAGATCCATATCTCATTAGTTGACGGTAATCATATGCCATTTCTTGAAGTTAAAATGATTAGGGAGCATACATACCCTAGTAGCAAGCCCACAAAGGGCCAAATCGGTTGGGCAAGTCTTAGTACCTGGGTTTTACCTGGGCTAGTGGCAGGGTTTCAGGCAGGGCCCGAACAGGTTGCCCAATTGGGAAAACGGGGAAAACAATCAGAACACCTCTTGAGCCGGTTGGTTTTGGTCATTGTGTTTCGGTGTGGCCCCATGCGGGCTGCCTGATGTGGGCGCAGATCAGTTTCAAAGTGGGTTACGTACCTGATGTGGGCTGAGGTGGGGTTTGAACAGGGCAGACTGATGTGTAGTTCTGATACTTGACACTTGATGACCCCTACTATACAATATGTTTTATCCAAAGTAGGATCTACTTTCATTAATATAATGAAACTAACATAGATTACTAAGTTGGGGAATAGGTAATAATAAAGAGATTTTCTAAAAGTTTGAAAATATATGAAGGTTCCCATCTGAATGTGCAAAATTAGGTTCTCCAAGTAATGATAAACCGTAGACCCCATTCCTGTCAATTTCAAATTACCTTAAGTAGGGGCACCTGCTTCATGCAGGTAGGAACTATAGGCTTTAAGTCCAATGTGTCCCTAGATCAGATGAGTGTGACTTGTCTAATCTGTATGGATCAAATCTGATGATCATACTTCATGCTTGTCTGGAAAGGAAGAGTATGATTCAGCCTTGGGTGCATTAATTAGCAGCACCTTGGATGTCCTAGTCAATAAGTTGTTTGTTCTGGGGGTGGTGTTTGGGAGGACATAATACGTCCACTCTCTCAGAGTGTATGTGTGTGTGTGCGGGGGGTGGGGGTGGGGGGTGGACTTTTCTTCTTTTTTTTTGGGGGGGGGGGGGGGGGGGGAGGGGGGGCTTGGGATTTATTGGATTGCCATTAAACCCATATTTTCCCCAGGTGGTGCCCCATGACCAAATTGGGAAACCTGGCCAAAACCCAAGCTATGCCCAAATTGGGGCCGCAGTTAAAACCAATGACCAAACCCACCGGGCTCGAGCCGGGCAGCTCACTCAGGGCCACAAAGTCATCGGGGGGGGGGGTAATTGGGGGTAAGGTTCTAGAGTTTGATCAAGCTTGAATGTGTTCCATCTACATCAGCTCAATAAAGGTTTGAGAAAGAAAGTAGAGAGTCACATGGAATAACAGAGGCAATAAGTCGAACATGTCCGCTTATGAATGAAGAGTTAATTTCTATATACGTTATATAGATAACTGCATTAAGCGTTGGCAATTGGGTCATTTGCACTACAGGTATTAAGCCAGATACCGGCCAGAGCCTATGCCAACATGTCAATAAACGGCCAAGTGCGGTTTCACTATTCATTCAGAGATGTTTTATTATGCCTACTCATTTTTAGATACTGACTATAAGGCCACCTCATTTTGATAACTTGGATTACGGGCACTTACAGTAAATATTTTGGCCGGAGAGGGGAAAAAGCTGTCATACAACTGGTGGAAAGCCGTCGTTTTAATTTGATACTACTACAACTCGTTACCATTGGATAGCCTTTGACCGGGTGACGTCTTTGATTAGGTGACGTCTTTGACCAGCAAATGTTAGGGAGGATTCATTATTTATGGCAGGGGGGGGGTGAGCGTTTGGCAAATCAAATACGTCAAAAATAATTGCCCCCCCCCTCGGAATAGGTTGGAAAAAAAGGCCCCCCCCTCGGAATAGGTTGAAAAAAAGCGCCCCCCCCCCCTCACCCTGGATCGTTTTCAACTTTTCAATGTTTATACCTCATAATTATCCCGTAAAAAGATTTGCCCCACCCCTCCTTCCCCCTGTAAAAATTCAAATCATTGTGTATTGGTCAAAGACGTCACCCGGTCAAAGACATCACCTGGTCAAGGGTGAGACTTGGCCCTAAACAGATATGTGGAGCGGCGCAGTGTGCCCCCATGGGTAGCAACATTTCCTGGGCAGCGGCCAAGGGGGAAAAAAGCATGGAAAACCTCAGTTTTTGGGCAATATAATGAAGGTATGTTGAGAAATATCCCCAAACTTAGAGGCCTCAGACGACTTTTTGCTGTTTAACATATACTTTTTTTCTACTTTTTTTTTGCGAAAATTAATCACCAAAAATCACGGCAGCGGATCCGTAGTCCAACTTATTAGAATACAACCGCCTAACCCACGTTATAGGTGTGGCAACTGTGCAGCCTCACTACTATAGAAACTCACTGAAACCCACATACATGTACGATGTGTATACACATGTGTATAGAGTAAAGTGTCCAGTATGACCTATATACCTCCAGGTGAAAACCAGGATAGAAACAGTGTGTACCCAGTTGCACCTGCTCCTCCCGTCGACTCCAACGCTGTATCTATCAAGTGCTGAGAAATAGCTTGAGATGGTGATGGATGGATGAGCGATGATAACAATTATGTAATATCAATGATCTCAATGTGCATATAGTACAGGTTAAAATTCTGTATATTTCAATATACATGGCTGATGGTTTCTCACAGGTGCTGGTTAACTGCCCTGAATAACAGTAAATGAAACCAAATTTACGTCCAAAGAGCATCTCGTGTTTTGAACTTTGGTCCCAACAAGATTCTCAGCCAAAGTTACCACCCCAGGTGGGCCAGAGTCCCGGGCCAAAGTATCCCGCGTGTACAGTTTACTGAATAATGGATGGAAACCCTACTAAGATTGGAACATGTCCAAGTGCAGGCCAACGAAAAAGTCCAAGTCTGGGTGTATATAAAGTATATGTCACTCCACCAAAGGTTATTTAGGTGCTATGCTAAATCAGCCGATTGACCTACTGCCTTAATTGAATAGATGCGTAGTGTATACGTCCGACTACATAACCAACACGAATAGGAGTAAATGCATAGAAAATTTGGGTTTAGCGTGTATTGTGTGTCTGGGATACATGTATACTACATGTATAGTAGGTACTGCGTATGACTTGCCCAACCACGTCTACCTTTAAAGTGGCTCTCAGTACTAAAGTTATCTCAAAAATGAAATGGTCTGAATCCTTTACAATGGGGACAGCGTTTCGTTTAATATAACTGCATTTGTTTTATTGAGCCACTAAAGAATTACACTGTGTCTAAAAAGTTCTCTTGGCACAATAACTTGATATCTGCTACTTAAAGTGAGTTCTCGTGTCAATGAAATCCATATTAAACCTCAAACTTAATCCATGTGTCTTTAATTCAGAGTTCCGCCACAAGGTGGAGCAGTTCGGGGTGTTGGCGCTGGGCACCCTGAAGGACGAGCCGGTCATCATGGAGATGAGCACCAGTGGTGACGCCCTCTACGTCTTCACAGGCAAGGGCAACAGGTGAGGCATTAACCCCCCCCCCAGCCCTCATGGTCCAAAAAAGTCCCACCCTAGCTGACCTGAAAGTGGAGATAATTAGCTCCATGCCAGTTTTTGCGGTTTGTAAATCGGACAATTATTAAGGTCTCTAGAGAGAAAACTGTGAAACTGAAAGCATGGTTCATTTTGTTATATGGCTCATTCAACGCCAAGGCTGTATCTCTGTATTATGGTGACAATCTGTCTTCTTTCCTTTGCATTTGAGAAACGCTACCTGTAACTGTAAGGTGAAAACTGAAATAGAATAAAAAAAAGTGAATAAAAAGGTGAAATAAGTGTGAAATGACAAATAGAAGATTTTAAAGTCAAACTCATTCTTAGAGATTGATAGCAAATATGCAGCCCGATGCTAAAATACCAAAGCATAACGTCGTCACCAACTCCTTTTTATCTATTCAACCATTGCTTTTTAGGCACTAAGTCTTAATCTATCTACTGTTCAATTTAAGTGTCACTGACTAAGTTTAACATTGCAATAAGACAGTATAATGTGCATGGTGGGTGGCAACATATTGAGCTGATGAGCGTGTTTCTACTGGTGACCTTTCAGCCATGCTGTGGTACGCATCTACAGTCACGGCCTGCTCACCGTGGACGTTGAACACCTGGTCAAGGACTTCAACTCCAGACCATACAACATGGATGTAAGTAGAATAGTGGATCTCTTCAAATTGGGATTTACAGAAACAGTCATTATATTGTAAAGCCTTAGGAGAAGAAAACGATTGGGTAAAAAGAAAGTCTCGGTATCCCACAACTATCACTGCTGGGGCAGGTTGGTTGAATGCCTCTAGGTAACTGCACAAATTTTCTGGAAACACAATATACTATAAGTGAGCCCCGATTGGCCAAAAGGATGATTCTCAAGGCTGATGTAAAAGATAGTAACAGTACTTTATTGACTTTAACTGCACAGTCCGCATCACTCAAAGGGTTTAATGTGGGATTGACTTTAGATAAATGGGTCCTGTTATGTGTTCAAAGTGAAAGAGCTAAGTGAGGCACACCTAATATATACCATACAGAACAGTGACTTATATTGTTTCAGTCGTCAATATGTTATATTAAACGTCAGTGAATGGAGCACTGCAATTTGTCATAGCACTATGTTCTAAGTGCTCCTGTTGTAAGATCAGTAATAGAAGTGCTGTCAGTCGATATACTGTATGTGCTATATCTATATGAAGCTAATGGTAGTATGATTAATTGCATTTTGTCCTAGAAATTATACGCTTTGTTCTTATGAGTGATATTGCTAAGTTTCATAAATTTGCTCATTACATAATCATAATTATTCCCTTAAATATTAAAGATGTACTCGTAAAATAAGACCATTTACAATAGAAACCCACCAATCTAAATTAACTGGAATGGGAAAAATCCACATTAGCCTAAACTCAGTATGTATTCCACAATTCTCTCAGCATATGCATGTCACAGGGGTATTTGCCCTTGGGGACCGGAAGCTACAACTCTCTGAGGAGGTAAAACACATCACGCTCTGCAGATTGTTTTAACCTATTAACGAGGGAACCTGTTGCACGAACCATACTTTATAAATCGACCCCATTTAGATGCTTATTATTAGATTCAATGGCATTAAATCAACATACTGATAAATCGTCAAAATTCTAACCACATGACTGGCATATTAAAGTGCAATTGGTAATGGAACAAGTAACTGAAACATTGCATTAATTGAGACAAGTAGTCTCTCAATATGAGGCAGATCTTTGAGGCCACTCTATTCAAAGTCCACCCCACATAGTGACTGGTGACATTTCTGTCAGTATTAGTAGGCCAGTCGCCAGCACGCTGGTCTATATTCAAATTGTGCTCATCGGTTCTTATCGGGATGATGATTATAAATGCCCTCCAATCGTTGACGTTTGCTATCAGTGCGTTTCCTGCCTAGTATCATGGCTCCGTGTTTGATCAACCTTTTAATACCACACTGTTATTTCATGCAATATATAGCTCCCATGTTAACGTTTTACCTACACACTTTAACCTGTACATAGATGTATGTATATGCATTAATGCTACGGGTGTAGATGTGCTATACTGTCTTACTATGATTATTTTGTATATTATGTTCCACTTGATAGTGTTACATTCACCCATATTCAAATTTATGTATGTATAACAAGTGTCAACCTGAATAATATTTGTTTCGGGAGACACTAGTTTGTTTTCCGATCCTGTGCACCGAGTCTTATTATCTATAATGTCATTATTCTCTTCGCTAAACCCTCTTTCTTCGGTTGGCCACTTTACAGGCATATACATCTTAAAACTTGAATGCATCTAGGTCCTCCATTACTGAAATGTACGCACCAAATCCTACAGGTATTATCGACTATACTATAGACTAAAACTGTTTTTAGTGAGTATAGCTTTCATGGCACAAAATGTCGGGTTATGTTCAAAGCGTAAACAATGCAGGGTTATCTCGGTGAAACAATAATAAGCCTTATTTTGTCTTGGTAGGCTATAATGATGTCGGAAACTAATAGAAATTTAAAACCTTCGTGATCATGACTCACGGAATTTAATGTAAGAGCTACACTAACCCAATATTAAGATAAAATACACACATTGCTGGCGTATAATCACTATTACCCTTATATGTTACAGTATATCAGAACCCTGGAATCCAGGTTGAGGGAACACCTTGTGGACTACTGTACCGACGCTAACAGGTAAGTGTAAATGCCTAATCGGTGTCGGGCTTATCAGCTTGTATACCTTTACGAAAAATTCACCGGGAAGACCTTAATGTATCACTTGCTGTGTGTTATGAACGTTTAAATTAAAACAAATTAAATCATTAAAAAAAGACGAGTGTACTCAGCCATGACCGTGGCCAATATAATGCATACAGAGGTTGTGGCTGTTCTACACTGAAAATCCATAGATTGAAAGGGTTAGTCAGTACAGACTATCCTAGGTTGGTCATATGAGTGTTAGTCATAATGGCAAAGTTATATTAAAAAATGACTGAGGGGTCAGTCAGTAAGGGCTAACCTAGGTTCATCATTGGTGTGTTGTATTTGTATACCACTAGTTGGGGCCACCTGTCATGACCACTCAGTGGCTCCCCCTGGAATTTAAAAGACTAAGGTGGGTTGGTCAGTACTGACCAACCTGACAATAATAACTGACCTAGGTTGGGCGTATAGGGATCCAAAAAATGACTAACTACACTCTTAGAAATATCCTGTAAAATTACGGTGATTCACTGGCATCAATTAATGCCAAGCTTTCACCGTTTTTTTTACGGTCACCGTATTCTCCTAATCCCCGTAAATTTTACGGAGCTTTCCAGTTGTCATTTTACGGTGATTCATCATTATTATATGATGATTCTCTGCTATTCATTGATGATTCTCTTTTTTCTTGATTCATTGGTATATTTCATAATATCAACTTAATTTCAGGCCTGTAAATATTAGGCCATAAGAGACATAATTGAATGCCTCACAGTAATATGCAAGTATAATCCATGAGCAAAGGGTACTCTAGGATTGTTACAAAGCAACTCTGACAGTAGTGTGATTATGTATAATTCTAATTACCACAAAATGGGTGTTTTTACAATCCTTGCTTGTTCTCACTGATATAGAAAAGGAAATTATATTTCTATTATCTATAATGTACCATAGGCTTCAAGGTTGACCCTGTGATTGATGAGGTAATTGGACATTGTAATCACTCTAATACATTTAGATACGTTTTAAGCTGAGAGGTTCTACTTAAGTCCTCATATCTCCCAGGCTGCCACCTGGTGGGCAAATATTTTACATGAGATTCACCGTAAATGAAAATAAGGTGTTTCACTGTACAGGTTTACGGATGTTCAGTGTAAAGGTGTTGAATTTGACACTGTCTCACCGTAAATCTCATTACGGTGATAAACTGTAAAATTTTACACTGATTCCCCGTAATTTCAACGGGAATTTTTTACAGTGTAGGTTAGGCACTAGTGACTGAGAGGTTGGGCGTATAGGGAGCCTAGGAATATCAGTGTATATTTGACTTATCCCACTATAGTGATTGGTTTGTGTGTTACATACAGACATGTATGCCATTTCATTTCCTCTCTCAGCCAACTGTGATCTACATTATAGTATGGTCTTGCTTGATCTCTGATACAGCCTCTACTCACCTGTGAAGAGGGGGCAGCAGGTGTGGCCGTATGCTGTGACGGCCGACGAGCGCCTCATGGAGCTGGACTATGACAAGGTGGTGTTTGACAAAACCTCCCAGTGGCAGAATGTCCGTATAGTCCACTCCAGGGAACACGGCAACGTTCTGTTCCTTGATGGGGACCTGAGTGAGTTTATCATTGAATTATCGTGGTGTAAACTTAGATCTGTAGTCTTCTGAGTTGGTATGGTGATCTGCTATTATTTAAACCTGTCTTGGTTAGGTGATAGATCTGTACAAACAGTTTAATACATTTAGTATTATGTTCCCTCATCCTGCTTTACCATATGAGAGCTGAGCTACACAGCTATTTCTCTGCAGCTGGAGTAATAAATCCCGAAACCTAGTTTCCTGAGTAGCTCAGTTGGTTTAATATAGGGCCGTGGATCCCAATATCCCAAGATCCCAATATCCCAAGATCCCAAGATCCCAAGATCCCAGTGTCAATTCACAAGCGGGCAGTGAATAAAACTAACGCGATGTAGGAAAGAGAGTTTCGGTTGTCATACGCTCAGGATATGCTACATTTCCTATATCATTGACCCTTCATAATAACGGATGACATGATGCCTTGATTCCCATGATCACTTGTCACTATTATACACTAATGAAACGTAGTCATTAGCGTTGCATGTATAAATCCTTAAAGGGGCATTCTCACCACTCGCACTTACCACATAGCAGACTAGAACAGTACTAGAATCGTGAGTGGGATACGCTAGGTGATTATGCCACTTTAAGGTTGAACCTTTTACGGTCGGTACGATGCATTCATCCATCGTATATTAAACCAATTTGCTTATTCTAAATGGTTGCTTCTGTTTTCCTGCAGTGTTGGGTGAGAGTGACCTAGTGTACACACAGACGGTGGCCGGGATAGGTACAACCGACTACCGCAATAAGGAGGTGCTCATCCTGGGTGGGGGTGACGGGGGGCTACTCTATGAGCTGCTCAAGGAGAAACCAAAGATGATTCACATGGCAGAGGTATTAGACAGTTCTTAGTGCTTACAGCAAATGATATCAAAAGCATAAAACTAAATGATACCTATAATAATTTTTATAAGATATTGATTATAACTCGTATTATATGAACAACATTGTACACTCTTCTGTTTAGAATGATAGGGTATTTATAATTATACACATTTCAGATTGATGAGATGGTCATCGTGGCATGCCGCGAGCATATGAGAGTTGTCTGTGGGGATGCAATGGATACATATGAGGGTCCTCACCACAAGGTAAAGCTTCACCCATCAATGATGATATTAAGTAATGCAACATACTACACTTAATACCAATAGTCTCCCTGACCCAGCACACACGTTCCTTATATAATTATGATCTAAGTACTTTCTAGTCAAACAGATGACTGACAGGTATCTTTAACATATTATTTCATGTAGCCATGGCTGGTAATCTGCATCAAATTGCTGATTAAGGTTGATCGCTACTCTTAACTTTTCATCCATAGAATTTCCAAATTTTTTGCCTGATGGTAGTTTAGATCATTAAAGAATGGAAAATGGAAAAAAATAGGGGGGGTCCCGAGCTACTTTTTTGAATATAGATTTTTGAAAAAAAAAAGTATTTTCTATTTTTGGCAAAAAATACCAAAAATTCGGAAATCTTCACGATTTTTTTTCTTAGTGAACCACTGCCCACATCAATGTTATATTTGAAGTGAATAATCCTATATTGTGTCTCTAAATGGGAAAAATAAAATCATGGTCTAAAAACAACCCTTTTGTGAAAAAAAAGTGGTGGTTATAGGACGATTGATTAAATTTGATGCAAAAAATTTCAACAAAATCAAAAAAAATAGCAAAAAAAATCCATAGACTTTTTTTTTTTTTTTCTCAAAAAATAGTTAAGATCATTTGCTAACACAAAAATGTAATTTTGATAGGGGGTCCCGCGCATATTTTTAGGGTTTAGGGCCTTTAAAGTTAAAAAATAGGACAAAAACTGTCTAAATCTCATATTTAAAGGCCAAAATAATGGGTAAAAAGCCAAGGATGGGGGTCAAAAGTGTATATATTTTATACTCTTGGTTGTTTGAAGCACAGTCATGAGATCTATATCAATCTCAATAATGATTTATTGGTAAATAATTCCAATATTCTAAAATATGTTAAAAATAGCAAATATCACTGGCTTCAAATATATCAAATATTCAAAGTGCAATAAAATGCTCAATTTTGCTTGGAATTGTCCAATATTTGAATATGGCTTAGTGGGTATGTATATGTATCCGGTCCTCTAATATTGGCTCATTCTGATAGGTTTAAGCTATATGCGCAAAAAGGTGCGCAGTAGTCCATATTCCATGAGTAGCGATCAACCTTAAATCTATATCAAAATATGAACACTGCTTTGATCCCTCAGATCCTTCTGGAGGACTGTGTGAAGGTGCTACACGAGGCTATCCAGAGCGGCAAGCAGTATGACTATGTCATTAACGACCTTACGGAGTTTCCAGTCGACAAGGCACTCAAAGGTAAATGCAGTGCAAGAACACAATGCAATAATGCTCCATACGTCAGTTTGAGGATTATTGAGGATGATACAATAATTCTCCGATGGGCCATTCAGCGAGACTATCATTTATCAATTGTAGCGCTGATAACAAATATCATGCCTGTCATTTTTGAATAGGTTGTATCTTGAAAATCATGGTAAGCAAAAGAAGCGCTTTCCAAATTCAAAAGAATATCGTTACATAATAGACCGATATGATATATACTCCTGTCAAACTGACGGACCATGCATTGAAACAGACGGTTGAAAACATGAGACGGTGAAGTTGATTCTTGTGCTTTGGAAATTTGCTCACAGGTTACGGATATGACTTTGCTACAGCAAGTTTAATCACTGAGCTCTCACTTAAGGCTGTGAAGCAAGATGGGCGTCTCTTTGCCAGGGTAAGTGCTATACTAATCCGCAAATAGGAATACATCATAATTGTAGAGAAGATGTTTCAATGATATGGTGTTATTCATCCATGGTGTATCAATTTGATGTGATACAAAGTAAAAAGAATTAAGGAGCCATTTAACACTATTTAACAATATTCTTATTGTTGTTCAGCATTGTTGTCAGAATCGGCTCATGCATCTATCATTTCTCCTGCAGGGCAACTGCTTAAGTGCCGATGACTACAGAGTGAGATTTGAGGGGGATATCAAGAAAATGGGCCTTGAGTTCAAGCGAAAGGATGTCTATGTGCCATCTTTCCATGAATCGTATCCTTTGAAAGTTACTGATTAATCACATAATTGGCGATTGGTGAATATTACAATCAAAATAAGGTAAAGAGCAGACATACGTAAGACTAATGGAACCAAAACAATAATGACATTGATTTCAGATCTGTTGTAGCCTAGGGCTAAGTATAACATAGCATAATATAACATAAGTATAATTGTTATGGCTGGAAGTTCAGCCATTGTTAAACAATCTAAATCTCTCTCAAACAAACGTTCAGGCCCTTGACCCTGCTACAGGTACTGTCTCTATGAGATGTGGCGTCCGACGTGATGCCACCTGGTAGACACTATGCAAACTAGGTATCTTTTACCCATCCCCACGAGCTGACACCTGGACGGGAAACAAGGAACTACCCACCTGGGAGCAACTCTGGAGCAACCGCTGAAGATATCATGCATCAAATGAGGAGGTGGAGCATATACACCCCAAGGCACTGAAGACTATGATCCCAAATGAAATTCACAGAGCTAATCACAGTGTAATTGCTTTTAAGAAAGCTCATACATCCGGTTAACTTTATCCCATGTTATAATTAAATACACAAGGGTTCAAGTATAACGATATAGTCAACGAAGTGCCACATGGCGGTCTGTTTGCCAGATATTGGGTAGTACTTATGGGAATGGATATTATAGCACAGGAGATCTCTGCCCTATAGACATATGAAACGCCCAGCGATGTATAGCTCATTTATTAATATTTAATGAGTTGAGGACTTATTAGAGAACACAGCGTTTACCTGTTCTGTGGAGAGAAACCTCAGATAGGTATTTGGTAGTTCGACACATGAAAACCCCCCCAAAGCTATTATTGTCCCATTGGGAATACTAATAAAACGAACTATGGAATCAGGCAAAGGAAGGTGTTATTAGCGAGCGACGTCTTTCTCTCTTATAGTTAGAATAATTGATTGTTATAAATCAAGGCAACTACAACCATAGATGAGATTTTAAATGATAGTAATCTATCGTTAGAGTCGGTGTCGGTTTCATTCTTATATTAAGAATTATATGCATTTCAATTAGTGCAATTTGCAAGTGTTTACCTTTCACGACTGTTGTCGTTTGTATTATATATTGATATATTGTTGTGTCGTGTGCTTTGTACAATTTTACTCATTAATTCAAACATTATATATTTCAGTAGTGTGATCAATCACGTTTCCATCCCACCATATGCATAACGATACACTTTATATAGATTACATCGTATTTCATAAATTATCATTACATGTATACACATCTAGTCCCTTCTGATTCGTTCATCCCATCCTTGTAATGTTTTATGATCCCCAGGTAGTGGTATTTATTTCTACTGGATCTCAGTTGATTTAGATAAGTCCAATATAGGTGGTTGAAGTCCACACCTTTTATGGGTATAGCACCCACTAAATCTAGCTATCTGCTTATTCTTACTTCACCACATATCTATAGTGAGACAAGAAAACACGTTAACTAACTACTGGTTGACACTGCTGAGAATCCCAGGTCTGAGGGTTGAGTCTACACATGAGATAGACCACCTTGTCAAGCATTTTTGATCAATTGCGATAAGATTCGCTATGCTATATCTCTATGATTATTTTTAATGGTATACTTTGTTAGGCACATGCATATGAATCAATGATCTATTCGTATTATCTATATCCCGAGGAGACGGTAACTTTAGCTAACCTCTTTAGGTTCGTTCTTAGAGTTTAGAGCTCAGTGTCTATTGATATCATACCACGGTTCATCCATGGACTAGTTTCTAATTTTATATAGACATAGTTTTACTATTGGTGGGAGGTTTTATTGATATGACACTACCGACGGAGATCGAGCTATTCGATGACGTTTTCCACATCGCCGATGGCATTTAAAAGATCCTCTGTGTAGTAGACATTCAGAATCACGACCTAGATTTCTCACCCCAGTGATAAAGTATGCAGGGGTGTATACACATTATTATAAAATATTTCAATGAATAAACTTCTATTCATAAATTTACATTGCGTTCCGTTTATGTTCCAACAGTATACTTATCAAATGGCGCGAACTACTATATATCGCCCAACCAGACCTAGCAGTAGCCTTAGTAATGTAGGTCTACTGACAAAATGCTACTGCATGGAACCTGTAGGGTGCACTATGATCTGAAAGCCAGACTAGTGCATGATAACCTGGACAAGATACGCCATCTTGTGTTTCTTTGCTTTATCAGCAACGTTTATAACAACTAACTTCCCTGACACCACCAATACCAAACAGTGATCATCCTTAATGCTACTATGTCAGCTAATTTTAGGTGATTTTCTCATTTTAGGTTGATCACATGATCTGTATATTTGAATTATACTAGTATGGAAAGTTTGGAGGCTCTCATTCCCGGCTCTCATTCATCATTTAAAGCTACCATAAAAGCTAATTTTATGTGATTTTCCCATTTTAGGTTGATCTCATGATAATAATTACATGCAGGTATAGACTGTTGGAAGGCTCTCATTCATCATTTAGCATATTAAAACTACACTATATTGTCACAAATGAATAACTGTCGGCTTGTTAGGGGTGCATTATAACACCATTGAATTTACCATCGCCTGCCCTGCAATCACAACAAAAACAACCTGCATATGACCCTAGCATTCAGCCCCTTCCTACCTCAAAAATCACAATAAGGAGAACATAGATACCATAAAGAATTATGTCAAACACTAAGAAAATGGTTGATGAAAGTAATTGCAATGTTATTCTATAACTTAAAGCCGCAGTATCCCTGTGCTTCTACCCGCCATTTTGCTCCTATAGCTTGCTAATTATCATAGTAGGAAACGCCTATATGTAGTAGGGCCCACCCACTGACTCCATACCTCCGTAGGTAAGGAGTTGGTGACTTGTAACCGAGGTTATGCCCTTAAAGAGGCCATGACATGATATTTTTGGCAATTGTATTTGTCAACCTTTGAATAGACCAGAGTCAAAGCTCAGTTACTGCCTATACGATGCACGCTGCATGTGTGGACAGAGCCACAGCAAGCCTCCACCAACACCTTGCCATCTTGCTACGTCATCAGCGGTAACGGTCGATGGCAGAGGTGAGGTGTACCTAGGTGGTAAAGCTTGGTTATACTCAGTGCCGGTGGGGGTGGGGGGCATTGTTGCCAGAACAATGCATATATTTATGGTCAAGGTGTATCAAAATTATTCTGTCGTCAATGTAATGGATTTAGTCCAAATAAGTAAAATGCTAAGTTATTACACTGAATCTCTCTAATAGTCGGAATTACTCACCAACCCTATTTGCTACCTATTTCTACATTTTATAGTACAGTAAAATCCAATTATAAAAAAGTGCTTAGCCTTCTTCCTCAGACTGCCAAATTCGCACCTGTGTGGCGTGACCCCTCAGGTGGCTGGCTTTGTTTTACCATAGCTCATACAGTGTGTATCTGACTACAATTTAAATAGTGTTGTGTTGGCAGGGGCCGATCGAGGAATTTTGGAAAGGGGGGGGGCGTGAAATAGGCAATGTACTGGGGGTATTGAAAGAATTTACATTAAAATATACAGGAAAATAGGGGGGCGTACGCCCGGTCCGCCGCCCCTCTGAATCTGCGCCTGTGTTGGTCACGGCTATATTGGCTAATACGTATTTGTGATTAGTGAGAGAGGTGTTACGGCCCCTTTAAACCCCAGACCACCGTCTATAAAGGGCTGAGTACCTGTCATGCATGCACTCAAAATGTTGCTGCCGGGGCATGGACGGCTCTGCAGAGAGCCCAGGTGCATACTACAAGTAATGTCAATGGAGCGGTCATTATTTAACAGTGGCTGGTGTAGGGATGTGATTGTTTGTTGAATAATGGCAACATGCTCTATAAGAAGGGGTGCATGTTGAGGCACATTTTGGAATGGCTTTAGATGGTGTTAGATCGTTATCCTCGTCTTTGAGATTGTAAATATGTGCCCCTCCACCTCGAGCCTGCAGCCAGGATGTTTGGCAGCACCGTTCTATTAATAGGTGGAATCTACAACTCGAAGAGAGTGCCAGAGCTTGCCCCATCACTTGGCCGGGACATAATGCAGAGGGGCGCCTTCCACCCAATGCCGCATCCAGGGTACTGCCATAGGGGAGGGGGGCAACTCTCTCAGATTTGGGTACTCAAAGCTGATACATGACGACATATGTGTCCAACGAGCTGAAGTTGCCCTCCCACCTACCAGTCGTCACACACCTGTGAGACCAACTCTTATATGGTAGAGGGGGAGGGGCATCTGGGTATTACCAATTAGTCAGCACAGTAGCTCCCCCTGGTGGTAAAAAGCTATAACCTCTACCTTTAATTCTGGGATATCAGGCCTCTGGAATAGGGGCCCCCTGAACTGGGGAACTCAGAACTGGGGCCCTCTGAACTTGGGCCGTCGGAACTGGGGCCATCATTTCTGATTCAGGACCCGTTGGATAGCTAGATCTTATCCAGCACTTGTCAGGTTGCTAGATCTGTGTCAGAGCCCGCTAGATTTCTTTGGTTTTCAGAGCCCGCTAGATGATTTAAGCTAGCTGAGCCCGCTAGATTTTCTAAGGTTTCAGAGCCCGCTAGATATTCTAAGGTTTCAGAGCCCGCTAGATTTCTAAGGTTTCAGAGCCTGATAGATTTCTAAGGTTTCAGAGCCTGCTAGAAATCTCAGGTATCAGAGCCCACTAGATTTTCTCAGGTATCATAGCCGGGTATCAGAGCCCACTAGATTTCTAAGGTTTCAGAGCCTTCTAGATTTTCCAGGTATCAGAGCCCGCTATATTTATAAGGTTTCAGAGCCCGTTAGAAATCTTACGTATTCAGAGCCCGTATTCAGGGAGTTTTATGACTTGCTAGTAACTAGATTAGGTAAACTGAATTGGGCCGAGTCCTGTGATCCTAAAAGTGTTAATGATGACCATGGTCCCAAAAGCATTAGAAGGCAAGCACCGTCAATAGCTGGCCACCTGCAATATTGCTATTGGAGGTTCAAATTATCAGTAGTTATGCAGTCTACAATGTCCATGGTGTATTAATGTTGTCGCTGTTAACTGACGCTGATTGAGTGCTGAATATATTGCATTCTTTCTATGTTAAATGATGAATGAGAGCCTCCAAACTTTCCATACTAGTATTCAAATATACAGATCATATGATCAACCTAAAATGAGAAAATCACCTAAAGTTAGCTGGCATATAGTAGCTTTAATACCTACGTAGTGTGATCATACTGGGAGATTAGATGTACAATTTGGTGTCAGAATTGCATGATGGGAAGAAATAAAAACTCACTAGACTTGAAAACTTGCTTGGAAGGTTGACGTTTTTCGTCCCAAACATGATAAATTGCCTACTTATATTGAGATTGAACTGAGAGAAATGGGTAGAATAGACCATAATTCAAAGAAGCAATGAGTAAAGGGAGAGTATTGAATTGGAAAATGAAACAATTTTAGATAATAAACCATTATTTGATGCTCATAACCAGTGCAAGCTCTTAAGGGAAAGCTTGTACATACATAGATGGGGATACTAATAAGGCTGGATGTACATAAAGTTAGGTAGGTCAATCAGGAGCCACAATACCGTGTGTATATGTGTCATAGTGTTAAACAACCCATATGAAAATAATTCATTACTCAGCAATGAAACATCTTACAATTTCAAATGAGATATCACAGGACAGAAGACGACTGTCTCCTTTTTTTACTGAACTATTTGTAGGTGTCAGGGCAATAAGTACTGAGAGATAAATTGGTAAAATAAATACAACTGTAGTGCAGACAGGTAGATTGGAATGATTTCTAAAGTGGAGGCAGTAGTGCTACCTTCACAGAAAATAGGGTCAATTATAAACAATTGCATTTTTGTTTGTGGGATCTTTTACATGCCTTTTCTCTTGACAAAGGTGATTTTGTAGGTATCTCACTTTGCTTTCTCTCACAACAATTGATATATAAAACCATATGTGATTGAGCTACAACACTTTTGCAGGCAAGCTATATTCAAGCTCTCCCAATACAGGTTTCTTTGTATTATACTTTTAGCTTGCTGTAAAAATGTGCTGGCGGAAATTGGCTACAGGGTTCCTCCTGGAGCATGCATATTATCCCTGTTAGAACCCTATTCTTCATAGTTTTCGGAGGTTATAATTATGTCTGTTTATTATAATAGTATAAGCATCAGTGTACTACTACTATACTTACTTCTGCAGAGGTCTTCTACTCAGACGCTGCAGCCCTAGTTCCAAGTCTCCTTCCTTGGGGTCACCTGGGTTTGATATCCCACAGTCCACCTGTGACCTTATTAGTCCCAAAACTGTGATACAAAGGAGCTGCCAAATATTTTTTTCTTTTGGCTCATATTTAGAATAAATAAGGGTGTTAATAGCACCAATTGTCACACATCATACATATCCTATGTGTGTTGTCCTTATTCATTTATTAGTAAGACAGTAACGTGTGGTTATATAGGAAATTTGATATTTCCATCTGGAAATTGAAATCATATTCTAGCTAGGTAAGGGTCTAATATAATCTAATTCTGAACTACTTACAGCTACTTAATTGAGGAAATAGTCTCTAAAGGAGAGCAATTTCCCTACGGCACACAGTGGGGCAGGTCCAGCTAAATGACGCAGTATAGCCAGAGCAGTGGTACACTGCAGTACAGATGTTAGTATTACAGCTTGTCTTATTTTTTTAACAGTTTATGACTGAGATTAAGATGGATTGCAACGACAGGAATGTTATTTTTCTAAACCGATGATACATGACATCCATGTCTTCAGCATCTTTGCACATTTATATATTTTTGCATGGTTTTCATTTTTATCCTTACGGATCATTTGATTTCAAATGTATTTTATTGCACAAAGTGATTTTCAAACACACATCAGCTGAGAGTATTTCTCAATTCCATCAATGGTCAATATGTCAACAGTTTCTTATATCCGCCATACAGGATAGCCTTTCTAGAAAAGTATTACACATAATAGACACAGTGCATGACATTTACCTGTTTTTATTTGAGTATGGATGAATAAATTGAAATTCATTTCATAGTAGGTAATGTTGGATTATTATAGAGTGTGTATACTATAAATGGCAATCCGAGTAATAGCCTTAGGCTTATATTAGGCCTTTCTCTCTTTGTCTCTCAGTGAAGAGCTCTCTCATCCTACTTTGGTCCTTCGCTCTGAATACATCCTTTGAGGGCTACATTATATATGATTTGTTCAGTTTATTCCACAGTGTAACCCCTCTGTATAGTCACACTTTGTCCACAAGCAATCTGCAATCAACCACTTTGCAGCTTTCTTAGAGGGCAATGGTTTGCTGGTTGATTGCCAAAATGGTTTTAGAGCAAAAAGAGGAATACAAGGTACAGTATTTCAGCTAATAAAGAATATTTTCCAATCCCTCAATGTTGAGAAGTCTATTGGAGCTGTATACATAGACTACAGGAAGGTCCTTGATACTATTAACCATGAAAAGTTGTTGGCAAAGTTGCCAAATTTTGGATTTTCAAATGAGGTGGGTGCTCGGTTCAAAAAACATCTAGGAAATAGGTCTCAAAAGACCATCGCAAATAGGTTTCATTCCTCCTAGTTGGATATTTCTTACGGCATTCCTCAGGCAAGGTTAGTGCAAGCTCGGAACCATTGGCTGGTTGACAAAGAAAATTAATGTCATTAGAGTGCGGTATTCGGGTATTCTGTCCAATAACGTTTCCAATTGTGATACATACTAGTGATAATCTGTGTGGTTATGGTGCAGTCTTACTGTTACAATATGTATGTATGGCAGGTAATGAACAAAGATGTCTCCTGGCTATTTAA
This sequence comes from Harmothoe impar, assembly GCA_947462335.1. Classification (NCBI taxonomy): domain Eukaryota; kingdom Metazoa; phylum Annelida; class Polychaeta; order Phyllodocida; family Polynoidae; genus Harmothoe; species Harmothoe impar. The sequence continues at coordinate 53,048,093 of OX381705.1, forward strand.
AACTAAAATCATAACAATGTTACAATTTTCGAGATATAAATGACATCATGGTCACTTACCAAAATCGCTCACTAAAAATAGCAACCAGTGGTCAGTTTGAGTTGAGTTTTCAAAGTTTTATTGGCCATAAAATCATAACAAGATTCTTCTCATTTTACAGCCAGTTCATGGACGCGTCAGAGGAACAATGAGTACTGATCGTTCATGCTTAAAGTAATAGCAGAAAAAGGCTCACCGTGATCATTCATTTTACATAGATAATTATGTAACAGGTCTCTCACAGAGAGTACACAACAGATGTCAAATGGTTTCCACGAGTATCAAGAACACATACAACTACAAACAGTCCGCGGATTAATCACAATTTTACAGTCAGGCTACCATCGTGCTGATAGCATTGCGCTTCTAAGTGTTTGAGAAAACTCGAGAAAGCAGGAGCGGATATCAAATCACAATATATCACACAATATCACACAGTATCACAGTTGGTGTACTAAGGATCCTTATTGATTTTAGATTTAAATATAGTGACACTAGCTGAGTGTTGTATACTATGATCCAATTTTATCCACAGTAACATTCCCCTATAAAGAGGGCTAACACGAAAACTTTCCAGGATTGGCCTATTTACTTTAAGACAAATCTTGGCGTTCCCACGCAGAGCTCTGGTGGGTACTACAATGTTATCTGCATTCTTCGATAGTCTGTACACCATAGTCAATAAATGGAGCCTCAGTGACATGCAAGCTAAGCACAGTCAGCTATGTACATCTTAAGGGGTGCCTCCACCAAAGACCGTCCATCCGTCCGTCCAAAAAAGCAGGGATCTGGACGGATTTGATGGACGGATGGACAAAACCCACTTCCACCAACGACCGTCCGTCCATTCCGTCCATCAATCCGTCCAGTTTGAGGTCTAAAACTGGATGGATTGATGGATGGAATGGACGGACGGACTCCGCCCATCAAAAATATCAAACTTTTTTGATATTTCAGTCCGTCCATTTTTCTACCTTATCCGTCCATTTTCTGGTGATGTGTGATGGACGGAATGGACGGATTGATTGACGGAATCCGTCCGTCCAATCCGTCCAGTTTTTGACCACAAACTGAACGGATTGATCCTATACATGTTGGACTGATGATTATTAACATTATGTCTGTCTAACCATTTTATATATTCCATTTTATAACAGTTAAAATGAGTTTGGAGGCAAAACGACATATCTCCATCCCAGAATTGAAGCATTATAGTCCTTTCTGCAAAGACACCATGGGATCAATTTTTATACTTTGGTAACAAAGCGTATACTGAGTATGTCCTAATGATATGAAAGATTATAAATCATGAAAAATAGTTTAAGGATTATATTTCACTCTCCCTAATCTTGATTTTTGTCAGATTTTTGTCATTATTTTTAGAATCGCGCTTATGTCGTTTTGCATCCAAACTCTTCTATTAACCACTCCCCTAGCATATATATAAGCAAGATATGATGAATTTAGACCCTAGTGAAACTGAACATCAAATATATTTGTGTTAGGCTCCTTTCTTCACTAAATTATAGAAGAACTGTACATAAGATGATACATATGCCAAATTGTATTTTGCAGGCTATATAAGGTAAAAGGAGACCAACGTATCAAGTTGTTCTTAATCAGCGCTCTCAGACTTTTAAAAAGGAGCTCAACGGGTTTTCCAAAACGTGAGGGCTGAAACAAAATCCCATTTGCAGGAAATGGATGGGAGGTTGTCTATTATTTTCATCTCTATGGAACAAAAGAGAATAACTCTCTCCTGCACCCTCAGTATTGGATGCCTTCTCATGTAGACGTACATAATTAATTGAACTATGCAAAATATTGATCCTCAATTCAAAGTGGCACGAGTCTACCTTTTTAGCCTTTTAATCCTTGGCCATTTTCAGAGCTTCATATCTCAGATTTGGTTTCCCATAGTGCTATGCTGAGGAATCATCACCTAAACCTAACTATAAACACTCACTACAGTGAACCAATACGTGTTAAACTACAGGGCCGGTTCTCGATTTTTACCAAGAAATAGAAACCTTAGACCTAACTACAAAGGCAGGTTTGGGTTGTCCTCAAATGATGTATGGCAGTTGCAGATCTCCTTTCTAGTTCTTGGGAAATTGCTTCGCAAATATGGGTTAATGTTGCCCTACCGAAATGGAAAATAATTTTATACCTCATTGCTTAGATTATATCTATGACAATACCGTTTAGGAAAAACTCCCATGTTCTATTTGGGCTTAAAAACGTGTCTTTTGGATTCCAAAAACATAAGCACGACACTATCTTTCAAAATTAAAACAACATGGAACTGCAAAATAAGGGTGGAGAAATATGATTTCCATGCTAGATATGACCTATTGAAAAAGACTCTTTAGTCATTTTGATTACATCACGACCTCCTGATCAGTTATGTTTGAAAAAAAAAACGTTGATGATTGTTTATTGTGAATTCATGCAACGAAAAATGCTTTTCCTTAGATTGAATATTATTTGCATCTTAATTGCTGATGTACCCTGGTTCCTGCTTTGAATCTTACTCAACAACTATGACCACGTCATGTGTAACTCTTGAGTATTTAGCAAAGTGTAGTGGAAAAAGTCCCACTAAATTTTAGAATATAAGATTAATCCCGTTCCCAAGATGTTTGTCTTGAATTAAGGAACACTCCCTGTGTAGCAGACATCGTGTTGGGCATGATATAAGTAAGCAAAGATAATTGAAATTTAAAGATACAGGAACAGAAATGTAAGGCAGTACTATATAATATTGGGGAACCCCTAGAGTGAACCCCCTGCCTTCGTTATTTATATGGTGCATGCAGAGACCGGGACATGTGTGATGTCTCGACTAGGAGTCTGTTATTACCACCACAGGAACCTGCTGGGCCCTAATTGTTGCCCTCACCTCGTGTGATCAGCAGTTCTCCACACTTCTCTTCATGAGTGGTTGGTTTCCGGTTTTTCTTTCTGTGCTGATGAGGAGCTCCAAAAGTCCTTTGAACACTCCAGTGGACACCCATTTTTTGTTGCTATTAATCCATGTGACATGAAAGAGTCACTTTCTTCATCATGTTAGGCTCAAAAGAGTTTCGAAGAATGTTGATTAAGACCATTTCGAAAAGTGTTATTCAAATGGATATGCAGGAAAATATTATGTTTGATGGAATAAAAACCAAATGGCATCTTTCTGATAGCTATTTCTGATTGAATCTCAGAGAAACTGAAGGAGAGAGCCTTTCTTCAGAACTTTCTTGGCAAAAGGGCCTATAGGTTTTTGACGGTTGAGGTCCAGCCCCGCCGACCCATTCCAGTTGGACAATTTTTGCATCCATGTTGGATTGTTCATAAGTGGCTTAATTACTCCCCACTTGGACCGATAGCCTTAGGCTGCTGCAATAATTTAGCCGCAATCATGGGGCCATGTGTTCTCCGCCGAAAACCGTTATGTGATTTGAAGCCAATTCCACAGCTCAGATGTTTCAAGCATTAAAACCCCTTTTGGACATTGCTCCCCCTTGACATTACCCCCACCCCCTCCTCTTCCGACCTCCATGCCATAACCTGTATTTCACTTTAGTTCCATCACATTTCTCCGTAATCATGACAAAATACCTACATGATGTGTATCTATAAGGACAGGGCGGGGGGGGGGGAAGCTAAGATGGAAAGTTGGTATAAAAGAGAAAGAGGTTCAATGCTTGAAAACGTATAGTGCTTGAAAACATATTTGTGACACAACAGGACAAAATATACCATTACGGGGATTTCGTGTTATAAACAGCCACTAGGTGGCCATCACCCATGCAACAATATGCCATTACTCTACTGACTTAACATGGAACTTTTAGTCACTTCTCCTTTTCGGATTTTGACAATCCTACCCCCAAAATAATCGTCAAGAGCTGTTCTTAGCAACAAATATTAACCTGTCTCTGTGTTAAGCACTGACAGTGCGAGTGCTACTGAATGGGAACTCAGAATATTCTCCATAATACTACAATCTAATTCTTAGCAGAAAGCTGTTGGCCTTGTCAAAATCAGATAATCACACAAATACATGTTAATATTTGTTGGGAAAAGAAAGTCAGGGGATTTTGAGATTATGATTGTTAAAATCGGGCAAGGGGGAGTTACTATAAGTTCCATGATAAGTTACTAGGATAATGGTATGTTGCTGTACTTATGGCCACCTATAGTGGCTGTTTATCACACTGAATCCCCGTAATGGTACATTTTCCTCTGTTGCGTCACATTTTATCAAAATCTACTCCTTAAGAAAACGCTCATCCGAGGGGCACACCTGCACTAAAAAAGAAAACTTGTCTCCAGACTTGAGTCAAAACAAGTCAAAAGTTGTCTAACCTATCAGGTTACCATCCTACAAATAGAATCTGGAGCTTGCAAATGTCAGGTTTTGGGCTGTCACATGCCAAGCGGATCTTCCATCTCCAGCTAGAAGACCCGCTTTCTTGTCACTTAGACAAGTTTTTAACTCGTTTATTTTATGACATGAAGAAATTTTCTTCACTATATAGTAGGTATTAGGACACCATCTAATCCAAATAGAGGCTGTATGAGGGAAAGGGAGACCAACGGATCAAACTGTTCTTCATCAGCACTCTCGGATTTGTAATGGGAGAGCAAGGGAGTTTTTTTTCCAGCACATGGTGGTCAACAAATCAAATTTAATAGAAGACACAGTGTTTTTTTTAAATTTTGATTAAAAGAAAAAGAGGGTAGGCACTTTTTTAGTGTAAATATAATCACACAGCGGTCTGCCAAGCTTTCATGGTCATATATGGCTGTTTATTGACTGATATCTCTGGCAGTATTTTCCACATAAAGATGTCTGTCCGATCTAAGTTTATTTTTGAACAGGCCTTTGCATCACTATTGCTGCTTTCTATGGGCACTCAAAGATACATTACCACCTCAATCGACCCAAAATCAATGTAGACTTCCATGAGTCATTTCCTTATCAATGGGGGGGGGGGGGGTGATAAATCTACTTTTCTTTGGGGATAGGCTCAAACTACCCAGTAAACACCCTATGTAATTCCAACGTAGCTTAGAGGTTTCTCTAGTTTTTTTTCCTACCAATGGTTTGGAATTCGATTTTTTGCAAGGTTTATTTACGTTCAACAGACGTTTACGTCTGATTTACGTTTCTCTACCTCATTCAAACGTAATTTAACGTAATAAATCTATGTACATCTACGCTAAAATTCGTAGTTTTTCAACCTAAACTGAGAAAATGACTCCCCAGTGTTGCACAAGGTGGCAGCACTATCAAATATGGAAAGAATGTTACAGCTCCTTAGCAAATCTACCAGATTAAATGAGTCAGTTTTTATGAATTATGAAATTAATATCATGTAAATCAACCATATACCTTTGAATATTCATTATGAAGGACAGTAGATAAAGCATTATACATAAATATGTGCATTTTGGCACTTTACTGATTGGACACCAGATTGGCAGTAATGGGAGAAATACAAGGCCTCTCTGCAGCCAAAACTAGGCTACACATATACATATTGTCAGGCTGTTCAGTTAAGCTGCCAGTATATATCATATAGTTACAATGAAATGAGATTTAGGACTATAGCAGTTAGTCTGCATGAATAATTTGTGTAAATCTAATTTTGTGTGCAATATCATACAATTCTATACCTGAATCACAGTATACAAAATTGTATGTTATGTGTTGAACATAGATTTACGTTTAACAACGTAAATCAGACCTGCAGGTTTATGACTGGTAAATAAACCTTAACATTCTGACGTTTATAAACCATGTAAAATTACGTAGTTCAGACCAAATCTGAACGTAGATTTATGTCTGAACTAAGTAACTGTGTTTACTGAGTATGCATTTGGGTCCAAAAACACGGGAAATCACAAAAAAATAAATTTCGCACCCCCGTGACCCCTCCGCACATGGGTTCCGATAAATGGCCAAATAGTGAGAAAACAGTCAAAATTCAGGCTTTCAGATTCCTTTCAAATCTCATCATGCCTTCATGAAAAATGGTCCGAAACCTGCATACACCAATTATTCTAATTATGCTAATTAGATAGAGATATCTTGGAAACTATGAGACTTAGAGCTAATTGGAGGTTTGGACAGGGCCATGCCCACCCATATTCATATAGCCATTTCTCAAAAACTAGACATGATATCCTCTTGTGTAATATATCAATGGAAAGCTTATGATATCAATTTTAAAGTTGACATTTTCGTCGGATATCCCTTTCCCCTTGCCTGTACACATTTAGGCTTGGAAAACAGTCTTTAGGTGTATGAGAAGTGGGCATAACTATTAAAAAGTAGAATGTTATCAATACCACAGGCATACCCTCCAGGGAAAAATATCAAAACATGTTTTTAGTTTTTTTTGTTAACAGCAAAATATACCGTAAATTTACAGAATATTTTGCTGTAGTCGACTGGAAATACAGAACTATTTGCTGTATGTTTACCAATTTCTGTGCTGTAATTCAGATTTACAGCAATGGTGCTTTAAATTTACAGCACATGATCTGTAGATTTCTCCCACATGGTGGCAGCACTATATCATTTTGTGTACCAAATTCTTGTTCACACTGTATTTTGGGGGGTAAATAAAGCCCCCTGTGCGTCAAAACATAGTAAAATATGAATTTGTGAGAGAAACTTCAGTAAGTTATTGTATTAAATATTTCAAATTGCAGATATATGTCAAATAATGCAAATAATTATCAGCAAAAGTATAAACAGATACCACATCTGTGGGAAAATTAAATCCTTAACTGTCTGAACCGTATAGTGCTGGTATCACATACAGTTTAGCTGGATAAGAATTAAAACCATTACATAGTGTAATGTTTGTCCATAATGCAACTGAAGTAATGCAGGAAGGTTTTCTCCATGCATATCAATTGAGATCAATTGATATATAGTAACAATAATCAATCATAAAAAACCTCAACTTATGGCATTTACAGTACTTTCTGCTGTTAAATTACAGCATACATCATACTGTAAATTTACAGCAAAATGTGCTGGCAGTTTTGGTTCCAGTCGATTTTGGTGTAATTGATCAGAAGAATATCCTGTCAAATTACAGCACATTCTTCTGTTTGATTACAGCAACTGGGTTGCTGTAAATTTACAGCAAAATGTGCTGGAACCAAAACTGCCAGCACATTTTGCTGTAAATTTACAGTGGTTACTTCTAACAGTGTAGGTAATTTATCTGTTCCACTATGGAACATATACACATTTTCAACCCATATTATCATGAATATAATCCCTCAATCCCTAACATACGTGTATCACCATAGAGTATTTGGTGTTGATATATTGGTGCTGTATTTGTGCTTCATTTGGTGAAGGAATTGTGCCAATCTGACGGCTAGGGATCCCAGGGTGGTCTGTAAAACGTATATGGGTGTAAAAGCGCACATTTCTGGAGTTCTGGGCATGAAAGGGGATATGGAAACATAATGAAAATATAAAATCACCCATCTAACAGCACTCCCTAGGCCCATGGCCTGATGTCTACACCCAGGGCAATTTGATAAAATCACAGCTGTGTCTAATATATATAATATTTGCTACACATTTTGCATTCTGTTTTCTCCAGACCCGAACATCCCAGTAAACAAAAAACGTCATACAGCATTGTATAACGTTGTATAACGTTTCTCTAAGGCTCTTTACTATGGCAAAACGTTATATAACGTTTAAAACGTTATTTAGACGTAAAGTAACGTTTTTTGTTAGCTGGGATCTGTGTACAAATGTAGGTCTGCTTTGCCAATGTGCTACCTGTCTCACTCAACATGACCCTTCCTCTTGTCATGCAGTGCTGGAGGAGCGCCACCTGTTTCAACATGAAGCTATGCGCCACATGTCCGTTCCTCTTGGCCATAGAAATTTAATTGCCCTCATCTTATCACATCATTGCTATTCATCGACAGCCTCACAAGGCAATGATGACAATGTAACGGACCATAACAAGTTAATAGAGATCATTTAGACGCAGGAATGTCGACATGGAAATCAAGTGCCTAATAAGACACACCGTGTACATAAGAAATGAACACGAGGTATACATTGTGAAGAGGAACTGAAACCCTGTAATGTCTAAGAAAAACTATCAAAGTGGCCATGAGGCATGACGCAGACTTGCTGTCAGACTTTTGTGTGGAAACCGATGGTACCGTTTAATCAGAAGTAGAGCTCATGACACGGCTCGGTAGACTAGTCAATCAGTCAGGGGGGATATGTGGCGGCATCAATTTGTATGAATAATCAGTCTGAGATTGTCTTATGGTAAGAACTGCCCAGCTAACGTTATTTTACGTCAAAATAACGTTTTAGATTTTACATAACGTTATTTCATATTAAAGAGCCTTAGAAAAACGTTGACATATAACGTTATATAACGTTATAAAATGGTGTATAACAATATTTGTTTACTGGGTGTTTGTTTCACGAGGATGTTGGATGTTGTATAATATGGTAAGAACTGAAGTGAAATCAGCAAAGCTGCTTGTATGCCTACGACCAAGAGATTACTTATTTGCTGTGCATTTTATTATGATGAAATATTCGGCCGTTCTGTTCTGACCTGGGCCTGTACTGGCTTCATCAGTCACCATAGTAAGATGTTACTTTCAATTGATGCTCAAAACCTACCCGAGGCTCACCAATATACCTTGGGGTTGAAGTGGACACTGATGTTATATCTTTGGAGTTGACCGTAAAGTGGTCAATATGAGCCTATCATATATAATAAGTCCTTCCTGATTACTAGCTTAAGAACTAGACATACCGTGACGCTGCATTGGATATAGTCATATTCAATGTCTTCCCTGTGGTTGCAATGACTATGTAATAGAAAGACTTTAGTTATATGAGAGGGTAATTAAAAAGGTGCAAGCCACTCTACTAGTAGTTGTCTAACATAGTATTTTTCTTAAAACAAATGATTTGTCCGCCAGACGAGTTTAATAATCTTATTTTCTTGAAAGTAGATGATTAATTTTGGCTGTGTTTAAACCACAGCTGTGAGGTTATGTGAGGTTAAGTGGAAATAACCAAGGTGTGAACTGCTTCGTCTTACCCCTCCCCCCCCCCCCCCCCCTGTGGTTTAAGGACAGATTATCCAATGGATTGGATTACACTTTAAACTGACTGAAAAATGGTGACATTAACATGCCCTTTGTTAATTTATTACACATCGCGAAACAGTAAATTACACCAACTGATGAAACTCCCTTTCTTCAGTTCTACTTGTTGTTTAACGAATAATTGGACCGACACTATCTTTCAACACAAAATGTCAAAATGTAGGAAATTGCTCCGGACTGAAATGTGAGCACATCAGACTGGTTGCAGAACACGATTATTCTAACTTCTTATTCGCCAAAAGGAAAGCCAGAGCTTTTTGAATGGAATGATGACACACTTATTACATTTAGATATAGATGAATAGATTTGATCCCCCTTTTTACTTATCTCTTATGCATACAAACTATTTACAAAATGCAAATTCGATACTTTTCTTTGAATATTTATTACATTTTTGGCCATCCACACTCAAAACATCTCTCACACATATACAAATGTATAAACACAACAAAATCTTACGGGGACGTATACCTTAAAAATCACGAAAAATAATACATGATTTAAAGACAATATTCGAGCTAAATATATTATGCAAATGAGGCCCTTTTAAGCAGGCACCCGATATGAATATGGCTGATTCAGACTTTATAATAATACTTCTAGATAGGTATCGAGCATTTATGTGTCTGTTCTCTTTTCCTGCTAAATTTATGTTCATGGTGAGTTTCCATGGAATCAATTATCATTAAATTTGCCTAGGTTGGTACAAAACCATCTACAGTGGAATCTCGTTATAAGGAGGACGGATATAAGGAGCAGAGGGTTATAAGGAGCACATTATATGGCAGAGCGAATTTTCCTGTCATTTTTCTCAATACATTTCTATAGTAAAAAACACCCCTGCTGTTAGGAGAAGGAACATGGAAAATCGTTTATAAGGAGCACTTTTTGACAACATAAGGGGTACTTTTCCAATATAATTCAGAGGCTCTGCCTCTAGGCGGTGCTTCTTATTTTTGTACCCCCACCTGAGGCCGGGCACAGAGGCACTAGGCCGGTTTAATATACAGAGGTACAAAGGCTGGGCACAGAGGCAGGGATATTCTTTTTAGAGATCTCGCCACCTAGGGCCGGGTGCAGAAGCCCTGCACCCCCAGTGGCCCACCACCTCCTAAAGTCGCCTAGGGGGTAGGGGAGGCCGGGTATACAGTTCTAAACCCTGCACCCAGAACACGGCTCAGTGGACGCCTGTGACAGAAGCCCTGCACCTCCCACATTTGCTCACAAGCTCCCACAGCTGACAGGGAAATGGCCCTAGAGCCCTGCTTCCAATTTGAGAGTGTTAGAAATGGATTCAGCACGTTCTAAGAATCTAATCACAATGCAAGCTGTCACGCTTCCGGCCAAAACTGCCTAGGTTGGTGCAAAACCATCTACATGTATTAGGCTACTGGCCACCCATAGAGATATATAATTAATGGTACGATTTACACAACTTTAGATCATACAAACATATTTCTGTTTGGTTCATCCAATATCTTGTATAAGCAATGTCTAAAAGTAAATACGCCTACGTCCAAATATTGATTACATAGGTCTATGTATGTGCATGGCTATTTATAGACTTTATGCAAAGCAATTACATATACATACTAAGTCAATAACAGAGCCCTGGAGGTGATATTTTGGTTCTTGGTTCTTGGCTATACATTTATTCTCCTTACTTATGTTCATTATTATTATGAGTAAATTAATACAATTTATCATGTGTCAAGCGCGCTCACTTTCAGTTGAGCAATAATGTGATTCTCACTCCAATCAAACGTCTCCTTATTTATATCTGCATGAGTCTGAACATACACAACTATTGCAAGAGGAGTAGTGGTGCAATAACGTTGTGTATCTGTGAGTCTACATATAATTATCTGTGATAACTTAAAGCTTGACCGTCATGGTTGAAGTGAGGTCAATAGGACTTTTGGATATAGTTAAGTTTTCATTCACAAGAGGACTCTTAAGGGCTGGGAGCTGAGCTCTTACAGGCACAAGATAGGGTGAATATGTTGTAGCTGGACCATGCTCACGGACCCCTGTCCAAACACTGCTGCCCTCTGGTGGAACTGTTATTTTAGTCCATGTATGGCAAATGCTGAACTTATTCCCTGACGGTCTAGCTTTTAGTTATAAAAAGGTGTATATCTGTGGGTAGCCTACATGATTTATTCAGGAATAGTGTTTATGGCACAAAGTTGTATATCACATGAGTCACATCTGAGTCATTATAGAGAACCAGAATGTCACCTTCAGGGCTCCGTATTACGGAGATAACGGAATAAAATCATTAAGATATATGCGATTGCTGGTAAAAATAATATATACTTTATTGCACGATCTATTCAAATAGAAAATGAACAGTTGTATTGCACAGGTTCTTGATTAATATGCGACATGTACAGTTTATAGAATATCAAAACAACATTATAAGGAAGACTTGTATAGTATGTATTCTTATAGCAGAGGGAAATGATGAGAAAGAGGGCCTGACATTAAAGGCATATACAGCATATAGTAGTGTCCGTTGTAATGGCCATTACTCCATCTGGCTATGGCCAAACTGGCCTCCACGTTGAGGGATAATCGGCATTTTCTTGCCGGTGAAGAATCCTATAGCGAAGACAATGCCGACTCCAATTGTCAGACCAACCAGAATCATGGCAATTGCCAGCCCAGCCATGGCACCTGAAAAGATTGTTATACAAACTGAGAATGTATGGAACAGGTAGCCCCTGTGTGAGGACATTCTCACCACTCACACTTAACCACATAGTAGACTAGAACAGTACTAGAATTGTGAGTCGGATACACTTGGTGATTATGCCACTTTAACTCTCATTTTAGAGCCATGACAGAGTAACTGAGTTAGTATGACTCGAGCATCTATGGGTTTTTCAGAGTGTTACTCTGAGCCTGTATAATAGTTCAATATTAACTATTAGTATGTCAGATACCGTAAATTCCCGCGTATAACCCGCACCTCGCGTCTAACCCGCACCCCGACTTTGGGAGAAGTCTATAACCCGGAACTGGGGTCTGAAAATTGCGATTTTAGTGCTAGTTTTGGGTTGTTTGGCTTCCATCTTGAAATTCGAGAAAATGATCATTTGACCTATTCTGCAAGGCTATGCGGGTTTATCGAATAAATATAATTGTGTAGAACAAGGTGTACACCATTTAACACACCTCAACTGGATAACTATCCCAAACAGACCCATGATAATAGACCCCGAACTATTATTCAATTATTGTATAGACATTTACGGCATAAAATATGAATACAGTCACATCTAACACCAGCGTACATCTTTCTACACTCTAGACGCAATGGTATGTATTTCAGTAGACTATAAATAAGTACACCATACCTCATCAGGACCGGATGAAGAAGACCCAGTAGGCAAGACCAGTGCCAGCAAGCATCCCCAACAGTATCATGCCTAGCGCCAAGGCACCCATAGCCCCTGGGAAGAACACAGACACGCGTCAATCAGTTGGAATCACATAACGTAGAATTGAGTTGGAGGGGTCAGAATCTGATAACGGTCAGGTAGATGGAGGAAGGTGGGGGGAAATATTCCAACTGATGGACGGTGTTCATGTTTTTAGGGGAGCTGATAATCCCCCATCTTCCCCTGACCGTATTTATGAGTATATCTCTAGTACATTTGCATTAAAGATTCCTTGAATATCATACACTAAACTGCATTCATTATTTCTGTGTTCACGCCCCTAATAGCTAGGCAAGATTCAAAAGTCATATATTAGACGACTCACCGGATGAATAGCCGACACTTCTGACTTGCTTAGAGGGTAACTGTCCGGCACGAATCCCAGACACTGTCAGGGTGTTTGGAACTGCTGGTAACTCAATTATCTGATGGAAACATGTAGAAAAGCATACATTGGAAGAAGAATTGAGTGAAAATCAGATGGCAACGTTTTTTTTTAAATAAAAGAAAAATCGTTTCATTTCAGCTAGAATCGTTGTACAATGTGGATAGTAGATTATTTTTCTGATGGTGTAGGGATCACTCCATCAAAGAAAAACAGATGTATTGGATAAATACAGTATAGGATAGCTAGAGGAGGGAATATGAGAGGAGCATGGACTCTTACAAGTATAACTTAGTCAGGTTCCTACTGCAGCAAGATAAGCGATCGAGCAGCTCGACTATGATTTGGGGACGGGTATACCATCGTTATAACTCTTATTGGTGCATATCTCCACGTACAGCGAAATAAAAATAAAAACCCGTCATCGTTCAAATTGTTTCTTCCATATGCTACGTATTCTACACATGAAAGAAGGGATGGGGGGGGAGGTGGGGGGGGGGGGGGTCCGGATGAGGTTATTATTCTGCAATAAGAATTTTTAAAGTCAATTAAACATGGATGGTAATTTCCGTTGCTGAATAATCATCTGCGGTCACGGAGGCCAAGAATGGACCAATTATTTACACAATTTAGTCGCTTTAAAATTGAAAATTAATTTCGAAAGACTAATTCGCCACGTGAGAAGATTATTGAAACAATTATTCCGGCATGCAGTGCGCACTGTGGCTGCGCGTTTGTGGGGCCCTCTCTGAAAAGTCACACACACACACACCCATAAAAATGTCATGCATATAAGCCAATTTAGTTCATAATGTATACATATATTTTGCCTGATCTAGTTGTTTCTTGTTGTTTCCAAGATTTTTCAAATGAAAGAATTATTGTATAATACATATTGACCCACACTTCCTTGAACACTGACTACTCGGATCCTTCAAACCTTCAAACAGTGGCCCTTACAACTCCCCTTTTATGTTCCATAGTATTTGGACTGATATAATACGCTTTAATTTCATTTCCCCCTTGCATCTCCGAAATCCGAGGTAGTGATGGTTGACTGTAGTGGATAACCTCTATATCACATACAGTTACAAACCTGATCGCCGTCTGGGTTTGGCTTGAACATGACGATGAACTTGTAATTTTTGATGGCAGTGTTTAGACTAGTCATGGCCGCATCTAGGGACACCTCGGGTCGGATGTTGGCCACCGTGTCCCCCTTAACTGGGGCCACATCCAGCAGGTTGAAGCTGACAGTCATCTGGCGGTCATCGTCGTCTGCCTTTATCTAGATGAACAAATGGGGGAAACATCAGTTAATATTGAACTATTATTCAGGCTCAGAGTAACACTCTCAAAAAACCATAGACACTCGAGTCATACTAACTGATCAGTTACTCTGTTAGGCCTCATCATGGCTCTAGCATGAGAGTTAAAGTGGTATAATCATCAAGCATATCTGACTCACAATTCTAATACTGTTCTAGTCCACTACATTGTGTATGTGGTTAAGTGCGAGTGGTGAGAATGCCCCTTTAACTGGTTGATAATGGCGGGTGATAATCTCCGATTTTGGCGCTTCTTTGCATATATATGACATACATTTCCGTTTTGATGTACAGCATACTTGGACAAGGGGCCTTAGTGCGGCAGTCCCTTGTCCCCGCACATTATGTCACATTATCGTATTGCCTTGTAAAAACTAGCTCTGAAAGTGGGTTCACCCCCTCCTTTTGAATTTCTGATGATATTTCAATCTGCCGCCACCTGTGGTGTGACACTTTTTTTTTGTATTTTGGTCTTTAACATTTTTTAAAATGTTCTAGGTCCACCTCTGCAAAACGCATTTACCAATGCAAAAAGAACATATGTTACGTCCAGCGAAACTAATAATCAGTATTAATATCTATCACAATATAAAGTGTGATGAATGCTGCTATTCTTCAAGGAAAATCTCCCCAGTGGACACTGGTGGATGGTTTTGAGTAAGCGATTTTTCAAATCCTGGACTATAATCCCTCAGTTTTGCTGTCCCACCATCCCACTCCCATCATCCCTAAGTCCCACTCCTCACATCCCCGTGGCTCCTAGATTTAAATCCTCTTGCATAGATAGGACTCTTATCCTCAGCCGGGGCGCAAGGGCTGTCTGAAACTTACGGACAGAAGTGTCAGATTTTCCTCTGGGCCGTAAATTCCCACTATAATCTGACATTCGTCACTGGTGCCAGAATGTCAGCATATATGCATGCTGTGGCCCCCGGTGCACTATCCCACTGTCTGTGTGCTTTGTGAGTTGTCAGCAAATTGTGAAAATATGCAATACCATACATCATTCAATTTATGAATGATGTATAGTATACATTAAACATTGTTACTCATGAAAATGTATAAAAGAAACTCATTCGGGCCAGGGGAATGAAACTCAAAGTCACCTCGCAGGTACAGTTCTGATATATTTCAAGAGCTTATCAAGTACTAAAAGCCTATACCCACAGTACAGCACCCAAGGGTATTGCAGGCTCATAGACAGGTCACCCAAATGAGAGACTATCTTTTGAGAGTTGATTCTTATGATTTTTATTGTGTTTCTCATAAAAAAAGGAGAGTGAATTATGCAGATATTCTCAGTTTTGCATAAATTATGCTAATTAGGCTTTAATGAATATTTATGATGGGATGCAAATTTGATCCTCGGCCCTATCTGAAGTTTCAACATCATTTCTAAAAGATTTGGACCAAATTGGCAGGACTTTTGTTTAAGCAACCTGATATTTGGCATATTTTAGCATATTCTAATTAGGGGCCTTAATATGCAAAATCTGCGATGTCTCCTGGCAGATTTGGATTCTCTGGAAAAAAAACTATAAGAATCAACTCTCAAAAGATAGTCTCTCATTTGGGTGAGTAACCTATCCAAAATGACCTGTCTAGCATGGCAATTTTCTCCATATACGGCCGATTTATGCTCTCTGGGCGGTGGCCATAATAACATTAATCATCACTGTGCGTCACAATTGCTTTTGTGATACAGACGCACTCTATTGTGATCATTGGTAGCATCCGGCGTGGTGTAAGACTAAGTGTAAAGGATATCATTTGAATAAAAGAAAACAATTATTAAATCAAGGAAACTCTGGACATTTAATGACGCACAGGATGTTTATTGAGACTGCCCTTTATGATGACATGTAACAGAAACCATGTGGGCAGATTAATCATAATGATTGTCCTTTGTATAAGTGTATTTTATAAGTCTTTTTCTTTCTTATAGCAATCAGAGTGGCTGGTATTTTATGTACTATATGAATGGTTAAGAAAGTATATCCTGTCATCCCTATCAGATATAGAAAATATGAAGATGACTTATATTTCTTTAATGTGCTGTATGAAACATCTTAAAAACTCACCTGTGACCTTTATTGAAATGGATAGATGTATACACAAATGTAAACCATACTGCACCAGTCTCTCATACTCTTTTATAAGTAAATGTAGGTATCCATATGAAATCGTGATTATCACTCGAGAGAAATGAGAGACCTGTGTAAAGACTTATTGCTGAATTCGTATATCATGCTGTACTTACTTGGATATCGTTAACTCGTAGTGGGGAGATACCGCCCGTGTTCCTCATAACTGCATCCAGTATATAATACTTGAATCGGTTCGGTTTCGGCTGGGCCAGTCTACTGTATGAGCCTGAATAAATGAGTAGTTAAGTTACAACATGCAGTAGAAGCAATATTGAACAGTCTATTTCTGTGTCATTATGATCGTATTACCAAAGCACTAACATCTCTCCGAGATTACAGCTACAGAAAAGCACTAAAGGCTCAAATTCCGAAATGCATTTATTGTGCTTTGTAACCAGAATCTTAAGATGTATACATAATATAACATATAATATGGAGATGTCATCCTAATGCCAGAATACGTAACCTATTTCTAGATTAAAATGCCCCGGTGTATGTTCTCTGGCACAGTTAAAGCAATGGTTTCATAACATTGCCTGTGGATATGCGTAGAAATGTATCATAAACACAGAGCAATTTCCCATTCACTCGATCAAACATATTCTAATGCTTTTTATGGATTACCATTAGCTGACCCTATTGTCATTGCACTCTGCTTCACCTCTGGAGGCTTTCACTCAAGTAACTCAGGAATGCTGTGGATAGTGTCATGACACATGAGACCCAACCGAGTATTGATACATGTGTTCTTGTTTTACACCAACACAGCGGCCCATCAGCAAGAGAATTCACCAGGGTCGCATTTGCATCATTACGATAAGGGGTATGGCGTGTTGAATCACGATGCTGGCGGGTTGAGTTTGAGTTTTAGATTCGTGCAAAATTTGCACAAATCTAAAACTCAAATAGTTGGGCATGCATGATGGCTCTTGCCCAACAGGCATTACAATACAGCCGTGGCGAGTTTCCCTTTTGATGCATCATGCCAAACCATAGACTAGTGAGTGTATCAAATCAGCATGATCGGATTCTATTTCGAATAGATTTCTCGGGGAGATTAGGTGGTCATAATATTTAGGAATAATAGCAGTATGTGATGCGGCCATAGTGGCGGGGTACGGCTCTGCTTGCAATATAGCGAGCATCGTATTCCACACAGTGAGACTTGCACCCTGACGGACAAGACAAGGTCGACATATACATGTAGCCATTTATAGGCATACACTAGTTACCACTACCTGTATTCCGCATTAGCAACCTGACCTGTGTAGAGCGCCATGCTTATTGGTACCAGTGTATATCCTCTAACCTCCAGCAACCAGCTCAGCCAAATTTCATGTCCGAGATTAAGGTACAAACAGGGTGTGAGTATTGTGAGTGGGTTGTATCCTCCTGCTTCTTGTGGATTCTAATCCCACAGGAGCGAAACGACGATTTTCGTATGCAGTAATGCAGTAACCTCTTAATATGGACAGTCTCAGGCCCCGACTCTATAATAGTAGAGTCTAGGCAAACTCATATAAAAAACTTGTTTCACTAACTTGCCCTCAAGAGTTGACCAATCAAATCCTGTACACCGATTCCTGTGCACAGTCTGACAAGAAGTAACAATCTAAACATAGCAGTTGCACAAGTCCCATTTGCAGCCCTTGTGGCGGAAAAAGGTACAGGTTGAGCGAGTCTGAATATGGAAGGCCTATGCACCCCCCCCCCCCCCTCCAAGGCTATAAAGGCTGGATATCAGCACCCAAAATGCATAACTATACCTAGAATAGTGGTACCACGGTACATATTATTTACGCCCTCGGTGCTAATAAAATCAAACATGGTAAGGCTGATTAAAGCCCATGCACTCACCAGGGAGGTCAAAACGGTAGTCTACCCGGCGGAGTTCTGTGTAGCAGGGCCCAAGGCCGTACGCCCACGTGTCTGGTTCCTCTTCCACGTAGTCATAGAAGTGGTAGATCGTCGGGAACTCGTACTGGAGGGAAACGATAATGAGAAATGTCATGATAGGGGCGAATAAAATGTAACTTTACCTCGTGCTTATACAACATTAATTCAGTTTACATTGACGATATTGATGATTATAAACAGATGCATATAATTATACATAACACAATTTCGATTATCTATATACTAGTATGAATCTGTTAATGATCATCAATAATTGTTGTAATGGAAATTAATGCACAAATTACAAGGCAATAATTAAAGATAATGATGATACCTTTAGGTTGACATCGCTATATATAGTTCATGAATATCAAATCGTGCCTTAATGGTTATTGAACATTAAATCAACGTTAGTGATAATAAGTATCCTGTTACCCATATTATTTGTCCGTGTTTTCTGTAAGAATGCTGTACGGGAGATATTCACTTGTGGGACCTGTCTACTCCTACTTGGCTATAATTATTGGCTCTATTTGAGGGACGTGGTCACGGAAAGAGACGTAGAGAGATTTATGGAAACTGCTCTACCTTGTGTCTAAGGGGAATGGTCTACCTCTAATTTGAAATACAAAACCAGGACTAATACTAGGAAACCCCAGGATACACCGTATTTAGTTACATAGACGAGCATTAGGCGACTTCATATTGAATGTAGATATTCATTGCTGAGGGATTGGTTGCCCTCCTTTCTCATGGATATCGGGAGGGGGGGATATCGGTGAAATACTATGTAACTAAATACGGAGTTTTTGCATAATACCTATTCCAATATATCAAGGGTATCTCTGTAATTCTCTCAAAAGTATTACCACAATTCTGTGGTTGTGTTTCGGCAGGTATCACCATAATTCAGTTGACAGTGTATCACTGTACTTCACTACATGGCATTACTGTAATTCTGAAGGTGTGTAGCTTTATATGTTTTGTCATTTATCTAATCTGTAATAGGTGCTTATAGAGTTAATAATTGACACACATTCATAAGATATGACTGTATACACCCTGTCACTGTAGTCTGGACACTGTCAAGTTCAAGTTCAAGTTCAAGTTTTAAAAATTTATTCTCCAGTATTCATTCAATATGATACAATGTATTCTCGAAACCAACTCCAGATTTGTGAGCTGATTCTTGTAATAATATATATCCAATATACAAAATTATGCAACATTGTTACAAATTTCACAGTGAATATTTCCCTTGACACGTTATGTCATTATTTGTTAGAATTATACAGAGAAAAGGCTGCTGCTAGAAATGTACTTTCTGTTTTCGTTAGCCACCTACTAAATCCTAAGTGTGTATCTACAGTCATATTTACACAATGTTAAAAATATTATCAATACTAAGTATATATATACACTGTACAAGCTAACCTGAGTCGATAATTTATGTACAATTATACAGGAAATAAGTTAATTATGAAGTTTACAATTAATTCAAAAAATTACCATCAATATTTATGAATGTTAGATGTAGGAGGACAATGTGTGACAGTATGTGCATCAGCAAGTATAGGATTCATGTATAATTTTACAACAATTTATATGGTTACTCCATGAAATTACATGAATAGCATATATAATTCTTTTTACAGTAAATGCAGAGTATATTAACAATTGAGCCTAGTATTGCACATTCAATAACAGTTGTATTATTTTATCTCAATTTATGTGTAGACCAAATAACGGTCAGAAACCATCACATTAAGAAGATCAGACTAGATGACAAGAGATAACAAATAATTCAATCATGGCATAAATTATCCTATTGATATTAAAATGGATAATATTGTAAAGAGCACTCCACGGACGTCAATTGACACCCTCCTCTTTAGGGATTAATTTTTTCAACTCCTTTTTCAATAGGAATTTGAAAGAATTTCTGTCCCTAATATTTCTTTTACCCGGGTCCAGACCATTCCACAGAGTGGAAACTGTGTATTCAAGACTTCTTTTGTAAGCCTCACAGTGTGGCAGTTTATTTTTAAGCAATATGGCATCAGCACTCCTTGTACATACCGTAACCCTTTTAACGTAATTAGGCTTACAAGACCTTTTATGGCCTTCTACATAGATGTGAGATAATCTTCTCTCAGATAAGTAGTTAACCTTGGCCTTAGCATGTATCAATTCAGTAGAGGTACGCATAGGTAGTTTAAGGCAAACTTTGAGAACTCTATTTTGAGTCCTTTGCATTTTGTTCAACAATGTACTCCCTGATTTAATATATAAAATGTCTCCATAGTCATAAATGGGCATAATATATACTTTGTAGATTTTTAACAAACTGTCTTTACTGAGAAACCTTGAGATTTTTGTTAACTGATATGTCCTAAATGCTATTGTTTTCATTTGGTTTTTCATAAATATTTCATAGTTAAGTCTTGGGTCTAAAATGATGCCTAAATATTTGTACGTGAATACCCTTTTCAGATTTTCCCCATTAATATGCAATTTAGTGTTTTTAAATGACTTTTTACTCCCAAAACCCATAAATTTAGTTTTCCCAATATTTACAGTCAGTTTGTTTTTTCTACACCATAGAACAAAGTTGTCAATACAAATTTGCATTTTCATCACTGACACATTTTGGTCCTTGTTTGAGACATATATGACAGTATCATCAGCAAAGAGGCTGATTGAGGCATCTTCAACAGTGGTATTTACATCATTAATGTAGATCAAGAATAATAATGGACCCAAAATCGAGCCCTGAGGTACTCCACATTCAACTTTCAATTCACTTGAGCATATACCAGAAACACTTGTTTTTTGGAATCTGTTAGATAAATAGTCTTCTATCCAGTTTAATAAATCCCCTGAAATACCCATGTGTTTTAACTTTGCTAATAAAATTTTGTGGTCAACAGTGTCGAAAGCCTTTTTTAAGTCAAAGAAGGTAGCTATTGTATCAATTCCCACATTTTTGTTTGAAAGAATATCATCCGTTATTGATCCCACAGAAGTAATTGTTGACATATTTTTACGGTACCCATATTGAAATTTTGATAGTAAGTCATTAGTTTCTAAAAAAGACATTAGATTTTTATGAACTATTTTTTCCAAGATTTTACCTGGCAGTGCTAACAGTGATATTGGTCTGTAATTTGATACCAGCCTCCTATCACCCCCTTTGTGAATAGGTATAATAGTAGCACATTTCCATTCCTTTGGAACTTTTCCATATGTTAAAGAACTATTGAACAAGTGCACCAGCTGACCCTTTGTTGACTGAAAAATCATTTTGAGAATATTTGAATTTACATTATTGACCGCAGAAGATTTTGAAGTTGAAATGCTATCAATAAAAACTGAAATTTCATCCTCGTTAGTTTGAATATTTGTTAAAGAAGTATCCAGATTTGTAACACCGTCAAATGACCATGGATCATTTAGATCCTCAGCTAATTTCTTTCCAATATTTGTATAATAAGTGTTTATATAATCCGGGGTACAATTCTGAGATACTTCTTCACCATCTTCATCAATCAGATTAATTTCAGCATTCTTCAATTTGCTTGACGGTAACAGCTTAGAAATCTCTCTCCAAAACTTGTTAGGGTCATTTCTGTACTGTTCAGTTAGCTCATTAATAAATTTCTCTCTAGTAGAATGGACATCTTCACTCAATTTTTGTCTAGCATCAAATGCAGCCTGTTTGTCTAATGCATTCTTAGTCTTATATGACCTAGACAGCAATCTGTCCTTTTCAGCAATCTGCTCCAGCAAAGGCGGATCAACCCATTCTTCTTTAGGTTTCTTAATTGTGAAATTTTTGAAAGGACACATACTATCTAGTAGTATCAAAAGGTTTTCAATATAAAAGGACCACAGGGTTTGAGGGTCAGTCATATTAAAAAAGGGTCGCCAGTCAATTGTTTGAAATTGATCAATCAATTTCTCACCATTGAAATTCTTCATAGATCTACCATTAAACGTTGTTTTTTCTTTACATTTCTCTGGTATATCAATAGTTCCCGTCACAATAAAATGGTCACTCAGATCAAAGGGTATTACATCTGATTGATCCATGTATAGATCATTAGTGAAAATCAGATCCAAACAGGACTCCTTATTACCTATCCTAGTTGGTTCTTTCACCCAATTCATCAAACCATATTGTAACATAGTATTTGTTAATTTTGCAGTAAGATCTTTTAACTTTGGGTCTAATAAATCCATATTAAAATCACCCAATAAATATAATCTTTTTCTAGACTTAACGACCAATTTTTGTACAATTGGTTCAATCAATTCAAAGAAGCGATCAGTATCTGTCAATACTCCCACATAGAAAAACATCATTGACAGTTATATTGGAATCAGTGTGAGGGGGATGGTCAACAATTATTACGACTAGTATTCTTAAATTACTTACATTTTGTCTTTTATTTATTTTTAAATTTGCCTAGGTTTCTATGCTATTAGTGTGAGATGAGCAAAGATAATTATGAGTTCATTGTGAGGCACAGTGCAACTCATCATCTCCAGCACCCTTTCAAACGGAGGGGGGTGATGAATTTGGACCCCTCTTAAATAGCTCTTTGGACCCCTTCAGTGACTCTGTGGACCCCTTCAATCACTCTGGGCATCCCTTCAGTGATTCTGTGGACCCTTCCAGCAGCTCTTGGAACCCTTTCAGTAGCTCTGGGAACCCCTTTAATGATGCAGGGGACCCCTTCAGCTGCTCTGCAGATCATACAAGTGGTTCTGGGGACCCTTCCAGCGGCTCTGTGCACCCTTCCAGCGCCTCTGGGGATCCCCTGAGTGGCGGTGTGGACCCTTCCAGCACTCTGGGGACCCTCTTGGTGGCTCCAGGAGGACCTCTGCAGACTAGGTGGCACCTCAGGTGGCTGTGGGCGCCCCAGTAAACAAAAAACGTTATACAACATGTTATAACATTATATAACGTTAAATAACATTTCTCTAAGGCTCCTTCCTATTGCATAACGTTAAATGAAATTTTATAACGTTATTTTGACGTAAAATGATGTTCTTTTGTTAGCTGGGGCATCCTTGTTGATTCTGTGAATATCTCTGCTGTCCTTATGACCACCTCTAGTCCTGGAAACACCAATGCCGGCGGTGGGTACACATACTCAGGTGGCATTATATAATAAATGTTCACTTGCTCTGAAAACCTCTTTGTTGGTACCAAGGATGATTCCTCCCCCCACTGGAAAGGTCCACAGACTCACTGAAGGGTTCCTTACAGCTGATGGGAGGGTTCAAAGAGCCACTGGAAGTGTCCCCATTCAACCAAGTTTTATTACAATACCTACCCCACACCATGAGAAGCTAAGCAGCAGCCATTATGTTTCTTTATCTACCTCACATCACAGAATATCCTGGATCCAAGGTTGTTTAGTTGTTGCCATGCATGTTTATTTTGAACCCAAGGACTATGAGGGAGAAAAACAATAAGAGTAGCCGTTGCTAGGCAGTGTTAAAATAGTATTCTAAGCCATATCTAGGTCATGGGAGATTGAATTCTGATATTTTGGTGGCCATCTTGTCTTTTGGCAGCCTTTTTTTTTACACGCACCATATCTGGAAAGCCCATGATCAGAGCTTTCCGGTGGTATATGGCATACTTTAGTCTTTTTTGGTGATGGGTTAATCAGCCTCTAGTGCTGCTGTACTACTAGAGATGATTTACTGGTCTCTCAGTTAATGGATATTCCTATCATTAAAGGCTACAGAGCTTTTGAAAATGAGAAAATAAGGACAAATGTGCCTCTACATGGGTGAAAATCGACATAGGCCACATGACGATACAGCCATTTTAACCCTTTTGAAAATCGACAGACACAGGAAAATTAGGGGTAAAAATAGACCCACAGGGATTTGTCTCAAAGTTTGTATATAGGGCCCTAAACATAAAATTCAACACAGTGACATGGCCCTTTTGCTTAAATCCGACACGGCGACACGGTCACAATTGTGGGTACCCATGTAGAGGCACACAAATCAATATTCCCTAATTTCTGATTTTAATCTGCTCTGTAGACCTTAATAAAAGGAGTATCCATTAACTGAGAGATGTTAGCCTAGTAAATTATATCTAGATTATATTCCAATCATCAGAACAGTTAATTCTGATAATTTTCTATCCCATAGAGCTGTTAAAAGAAAAATAGCATGAAAAAGAATGTTCCATCCGTAGAAATTTTAATCTAAATAATTTAAAAGAAACATAAGATACAGTCATACTGAAGTATAATATGTACTGTTCTGATTTAAAGAGCCGGGTCATTTTTCAACAATGGCATCATATGTGGCATAATCAATCCATGAAAAGTAGTAGTCATAGGTGAAACCAATGAGCCATGACCCATTTAGCGAAAAAACAAAAAATTGTATTATTTTCTGTATTTTGCAACACAGAAGAGAAGTTGCTAACATTTTGTAATCTAAACCTTAGCAATATATAAATAGGATCATAAGATACATTTTGCATTCAAAGTAATAGTGAATCATCAATAAATTTGCAAATTTGAGGACACCTTTTCTAGTCGGTACAGATGTGTCATAATAGAGTAGCACATAGCTTTTGGCAGTAACAAAGCACAGTGACAAGATGTGCAGAATGCCATAGTCTGACATTTTAAGGGTTAATGAGAGTGAGTTAGGACATATCCAACAGGGACATGTTTTTTTATGGTTTTAGGCAGTTTTTACCACCATGTCATACCTTTAAAGAGTTGCCAGCACCTATATCAGTGTTGCATGAGTGACTAGCACAGGCAATATTAGTTCTATCAATTGGACCCCGAAGAGCAACCTGGCCTAAATGGAGGCTTAGGCTGTTACCTGCTCTCTGTGTATTCAATTTGCCAAACATTATTATTTTTCTGTGTCTTACACAAGTGATTTCTCAACTTCAAGCTTATATCATATGACCTTGACCTTGACCAAGGTCATATGATGTATTCCAATTCAATGGGGTTCAATGTATCTGCCTTTATAATGTTGAGGGTTCATGCATCTAACACTTCCGGTTCTCACATAATTCACATCAAATTTCACCGATTGCAAGTATTTTAAGGATATTCTCACTTTGAAGGTCATATCATGTGACCTTGACCTTGACCAAGGTCAAATAACTTATCCCCATTAAATGGGGCGTGACATATGAGTCTCATATCAAATTGTCCAGCTACAACTATGGATTGCCATTTTCTTTGTTTTGAGTTAAAACATACTCACAGGTAGTATTTGGAGCAAATTTTCACTTTCAAGGTCAAATCAGATGACCTTGACCTTGGCCAAGGTCAAATATTTTATTTCTACTGATAGGGGCCCAGTATATGAGTCTCATATCAAAATTTCAAATGTCCAACTATAACGGTTCTCAAGATAATTAGAATCAAAAATAAATTATTAACATTTTCTTGAAAATATTGAAAAAATTGGTTGCCATGGAAACGGGCATATTAGTGTGACATGCTGGTCCTCCCCAGACTAGCCATTGGTCAAAAATGAAAGCCTGGGGTCTGACCTTTCATTTAATACTATGTGACGCTTGCTACAGGGGGGGTGCAACGAATTCAAAATTCTATGGCACTGGCTCCCAGACTACTTGAGCAATTTAAACAGTGATACTTTAGTGAGGGCTAGAATTCCAGTGATACTTTAAGGAGAACCAGAATTACAGTGATACATGACCATGTGATTGGTGTTTTGCTCCCTGATAGTGAATGGTTCATACCAAGAGGTGGGGAAGACATGATATTGATAATGGAAACAAGTTCTATTAATGTGGAAAGTGAAGATGGCATTTTAAAGGCAGGAAACCTGGTAGAAATAACATATATATATCCTAGAATTATGGTAATACCTACCAATGAATTACAGTGATACCCTCTGTTAATTGCAAATTGAATTATTTTAATACATGTAAAAACTTCTCACACAAACCATGCCATTTGGCCTCTAAAATGCCATGTATATCTCCTATAAGCATATTTGTGCAATAACAGCTCATAATTATAATTGCTTCTAAGTAGGCTAAATCAACTCCCTTCTATTTGTTGCCAATGTCCTAAGTGGCTACCTCCTATCACTAAAATTCGAATTAAGGTAATAGGTCTAGACACTGTGATGTTTGGCGATCATGCCGCTTTATAGCACCTATTCACTTCCAGAAAAAATAAAGGTCTAAGGAAAACCCCCATAGAGTTTTGGCGGTGAAACAAAATAATGCATACATGAATTTTGGTGATATGTATTGAAGTGTGTCTCCAAATACATGAAGTTACCATAGCTTGTGTGTGCCACCCGGAAGGAACCACCAGAGGAGGCAAGAGGTTTGCGATGATGATGACACTTACCTTTCAGAAACCGAATCCTCATACATTTTGAGCAATAAATATTTATGATGAGTGGCTGGCGTAGGTGTAGCTCTGCAATCACAACCAATATCACGGTGTTCAGGAGAATACAATAGATGGATGGTATAACTCACCTCCTGTATGATTGATTCGAGCATCACTGGCGCACCCCTCTGGAAGCGTCTGCCAGTACTGCCGTCAAGCCAGTCGTCCTGTGAGAAAATAGATCGCAATGCAGTATACTGTTAACTATTGGCACCCCCCCCCCCATACACACCCTGCAAGGTTCCCTATCAGTGGACCTCTCTCCGCCGAGTAGATATATCAAAAGATGCAGCAGTATGGTCAAATAAAGATTTGGAAATGTAGTCCTATTATGTACTATCATGTCATAGTGATTATACTCAAAATATGGTTCGTATCAGGATATAAAATCTTATCGTAGTCGTGAAGTAAATAGACAAAGGTGCACGAGTTTCAGTCTGTTGACTGGGTTATTTCACGAGTTGACCTCGGGCCATATTTCACGAGGCCGTAGGCCGAGTGAAATGCGGCCCGAGGGTCAACAAGTGAAATAACCCACTCAACAGACTTAAATGAGTGTACCTTTGTGTTTATTTTTTATCTTTTTCGATTAAAAATACCAAAATTATGGTAGGGGGGAGCCTAAATAGGCTGATATGACGTATTTCTACGCCGTTCAAATGTAAACAAACCGCCGTTTTGATGACGTCACAGGGTCGTGAAATACGGACATGGGTTATTTCACGGGGGGAGTGAAATACGGACCTCTTTGGTTAAGTCAATGGGACTGCTGTATTCCATAAAAAATAAAAGGTGTGTTTAGGTCAGGAGGCAACAATGATTATAACAAATGATGCTTTGGATCAGGAAATAGAATCATAGCTTCGTAGCATAATGAAATGGGAGTAACATCGTAGCTTAGTAGTATAAGGAAATATTACTTCGGGTAAGGGAGTAGACATAGTAGTATTATCAAATGTCGCTTTGGTGCAGACAAGGGTACAGGGGAATTACAGCCAATTTATCAGTTACAGTCGAAAAGGATCGTGTCTTGAGGATGCATATTTGAGAAACCGTACCATCAAAACTGCTAGAGATACTTTAGTGCATAGTATCTAATTGTAAAGCCCCTGGCTCAAAGTCTAATCATCGATACCCCCTACATATGACTATATTTACTTGCCTGGCTGCAGGTAGCAATATGATACTATTCCGCATTAGCGAGATACAGTGGCTCCACCTTTTGGACCACTGGTAACAATCATAACCCTTTGCTCTGCAAGGACCAGCTCAGCCAAATCTCGTGGCCGAGATTAGGGTACAGGCAGGGTGCAGGTATTGTGAATAGGTTGTACCTGGACACTCCTAATGTCACCTGTGTCCAGTATAGTGTAGTGATTAGCACTGTTGACTCATAATGCTGGGAGCCCAAGTTCAAATCCCCACCAGGCCAAATAACACTATGTCCTTTAAATACATATTTCTAAATTTTCTTTAGTATTGTGAATAATGTATTCTGTTTCCAAAATTGCTTTACTTATGAATTTGATTATCAGGCATTGCCTGGAAGAGATTTGAACTCAGGTACTCTGCATCATGAGTCCACAGTGCTAACCACTACACTATACTGGACACAGGTGACATTAGGAGTGTCCAGGTACAACCTATTCACAATACCTGCACCCTGCTTGTACCCTAATCTCGGCCACGAGATTTGGCTAAGCTGGTTGCTGTGAGTACTGGGAATAGACCTAGTACCAGTGGGAATGGCGCTATCCACTGATCATCTTGCTAAAGCCCTATAGCAGTACTAGTATAGTGCGCTTGTCCTTTGGCTGGGTAGTTATGATGATTGTCAAATTTTTATGTTGTTTTTTGCCAACTACTCATATTAGTGCAAGGGAATAAAGTATCAATTTCCTGTTAGAGTGTTTTAGAAAAATGATGCGGCTTTCATTACTGATAGGGTGGTTATATTGTGTTTTGGGCCGGAGTTTTTCAATGAAAATAGGAGTTTAGCAGCTGATATCAGGGGAGGTTGATCGTGAAAGATGTTCAGCATTATTAAATACACATGATTGTTCTATTTATTCTTTGTTGGAATTGAAAAAAAAACACTTACTGAGGTGAAGTGCCACTCATAGATGTAGGTCGAGTTAGATTTTGGTCGAACGACCATCGCATTCCAGGAGTCACACTTAATTCCTCTAATCCATCTCTGCATAGAGAAAGTAGTATCAGATACATCCTTAATTGTTTGATACTTTTCTCAATTATAACTGGAATCACAGTAAGGTTCTATATAACCAGTTAATGAAAACAAATGATTTCTCTGGTTACATCTTAAATAGCGTAAAGCAAAAATATTTGGACATGCATTTCACTTTCTGATTTGATGGCGGCTGAATTGAGATGTTGTTCCATTTCACTTAATCCACAAAGCATATTTTAAGTATACCTGTCCCACAAAGGTCCAATCAAGATTTTCAAAGAAGATCTCTGACACAGTTTTGATGCGGACCAAGTTCCTGTCTCTCTCTGACTTGACGACATCTGTACTGGATTTACTGATGGGTACGGCTGAACAGTTTCCATTCTCTTTGTCAATGATGTAGGCCACACCTAGGGATGGGGAAGGGGTAGGAAATGCAAAGTGCCAGGCACACTTTTAGTTTTCATTTTATAATCCTGGTTATTTCTTTCACCAAACAGCATGTTTTCAAATGATATATATTTACTCATTTCGCTTGGACCGATTTGATCCTAAAAATGGAATAACTGTCTTTACTCCCACTTGTAAAAATACAAATTTTGTAAATTCCCCCCTCAACGCAACTGAGTTCCTTTAAATGGTCAATGAATCGACTTTTCTGGTATGGATGCTTTACCATTTATTTTCTCCAGTGTAGTTACCAACATTGTACTTGATGAGTAAACCTTTCTTACTTGATGTTACTTCATATTTAAGTTTTATCACCTTCAACTCACCTGTGTTAAAGTCATGAATCATTTTAATGGGATTGAAACCCCATTTGCTACCCCAGACAGGCTTAAGGTCAAAACGAACTATCTTCAATGCGTAATCGTACCATTCCTGAAGTAAAACAGTTATCGAAGTGTACCAGTAATGTCCTCCAATTATTGTAATGGTCAATGAAAAATAACAAACTCATCTGCACAAGATACTATCAACAGCAAAATATATCTAATTCATTTTAATAGAATTGGATGAACCACAAAACATTGTGTGGGTTGAGATTATGACTTTAGAAATCGGTGCTCAGTGATGTACTGATGGTGTGTCGGTGCAACCCATCATATTAGTGTAGTTGTTGGTTTCAGGGGAGGAGTAAGTTTGGACCTATCTATGGAGAGTGTAAACTAACCAGTGTATGTGTATATTTTTATAAACCATCTACCCTCATGTCACTTGGGAAATATTTTACATTTTGTCGTCTTATCCCCGTAGAGGTTAATGCACGTAGAAACGTTATATGTCTCAACTTACGCTCATGGAGGAGCTAACTTTCAGCGTACTTTCCACTGTTTCCTGTCGCATACGGAAGGCCTTGCGTGGCATTGGCTTCTCCTTGCCCTTCTGCATGTCCTTACAGTATATGCCACGGGGGATCTGTAAAGCAAATCGTCACCAAAATGAGTCTGATCTCTAAAAAGACTAGAGAGCTTGCCTTCTACTTGGGGTAAAACACAAGGCCAATTACCAGTTTCTCTTTAACTTCACCAATTTAGACACTTTCGTAAACGCTCGCATGTAAGCCTATTTCGCTTAAAAGCCACACCCCTAACATTTGCAGATTCCACGACCTGCATAGGCAAACTAAGAACTGCTAACTTAAAGGGGCATAATCACCAAGCGTATCCGACTCACAATTCTAGTACTGTTCTAGTCCACTATGTGGTTAAGTGCGAGTGGTGAGAATGCCCCTTTAAATATGCAATCGCACCTAACACAGCCCAGGTCACGTATGCATTTTATTTGTGTGTTATGTTTCCATTGTCTGTTTCTTATCATTCAATATCACTTACTAGAAACAGGATGCTGCATTTGTATAGAAAATGAGGATAAGAAAACGAGTGTTATTTTGCACTCTGGTCAGAAATGAAAGCTGACACTGCACGAACTTTGCCATTTACATTGAATTTACATTCGGTGTAAAGGCCGATTTTACAGATCATTACAGACCATTACATACATTTACAATAAAATTTACCTCAAATGTAAAGTTGATCAAAATCGATCTTTGCATGGCTTTACTACCCTTATCAAAGCTCGTAATGGCTGTATTTACACTTTGCACAAAACACTGTAAATATGAGTAATTTCGATCTTTACACCTTGCACAAAACCCTGTAAATATGAGTAATTTCGATCATTACACCTTGCACAAAACCCTGTAAATATGAGTAATTTCGATCATTACACCTTGCACAAAACCCTGTAAATGTGAGTAATTTCGATCATTACACCTTGCACAAAACCCTGTAAATGTGAGTAATTTCGATCATTACACCTTGCACAAAACCCTGTAAATGTGAGTAATTTCGATCATTACACCTTGCACAAAACCCTGTAAATGTGAGTAATTTCGATCTTTACACCTTGCACAAAACCCTGTAAATGTGAGTAATTTCGATCTTTACACCTTGCACAAAACCTATAAATGTGAGTAATTTCGAGCACTACACATTTTGTAAAGCCCAGGTGTATTTAATAGTAATCATTGTAAACCCTGGGAAACCCTACTGTGGGATACATCACTATTGGAAATATAAGCATGAATGGGACATTTTATTTATTTTGATCAATTGGAACATCATTTGGATATGTTTATGGGCATCCAGGGCCCTTAGGGTCTGCCATCAGAGCCCTGGGTCCGCCATCAGAGCCGGGCCGGGGCCAGGATCATGAAGGCCGGGGACAGGCTCATAGAGGCCGGCCCGGCCCCTGCACTCCCTTCATTTTATACACCATCAGCGTTCTGGGATTTCAAAAGGACCCCCTTTCCATGGATTTCTGCCTTAAAAAAGTACCCTTTTCATCGCGAAATCACGGATTTACTGAGGCAAAAAGTACCCCTTTTTCAGGAAAACACTGACATCTTTAGAAACTCAAACCCTTTTTTTCAGAAAACGCCGATATCATTAACATTTACCCCTTTCAACAAACTAACTAAAACAGATACTGTTATGTTATATTTAAATTTAATACCAATGGCAAGAAGATGTGCATACATTTATATTGCCTCTTAAAAACAAAACATTGTATCTGTATCTATGTGGTGAGGGGGCTGTGGAAACATGCTGGAAGTGATCATTTTTCACAGACTATGCTTTGAAAAAGACCCCTTTTTTCTATTTTCACGGACTCTGCTTTGAAATAGACCCCCTTTTCTGTAACACACTGATCAGTGCTATATGACAAAATATAACCCCTTCATCAGCGTTTTTTGAAGTGGAGTGTGGGGGCCGGGGAGGCCGGGGACAGGCTCATGGAGGCCGGGGACAGGTTCATGGAGGCCGGGAATCGCTTCTGGTGACTGGGTTGCTTCTGTGACAAGTAAAAAAATACATTACATAAATTGTTAATAGTATATATACATAATTAACTGGTATATCATGATAGCATACATGGCATCGTTCTTCTGTGGTCTTAAGGATATAATACAAACAGGACAACAACAATTCTTAATATAAATAATTATTTCCAAATATATACTTTATATTTATAAGGATATTGTGCTACATGTAACTGCTAGATAACCTTTCAAACGTGTAAGCCTTATCCTAAATGTGCATGTTAAACAGACTGACAATATAATACCTACCTGAGCCATGTACATACATGTATGTAAATAGCCACACATACGTGTGGTCTCTCTGCTGGCTGGTTGTGTACTGGTCACACTGCTGCAGTGCTGCAGTGCTCTCAGGTATCAATATAGGTCACCCTCTACTGCTACCTGCGGGCAGCTAAAGACAATGGGGTGGGTGGAGCCTCTGTAGTAGCTATTGGTGGGCCGTTTCCGTAGGCATAGCAACCTAGGTGGTGTGGGTGAGGACGCCCGCATGTTGTCACGGTCTGATTAACTCCGCCCTACCACAACCTGTACACTACAGGTGGAAAAGCTGAAAGCTGTCCGGGACTCACTAGAGTGACCACTATGGTATTTCCCCATGTATTGTTATGTATTATACACTCAATGATACATTCTGAATGTCACAGCGTTGTGCCATAGTAAGATGCATAAAGCATTGTATTTGCACCCTAAATTATAACTAATTTGTGGTTTTTCTTGCAAATTAGTAATATAAACTACTGTTGTAGCTTAGTAAATTGATATCCCTTCTTAATGCCTGTGGATGTATTATGTTGGTGTATGTTGCATTAAGAATAATAATGAAGGTTAAGTTGGGGCAGACTGGCCTGTAATACCCAAACATTGCACGACAGGGCAGCTAACCTGTGAGTCCCGTGCTGAGTAGGCTTTCAGTTGAGTGTGTGTGTGTGTGTGGAGGGGGGGGGGGTTAAAAGCGACCTGGGCGGTTTTCCTGGCGAGTTTTGGAGATATTTTGCTATAGTATACATGGTCTAAAAAAATGCATGGGGCCCTTAATTTCTAATGTCAGCGACTTTCTGACCTCATGATGAGGGGGGGGGGCTCTGCAGCCTCTGCAGCCCCTTACATGTAAAAACTGTATCTGCCCTAAGGAAGCCGGGGACAATACCTGCTAAAATCCGGACTAAATCAAAATTATTCATGAATTAAGGTTCCGAATTCATACATATGTAGTATGTAGGTCCATAGGGTCTTATGAACCGCTACATGTCTTTAGTTTAGACTAGATGGGGGATGGGGAGGGGGCTTAGTAGGACTCCCCTGTCGCGTCAGGGGTGTCTGGAAACAGCCCTGACCCAGCCATAATGACGCCTATTGTGATAGGGGTGCAAATTACACAAGGTGTAAATGTATTCTCCCTATTCAGGTTTCCCATAATGCCCGCGCTCAGGTAGTTTCCGGTACAGCCCGCCCTCCCCACCCCACTGACTCCCTGTGTGACGTTGTGTGACCTGGTAAATAGTCTGTCTTAAAGAAATTAATTTCTTTGGCTTAAAATATCACAGCGACTTAAGTAATACCTTTTTGGAAAGATATTTGTGTGATCTATCCACCTCTATAATTTTGAACGATTTATAAAACATGTAATATGGTTTTGTTGCGGGTTGAATGTGAGGTAACATAGCGTTTTTTGGCATACAGTTAGAGTTAGACCTCTAGGCCTACTAGACACATGCAGAACTAACCTTACCTCCTGTCACCTCCACTGGTGTTGAGTAAATAGGCTTAGTAAATACACATGTGAATATAATCTCCAGGGTTATTATAGCCTCCATGAGTAACATCCTATGTTGAATAATCCATGTAAATAATCCATGCGAATGACAATATCTGCCAGGCTTGTTTCTGAGAATGGGTCAGTCTCCACCCAGCTTACAGCGCCAACTGACTGAAGACCCTGCACAATTATTAACTTTGGCTTTCTAGATACCTCCCCCACCTCCCCACAACCCTACAGGTGTGGCACTGGCATTCAGCCTCCACACCTCCAGGTGTGATGTACCTATGAGATGCTTCTGTCACAGTTGCCCCCACCAGCCCTTCACACCTCTAACTAAGCCTCTCCTCAAGATCTGAGGCACACCTACGGGAGGAAGGGTAGGGGGCACCTTTTACCTTTTCTGATACTGGGGTAGTCTAATTTTGTTTAAAATCCTGAAAAGAAATTGTGTGAAAAAAGTGTGTCCAACCAAAGACCTTTTTTAGATATTGTAATAATACAATAGACACAACTAATTTTAGATAATAATATTTATGATATCACATTATAAAACACCATTTATAATCACCAAAATCATTAGCTTAGTTCTATAATTGAATACATGCATTATTTCACATTTATATATATTGATGGTTGAGGATTATTTTGAAGTAGAGAAGGCTCACCTGAAGTCGGCCACACACCCCAAGCTGGTTATCTGTAACTTATAAGTATGTATACACTCCTCTCTCCCGGGATGGGATGAGGCTAAAATCGGGCACATATTCCGACATGATACTCCTCTACACCCCAAAGATCTCGCTCTAACCTGGACCCATAGGGGTAGTTTCCAACGTAGGGAAAAAAATTGAGTAGTGGCAGGGTTCACATTGTCCTTAACACGGAATTAGCATTCTCTTTTACCATCTCATACCAAAAAAAAAACAAAAAAAAACAACAACAAAAACGGACACATGTTAGGTTACATTTGTATATCTATCATACATTAATCTTCCATGGACGTTTTATCCGGAATGAGCAGTATTACTAAGTGTAGGTTTTATCAATTAAAGGTCAGATATTTAGAAACTTTATGCTTTATGGGTTTTTTTAAAACTTTATATGAAATTGCTAACAAACCCAATATCAAAAGCCCCCCCCCCCCCAGGTGTGCCTCAGATGTCGACCTCAAAGGGCAGGCTAGGTGTGGGACATCACTTTGATATAGTGACCAGTGCCACACCCAGCTCAGAGGTGTGAAGGGAAGGTGGAGGCAACTTTGACAGGAGCATCTCACAGGTACATCACACTTGGAGGTGTGGAGGCTGACTGCCACACCTGTAGGCTTGGGGAGGGGGGGGGGGCATCAAGAAAGCCATGTTAGTGTTCATGTGCAGGGTCTGCAGTCAGTTAGTCTTGTATGCAGGGTGGAGTCTGACACAGTGTCAGTAACAATGCCTGACAGATATGGCTATTTTCATGGAATATTGACATGGATTATTCAACATAGGATGTTACAATAGGAGAAATGGAGACTTTAACCATGGCCATTATATTCACATGATGTTGGGCCTATTTACGATTTGCCTATAGGCTATATTACTGGAGGTAAGGTTTGATGTAGGCCCTATTCAGGCTATTGGCCCTAGCCTGTGAACTGGAGTGCCAACATGTCCGTATTTAGTTAACCATTACACTTTTATTCCAATTTGTCACATGAAAAGGCTGTGTTAGGTGCGGAGAGTAGGATATTTTCTTCCTGATATTACATGTTTTTATGTCATTGCAAACTCAAATTTCATTGATTTTGAGTAAGACAGTGGGCTGAGTGGCTGGGACAGGGATATTGTAGCAGGTAGGCAGAGCCTAGGCTAGCTTACACCACCACAACCGGAAACTGCCTGGCTAGGGGACGATAATGCGGGAGTTGGTAACCTGAATAGGGCCTATGTAAATATCAAGTGCTGGTAAAGTTCAGGTAAATTGGTGTAAATTTTTAGCACAACCAGTCCATAGATTTACATCATATTTGCACCATTTTTACTTGGAAATTGCATAAGGATTAAATACATGTAAATATGAATCGATGTAAAGGCCAAGTAAATTGGTGTAAATCTCAAGGACAATATTTACACAGAATCACAAAGATCTTTACAACGTTTTACTTGGTCTTTACACATTGTAAAACCCAAAACTCGTGCAGTGTGAGAGCCGTGTGTATATGAAGTCTGGTCTTCGAATTGAGCTACTGAAGGTGTGCATATTGACCTGTTCAATGGGTGTATGGGTAAATTCATGAAGGACAAGGCAGCATGCGTGGAGGTTGATGAGGAACTAAAATATCCCAAATATATACTTTATATTGTATCATTATTATTTTACATGTTATACCTAACATACCAACATAGTATATACATGGGGTGGGACTAATGTATGGTAGTGTATGGAGTGATCCATTTCCCATGTGTTCTATATAATGAAACTTTACCCACGTATGTCCACACGACCCTGTATCTAGTAGTGCGTCAAGGGTCATTTGGATGCCCAATAACACTTTCTGTGTGGATTGCCTTGACCACAGCAATCAATTAAAGGTACTTGAGGTGCTGGTACCCTTGCTGGATGTAATACAATATGGTCAGGGGCATTTAAGTCTGAATAACCTATAATACTAACAACCCCCTCCCCCCCCACCCCCCGTCCCAATTCCCACCCCACTTTGTACACTAATACTAACGTACGTTGGTAAAAATGTAATCTGTTTAATGTAAGCAATTGTGTTGACTTATACATCCTTTTGGGCACAACAATACTACATGAGATATGAAGCTTGCCGCCAAGAATTGACTGTCTCTATTTCTGGTATTGCACTTGGAACCGATTTTTGGATGTATGGTTACTGTAGAATTATAATATTACCACTGTGTTGTTAAACTTATATGAATACATGTAATATACCTGCCACCACTTTTTGAGGTGTACGCATAAAAACCTGAGTTTGATCGTATCCCGACAGTTGTCTCAAAGCAGCCATATGAATAAGGACTCTCTACTGGAATAAGCCTTATCAAGCTTCTTGAACAGTACTGGTAAGTCAGTTACAAATACTGACTACCAGAAGCATATTTATATGCAGTAGTATACATACATCAGTACATGCTGTACTATATCTTATGCTCAAGCAATTTTGATTTTGTTGTATTTCGAAGATCATTTATGAAATAAATACACGTTGAAAACTCAAAAAAAAAAAAGTCCGCCGGACAGTTACTCAAATAGTCAGGATTAAACTATTTTCACGGATTTAATGATACCCAATTGCTTTAACAATTGGCAAGCATCGAGAATACTCCCTTAGAAATGTACACACTATGGAACTAAAAATTTACCTAAGATTGCATCTTTAAATGTAATGCTGTAGTGCACTAATACAAATGTTTGCATTAGCCGCTGTTCTTGGTATGTTTTGTATAAAATTAAAGCCTGACGTTTGTACAAGCCACGGCATCAACACGAGAATTTACCTTACCTGGAAATGCCGTTTTTCTGGCTCAATGTCATAGTTGAAGTCAAAGAAGCTGTATTGTGTGTTGAAGTCGATGATCTGCCCAGCTGCATTAGTTGACTTTCCCCTGGTCGTGACTCGTACAGGGACTGTGTTGTTGAAGTATCCAACATAGGACATCGATGGGTCTGAATAAGTGAATTAAGTACCGCACTGTAAAAAGATATAATATTATGTCGTTTCTACGGTCATGCCTTTTGTAATGCAATGGTCCATCCCCAGTGGGCACAAAATTCCATTTAACGTTGAATCAACATTAAATCAACATTGAATCAGCATTGTCAACCAGCTTTCAATGTTGATTCAATGTTCTGTGCCCACTGGGTCGCCGTAATCCTTCTAGTTTCAGTATTTACGTGTGCTATGAGGCAGCGGGGAGGAGGGAGGTAATCAACCATCCATATTGCTATTAACAGCTTTATGACAGCATGATGCATCAATGATTCATGTTCATTTGTAAACACGATGGACGAATGCAGCATCGGTGCATTACTTTAAGAATGCATACCATAACGACAGCATTATGCATGCATACAGCACGGTCAAGTCTCTGGTTGTTGTCGTGTTCATTCTTAATAGTTTATGTAATCATAAATACCCCAATGTAACCCTGGTGATATGCTCCCGTCCGCCAGCGATATTCGCATGAGGATCTCGTGTGTATTCAAAAGGGCCGTTACACACACGAGGACGCGGTGAGATAGGCGATGACAAGAGAGGCGACCGGATGAGGGGTAGATAGATAGGCGACATACACGGGGAGGTAGAGAGATAGGCGACATACTCGAGGAGTTAGAGAGATAGGCGACATACACAAGGGGGAAGGAGTGGAAAGATAGGCGACAGGAGGGGCTAGGAGCACTTGAGTGAAGCCAATACAACACGATTCTATAGTATTATAGTTATGACATTGGCATGGCATGCAAACAATCCTGGAGGACGAATTACTAACGCGAAAGTTCGCTTTTCAATGAAGGAAGGGACTTTATTCGTTTTCACCTTGTCAACGAGATAGGCGACCTAGCCAATGAGATAGACGACCTAGAAATAATAAGTACACTCACCCTCCCCCGACCCCTCGCACTAATGGGAGTGGGTCTGGCTATAGGCCTACTGCTGGCACTATTCTTTAAGCTGTATTCATATTCCTACATAGACCACTTTCCCTAAATCAACTATTTGTATTTGTTATTTGGACAGTATACCTCCATAACTATAATACTATAGAATCGTGTTGTATTGGCTTCACTCAAGTGCCCTAGCCCCTCCTGTCGCCTATAACTCAGGATTATGTTAGTTTGATTCATTATCTAATAGAAAATCAAAAGAATTTGCCATGTTACGGTAATAACTTTCATGAATGCGGATATCATTGGCTGCTCCCATCTCAGGACAACTCCTGCTCCTAGATTAGCACACCACGAATATGAGTATTTCCTCTCTTACTCTGTAATTAAACTGTTATAATGAAATTCTCAACACTCCAGATATTTATACACTGTTGCCCTCAGACAACACCTTATTTGAGGTAGGCTCCCTTACCCAGAGTAGGTATATATAGGGTCTCTACTGTATATTGCAAAGTAAATATGTCACTAACTTAGCTTGGTGTATTTCATTGTACAACAGCATTGCGCCAAAGTTTGAATGACATGCTATAGGTCGAGTTACATATACCTGATTATTCTATTTATATCGGAGGTTTGTGGGCAAACAGACCACTGGACTGTGACCACTAGGTAGGGTGACTTTGAATCAATCAGTTGTTGTATAAATATAGATGCCCATATATGCATCATGAGATACACATAAATACATACATTAAAAAATATCATATTGTATGGTGAAAGGTATGTATCACTATAACCTGGGGATAATTAAAAAAAGATTTAAATGTTTTGACCCTGATGTGTGGTGAGGTTGCCTTTGTTTGCCCACTCTATGACGTAGCTGAACTGTATATGTAACTCGATCTTTGACTTCTTATGGTTCTACTGCAGCCTGTTTACAATAATGTTGATGACTCCAGGTGTGGAAGCCAATTATGGGGGAGTATATCATAATATAGGACTGAGGGCCCTGGATGGAAGGCCCCCTGACTGGGAGCCCCCTGGACACTGTGAAGGAGGCCACACTGCCCAGTCCTCACAGTGTCAACACTTATACCTAAATGGCAATTACAGTAACTCAAGATGACTACTTTATAGCTTGACAATGAATAGATGGAGGTAGGGTGAGGAATTGTGACTGCAACCTACCGTAAATTCTCGCGTATAACCAACACCTTGCATATAACCCGCACCCCGGCTTTGAAATGATCCTGTAATCCGCACCTGGGACTGGAAATTGCGATTCTAGAAGTGTTCTAGGGTTTAAAAACCCTAGTCTTTGAGAATATAGTATAACCCGCATTAGAGGTTTGGTTTGCGGATAACCCACGGGGTTTTATGCAAGAATTTATGGTAATAGGAGATATCCATCGTCATAGGTTTGCATAAACTGGATAACCACCGTGCATTAGCAGTGGATAACCGCACTGCTATGACGTCACATGGTAAGTTTTCATGACAAGCACAAGTTTTAAGGTGAAATTAATCAGATCTTTTTCTCAAATATTAGAACTATGGTTTAAACGGAATAATACATGGATAAGCAAGACTACCCAGGAAACTGGGGTGAGGAAGGGTGAGACTAGTGTGAGCATTGCCCATAGAGCAAGGTAGGGTGAGACCTGTGTGAAGAAGCTCACCCTATGTGCTAGACTGGGCAAACCTTGTGCCTATAGCCTCCTCTACCCAAACCCACACTGAGGGTGACCCTCTGGTCTGTGTGCTGGCACACCACCTTACCCAAAGTCCCCCAATCATGCACACCAGTATTTAATAGGTTGTGTATTGCCATGGTGGATAAATAGAGGTTCCTTTAGCCACCCAAAACAGATCTGATAGTATAGTGGTCATCACTGGTGCTTTGTATGTGAAAGGTCTAGGGTTCAAGGCTCGGCCATGTCAACCTACCCACCATTTTTTCTTATTTTTACTACTGTAACTTTACAATTGTTTACAAAATACATCTCACTGGTCTATTGTTCTTAAAACAAGGGACAACTGGTAAAACTCACATCATAGCTGCATAAGGGCTTTCCTTATGCTACTGCAAGCCCCTGTTGCAACTCTTCGACAGTGTCACATAGTCCCAGCCATCAAGCCTGGATTTGGGCAACATGGCAGGGAGTTGGATAGGGCTGGCACAAGATTCAGGCTTGTGTGAGGGCAATGCTAGGAACAAAAGGTTAAAACATTCCAATGTACAATACATATAGGTTCCTTAGATATCCCAACCTTGTACCCACATGGTAGTCCAGTGGTCATCACAGTCACCTTGTATCCCAAAGGTCCAGGGTTCGTGACTCAGCCATGTCAACCATCCCACCATTTTATCTTCAATTTTCTATTTTTATGAAGAAAAAATGGTGGGTAGGTTGACATGACCGAGTCACGAACCCTGGACCTTTGGGGTACAAGGCGACGGTGCTGACCATTATACTACAGTGTGGGTGTGAGGTGTTGACATATAAGTAACTGATATATGCTGCACATTGGACAACCCCAGGCCTTGTGCAAGCCCTCACCCACCTCTCACCCAAGTTCCCCCACCACCAGCTAGCCACTGGGTGGGATTGGTTGGGCATGTGGAAGGGCTAGGGCACCTCACCCAAAGCTCACACTACCTCACCCCTTGAGCTAGGCACAAAAGTAGTTCGCCCTAGCTGGCACTAGCATGCTCTAGCCTCACCTCAGTTTCCTGGGTAGTACTCGAGCTGGTGATCCATGGTTAAGACACTCGGCTGTACCTTGTGCCGTAGTCATGGATAACCAACCCTTGTGCTAGCTTATTCATGTATTATTCCCTTAATACATGTATAATGAAATTGAAATTGACTAAACTGACCTTCTGCCATCTTGAATTACTATAACACTAATTAAGATAATAGGTGTAAACAAAGTGAGTCTAGCCAACACGGTCC
Organism: Harmothoe impar; assembly: GCA_947462335.1. Classification (NCBI taxonomy): domain Eukaryota; kingdom Metazoa; phylum Annelida; class Polychaeta; order Phyllodocida; family Polynoidae; genus Harmothoe; species Harmothoe impar. Next base: position 53,089,862 of record OX381705.1, read on the forward strand.
TACCAGGCTCACAATGACAACACAGGGGCCTGTTGCCTACCCCCAGTAGATTGGTTTTGGATTGAGAGAGCATGAATGAAACCCTCATATTGAGATACCGAAGCTTTATAATGCTACATTGAAATATAACTCATAAAAGGGTTACTCTTCCCAAGGGAAGATAATTATAACAAAAAGTAAACTTGAAGATAGGCAATCTTCAAGTAACTCCCAGCATGCATGGCTTTGTTCTGAATAGTAGCTGAACAAAATGTGAAATTTCAATACAAAAATACATTGACAACATAAAACAAGATTACAGCCACAAGCAAAACATAATTACCATCAGTTGTGTACCTCAAGTAGTTTTTACAATGCACCGGTGGGGGGGGGGGGGGGTCCTGATGTTTTCAAATGGCTCAAGAAGTAATCTGAGCTACCTTTATCACAATGCCATATGACCCTGGCCAAATTGATACGGTCTCGAAATCTATGACCGGCTGATGTCTATGACTAGCTGACGTATACACGGGCCACCACTGAGCTAAACCTCGGGGAGGAGGTCAGATGTTTCTGGTAACAGAAACAGGGTAGTCAACTCCAAGTTCCCCCTCTGCTTTGAGCATCGCATTATGGTGAATATGCATGCATTTGGATGCATTAAAATGGCATAATCTCATAGATTTGAATAATAAATGATATTACTGGGATGCACAACACACAATTTTGCATTAATCTGGAGATATACCCACATTTAGCAAAGTCCCCCCTCTGCTTTGTGTCAACATTGCTGCGGTCCTTAAAGCACATGGCCTGCATACCTACAACACTGTGGGGAGCAAGGAAAGGACAGGGGTCTGTACACAGGTAGTACAGGTGGCTAAGTGTAGCAGTCAGAGTTGCCCACACTATCCTACCTGACGGTAGGACTAGGACTCTGCTGGGAGACAAAGGTCAGTTGGTGCGCGTGGACGTATATGACTGCATCTACCAAAGGACACCCTTGTGGTGGGATACCCCTCTAAACTAGCTGGAGTGGATTATGCTCGCTCTGTAGTAAGACACTATAGGTCCGAGCTACCCAGTCAAAGATGTCAGCCAGTCATACATTTTGAATCTATATCGATTTGGTGACACTGAGTCACACTTTGTCGGTCAAAAGTGCCAATCGTTTTACTCGGTCATTTCCAGTGCGTCATATTAGGCAAGGAAATCACATTTCACCACCAGATGTGCTCGGTGATTTCACTTTTTGGGGCTTATTGAAAATGGATGGCAGCAGATAACTGAGTAAGAGCACAGTGTGGGTTTTGATGTGAGGACAACCTAAACCTGCCTGTGTGATGATTCCTCAACTTTGACATCATAGCAGGTTTTATCCATCAAAATGGCCCAAAAACGTTGGGGGGGGGGGGCAAAAAAATGTGGACCCCTCTTGGGGGGGGTGTATAAAAAAGCTACTGGCGGTTTCCATACATATATTGGGGAATCCCATAAGACATGCACATTGTGAGCAATAGTTTAGATTTTGTGACATATTATGTAAAAAGATTACACTATGCATTAACTTATTAGAAAATGTGCATTCATATGATGAAACTACATGTTCTTAGGGACAGAATGCATACATAAAACATGATATAGCTATAACCAAATCCCCCATACTTGAAGTCAAAGTAGCCCTATATCTCCCCCATACTTTTGGTCATGTTTAGACTATAAATCCTAACACAGATAACACCTCAGGCATAATAATGAAAGACACAGATTCATATATAATAATGGTGAAATAATCAACAGTCTATTTGATATATTTGTTGAGCTATTAAATCCTACATTGAATGAACATTCGGCCGTGCGTCTTTCTGCCCTACCTGCAGTGATCAGCCTGGCCGTGCATGGCGTCCATTGGTTTGGCCAATTCAATAAGGACATAAACAGTGACGAATGACTCTGGGCTTTACAGTCGTTGACAAATATATAGCCAAAAAATCATATCAGGGCCTCTCTAAGTACCTAAAAATCGCGTAGTGAGTGTATTCCCCCACTCCAAAATCCCGATTTGCTTACAACAGAAGTATAAACCAAGAGCAGAAAATCGAGGAGGAAAAGATTCCCGAAAGTGAGGGAAGAGCATATTTCATCAGTGTGTATACTCCAGTGGCTGTATCCGGTGCAAAAGTTAACCATTTCACATTTTTATATTGCATCGGATCGATGCACCAAATAATGGCAATCAATAACAAATATGAAAATCTGATCAAATCGTGTCTGCTGGAAAGAGTGCTTTTACTGAAAACGTGGGTACTGGTTATACTTACTTGTGAAGTCCCAGTACACGTCAGAGGTGCTGCGTTTGTTGCTATCATAAACACATGAGTTCCATTGGTTGGTGTTGATAACACGAATCTTCTTCTTGCCGACATAGGTAGTCGGGTTAACGCCATCGTTCAGCTTGAAGACCTTCTCTGGGCGCGCTATGTGTGGCCTGCCATTGGCATCATACTCCAACCCAAAGATGTCGTCAGCAGTGATCGGCCGTACAGTACAGTATGAGTCTGGTAGGATAGAAGAACAAAAGAGTGACTATGTTCATCCACAGAAACTGTCTTTTGTAGGGGGCATTGTATACCGGTACATGTATCTATAAATACTGGCTATTGACTATTGAAAAGAGTATGTGCACTCATATTTGAAAACAGTATGTGTTTTTTTCGCAAATATTCTTCAATAATCCGGCAGAATGACTTCACATTCTAACTGTACTTACATAACATATATGATACATGTTGTGCACAGTGTTTAGATATTGATAGCAAACCCTTCACATTCTCCAACAAAAAGACAACACCGTTGAATTAATTTGATTTGTGGTAGCTTTACTCCGCCGCTACCATCTTTACACCACACACACACACACACGATTAATTCTTATATAAGTTATGAGCCTTTTCAATCAACCATTAAGCCCTATAGCGAGAGGAGAATAAATTCATTAGTATAAAGCTTTGTGTATATATAGACGAGTCCCTCTTCATCAGCCATTGGACAGAGAACAGTTTCCATAGGGCATCAAGTACATGAATAATGCTCGCCTAAGTAAAAAACATTAAACAGGTATATGAAAGGGCCTGTCGTATGCACATACTTAATCTTCTTCCTCAGCAATTGGCCAACTCCAGAGTAATGGAAATTGGAGGTACATTGCCAATATGCAATGTTTAACTACACTATATTGCAAGGGCTTATTGCCTAAGACCCCTTGCCTAAGCATTGCAATTTGGATAGTGTTAAATATCAAATGATTTGGATATTCTTCCCGGGAATGGCTTGAAATCCCTGCGGTTTACAATACTCTGCAAAGGCAAGGTATATAAGGGGGGGGGGGGCACTGCAGTGTCAACCTAGGCTTTCAACACAATTAATCACCTCCTACCCTATACCGAGTTATGTAAGTTGGGCTGTGACGCACAATCCTTGAGCTGGTTTGAAAGTTCCAAAGGATGGTAAGATGGCACCCAGTCAAAGATGGCACCCGGTCAGAGATGGCACCCGGTCAGAGATGGCACCCAGTCAAAGACGTTCAAATTGGTCCAATCTCATGAGACACAGTCTGTTATTGACTGTACACATTTTATTGTGAATTGGCATTTTATGAGAGACGCAACATGTTTGTGAAATTATTGTTATACAAAATCCTTTTCAACTCAACTCTAGAATATAGACTATAGTGGAGTTAGAAAAGGGAAAATGTGTGCGGGGTACCTTTTCAATTTGGGATATTGCCAATAGACCTACAGTGCAATTGTGCCCGACCGCAGTGGTTTCAGGCACATACATCTTACTGTGGAGTTTGGCTAAATATAACATGTGATTTGACGCCATAATTCCACGCTTCACATAACGCTCTAAGTGGACTAACCTCGTACAATGAATGTATAGAACAGGGATTTGTGATCAAAGATACATGCTAATGCTTTAAGCCTGCGTGCATTATTAATGACTATAATATAGTTTCAAAGTGATTTGCTGGGTGCTGATCATTTGCAAGTAAAAATATTCTACCCACCATTTAATAATAATGATAATAATTGAAAATACTACTATTTACGATGTAGATTGAATGAGTTCTATACAATGACATTCCAAATTTAAGGAATAGAAAACCCTCCTCGCTCCCTTCCCTTATTACAATAATAAGGCAAGGATAACTCACTGTCGTAGGTGAAGGAGATGTGCTCGGAGGTGTTGTAGAGGTAGATGCGTGCCTCCCACTCCCTAAAGAAGCCCTTGAACCAGATGGCGGCGGCATTGAGACTGTAGCTGTAGTGGACCTGTGCCGTCCTTGTGTACCGCGTCTGCTGGTCTGTGATCTCAACACGGGAGCTCCAATTATCTGGGATTCGCGGGGCAGTCATACCTATAGTGAGGACCACCATATTATAACAGTCTTACCAATTTTGCAGATTTCACTTCAGATGCTGCCCAAAGGCATGCAGGGGCGGCCATTAAAGGGTTGTCCAACATGGATTTAGTTATCATGATTAGAGGTTGAGGAATAGATTGACCTCATCACCTACAGTATAATGATGTTTTTTGGATTTTGGATAGAACGCCCCCTTTCCGTTTCAGAATGACCATAATCGATGTGTGAATAAGAACTTGTTCTTGGCAAAAAAAGCAATGTCATGATAAGCTATCACCATACAATTTCCTAAAGGATATTGCCAGCAGTTCAGCTTAACCTGACGTACATAACTGCGCTGTGATGTGATGCCACTCTCAATAATGTATCCTAGGTAATCCCATACCGGTAATATAAAGTTCTGGGCCTGTTTCATTGTAAAAGACACCAAGTTTGTTATAATTCTTTACATAATCTTACAATGATGTGGCATGTACTGCCAAAAAGGACCTTAATTAGTCCACCCTGCAATAATATCCCTTTTTGCAGATCATGACAGATATAAACGACAAGACATTAATGTAAATAAAATGGTGATGAAGCATCAGATTCGACTTCTCATCAAGGGGTGAAGTTTTTATGGTGCTTCCCATCAATACTGACACCGTTGTTGGAAGAAAAAGTAACACTAGGAGAATGAAACTGTTATTGGGACTCGCACCCCAGGTCCGTATTTTTTAACTATTCCAATCTTGCTCTAGTGTTATGATTAACGACCTGTGCGCGATTCGAGGAGAAGGAATGGTGCGAGGGATTTCTACAAAGGCTATCACTCAAGCCGGCTGAAATTTGATTAGTCAGAGTATAATCTAGTAGCTTTCCTGGAGAAGGTGGTTCCCATAAAAGCAGATCTATAGAGGTCTATTTAGCTATATGATTGTTATGTGAATGATGGCCACCGCCCGGGGGCCACCGTCCACAGAGCACTAAGCCTTTCTTTATTTTGATTTTGCACAATATTTATACAGGCTTCAGGGGATGAGGTATGTCCACTGGTGTGTCCACTAGTGTGTCCACACTGTGAATGTTGAAAATCATAATTTAATTGGCTGATGTAGGATTTATTGACAAAAATGGGGGTAAGAGATAATCGGCCGATGATATCAAAGGTGTCTGATATTATCAGCCGAATTCTGGCTGTATAAAGGTTTCATGGAGGGGAGGGCGAGGGGAGTAGTAGTTGTGGCTTACACCATAGTATATGTATACATACTTTGAATGTAAATAGAAGCATATCTCTGACGGCCGTATAAGAATCTCTGATGGCCACCGTCCACAGAGCATAAACGAGGACCGTCGGAATACAAATTGCTGACTGAGCAATCTATGAAGTAACCCCCCCCCCCCCCCCACCCACCCACCCTGCTCTGTCATCACCCAGTAAACACTCTACGTTGTTCCAACGTAGCTCAGAGGTTTCTCTAGGTAGTTTTCCAACCAAAAGATTTGAGATTGGTAATTTTGGAAGGTTTGTAGATGTCAAAACATTAAGGTTTATTTATGTTCAACAGACGTAGACGTCTGATTCACGTTTATCTACCTCATTCAGACTTAAATATACGTAATAAGTCTACGTAGATCTACGTTAAAAGACGTAACTTTTCATCTTCAAGTGGGTAGATGACTTCTCAGTGACACACTAGGTGTCAGCACTATCAATCATGGAGAGAATGTTACAGCTCTTTGACTAAACCACCACATTCAAGCAGGTCATTCTCATTAAATATCAATTGAATATCATGCAAATAAACCATATTCAATAGAATATTTATATATAAAGGAGAGTAGATTAAAGTGTTGGGCGTGAATATATGTTTTGCGGCACTTTACTAAGGGGACACCACATTTGTGGTAACAGAAGAAATACAAAGCCTCTCTGCAGCCCAAACTATTCAACAGATCTATACTGTGAGGCTGTTCAGTTGAACTTCAAGAATATACTACATAGAATGAAATCACATTATAGTGGTTATTTTGTGTGAATATTATTTGTTAATGTAAATTTGTCTGTGATATAGTACAAGTCTTTGTCTGAATCCTACTATGTAGAATTGTATGTAATGGTGTAAATCCCAGTTGAACTTAGATTTACATCTGAGCTAGGTAAATCAGACCTGTAGGTTTGAGAGTGGTAAATAAACCTTAACATTTTAATGTTCATAAACCTTCTAAAATTATGTAGTTCAGACCAAGAATCAATGTAGATTTACGTCTGACCAACGTAGTTGTGTTTGCTGGGCACTTAATTGGCCATACTATTTACACGGCCTCTATACGGCCACCAGAGGTTGTTATACGGACGTGAGAGGTTGTTATACGGCCGACAGAGGTTGTTATGGGGCCGACAGAGATATGCTTCTATTTACATACACAACTACTACCCTCCCCCAACTCCTAATCATTAAAGTTTTATACAGCCATGATTCGGCCGATAATATCAAACCTGTTTCTACTTCTTACACCCAATTTGGGTAAACAAAGCATTAGCCAAAAGCCGTCAGAGATTCTTATACGGCCAACAGAGATATTCTTCTATTTATATCCAAACTATGCATAAATATATAATGCTATGGGCCACAACTACTACCCTCCCTCCTCTCACCTCCATGTAAGTCTTATACGGCTAGGAAACGCCCGACAATATCAAACCTGTTTGCTTTTATCGGTTGATTACCTTTTGCATCCAATTTGTGTAAACAAAGCATAAATTCCCCAACTAAAATGTCATTGCAACGTCCACACAGTGGAGACACCGATGGACACATCATAGTTGCTGAAGTATGTTTACAAACATTGGTGTACAATGAAAATAAATAAAGCCTTATTCTGACGATGTGCCCTAGTTTATGCTCTGTGGACGGTGGCCATAAACAGTCAAACCTGAAACACGAATAGTCAATTATACACCCCTTCTTTTCCTTGAATTGAGCAAAACACCATAACGCATCTGTAGTTGAGAGTTCCACTGATGGCTAATTTAGACGCAAACATTTATAAGTTATGCATACGTATATAAAATGCCAACGTCGACGCACAATCTGGCAGGATGATGAGTTATTCCTATTCATCCAAACAGAACATTGTTCTAGTATCAAAGGGTGGATAATGGCGAGTCATTTTGACGTATGATTTAATATCGTCCCTTCGCCAACCAATCCAATAGGATGACGTCGCAATAGGCTTACACCTGTTTTATCCCTTGCTCCCCATGTTTACTTCTAAAAGTTGGTGACCTTCAATACAAAAGTTACCATAGGTGGATACAATAGGAACACCCACGGATATCCATGGAAACTGGCTTAATGGCAAATGCTACTGGCTGGGAAATTCTGATGTTCTACAGATTTTTTCTAATAACTTTGGATTGTATTACTTTGGCATATTACTAGATGGACATTTAAAAAAAAGTCATATGTCACGATGCTACTAACTTGTAGGGTATTGCCATTCAAACAAAATATACCTTAACAATGGAATTGAATGGGAAATAGCATATTTTCACAAAATCTATGATGGGTAATTTTCTTCTACTGATTTATGTACAAAACTTTGCAGGTGTGTAGAGGAGATCTTTGTAAACATTTTAGAAGAAAAAATAGGGGGTCACGGTTGAAATAAAAAAGTTATGAATTTATTCAAACAATTTCTATTTCTGTAACTATAGGATTCTATGGGCACCTATAGACATCTAATAAAGATGACAAATAACGGTGTAATTACAATATTTTGCATAAATTATATGTTATTTGGGTGCCGTGGTCGATGTAGGGATGCAAATTCATCTCAAATTTGAGGATTGAGCAATACTGATTTTCCCCACCAGGTGGCTTCTGTGTACCCACCCACATTCCCTTTAACTGTATCTAGGAAACTAGTATATATAGGCTCTAGTTGAACCTTTACCCCTCACTATAATCATCCAATTTACAATAAGATGGATATTAAAAATGCAATGTACACAATACCAATACCATCAGCCAGTTCACTACGTTGGCCTTTGTCATTGAGAATGCTGCTCATCAAATGTCAATGTTAAGTCAAGTCAATCTTGTCCAGCTGTCATTATATATCTTCCGGCTGATTCTCTGTCAGTTTAAAAGCATAAGTAAAACATGGTTCATAATCGAAAATAGGACTGCAATGTAAATAGTGAACGTCCTTTTATACTTGAAACCAACAGTATATTCTACTGCCCGTGTACACTAATACCGTAGTATATTATTGTAAAAACATAGTAGATTCCACTGCTCAGCTACATTTACTTCTCGCAGTGTGGACTTTCCTCTGTGTATAGCCACCTGGGCAGTAAAACCAGTCTTTCTGACTGTCTTTCTGACTGTCTCTATGAATGGGGGTCGAAACATAACCTCCTGAGTAAATAAGTTATATAATCTAGGTGCTCATTCGCCCCCTCCCTTAGGATAATAATTTTCCTCTCCATAGGAAGGGGGTCGGGTCATGACATCAAGTTGCTCATAATAGATTATGTCCGGTTTCAACCCAGCTTATTCCGAGCTGCTTCCTGATCAGTCCAACAGTTCAGGAGGTGGGCATATTTTGTTCATAATTGCCGTCCAATATTAAAAGATGCCCCAATTTAGTACATGTATGTCCCTTCCGTAATACACGGCACTACTCTCTATATCTTCAAACACATCTAGACAGTGGCGCCGTTTAGCATTACCATATGACCAGGGACTTTCTCGGTCGTGCATACCGTAATAGCATTATATCATTCGCAGGTCGTGCAGAGTATTTCATTAAATGCCAAGATTATTCTACAAGATGATTCACGAATATAATTCACAGAAGAGTCATTGATAAATTCGTGGAGAAAGGTCGTAACTGCTTTGTCTTGATCATGTAACCATGGATACCATTATTGTCTTAAATGAAAGAATTATTGTCTTAAATGGTTCCGTTATATTTATGACTGGGGCTAATGGCCTCCGGTCATAGGTCAAAAGATACCACACACCTTTGCGTCGGATGCCTGTTTGGGCAGTTCCTGTCTGTCCACAGGTTATAACAAAACCCCAGCTGGTCAGCAAGTAGGCTATAGAGTACCAAGGGAAGGTGAGTGCAGCCAAATGTCCACGACCATCTCTTCACCTCCCAATAAATTCTACAAAGCTGTAGTGCCCTTTAGTGTATGTTGTAACACCACCTCTTTGTAGAGTCTATTGGAGGGTGAAGAGATCGTGGACTTTTGGTTGTACACCTTCCCATGGTATACCCTATAGCCTACTCACTCACCAAGCTGAGGTTTTGTTAAAGCCTGTGGGTCTGTCCCTAGATTAGTTTACCTTGTTGCTGGTTGGGTCGGCATACTGCTGGGTTTCTTTGGGCATACGTGACAGCAACCACGCATGCAGCTATCAACACCATGTACCACCTGAAATGCATATTGGAGAATGTAATGGTTAATAATGCAGTTCAAATTTAATAACCCATGCACTAAGATAGCCAAGAGCATAATGACCCTGTGGAATATTGGGAAGTACTTCAGTTTTTGTATTGAGCATTTTTGTAAAAGTATTTCTTGGGTGGTAGCGGATATGGGACTTCCCTGAGGTACTAAGGTGTTAGAATAAATTCATTACAACCAATTAAGCCACCAAGATGCCACTCAGTTCTCGAGGAATGAAGCACAGTGTTAAAAAGTACTTTCTATTTGGCACCAGAACCACTATTTGTAGAATAAAAAAAAACTAATCTAATGTTCGAACAGGTATTTTAGTTGTCACTGTCTAGACTGCTAAAGGAATCAGTGTTTTCAATTTTAATTGCAACACCATAATATAAAAAAAATCATAAACTGTCTGACGAACAGCAAAAACGATGCAGCTGTAACCAGTAGTGCACGGGTAGTAGTATGATTCCAATACCAAATTAGAAATATCCATGATACTTATATGCGTATGCGTAAAAACCGTTGACAAGCCCAGCTGCACAGGATATTTTCTCAAGAACATTCTCTGATCAAGCGACATTTGAAAAAAAAGGCATGGTTTTGAGGTAAAGTACAAAAAACACAAACCTGCCCATGGTGATCCTGATCCTGTACTGAAGAGCAGAGCCCGGAGGGAGTCAGGATTGTCTGATAACCATCTACCTTACCCACCTCCTACACGCCCACTGCCTAAAGTTCACTTTTACCTACTGCCTCTATGTTATGTAATAGAGTTCTGGTATATGCAGTCATGATAATGCCATGTGTTTAGGCAGTCTCCTTACTATCCTCGTTTATCCACAACCTAATCAGATAGACATGAACTATGGGCCTGACCACGGGTCTGTATCTTTGTCTAGCGGCCAGCCAGCTAGTGATACCAACAAAATGATAGTAATATTGTATCCACAAAGTGTTATCATGAGCATCAAAATATGGTTTGATTGCTTTAGCTAAGTGTCAAATTATTCCTTTTAGAGGATCAAATACAACTAATTGTAATGGATAGATTCACTGAGTAATGAGGGATTCCGTGAAACAGATATGTCTATAATTATTATCTATGTTTAAAAATATGTAAATATTATACTGGCACAAAATGGCCGCATTATAGGCCTATGCCCAGTGGATTATGAACATCACTGAACATAAACATACAACATGGTACAGCTTTCATTATCACCATTTTAAACACTTACATAATTATATTCTGTCTATACTATACCTGTTTATATAGCAGCTGTATAGTTCCTATACATTCATGGCGTCACCGAAAATGTTAAATAAGCCATACTTAAAGCAAATCAGGAAAGTTGAAAGCACCCTAGTCAATTCCAGTCTATACGTTAAAGGCTAGATACCAACACATTACTGATTTGGGAAGCTTGTCAATTGATTGCAAGTCTGGTATGTTCCTGAGATGTATTATAAACACCATCAAGTCAGCTTATGAATGCCAAAACCCCGAGACGATCCCATAGACCAAGTGCTGTTGGGTTTCTCCTTACTGGCCACTGATCTAGTGAGCTATCCATGGCGCAGGTGAGGACGAACAGCTCAAATGACTAGACGCCGCCCATTTTACCTGTAATCTCAAGAAACCCACGTTTCCGGTAATATTAATCAGTTTCCAGACCTATGCTCTAGATCGCACCACTGTAAGTTGGTAACATTGCTGTATATATCGCTGTATATAAATACCCCCTTTTCCTTTTTTCCCCCCTTTTTTCTTTTTGAAACTGTAACAGAACTATAACCGGACCCATTTACTTCTAAAGGATGGGACGATTAAGACTAAAGGAAAGGACATTCAGACTTGCAAACTTACAGTGGCAGTATCTAGAGAAGAGGGGGACTCATTAATATTACCAGAAAAAAAGGGTTTTCCAAAATTACAGGTAAACTGGGTGGCGTCTATTCACTCAGGCAGTTCATCCCTTGTTGCATACACGACCATTCTGTATATCATCTTACATCCGCAATTAAATGTGCACTTACACGTGTTTCTCATCTTACTCACTTCTGGGTTGCTCATCCTGATACCTTAACACTAACCCGTGGGACTGGATCCCCACTGGCCCAGGACACTGTAGGAACACTGGAATATATAGTTAGCCGCTGGTGAATAAACAATGCTAACAGATTTTGTCTATTTGCACTGTAAATACTTGATATTGTTACATGATAGTTGGTAGAATCTTAGCTGAAATAAAGACTGAAGACTAGGCTAACTATGTTGATGTGACTAGGCTAACTCGATCTGTTGTGACAAGAAATGACTAGGCTAACTCAGTAAAAAGTATTAGGCTAACTAATGCTTTTGTTCCTTTACAGTCACAAGGGAACTCCGGTGTGGCTTTTTTGGTCTGAGCAGTGACTCACTGTGGCGCATTATCCTTAAAGTATGCATAAACAGCCAAGCGCAATCCATGTAAACGGTATAATAATTATAGGCTTCTTTCTGTACAACTTAGTTTTTTGAGTTAGCCTAGTCCTTTATAGTTTGCCTAGTACATGCAGCATGATCCTTGTTATGGGTTAATTATCCAGCTGGCTCTTCTTCTGTTATGCTTTACATGCACTATGTTATATCTCTATACCAATATCACTAATGCACATCTCATAAGAGTCCCTATAAAACTGTACAATCAGCCCCTGTAGTTTTGCTTACAAACTCAACCATACACCATTACTGATCAGCTAACTATTGACTGTTCCCACAGTGCAAGAACTCACTCTGTGAGCAAAAAGGTGCGTAGGGTGATTCAGATGTCCTCAAATCCAGCCTTCTCATTGGCCAATTTAAAATACCAGGCTCTAATGACAGACCCCGGTTTGAACCCATATCTGTATCAACAGGCCCTACCCTGACCTACTGCCCTACTATTGACCTATATGATCAGACCTCGCACACCCTCTGCCCTTACCTACCCTTTCCTGCCCTGCCTGTCTACCCTGCCTATCTGCATTATAAAATTGACACTGATAAGGCAGTTACTACAGATAACGTTATCACAGCAACCCATAACTGCATCAATCACCCATAACTGTATCAACTGTAGTCCTCTCCTGTCCATACTTTATCTTTTATTGCATCTAGATATCTGAGGAAATTAATGGGAATCTTTGAAGCTGGACAAAACAAAGTATGTTGACTATAAAACAACTTTATTTCACTTATCAATCAATGATGACTGTACATGCATGTGAGTGGAGGGGCTCATCCTTGGTTCAATGTACACTCCAGGATAGTCTAGATAATTTAAATCAGTTTAGACTCAAACCTATAAAACCCAAATGTCTATGTAAACACTAGGCTTAACCCTTTAATGTCTTAATGCATCATGCCCTTGCTCGTCATGATGCATGAATACAGGCCTGGTGAGTGACTCGCGCGTGCTGCATTTAAGCACCATGCCGACCCTACAGGGTTAAGACATGCCTAAAGGGTCGGCATCAGGGGCTGATCCAGAAGGGGTGGTCTAGGGGGACACAGTTAAGAAAATTTGGTCGGGGGGCGGGGGGGGGGGTGCACAGGCAGGGTCCTGTACCTCATTTCCAATAGTTAAGAGTCATACCAAGAGCTCCTTTTCTGGGAGTCTAGGGGGGTGGGGCACGTGCCCCCCAGGCCACCACCTGGATCCGCCCCTGGGCATGATGCACAAATGCAGCACCAGCGAGTTACTCGCCAGGGCTGCATTGGTACCATGTACCACCAGGTATACCACAATGCCTATCAGCGAGGTCCTAAAAATGGTTTTACTGCAGATAACGTTCATTGATGCAGATAGAGGTTGCATGTGCCATATATTGGTTACTGCAGATGGTGTTTGTTACTGCAGATAACGGTAGTCTGTTGCTGCAGATAACATCATTTTGATGCAGATAACGGTTGCATGGTCCGCCGTTATCTGCATTAGTGCAGTTAACGTTGGTTACTGCAGATAACGGTTGTACAGGGGGACATGCATAGACAATATCCTAACTGACTGTGAAATAGTGAGTCACAGTGGGATATCAATTTCTGACCATTACCCGATCTATGCATGCAGAAAAAAGGGAAAGGAAGTCACACCCCCAGTAAGGTTTATGGCCGTTCATAGGCCTACAGGCAATATGGCAGGGAGGATATGCTGGAATTCCTTACTGATATTGACTGTTCAGATTTTCCATGCCACAAACGACCCAAACACACAATAGTTATTCATTTATGATTGGTTAATATGTTGTCTTGATATTAACTGTCCCATAAACAACTTTATAATGAAAAAGCCGTCAGAACCCTGACTTTTCCCTGAGACAATGAAGTTAATAAATGATCGCCAGATGATGATTGCAGAAAATTAATGCACAACTATAAAAACAGGGATTTATTAAAGCAGGTAAGCAGAATAAAAAAAAAATAGAATCCCTAGTCAATTAGAGAATTTTAAGGAATACATGTTATGATGAAGCTATAGGGAGTCGCAGGGGATCCTGTTAAGTTTTGGAGAGAAATCAATGCACTTGTCAACCCGGTCCCTAAATACCTAACTAGTTAACTAGTTAATGATTTAATGGGGGAGGTTATACCTCTAGATAAAACAGCAGATTTCATTAATCAATATTTATCAAATATTAGCAACAATCTCCTCAGCAAATTGCCGAATGGTAGTTTATTATTCCCTGAACCTGAACTTGACAATGATGGTGATGATGACCATCCTCTTGACATCAATTAGCATAGACGTGGTAAGAGATTTTGATTGACATTTTCCCGGTACTGTTGGTACTAAATTAATAGTGATAACACACGGAGAATTCCAAATGTCGAAAATGATTTCTTCAACGAGTTGAATTAATATTTTCCATTTGGTTTCCCTAAAATGCATGTTTCAGCGTTGGGGAAAAAGACTGGTAAGAGATATTGTCAAGAAGATTACCATTCTAGTCTAGTGGGCTGGATGGGATAAACTCCAAGGTTATAAAGGGTGCTCTGCTTTTCCTAATCCCAGAATTAACCAAGATATTCAAAAACTCTGTGCATCTTCCCTGTCTCTTGGTCGTGTGGTAATCTAGTACCCATCCCTAAAAAGGGCAATTAAAGTAATATCAAGAGGTTATCCATCAGGTTCTCTCCACCCATCTCGAAAACGAGAACATCCTATGTTAAACCCAATTCGGTTTTATAAAAGAGAAAATTAATGTACTGGTGACACGGTTTTCAATTTTCTCAAAGATTTGTATGCAGGATTCACATAGCTTCGTATTCACTATAATACAATGAACTAGAAATGGACTAAACTAACCGTCAGCCATCTTCAATTACCTTAATTCGAATTTAGGTAATAGGGGTAAACCATGTGATTAAATACGAGGGTATTGTGCATTATGGTTGAGTGGTGTCGATCTCTGGGACAACCTACAGAGATTCGTATGAATCATACAGCCATGTTTACCTATATTATTGTGAGATAATCATTTATTATAATGCCCCTCAGGCCATGTGCTTGTATATGCAGATTATGATTATATTAGACCATGCGTAACAGCTAGCATTAATATGATTATAGGCTTATTATGGTGTTTGGTTTAACAAAATGTCGGGTGGTTCAAATAAGGTCACTAATTATAATGGGACACACCTTTATACCTCAATTACCGGTATCTAAAGAAAATGTGATATACTGCAAATGAAATATAAGGACCATCACATGCTCTATCGTACCCAGCCTTACCCTAGGCCTCACCTTTGTGACATACCTAGGTTTTTGCAGGGAGCTAAGTATATATGCACTTCAACACCTCTGAATATGGAGTATGAATAACCTCTACTAATAGCCTATTTAAAGGCGTGGGCTTGGTTTCTCGTTACTCCTAGAGGACCATTGGTATCAAGCTCCAGGAAATAAGGTAATGAAGACGACCAACCAGGGAATACTTCTGCCGCATGCAGGTGATGCACGTCACACAAGAAGGGTAAGGTCGATCGGCAAACAAATCACACTCGGCACGGGAAATGCCAGAATCGTACTATAACTCACAATAGGGACCTTTAGCAAACCCGACGTAGCTCATTAAATGCAGACGTACTAGTGCTAAAGGGATAGGCTACGTCTACGTTTATTGAGCTTTTACGTGGTCCCTTATATCAGGTCATTCAGAACACGTCACCAATCCGTGTGCATTATTTTCTGTAGGGTTTAAAGCAAACGTTTGATGTTCACGAGTTCATGACGTGTTCTGAAAGACTACCCATGGTGGATTACAATCATGTTGATCATATACCAAAATAAAACGTTTTCAACCAATCAATCAACAGTTTCATTTGACCCTCCCTCCTCAATAGCCCACATACATACTCATCTTTCATGTTAGAATTTTGTTTAAAAAGTTGTATTAGGTTGAATAAATACAGATACATCGAGATAAAATGTAAATGCATCTAAACCCAGCACGGGCGCATTGCCCTACTCCCGCTAGGACCTTATGGACTGTTATACAGACATAATTAATGCTACTGACGCCTCTATTTCTCGGTAAGCACACTGGGAATCATAGCTACCACAAATGCCTCCTTTCTACGAATAGGCATCAGAGGCCGGGTACTGTCATAGGAAATGTGATATAAGGATTGAACTGTAGTGTAAATGAGTGCTGGTTTATAATGTAAACTGTTCACAATAGCAAGGGTTCCAAAGGGATTAAGCTATTCTGTGGTAAATGTGTCACCTGAAAGTCCTAAGAGTGAACTTACAAGTGATGCATGCACCACATTATATAATTATTGTTAATCCTGTTGAAACATCTGCAATATTCGTTCAATTACCCAGACCAAAGACGTGGCGATGAACTGCCCAAGTGACTAGACACCGCCCATTTTATCTGTCATCTAAAAAAAACACTTTTCCGGTAATCCTAATCTCTAAAGGATGGGACGATTAAGACTGAAGGAAAGGATATTCAGACTTGCAGACTTACAGTGGCGCCATCTAGAGAAGAGGGGGGAACCATTAAGATTACCGGAAAAATGGGTTTTCAAGTTTACAGGTAAAATGGGTGGTGTCTAGTCACTTGCACAGTTCGTCCCTTGTTGCACCAAAGACCAATCATCGATTGATCCAATTGACAGGAAGTAGGCCTACTACAATATGTTTACTGTAATGCAAATATCTCAATTATTTGCAAAAGGGGGAGAACTTAAAATGATCCAAATTATATTGAATAAATGCACTTGCCATAATAAGGCTATATATGATATGGAAGGATAATTTTGGAAAATAAATGTGTCCACATAAAACAAGCAATGGTATATTACCTCACCAGTTGTAGTTGCTATGGTTACCCCAATTATATCTTGTATCTATCTATTGTATCTTTCTTACAGGGGGTTTAGCATGAGAAAGGTTATTGCAACAGCTTTCAGGAAATGTAATACAAACCCTATGTCAGGACATCAGATTACACTGATTTACTTCTGATATACTAATCAAGTTGCAGATATCTTACTTTGGTCAAAATTAGTTTTGGGATCCTAAGGGTTAATACCAGAGTACAACGACCAGTATGGAAATGGAATTAGGGTCTTGGTTCAGTCTATTCCAGCCCTATGATGCAGTTACACGGGCGATCTACCCTGAGGGTTTGTAAGATCTGCTCACAGCACGAAGTATTTTGAGTCTCACAGTTTTGAGACTGTTTTGAGACAGGTTTGCAATAATATGTGTGTAGGACAGGAGGTTTGGGGTCAAAATCTAAGGAAAGATAAGGAAGGCTGCCTTGAAAAAAGAGTCAAATGTTAGTGACGTCATTCTGTGAACGTTCTCATGGCTTGTATAACAGCTTCACCTCAACACAGCAGCCATGTCGTGTGATGAATGGACTGTCTGACCAGCCAAGGTTATACCCAAGTCTTACACCTGATCAATCATACATAGAGGGACATCCCATACTCATGACGACTGTCACCTGTTCACGACCAAATACATTCACAAGAATGGACACTGCTCCAATGATTTCGGTGGGGGGGGGGGGGGGGGGGAGAAACCAATACAAGGGAAATTGTGTGTTTGACGTGGATGTTCTATGGTGTACCATTCCTGTCCACATCTATCTGAATGACCCCGTAATTATACAATGCAATCTCCGGGCTAGGGGTTCACCGCAGGGCATTGTATCATATCATTCGGATATATATTCTATTGTATCGCCTTTCATTATCATCTAAATCAAAATTCATCTACACACTTAAAATACACTTATTCGATTTCTTGTTAGGTTTGGTACTTTATACCTCCATATTCTATTCTAAATAAAAACATACTAATTTGATTTCAAATAAAATCGTCTTTAATTTAGAAACTTTATACCTTCTTATTCGCGTAATCCTAATAACACAAATAACCAATCCAGGAACATATAGGACTGCCTGTAACCATAGTAACCCTCCAATGTTGATTGAACGTTAATTTAACGTTGATCTGAATCAACTGGGAGCTTCAGCCACTAGGTTATAAAGATACATGTACTGACCCTCTTCTATTGCGCCGCCCTTTTGTTGTCCCATTGAACCCCTACCAAGTGTCAACTGTTATTGTACATGTCTTATACCTAAACTTATAAATAAATACCAGGTACATATAGACCGCAATGTATGGAGCCCTGGAAGTGACATCTGAAATATCTTTTGTTATCTGGCCACTATCGCATAACACGTGTTATTCATATATTCAGTATTAATTAGTCAACAAAGTGTACAAAGTCAGGTTCTAAATGTTAGAATTAGAATTAGTAAACAACTGTATTACTATATAATAGTCTCCATTCGACATCAATATGTACTATACTATTATCTTATAAGAATCAGTCTTACTATATACGCTGGGAACTCTGACACTCCTCTTTCCAGCCTTTTTTGACAGCATTGAATGCAGTCAATTTGACAACCGGATAGTAGCTGTAATACTTTTTAAATCTTTTTATATCACTGTCAGTCCTGTAATTGCTACATGGCCTAGAATCTAGAAACAATTGCCTAAAGAAGTTCTGCCATGTACGTTTCCAGCCGACTCCGTGTTGTGTTAAAAGTGCCTACAATAGGGCACTGCACTGCAATGTCCCATGGCCAGCTGCATTGACTTATGGGTTGTATACTTATTCTTTATACCCTTTCTCTAGTAATAGAATCATAATAATAGGTTGTTTCCTTTCATATGATACCATAATCGTATACATTACACGTAGATACATTGATAAGTAGTCCTTATGATTACCGGTATTACAATTTGATATAAGTGCCCTCTTCATAGTGCAATTAACTAATGCATTATCATGCAGTACTTGAACAGGTGGTGCATTAAGCCACTAGCCACTTGCCAATAACAGAATGATTCGTTTCTATACTCAATCTGGGACCTGCTGGCAGGCCCCCCAACTGTGCAGTCATATTGACCCACATCAATTGATTATATCTATAATACCCTATCTTGATAGTGTCAAGTTGGGGTCAGTATAGCCTGGAAGCACCTGTGCGGTTGGAGGACCTACCTGATTCAGTTCTGAAATAGTAGTGGCAGAGTACACACAACCTTCGTCTTTCTCCACATTGATTATATGAATTAAAATGTAGACAGCATCTACCCTAAGTGTCATTTGCGGCCATTATCAATAAACTTTGCATCCTGCTGGTTACCACATTAACACTAGTTTTACAGCCCACAGTAGGAAAAAAGTGGCAAATTTGTCAAAGACTTTGGGTATCCAGTCCAGCTGTGAGCTCATTAAGGAAGCCCTTTGTTGGCTTCGGCAGCAGGTCCCAGATTCAGTATAAAGAACCATTTCTCTTTGTTTAGCTCTAATTGCCTGGATGAAATTAGACACAAACTGGAGGGTATATTTTCAGCTTCCACTTGTTTTTAATCTAGATGAAGCCGGATATATAGTGCATTAACAACTGGGGTTCTTAACTCGCTGTTGGAAATGTTACATTACATTACAGTTGACAATGCTAGGGCCTAAGACCAAAATGCTTTGCAATGCATCACTGAGACCGATTTCTCTTCCTTCAATCATAATTATCATTAAGTGGGTAGTTCTCTGAAGAATACGAGAATACAATACCATACATTCGTCAAGGATTATTTCTTTACATTACATAATTCAATACAGTTTAAGGACTCGTAAATATCAATACAGTTAAAGGACTTGAGGATTTGCAAAAATGTCAATGACCCGACTGTTCGGATACACGTTCCAATGCTCGAAAAAAACTTAGTAGACATTAGAAGAATGACAAGCATGATCTGCCGTAGTGCTAGGGACCCAAGAATCTGTGAACCCCTGTGTACAGTGCACACATATGGTGCAGCTGTGTATCCATGAACCTCACATACACTGTTAAAGGGGCCGATCTCTGAGACTGGAGGAGAGTGAATCATGTAGTTCCTAACTGTGCCACTAGCTGGTTTTAACTGGACTGACCCTACTGACTGCACCCAACACAGGGCACTGCATTTGTTTGATCCCCAATCAGCCATAAATAGCACAACTGGACAACTCTATTACCTTGAACCAGTTGACCCGGCCTGGTCAGGTGAAATTAGTAGGGGGACCAATAATCAGGCTTGGCTTAGTATGAAACATGCTATAAAACCAGGATAAAGCTATCATAACCTCCTTAAATTAATCATTGAACTAGGCTTCTAGTGATACACAATGCAAAAAGGAATCCTTGTGTATTTAAGTGTTTATTTTAAACCGAATCCATGGGATGTGGTCTATTCAAGGGGTAGTATACCGTTTTCTGTGGCCACACAAGTGGTAGTCTAGACAGTCAGTACACTGGTGGGTATCAATAGTATTGTATACTACCACTGGCATAGTCTAACTGCTGGTCACACCAGCGCAACTTATGTAGAGCAGTGAATTGCTGGAAGGGAACAACCAGCATCCTATTTCTTGGTTGCCTGAGCCATTATTTTTGGGGTACTTTGCTAGGGAATATGATCCTACAGGGCTAGGACATACCTGGATCTCAGGGATTGTGCTTGGGGGATTCTAAATTTAACTGAGGTGTTATATAAACTCAACAACCCTGGCAAAGGATTTTACGATTTGGTTTGAGAAGCCTTAGCCTTTAAGAAACACTCCTCTTAGGGAGTGA
The DNA here is from genome assembly GCA_947462335.1 of Harmothoe impar. Classification (NCBI taxonomy): domain Eukaryota; kingdom Metazoa; phylum Annelida; class Polychaeta; order Phyllodocida; family Polynoidae; genus Harmothoe; species Harmothoe impar. Next base: position 53,110,898 of record OX381705.1, read on the forward strand.
CATTTTAACTATTACTGTTAGGTTATCACCCAGTAATACAGTCAAGAGAAAGGCCTACCCATCCATACCTATCATAAGTGACTGCAGCTAAGAGAAGTTACCAATATCATTGGTGATAAAATAGATTATATCAAAAACAGGGAAAACGTCATGAAGTTATGAATGCTATGTTGGTACCGTCCAAGGGAACCGGTAGACGAAGACAGGTGAGCGACCCTGTTGCTAGACCGAAAATGTGACACAGACCAGGGTGAGATTCACCTCCACAACTTCTTTTGTACCATGTGACACCACCAGGACAAAGATATGCAGGTAGGTCTCCTCTTCAGGATAGCATTGGTATAGAGGGTAGACTTGCACTGCATGTTGGTCAGTATCAGTCTTGGTAAGGTTGGTGCAATATGCATTGATATTGCTAGACATAGGGGAGTTTCTAGTCTCGGGATCTAGTTTCCCCTGTTCTCTATTAGTCACTCTTCTTAGTGAGAGAAGTGTGTGAGGTTGTGTAAAATCATGTGTGTGTGGTAACTTACACATGGCTTTAGGTCTGTGTTGCGGCCAATACGATTAAAGGGGCCGATCTCTGAGACTGGAGGAGAGTGAATCATGTAGTTCCTAACTGTGCCACTAGCTGGTTTTAACTGGACTGACCCTACTGACTGCACCCAACACAGGGCACTGCATTTGTTTGATCCCCAATCAGCCATAAATAGCACAACTGGACAACTCTATTACCTTGAACCAGTTGACCCGGCCTGGTCAGGTGAAATTAGTAGGGGGACCAATAATCAGGCTTGGCTTAGTATGAAACATGCTATAAAACCAGGATAAAGCTATCATAACCTCCTTAAATTAATCATTGAACTAGGCTTCTAGTGATACACAATGCAAAAAGGAATCCTTGTGTATTTAAGTGTTTATTTTAAACCGAATCCATGGGATGTGGTCTATTCAAGGGGTAGTATACCGTTTTCTGTGGCCACACAAGTGGTAGTCTAGACAGTCAGTACACTGGTGGGTATCAATAGTATTGTATACTACCACTGGCATAGTCTAACTGCTGGTCACACCAGCGCAACTTATGTAGAGCAGTGAATTGCTGGAAGGGAACAACCAGCATCCTATTTCTTGGTTGCCTGAGCCATTATTTTTGGGGTACTTTGCTAGGGAATATGATCCTACAGGGCTAGGACATACCTGGATCTCAGGGATTGTGCTTGGGGGATTCTAAATTTAACTGAGGTGTTATATAAACTCAACAACCCTGGCAAAGGATTTTACGATTTGGTTTGAGAAGCCTTAGCCTTTAACACCGGTTATGAATGCTGTTGGTTGTTTTTAGGTTTGTGATGTGCTATATGATGTGAAGAAATGGAAGTAATTGGAGAATGTTCTCACTTGTTTCTAGACCACAACATCATAATAATCATGATTGGGTCATTAAGGCAATTGATTTACTCTATACTCACACCCACTGAGGTGATTGGGTTATCATGTAGAGAGGGTCTGTCAATCATGGCCCAGCCTGACCAGTACTTCAAATGCCCTTCAAACCCCTTACATTATTACCTCCCACATACCTGGCCCTTCAGCTGGCTGACCCAGTACCTTTACCACTTGACCACTTTCTTCGCATCTCCAAATCTAGATACCAATTATTTAGGAAATGTACTAGGGCTAGATATAACCTCTTTGGCCGGCTACACTTTACCAGCTTCCTAATTACGTTAATATCTGTATCTATTTTCATAATAGTGCTGTTACAAGTGTTGGTATACAGTGGCGGATCCAGGAATCTTTGAAGGGGGGGGGGGGCAAGATCTAGCCACAAGTGAGGTGAATGTTCCTGAGCACCGCAAGTGGAGCGCAGCGGCCAAACTAGGGAGGGGGGAAATTTGTGATATAAAGCCTTGAAGTGGTGCAATCTGGTGTATTTTGGCACATGATTTATCATGGCTCAGATTTGTATTTATTCTGTATGATTGGGGCTGGAAAATCACTTTTGGATGGAAAAGTTTTGGAAGATTTCTAAACTTGAAATGGTGCAATCTGGTAAATGTTGTACATAACAATTGGCTCAGATCTGTATTATTCTCTACCATTGCAGCTGGGACATTCTTTTTGGAGTGGAAATTTTAGAAAAATTCTGAAAGTCTAAATTAGAAATAGTGAAATCTGGGTCAACTTGACCCAGGTTTCCCCATGGCCCCTTCTTTCATCCTTTATCATTAAGGCTGGAACATAGTTTACAGAGGGAAAGGGCTAGGTTTAGGACCAGGTTTTAGGGTCAGAAATATATAAATCAATTCAATTCAATTCAATCTAGAACCCAAGTGGTTTGAGTATCTACTTCTCCAAATAGCACTGCAGAACAAGTACTGCTGAGGGAAAGGAAAGGTGATATATGGTTCTGTTGAATATGTCTAATTTGCAATAACTAGCCTATATTGTGTGGAAATGAATAAAATCCATCAAGGAATTCCTGATGTTTGACCCTGACAAATGACCCTGACCGTGCCTCTGCTCTTAAGCTTTCTGGAGGTCATTAGAGGCATACCTCAGCTGTTTTATTGTGTTACTGCAGTAAAACAAATAGGGCTCACTCTCACCAAACCAATGCAAGTGAAAAATGGCCGTACATGATCGGTGGCCGTACATGATCGGTGGCCGTACATGATCGGTGGCCGTACATGATCGGTGACGTACATGATCGGTGACGTACATGATCGGTGATGTACATGATCGGTGATCTATTGACTGTCTTACCCTTTCTGAACATGATAAAACATAAATAAACCTTCCCAAGGCGTACATATGATGTGTGTCTTGAAATGTAATATGTTAGAAATGTATAGATGTGGCTATTAAGATAACTTTACATGACATTTTAATACCGATCATGTACGTCATGTGACGTACATGATCGGTGACGTACATGATCGGTGATTTATTGACTGCCTTACCCTTTCTGAACATGATAAAACATAAATAAACCTTACCAAGGCGTACATATGATGTGTGTCTTGAAATGTAATATGTTAGAAATGTATAGATGTGACTATTAAGATAACTTTACATGACATTTCAATACTGATCATGTACGTCATGTGACGTACATGATCGGTTGTACATTGAGCCCCCCCTCCTATGGCTCCTTTCTGGCCATGTTTAAAACATAAAACAATCATAGCAAGGTGTACATATGATGTAGGTCTAAATATGTATAATCAGAGACATGGGAAGCAGTGGGTAATAAGAAAATTTTACATAACATTCCAAATCGATCATGTACGTCATGTGACGTACATGATCAGTTGTACATTGAGCCCCCCCTCCTTTGGCCCCTATGAATATTTTGAGAGTTTTTTTTTCTAATAAACTCCCCAAAGATACATTACAGCCTGTAGGTATGGGTAGATGAGTTAAATATCGTAGTGCATTAGGTGGATTTTGTACTCTGCCGATCATGTACGGCCGCCGATCATGTACGGCCGCCGATCATGTACGGCCAAATAATAGTTGCATCGATCTGGTGAGAGTGAGCCATAGGACACTAACATACCCTCAGCAGTTTGAGTGACTTGAAATGCAATAAATAACTCTTTTTTGAAGATGGACACTACATACTTTATACACCAGATCAAAATTGCCTCTTAATGGAAATTTGTGCATAATATATCAGTTTATGTCTGTGAGAAATTTAGTACCTTCTGCAAAAATTGCACTATGGATTAGCTATGCCATCCCGCTATAACTTTTTTTTGTGGTTACTCATTAAATGCAGAATGGTCTGCCGTATATGCATATATATTGGGCATCCTAGACTGGTTTAAAACAATAGTCTATAAAGAGGGCATAGTGCAGCTCTAGACTGAGAAAGAATATTGAAGATGGAGTGCAGTACATGAAATAGCAGAGCAAGATCTTTGACTCAAGCATGGCAGGTGATGGGTCTGTATATGAGGCAGACAGTGAAGGGACTGATATATTCCATGCAATTCTTATTGCATCTCTTGTACTATAACTACATGTGCAACCAACAGTACTATGCCCGTGCAAGTGAATGATATGTACATGTATGTGTGTTAACCTCAATAATCAATTTTAGAGCAGATATTCTAGCAACAAGTGATTTGAAAACTTCATTTTTACTTCTATCCCCACCAGGGTTCTCTTATAATGTCGGCATAGGTAGAATGGAACTTGACCTGGGGACCCATGGTGTTGCTAGGCAAATAACAAATACAATCAAGGTTGCTAAGCAAGCACATATGTTAGCAGGAAGCGAATGAAAAAGTAAGAGACGAATGGCATGATTAGAATCCCTAGGGTAGGTATGGAGGATATTGAACTAGGAACAAATTAAACCTGTTTTGCTAGGCAACTATATAATTAGAAGTAATGTTGCTCAGCAACTAGAGGTCTTAGTCATACCAATTTTAGTAGGAGTGGGTGATGTCAGGATCTTCCTGAATAAATCCTGGGATTTTGCTGTATATGCTTGCTTCTAAGCCCAGTTTGCTATACAAATGTGCTGTTGCTAAGCAACTACTTGTCCTATCAATAAACCAATGGCACCAGTGGATTCCTTGTACCCAATTTAGAGGGAATAGGTAAGGTTAAATCATTCTAGGAGTCATTATGGTCATTATGAGAGATCAGATTCTGATTATTTGGTGGCCATATTGGGTTTGGCCCATTTTCTAATGGAAGCACACATGAGACACCCCAGGACTTTAAGAGGTCAAACCTGATATAAAGATGAGCAATTCCCAAAATTTTCAGCTTTACGGTATTTAATTCTAGGTTTGGGCTAGAATTCATCTAAAGTTCCTGTACTATACCCTAACTCATTCTATACATCATTTTGGCACAATGCTTTAGCACAATGCAAATTAGAACGCTTTAGAGCATTATTTATATGATGTAGTGTCTATGCTAGAATTTTAACCTCCTTGTATCGTATTTGTCTTCTGACTGTCTTCGTGAGTCCAGGCCACCACCTATTTGCCTCAGCTGACCTGGACTCAAGGAGGAGGCTTGACTAAAATTCTATAGCCTTTGCCACTCGGTTTATTATCTCAGTGTACACTAACCGTTTTGATCAAAGTGAAAACCGCATATTATAAATCAAAGCTCCCTATTTTGTGTGGGAATATTGTAGCTTGACTATACTCCATTATTCGCATGTAATCAGTACTTTTCAGTTCCCATCTACTTGAGTTTCACAATGTCTGACAGGGGAAATAAACTCAGCTTTTTTGTTCACTTAAAGTCAGTGGCGTAGGAAAAGGGGGGGGGCAGCCCCCCCCCCCCCAATCACAGAGGAGGGGGGGCCTGAATATGTTTGGGCCCCCCCAAAAATTGTCAAGACCCTATAATATGATACACATATTTTCCAAATCGTACCTCTCCCACATAGGAAAAAGTGGGGGTAGAGTTTCTTGGGCCCCCAATCAGAACTAAAGGGGCCTCAAAACTGCCTTTTTATATGGTTCAAATACAAGCATGTATAGACACCATCATACTTAAGATCCGATGTTTAAAGCTGGTTGGGGTGCCCCCCCCCCCCCCCTTGGGCCCCCCCAATGGAGATTTGCTTCCTACGCCTCTGAACGTTGAATGTTAATACGCTGCACTTGGCTGAGGATTAGGCCCTACGTGTCCATAGGGCTATGATGTGGGTCAAAGATCGGCATGGTTCTTGATATCATCATTTTATGTCGGTTTGGTCGGGAGAAGGACAAAGCTTCTTTTAATCAGTTAATATCATTAATCTTCTCAATTCTATGGGGCTCGTCGGATATAATGACCTGGCGATGACATGGCGATATTTAATAACCATTGCTATTAATATAACCGCATCTCTAGCACATGTGCACTGTGACCCAACCCCGGGACCCAACAGACACATATAGCTGCACGGTCTGAGAGGCTGTCAAATGTCAATGACATCTTCTGAGCAAAGGGACAAGAGTCGGCTTTGCCATGGTGAAAGCTATTGGCAGGGAACGATATTATGCTGCTAGGGTGTATGCGGGTTGAGATGAGACACATTGTGCACTCAGTGAAATGGACATTAGGCCTGCCCTGTGGCCTATTGGGTGGCTGACACGATGGACCCTGTCTATTTAGGCCCTCGTCCCAGGTGTCCGTGTCGGTCATCTTCGTTATGCCAGTCGGCTTCCCCCAGCTTCTACCAACCTTGGCTATTATACCACGCTGTCACTGTCCTAGTCCAGTCCTCGGCCACTGATTGGCTGATTTGGCAGAAACCTCCTGAAGGCCCCCAACCCATGTCCCCGGAAGTTGTCCCTGAGGGGATTGGTCGGAATGTATCGTTCAGTCCAGACCTAAAAATGAATATACAAGGAGTGTACATATTTCATTTCTTAAGAACATTCATTAAAATTGTAGCTATATGAACTAGCTTATTTAATTAAAGTAATTACTTTGCCAGCTAATGAGGGAATATGGCTTTATAATAGCATTGCTTTAAACATTTCTGTCAGTATTTCATATCCATAAGTATAAAGGGTTAGGTGGGGTGGAAGATATTATTAGCACACAATAATAATATATAGACTACTGCCAGCACTCGGGCTAGGCTTATAATAGAAAGATAAGTTACCATGGAAACTTGGGGATATCCCCATATAATAAGCTACCGGTATATAGACTATTAATATAATTAATATAATATTAATATAAGAGAAGACACGAGACATTAGTGTGGTGGAAATATATAGTACCTAAATAACAGCCTATATTTTTATTAACACTGAAGTACTATCACAGTTACAAATAGCCGTCACACTCATCTTTTTAGTGACAATAACCAATAACCAACAATAACCATAAATAACACAGCAGACTAGGACAATCCACGGTCCTGTATCGCAATAACAGCATTCTTTAGCGCCTAACACAGGTCTAAACAGACACAGCAGCTAAGATGACAGGTGAATAGAATTATACAGTAATAAATATGAACATCAATAAATATCATAAATATCACAAATATCATAAATATCATAAATATCCCAAAATTCAATATTTAGTAGAAACTTTACCCCAAAATTAAAAATTTTGAAAATTCTGCGGGAGGTGTGTACACAAAGAGATTGACCGGCCGACTGACCACCGTTCAAAGGATGTGCCCTTTTCTAGTCCCCGTACAACAGATAGAACAGTCGCTAAGCGACGTCACGGCTGGTGACGTCACGCCTGGGGATGACGTCACTCCGGGGCGCCACCTCCCGGCGGCCGCTGGAACTCCTAGGGCGCCGCTGGCGCCCCCCAGGAGGGCTGGAGGAACTACCTCCAGCGGTTCGATGCCACGCCCCCCTGCCCTGGGTTTATACGGGTATAGGTCTATACTGTGTATAAAGGGTTAGGTGGGGTGGAAGATATTATTAGCACACAATAATAATATATAGACTACTGCCAGCACTCGGGCTAGGCTTATAATAGAAAGATAAGTTACCATGGAAACTTGGGGATATCCCCATATAATAAGCTACCGGTATATAGACTATTAATATAATTAATATAATATTAATATAAGAGAAGACACGAGACATTAGTGTGGTGGAAATATATAGTACCTAAATAACAGCCAAACAACAACCGCCACACACAATGGAACATTAATCCGAAGGATTACAAGGAGGCTAGATAAGTACAGGGGACCTGCTCCAACACAGACAATTCTGATACAGATTGATGTAGGTACCGCCGCACAGCCGCTGAGCGCCAATTGCCCTTCCTCATTATAGATTGAACAGGCATACCAAGGTCCTGTAGCATGGTACTGCCGCCATGTCTGAGGGAATGGGTAGACACTCTATCAACAGGCAAGCCTAAAACCAACGCAAAATACTTGATTCTGGAATATAATTCATCATAAGTGAAAGGAAAAACAGTATTACCCACCCTGTGGCATAGCAGGGGGTCCCCAGGATTGGCGCCTACCAACAACTGGTCAAGTAAAGGGCGCACACACCACGGGGTACCAGGCATGTCCTGTAGATAAACATATAAATCCTCTCTGCCAAACTGGTCAGTCTTACTGGAAACAATTTTAATACGGATATACCCTTCCGACCTTAATAAATGCCTCACGCCAATACTGTGCTGCGAAGCTGTTAGGTGGCAGGCTCGGAGAAGGCATCTGTACCCAATCAGGACTGCAACCCAGAACAAAACATCATTAGAATTAGACATATCTAACAGGGAAAAAATTCTCAACAAGTCATTAGGAGAAAAAGGGTACCTAGTGACCCTCCTGGAGGAGTCATACTTCCTCTCGATACCATTAAGGGTTTGCTTTAATATAAAATCCTCAGCAAAACCTGGAAATCCAAGCATCTTCTGATGGTACCATAAACCAGACAGATAGTTCCTAATAGAAACGGGGGCAAAGCCTACAGAGTCCAAATATGTAGCATAAAGGCAAGCCTGGCTGGCGGAGCTAGGGTAGGGGTGAAGGGTAAAACTCTTGCAGAACTTGATATACCTTTTAGATTGAGCCAGACGCGTCGCCTTAGTAGTAGGGGCAACACCATGGTCAGCCAGGATCCACTGAGCAGTCCGCAGCGCCTGAAGTCTCACTGCTGTAAAAGGGAATCAGACATACCGTAAACAACTAAGTTCTTTTTACACCTATCTACCACCCCCTTATAGGGTAACCTCGACAGGTCATCAGCCAGAACATTATCTTTAGACCTTATATAGGTAGCGTGCAACTCGATATTAAAAATAAAACAAGTCCAAAACAGCTCTCTCAACCAATCCATACATAGCTTATTCTTGCTTCTACCGGTATTAACCATTGCCAGGACTTGCATATTATCAGTAACTATATTAATCTTCTTATTTTTAAAGGCAGCACCCCACCTCTTCAGACCAACTAGGACAGGCCAAAGTTCATAAACATTAATGTTACCTCTATGTACCCGAATACCGTCCATCTCTGGGGCAGCCTCCTCATGCAGCGGACTAATATCCTTAACACTAAAGCCTTCCCAACAACCGTAAAAATAATCTGATCCCATCCAGGCGCCGAAACCTCTTTTAGATGCGTCTGACACCATGGGTAGGTCCACCAGCTCTCTCCTAAAGAGGGCACGACAATTGAAAACATCACAAAACTGTCTCCACCATAGTAGATCGTCCTTAGTAGCCTGAGAGAGGAAAATAGCTCTACCTGTTCTTGCCTTAGCACATAGATCGTATAACCTGCGGCTAAATGTCCTACCCCCCCTAACAACCTGAGAGCAAAAGGACATCAACCCACCTATTTTTTGCAACCTTTTCTTATGTACATATTGCATACCTAAGCATTCGTCGCGGGCATCCTTTAATTTAACAATTTTTTCCGGGGGTAGGGAAAGTTCCATAGCCGCAGAGTCAATAGTGATACCCAAGAACACAGTCCTTTGACTGGGGGTGGTAACCTTACCGTAGGATATACCAAAACCCAAAAACTCCATTACTTCAATTAATACATTTCTCTGGCGCAAGCACTCGGCCTCTGACCTCGCCAATACAATGAAATCGTCAAGGTAGTTAACCACCTTCTCTACACCATAAGATTTTGCAACCTTAACAATGAAATTAGACAGGGCATTAAATATATTTGGAGCGCATCTGAGGCCAAAGCTCAATCTATTGTTTATATAGTATTCTCTACCCTTGCCCAAATCCCAAGCGAACCCCTGGTACTCAGCATGTGGAGCATATACCCCTACCGACCTATAGGCGGACTTCAAATCCACCACTGACATAAACATGCCTTGATCCAACTGATCCACTACCGTATAGACTGAATTATATGAAAAAGGCTCATACGTGGTACACATAAAATTATTTATCGCCTTACCAGCAGGCATGGAGCAGTCAGTGATGGGTCTGAGCTTACCATTTGATTTTTCCACCCCCCCCATAGCATGAACACACCTAGGAGGGTGAGCAACCTTTGTTACATACCCATCAGCTACTTCCTGGCGGATAATATCACACATTTCAGAATAGAATTGAGGTTCCAAAATAGTCTTATAGTTGCTACAGGAGTACTCTGTATCACAATTTTCATCAACAATTTTAAAGCCCCTATTTACCCCCTCCCAGATGTATTCAGCATCTAAGGGCTTGCCAGGAAAAACATTACCGCTGCCTGAGATAAAGGCAGCAAACCTACAGGGTTTTAATTGGGTAATTTCAGAGCCAATAAAAAACGTACAAGTACAAGTACCGGTTAGGCAATCACTAAAGACTCTAACATCCCCTATATCCCGGTTACCATCAATGGTAAATAGAAGAACCCTACCCCTAGGTGCAAAAACATGTGCTACTGCTCCCGGAGTGAAGGGTGGACAGGTTGGATCCAAACTCGACACTACCATAGGGTTCAATGCTAAGGCACCACACGGGTGAAAAACTTCACCAGTGCTAAAACTCTTCCCTGGGATGAACTCCTCACACATAGGATTCAAAGTTGAAACAGGGCATACTCTATACGTGGTGTCTGATACCTCTAGTTGGCTAGACGATTGAATTACCTTCCCCCCCCCCCCCCCTCGGGACAAATTCCTGACAATTAGGGTTAAGGGAGAAGGGAGGTTTGTCATGGCCATACGAATCATGGGTAATAGCCTCGCTGGAACTACATACGACACCTTCCAGACTAGGCCTACCCTTACTACCCTACTTATCAGCTTTAGGGTTAGACATGTTACATGCTGCTGAGCCATGGGTCAAGCTACGACAAAACATACACACATGTTGATACTTGCACCCCTGGAAATCACATCCCTGGGCCTTATTGAAACTGAAACAGGGTCTCTTTTCAGCTCCCCTGGATGAGGTGGCCTTAGTACTCTTTCCCCCCTTGGAAGAAATGATAGTGCTATCATACGAGAAGTATCTCAACACGTCACTGTTTGATACCTGCCCAAAAACTTCCGGGCCCCCCTCATCTGCCCTACCCCTTACAGACTTGTCATATGAGATCAGGGAACTGACCCTGTATACTTTGGTCAGGGCTTTCTCACAAATGAGTTCCATGTGAGCTAACAATCCCTCAACATCAATACCTTGTTTCAACATGATTAGAACGGTTCTGACATTTACAAGCAATAGGGCCTCGAGGGAATCAATTCTGACCCCCCTCTCGAGAAAATTCTTCTGGGCAAATTCTGAATGCTTACTAGACTTGGATCTTGTTCTGGATCTCTTGTGGCGAGCGCCCTCGGGTCTTGGCGAAGCCCTCGAGTCATCAGATGAGTCCCTCTCAGACCTAGGTGGGGTTTCCTGACGCCTCCTCCTGGGTCTGCTCTGGCGACTGGTCGAGCCCTCGGGAATCCTGCCGCCCTCGAGACTCTTCTCTACCGACTCCTGGACCTTCTCCACCATCGACACCAACCGGGAGAAACCTCCTTCTACCCTCGCCAATCTGCCCTCGGATTCTGCGACAGCTGCCCTCGTCCTCTCGAGAAGATCCCTCGTTTGGGCTGCCCCGCCCACATCTTCTTCAGGTTCGGCCGGCCGGCCCGACTTCTTGGGGGTTTTCTTCACACGACCCATTGTAACTTCTTAGACGCCCTCGGTAGCTTGGAAACTCAAGTAGACCTCGGGAAAAGCCTCGGGAAATTTTGAAAATTCTGCGGGAGGTGTGTACACAAAGAGATTGACCGGCCGACTGACCACCGTTCAAAGGATGTGCCCTTTTCTAGTCCCCGTACAACAGATAGAACAGTCGCTAAGCGACGTCACGGCTGGTGACGTCACGCCTGGGGATGACGTCACTCCGGGGCGCCACCTCCCGGCGGCCGCTGGAACTCCTAGGGCGCCGCTGGCGCCCCCCAGGAGGGCTGGAGGAACTACCTCCAGCGGTTCGATGCCACGCCCCCCTGCCCTGGGTTTATACGGGTATAGGTCTATACTGTGTATAAATTGTTTCAACTGTTCAACATCCATACCCTGCAATTAACAAATGGACGCAACCAGTAGGCCGATATTATGTAGTATTTTCTAAACTATACTCCCTTTTCTACCTACTCGCTTTACACCCACGCTATAAAATCTCGCTGAAATTAAGTTGATCTAACCGTACGATGCATATGATCAATATGTTGTAGATAATTGTGATACGTTTGGAGTGCACTTACCCAATAGAACATACAGTGTAAAAGACCTGGGGGGGGGGGGTGCTGGGGGCAAGCGCTATCCGCACGCCTCAGGGGAGGGGGTCTACTAATTTTATTTTATTTTATTTTTCTAATGTAAGGAAAAAAATAAAAGAAAAGATATTTAGTTTCTAGTGTGCCAATAACAGCGTCTATTCACACACCTCACAGTGTGGGAATAAGAACTGTAATTCCCACCCTCCCCAGTGTCTGAGTAAGGGCGTGCGAATAACGGCCTCTATTCCCACGCCCTTGGCATGCGGATAGCATCGGCCGTACCTGGGCCTTATGACACTCCTTTCACTGTTGCCAATAAATAATATTCAATTGTCACCTATGATACCCGACATTTAACACATGCCGGAATACCGATATGGCAACTATGTAGGATTGTTGTTCAGCAATCTGTAGAGTAATAATCCTGTTTATGAATAATACTTCTATTCATTATACTTCCAGGTATGGTATTCAGTAACAAAGGAGAATAGTATCTTACCTGGTCTCAGATGCTTCTAATCTAGTACGCGTTCTGGGGGCCATTACCCTGATCAAAATAATATATGGTCCATTATATCCTGACTGCATGATTTAAACACAAAACTGACTACTTATTCCCGGGCTCATATTCACCTATCTATATGTTTTATATAAGTATCTAGCCCCACTCACAGTGCCTAGGCAGATCTGCACTTGGAGACAATAGTAGGCTGACAATATCCATGCAGTAACATGCCAATCTGTGAGGGCTTCCATCAGCTGGCCCAGACAGCTGAGACAGTCAGGGCTTTACAAGAAACCATTTCCCTATCCCACAGTTGTACCCTGAGGGAAATGGGTCTATTTTAAACACGATTCTGAATGTAAGGAGTGCTCATTTGTAAACAACAGATGGGCGTTGGCGGATTTGGAGGGGACCAAAAATATTTGGACCCCGTTTAGGGGAGGGAGACCAAAAGTAATGTACCCCTTTTTTTGCAAAAAAGGGTGAACTCAAAAGGGGTCTAGGGCTCAATTTCAACCCGCCTAAGGTGGGAGTGAAAATAATTCAGCAGGGGATGGGGGGACCAAAACGAATTCGTCCGATTTGCTACCCGCTGGAGAGGGGGCAAAATATCCGACTCCTTTAGGGGGGTAGGAAAGATCTCAACGCCCCCCTCCCTGTTGTAAAAAAAATGAGCACTCCCTGAGCCAAATTTCATTATGGTACCATCTTCATAATGACTGTCAGAGTATGCCTTCGGAAGTAGATCACATTCTAAAACAGATCAATTTGCAGTACTCGGGGTTACATTTTCTCTGGCAATTTGGTTACTTCGAACAAACTCGAAACCTATGTGAGATCTTGATCATATTATGGAAAACATCCCCAGGCGGAGATATCAGAAATGTGGTATTACCTCTGTACGCGACTAGCCCAGAAAGGAAATATTATAGGATCATGAAATATCCAAATGCATACTCCTGTATACAGTGCGCATAGCTCAAGAGGCTTTATTAAGCGCTTATTTAGCACTGCAGATAACATGCAAAGCTTAAAAGAAAACACCACACTATTTTCATAATGTATTCTAGTGATAGTCTTAGTATCAATAAACAATATATGCTGACATGCTTATTAAAACATGTGTCATTATAAGAAAGAATAGCAGACAATTCCAAGTACTGCAGCCTATGACGTCACCGTTGGGTCAACTGCACTGGAGGCTACGTCATTCAAGCATGGAGGCTGTTACCAAACGACTCTTGGGGTGTATTAATTAGAAAAGAAAAATATAGGACAAAACTAAATATAAGTGGGGTTATCTAGTGCTACTTATATATGAAGGGAAATCTACACGCAATGAAAAGGAAACCTATAATAGGGACTTGTATAAAATTTTAAATTTCATTATAACGCGTTGTAACAGCTTTTCAAGGCTTAAGCTGAATGCATTTCTGTGATGTAATAAATCAGGCCAATATCCAGGCTACATTGAATTACTCAGCCATTTCTTCATATTTTTGACTGAAATCTTTACCACATTATATAGAATAGAATGGGCACCACAATGTGACCTTATTCTTTCAGCACCACATCACCTCTGACCTACTTATAATTGACGTTTGACCTATCAATAATTGTTAAGGTTAATCCTAATGGAACATGAATTATACATGTTAACCTATAATGATTTGTAGCTTTGTATGAGGTTGAAAACTGCTATTATCTGTTCATAAATCCTGTCATTTTAACATTGATCTATTATCTACCCTTGACCTATTTCCATGAAATCCATACTAGGAACAATGGTTTTCACTTCTGGTGGCTCGGGGAGGGGTGGGGCCTGGACGGATATTGCTGCATTTCACATTATGTGTTCAATAACACAATTACCAACATCCCATTGGGTACAGTCTTTAACAGTCTATAACTATTCATCATAATTTGATAAATGTCAAAAGAAAATAAATCTTCCAGTCTACACCAGTCCAAGAAATCTTACCTTTCTCCCAGGGTCACTATATTCATATTGAGGATCAATCTCTTGTGATTAAAATTAGGTGCTGGCCATATTTGTATGCTAGAAATTGAGGTCAACAGGGTGCTTAGAGTGAAAGGCCACTTCTAGGAAGAGAAAGGTTTAATTGGGTCACAGATACGCGCGGACCTCAGCGGCAGCAGTACTGCTGCATTATGCAACTCCCTACCTACAAGGAACATCTGGAGGTTAGTTGACTAATTTCTGATGGGCAGAGTCGACTGCACTTGACTCTGCACTGAAGAGAGTCAAGTTGTTCAAGAGAGTCAAGTTGTACAAGGACCAAGTTGTATTACTGAAGTAGCTGTGACCCCTCCACTAGGGTCATCAAGACTTTGCTACGGGAGTCAATTAGAGTTGACCATGGTAGAAGAGTCATGGCGACACCTTTATTCTATTCACATATACATTATCTTAAACCCCTTGACAATTTTATAATAACTGCAAATCCATACAGAAGGTTATTTGAAACTAAACGGACCGGTTAATGACCTTTAATACGGACCCAAAGATCCACTAGGTGAGCCCCTGTACACAGTGCACACTGCAGGTAAGTATTTTGGTGCAGCTGTGGATCCATGTGCCTCATAGACACTGTTATGAAACTCCCTTCTAAGGTAGTGATATTTCAACTATTACTGTTAGGTTATTAGCCAGAAATGCAGCCAAGAGAAAGGCCTATCCAGCCATATCTATCATACGTGATGGCAGCTAAGAGAAGTTACCAATTTTATTAGTGATAAAAAGAGATTATATCAAAAACATGGGAAACCCTATGAGTTTATGAATGCTTTTAGTTGCTTTAAGATTCTGATCCTGTTCCTAGACCACAACATCATAATGATTAGGGCCATTAAGGCAATAGACAGAGCTGCACGCTAAAGTGCCTGAGTCAGTGGTTATTGCACCAAGGATGTAAAATCTCTATGATTGCACTCAAGCTGCCTGTCCTGTATTTCACGCTGGCCGCAGGCCTAGTGAAATACAGGACAGGCAGCTTGAGTGCAATAATTACTGAAGAGGCCGCTTTTAAGTGACGCTCTGTATTTATTTCAGGGTATTTAAGTCTAAAATAGATACACAATCCATGTTTGTTTACTTCCGCAATGTTTTCTTACTTCCGCGGTGTTTGTTTACTTCCGTGGTGGCGCCATTTTGAATTCCGCGCAGGTCACGTGACCCTCGGTAGCGTAGCGACCCCATGGCCACCCCATAGAGACTCCATAGCGACCCCCCACCTCCCTTGGGAGCGTGAAATACAGCCATAGCGTGAAATACGGCCGAGGGTTATCCAACGCTTTACTGGCATACGGCACTCCCATAGGTTTAACATTGACAGTCCGTATTCACCATGAAATAAATTGGTTTACTCTATACTTACACCTACTGAGGTGATTGGGTGATTGGGTGACAGGTTCAGATTGACTCTAAATGTGGAAACCAATTATATATAATGAGGTGATATAGGAAATGTTTCTAATGTTCTACATCCTAGAAGAAAGAAAATTGATCATTTAGTAATTATCGATTTTTCTGGAGTCCCTACTTTTAAGATAAGGGGACGAGCCCCTAAAATGAAATAGGCAAGAAACAAGTATTGTCATTTACACCAAATGTGAACACTGGTCAGAGGCCAAAAAGTGCAAGTCTCAACATGATCTTCACATATTTTCCTTTCTGAATACCTGTTGCATTTCACAATCTTATTCTACACATTACCCCATTGCAGCCTGCATGTAGACTATTAGTACCAATATGGCAGTCCATTTGGTATAAACACATTACTCTACATGTAACTGTATTTTGTTGAACGCTTCCCAAGAAGAAACACCTGCTTATAATTGCGATCAGAGGAGAATGTCGTAATGAATTGCAATGTCATGCTACTCCTCCAAAATAGTCTCCAAAATATTACACTCTTCACAATATCAACCGATGTTATTTCAAACTAAAAGGGGCATTCTTACCACTCGCACTTAACCACATAATATTATGATAATAGACTAGAACAAATTGTGATTGGGATATACTCGGTGATTATGCCATAATGAATTAGACCCCAGCATACTGATATGACGAGTACACCAAGGTACATATATTTGAGTGAGGCTCACAAGCATACCTACGGCGGCTGCTGCTTTTAACATTAGTCCCCTCATAGAGCTCCGCCACACATCTGTGCACGTCGCTCAGTGCGCACCTCTGCCACCTCTCCCTACCTGCTGGAGGAGGCGCTCAGGAGGAGTGAGACCAGTCAGCGGAGAGCCGCTCGTGGAGGAGCAGTGGTCTGAGCCTGTACCCAGTCATTACTAAGTGAGCAGCTCAGTCTTGTCCAAGAAACCACCAACCATATTCAGTAACCTGCTCATCCTTTATGCGGGTTAAAGTGTCTTTGTAAGATAGCTCACTGTGTAAAACCTATAGTGATAGCATTCCTGGGAGCAGCCCTCGTGTTCAGTGTCCAAGGGAGCCGACTGGTTTTAACCACAGCTACTGCTCTGGTAGTAGAGAAGCATTGGTCATATCAAGGCCGACACCGGTAGAGACAGAACATGCCGCTTCTTTGGGGCGACACCCTGGAGGAGGGGGGAGGACAGCGTGGGCCCACCCTGACCAACATGACAGGTGGCCTGCTGGGGCCTGGGCCTGTCTATACGTGGGGGGCGGCAGGCCCCACAAATAGGAGCAATCCATACCCATACGCCAACATGTCCTTCCCAGGATTCAACCCCAACACTAGCATGGAGGACATGTTCAGTGCGGGGGACATGTCACTCTCCGGATCCAGTCCCTTTGACATCTACACCCGTGCAGTTCTCATTGTTCTGTATGGGGCCGTTTTCGTGTGCTGTTCAGTGGGTAGGTGCCTTTACGATAATTTTACCATGCTGTTACATTCGTCTGAATGCGATATAATGATATCTGATGACCACGCCTAATGAGTAATGGTAATAGCCTAAAACGACACGGCAGTTGGATACGAGTCATCTTATTCAACAGTGGGTCAGTGGGGCCCACAAGTGGCCCCATAGGCCACGAGTATGCAACTGGCGTGATGTTTTAGATTTATCATACCTAGTCTTCGCTTCATTTTCCATGAAACATTGGTCTTTCTCCCTGAATTCCACTAGATGATAAAGTTTGGCTGAGACTAAAATGGCAAAATACATTTTGTATTGATCATTCTCAGGGCATCACATCACATAATTGCCTAATGGTCTATTGTATGACAAACTACGTGTTTGTATCTATCCATTAGTTTTTAAATTATTCTATAATTCAAAGGAGTACTATTTCAAAACAGCTCCTGAAAAGGCGTCACTATAAGGGAGCTATCCCTTGTCCCAGAGCTGTCTGGAGGTCACTCTCAGGGCTTGTACGCCACTCTCAGGGCCTGTACGCCACTCTCAGGGCTTGTGCGCCACGCTTATAGAGGCTGAGATTGGCCTTGAAAAAAGCAAAAAGAACCAAAAATGAAGATGATTATAAATAAATTATTGCAAATTTCTTAAGTAATCTGGCTAAGTATATTTCCGGAGAAGCCAAGAGCAATTATAAGCAAGGTACTCTAGAGCAATATAAAAATAACCCCAAAGCGTATTGGAAAGAGGTATCAAATAAAGTAAAGCCAAGAGAACCTCACATTAGTATTAATCTTATTAACAGTGACACCCAGGAACTTAGAGCTGCTACGCTAAATGAGGTTAAAGGTGTTATTAAAAACATTAAGACAAATAAATCAGCTGGATTGAGACACATCTCCAAGGCAGTACTAAAGGATGCGCTGAGTGCATTATCCTCCCATCTCCAACATGTAATAAATCTGTCCATTATTTCTAGCTCTTTCCCTGATAGTTGGAAAATAGCCACTGTTACCCCTTTACCCCAAAGGGGGAAACACGGCTGTCTAGCTACATGCCAATATCCATTCTCCCTTTAATTTCAAAATTATGTGAAATGATTATACATGCCCAAATACTGTCCTACCTCAATGACGCAAACATTTTTAACTCTTTATGAATTAACAGATAATATATAAAAATTGGACTTGCTGAAGCATCTGTAAATATTATGAAAACCAAGTATGCTCTTTATGGAACTGTGCAAAGGAGGCGCATCCTAAAATAGATGTCAAGATTGACAATCAAACCCTGCTACTTATACTTTCCAATATAGATACCTGGGCATGGAGTTGGATGTATATCCAAATTTTAAAGGACACATTGGCACAATTCACAAAAGGATGTCTTATAAGTAGCTCCTTATCTCCAGGCTAAGATGTGACGTTACAACGGATGTAACCCATGATATAATTACTACCATGTTATTACCAGTGGTGGACTATGTTTTAAAATATATGGGTCAGGCAATAAAAATGGTCTTGAACGTCTAGATATAGTACCCTTAATAGACTGTTAAGGAAATGCTACTATACCAAGAAGGTTACCAGCCTATTGAACAGTTATTGGGCAGGGCAGGGCAGGGCTTACCTCACTGTCAGATAGAAGGATTAAAGCTGAGAGGATAACTGCCATTGAAATACCCACTTTCCTATAAACTTGGATGTGAGAAATATTTTTACCAGACGGCATGATGCAAAGTTAGTAGAGGTTATGGGGTTTAAGAAGGCCAAAGCAAGGCAACGCGTTACTAACAGATCTCATATTCAATTTGCTAAATCTATTTATTTCATGGCGGATACAATGATCACTATGCTTAAGTACTAGACATCCCGAATCCCATGCCCCCCATGGGATAAAATGTTCCTGTATCACATGGCCTATGACATCATCATTTGTTTAAATTCTCATGGCCATTTATATATGCAATTTAACATATTTTTAAGGTTAAAAACCATGAAATAAAGGCAAAGGCCCATGGTCAGAGAATTTTTGGTATCGTTCCCCCCTCGGTGGGGCTGGGGCGCATCCCACTCAGCCTGCGGCTTCGTGGGATACTGCCCCAGCCCCACCTCGGGGGGAACGATACCAAAATATTCTCTGGCCATGGGCCTTTGTCTATGTATGCCTGATAGTCCCCCCCCAATGGGTTTTATATGCATTCAGATTTCCTTGATCGTTTCATCAAGAAAATGCTGTTGCCCCTTTTCCCCCTATCACACACACACCCATCCTGGCTTGTAATATGTTGCTTTATGTATACTCACCCTGTCAAATGTTTATAATGCTACTATGTAAATGGAGCTATATCTATACCATTATTACATGTCAACTGACCTCAATGACGATGAAGGATGATATACCAATGCATTATAATTGGACAACTCTGACCAATTGCGTCCCCTGGCTGCAATTTAATTATTTTTTTTACTTTGAATTGAATTGAAGTCATTTTGTGGATTTGGCCGAGTGCCGAGCCACAGTAGGTTTTGCTCTGGCCTTACATGCATTAGAGTCTGTCATGGTGTGACATGATGCATATAAAACATCCCAGAGAATAGTACATACCTCCATATAAGGGGCTTTTTCTGTACCCATTTTTATGGCAGGTGGATATTCTAAAAGGAAAGTGTCAGTGGATCGTGTTACTCTTCCACAGGCCAGTGGGCGTTGACAATTTAGCCCAAGAGCCATGTGATCGTGGCTATATATCATTGTAATTGCATTTGTGAATTAGAAGTAAACTTAAGTAATCAATACTGGCTTCTCTATGAAGGTCATTAATATGATATAGTTTCTGGAGATTAAGACTAACACACAAACTTCTATTTGCATCAGTCGTAGGCGTTTAAGCTGTGAATGTATGACACCATTAAATGAATATCCACAATACTCGAGAATAGGCATTGTTTGGTTATACACCAAAACGGCAATGCTAGCCGACTTGAGTTATGCTATCAGTCTGGTATGATGCCTAGATACTCATAGATTGTACAGCAATCTTACAATTTTCTAAAATATTTGGGAGGCTATTAACATAGCAAATAAACAGGAGAGGGCCGAGTATTGACCCCTGGGGGACACCATAGGAGATTGGGAGGGTATTACATGTGAAGTCATTACAAGTCACCCTTTGACTTCTATGCTTTAACTTAGCATATGGCCAATCAGTATATAACGAGGGCAATTCCCTACTTTTCATCCTGGCAATACGCTCAAGGTGACGTATGCTATCAAATGCTTTCCGTACAAGCCAGAAGGTATTCACCTCTGTCTTGAGCACCATAGACATCATTGATGAATTTGAACACGGTGTCATTGGTCCCTCTGGACGTATGAAAGCCGTATTGATGTTTGCTTAATATATTTCTATTTTCAGGGAATTATAAATTCTCTCAATAACAATACGTTCCATGACCTTGCTTGGGGTTGGAATGAAGGAGATTGGCCTCCAGTTATCTATATTTGATAGGTCGCCAGTTTTGGGCAGAGGGATTACTTTGACGCATGCCCACTGTTTGAGGAATCAAAATAGTATGTAGGCCATGCGGGAGGCCATGGTTTATGAGGGAGGTCAATTGTGGGGCAAGAATTAAGAGAGCATCCTTTAAGACTGACAGATTTATGTGGTCTACTCTGCTGGACCTATGTACTTCAATTGCTTTGATTAATTCTAATACTCGTGAGCAGGGAATGTAAAGGGGAGGCGTGGACGGGTAATTATTTTTAGCGGGGAAGTTTACTTCAGAGACAACAGGTACGTTTCCTAAGGATGCAAACAATTTGGATCCAATGCTAGTGAAAAAGTGAATAATATAAAGGGGGGAGGGAACTGAATCACCACGCAGTTCAGAATAATGTCGAATTAAACTTCCCGATTGGGGCTCAGAAAACGAATAATATGTAATATCACCTCCCTAGGCAACATTCGAAATCCAGACAATTTTGTGGAAGCAAACTTTCATATACATAAATTATATTTACACACAGTCAACTCCCTTCTAACGGCTACCCCTCCATTGCGGCCACCTCGTCATTACGGCCATATTTGGAAAGTACCACGTTATTCTATAATGTAAAGAACTCCCTCCAATACGGCCACCCCTCTATAACGGCCACCCCGCATGCGGCCACCATTTTAGCAGTACCAAAGACTAGTTTTCCTCCTCTAATGCGGCCACTGTGGAAGTATGATATTATATATGGGAGGTTGCGGGGAGGGGGGGGGGGCGTTGTATTGGTATATAGTTCACTACACCCACGGATATTATGTAAAGGGTCTCTTGTATGCTGCGTTTAAGTCACATTCCCCTGACCTTGTCTGAATACTTATAATTATGTAGTCCTACTACTCATATGTATGTCTGAGAAATAGAACTTTTTCTACATTAACATTTATGTGTAGTTTCATTTACTAGACTAGCAGTCATAACTGGGTATGTGTGTAGGGTGGGTGACGGGGTAGTCTGACAAGAGCCCCATCATAGCCAATCTGCATGGGGAGAAAGGAAGTCTGTGTGTGTGTGTGGGGGGGGGGGGGGTTAGCTCCGACTTCTATTGTCTTAAAAGTGAGCTATCCCCCTCCCTACTCCATCCAGGGCCCCGCACCTATCCAACAGCCCGCTCCTGGCTATGGATATTCATTACAATATCAAGTGTCCCTCAGGTATACATTCCAAGTTCAATTATCCTTCGGCTATGGGTATGCATTCCAAGATCAAGTACCATTCGGTCTTCAGATAACAGTATTAGGTTTCTAGCAAGATTATAATGAAACACAACTTTTTTATACATGCAATATACCACCGTTATCCTGATAATCTCGCTGTATAAAAGTAGTTGCACAATATCACAATATAAGAGCTTGACCTGGTCCTTCTGTTGTGCAGTATAAATACACGAAACGAAATCAAACAAAACAAATCATCAAAGAAATCAATCAAATCAAATGAAAATCGGAGGTACTAGACCGTCTGGCAGCGTCAGCTGGTGAACTCTGGGGTGTGTTACATAAGATGTAGGCCTAAATGCAGTTTGAGGGTAAATGGTGTGGACGGGTAAAAATATGAAAGTATGATGATGACCACGAATTTGTCATTATTTATGATTAGGAAATTAGCTACCGAGAACCAAAATGATAGTGGTCCTCCAATTAAATAATTATAGTTATTTAGCATGCTTGTACAGGGGATGCTCATACAGGTCCAGGCCCATACAGAATGTATAAGGTACATATTATTGGATACTACGTCACAGCTCGAAGTGTCGGCCATTTTGGATGAGCTACTTGTGTTATATAACCCTCAACAACGTTGAAAGTATTTTAATCTCGTCCTTTCTGTACCCCATATGTACACAATAACATTTCCTACATCATACTCTATACATTGTAAAATGTCAGGACGGGAACCACCTCATAGGCAAGAACTTGCATGGGTCCTATTGTGCTAGAAGGCCATTTTATTTACCAAAAAAGGGGGCATGAATGGTTTCGCATGATTTGCAATATGAAATATCATAATATCCTGAAGATTTTAATTTAAAAGTTTATAAAGAGTTATACTTCCATTGGAGGTTATACGTCCATTGGAGGTACTATAACTTTTCATGGAGTAAGAGTTCACACCTGTACTGTATGCGAGTTTATTTTGTTAACTAGGATGTTTCAACGGGTATGACAACACTGCACAACTTAATATACAGTGGCGGACCCAGGATTGTCTAGAGGGGGCCCAAACTTGATCTGTTCCCCGCAAGCGAAGCGCATCAGCCACACTAAATTTTGTTGATCTAGACTTGCAGTCTCATGCATTTTAGGACACAATATTTTAACAGTTTTCCCTCTTTTCTTCTCCTTTTTTTTTCTCTCTTCTGCCTCTTTTCTTTTTTTTTGGGGGGGGGGGGAGGGTGGAGACCTGCCGGTCCCTCCTAGATCCGCCAATGATATAGTGAAGTCATACTATTTATATGTACAAGTATGGCATTTCTCACAGGAACCCGTCATCAGTCTCAGCAACACAACACAGCCTTTCCCGATTATTTCATACTCATACATCGATTATATGTAACATACCCCTGGGGTCTGTGACATAAGGATTGGGCAAGTATGGCTATCTACGGGCATGATTTAATGGGTATGAATTAAGGACCATAGAATTCTACCCAGTTGCGAACGTTCAATTCCCAAGTTCTGATTGTAATAAGGATATGTTTACAATTCATGGGAATATCTCGTGCCTTTCTTGTGTCATTGCGACCTACCCGGATTCTACCCAGTTGCGAACGTTCAATTCCCAAGTTCTGTTTGAAAGGTACCCACAGGAACGTACCTGTTATTATTGTACTACCTATATTAACGGGAACATATTAGGCAACAGACCCCTGGAATGCAGGTGATCAGTGCACTAAATAGACATCAATTTCAACCTTTTGTAGTTTAACATGTTATGTAGGGAGTGTCAGACGTGATGAAAGTATATTAAGGGGGAGGGGCTGTAGAGAGGTACACTTTCACACCAGCTGTCTACATAGATTAAAAGAAAACACCATTCAATTTGCATGATTGCTTTTATCGATATTCTTTGTATAAGTCTGTACAAGATTCTGACAACTGTTGTTAATCATATACTATAATAGGGTAGACGGGCAGGCTTGTGTACGCTAATCTTGTAAGTAGGCCTACATAGACAATTTACAGAAATAACATACACAGGGCAGAAATCAAATTTGGTCATTGTAAGGACACCTAGGCCGTTCCATAACGGGGGCGCTACAGGTTCAAGTACAACAGAGAGCATTTCAAGGCATCATCATTTTGCAGCTCAGAAACAAGTCCCAGTGGATCTAATGACCGAAGTCATGTTTGTTTATGTCTAGTTTAACACAATACCGTACATTAGCAGGAACAAGAGTATAGTAAGGAATAAAGAGTAAAGCCTAGTAATGTCTCATTTTTGTTATCATTTTATAGACTTACCAAGAAATTAATTTATGCCCAGAATATGCCCAAAATGGTCAGGGTACATGGTAAAATACACATTTCTGTGTAATACATCAGGTGCCACTTGGTAACAAACATCTATTGACACACTATCCTCAGGTTTGACACTCTCCTGCAGGCTATGCTGTTCCTGAAGACAGATATATTGTCTTTATGCACCTTGAAACCTGTCTTCAAGTTGTTGATACCAGGCCTCTCCATCAGTTGCCCTATTAGGGGCCTTATATGCCTCCTTGCGCCATTGGGTTTGAAGATACATGGGCAACCTTGTCAGGATCTTCACCCTTCGGTCCTGTGAGTCTACTTCTTTAAGCTTGTTCATAGCACGCAGTGTCTCCAAACAGCCCCTGACATCATCAGCAAAGTCCTGAAGGGCTTCACCATCATTTGGCTTCACTGCTGGGCCTTCAGTTATCTTAGAGATACATGCCTTCGAGATTACAAAGTCATTGCCAAATCTTTGTTTCAACAGATATCTTGCTTTCTTGTAACCTTCTGTTGCGGTCATCAATGCACATGGCTGTATCACCTTTAATGCCTTGCCTGTACAGTACTCTAACAGCCTATTAAGTCTATCAATATCCTCAACATCAGTCTTATCAACACAGCTGTCAAAGGCATTCATGAATGTCCAATACTTCAAAGGATCCCCATCAAAGGTTGTCAGGCTAGTCTTAGGAAGGTGAATGACATTGAGCATTTGGCATTGAGTCATCATCTGAGATTCTAAAGCTGACTGACTCCTCTCCTGGATTTCACCTAAAGTTTCACTAAGACCCTTCAAAACTGGTTCAGACGGTTGCTTTATGGTTACTGGAGCTTGTGGTGATTTAACTTGCTCCATGAGCTTAGCTACTTGTCCAATCGTGAATTTCTCATCTGACCTTTTATCAGCATTCTCTGTTATTGGTGATCCTGTCCACTCAGGTGCAAATGGGTTGAGCATTGACTTTCCCACACCCTGTGATCCTTTGCTGTCTGAGCTAAAGGTTGTAGGTTTGCTGGTCTTTTGGGCAGTACTAGCACCTATGGGACCCCCCAGATGACGGTAGGCCCTACTGGCAATAGTTGAATCAAGCATCTCCCCACATTGCAACTTTACATCAGTATCTTCTTTAGCTACAACAGTATCATAAACAGAATCAAAGTTAATATTGGAACAGTTATCAACAAAAGTTTGACTGACCTTTGAACCCTTATAAACATACTCAGGATTATGAACACTCTTGATCAGGACCTCTTCTTCTGCTGCTGCAGCAGCAAGTTCAGTCTGCATTTGTAGCTGCTGACGGCGTAGCTCCAGTTTCTTCTTTTCAAGCTCTTGCCTTTGCTGCTTCTCCCTCTGATGATGTGTAGCTTCTCTGCGTTGACGTTCGGCCTCTCCGCGCTGACGCTCGGCTTCTCTGCGCTGACGTTCGGCTTCTTCCTGCAGTTGTAGCTGGGTGAGCTCAAGCTCTTGCAGCTCCTGGAGAGCTCTAGCCTTGACTTCAAGGGTGCACAGAATCATGTTAGTGGATAAGGTACGGGTACAAATCTGTCAATGAAATAGGGCCCCATATAATAAATGTGATAAAATACAAATGTTTTCCAGCATTAAAGTAGCTGTACGAGTATGAAAAAAACATTACATATTTATAAATTTCATTAACACACACACAACTAAAACTTTGACTTATGAAACACTATAGTTATATTTGATATTAAAGGGTACACATATTTATTAAAGACTAACTTCTTGCAGGCATGATAACACTGCCTAAATCTGTATAGAAAACACACATCGTACCCTTTGCCCCTCAAGGGTACCATTTATTTACTGGTATCGTCATTTACAGCCTTGCAACACTGAATTGCATATATGTCATTTTCCGTACCCGTTTATTCCTTATGTAATATACCCCAGGCGTATCTACTGCAGTCTATGACGTCACTATTTGAACAATACATCCCTTTACATAAAACATAATACCATGACGTTGTACATTTCCGTTTTGGTACCAGCATTCAGGCTTGAACAATGCAGCAACTGGTGTATTTGACACAATGTCAATAGTGACGTCATAGGATGCATTTATATGAAAAACTCATTCTAAATTTGTTTGTATTGTGCCAATAGAAATATTCAAAATGAAACTTGATTGGAGAACCAACGAAAAATAAAAGTAAAGAGTATAGGATAGTAAAGAAACCTTACCGTATTAAAATTAGGGGAGTGATTCAACATTGGCTAACCCCTAACCTGATCAGCATATATATATACATATAATATTATAGGCAGATGGTAGAGAGCCAGTCTGGTGTAAAATCGCCAACAGTGCTTGTGGTCATGTTGGTCTCTTAAGAACTGATACTATATAGCACTGTACTCCATCAGCAGGGTCGGCACACCCAATTACTGGTCTGAGTGTTCTCAAAGCCTCTCATCAGGTAGCCCCTAGCCTAATGATATTCTTAGACTCACTGTAGGGTGGTCGGAGGGTTTTCAAAAAAAGGATCAGACACATATATATCATATATGTCCAGAATGCCTCGATATTCACATTTACCAAAATACCATTGGTATTTTGATACAGTTAGTAAAAGATTAACTGTTTCTGATTACATACACCTAACCCCTCTAACCTTTCTGACAGATCTGAAGACAGGTACATAGTACATGCATAAGACATACACATGTTGCACGTGACCATACCACATTTCTCGGTAACCATAGAAATGTGTCTAGTTGCATAGTTATCGTTAGTATGGTTGCCGTTAGGTAAAGGATAACCCACAAGTCTCCGTAAACTAGGAACCTCAGCAGACCGGATGGTGCCCTTTTTCTTACCGTTCCACTGTGGGTTAAAATCCAATGCTTCCTTGAAGGGAGACCTGGACGGGATTCCCTGAAGGGAGGCCTGTACAAGACCCTGAGGGGGGGGGGGGGGCTTGGTAGACATAACTAATAGGCTACCCTGTTGCTATTTTACAGCAGAGTGGATCTGTATAATAATATCGCCTTATACCCCATGGTAACCACAAGTGGACGTCTGCCCGGTATTAAGCTAGGGTTAATTGTTGTGATGCTTGGTGTGTGAGCCGGTTGTTCCAAGGATTTATCCATTTCAATGACTGCTAGAGAAAAGCTACCCAGAATGCACTGAACAAATTTAAGTGTCAGTGTTAACAACATGCTGTTCCAAATACTGATCAGTATGGTAGAATGGATGGGCCAGAGTAATCTGGCTAGAGCTGTAGGAGAGACAGCCTCAATCAATCCACTTCCCATTCCCGCCACCAAGGCATCGGGCCTGAGACTGTAGGAGACAGAGAGCACTACTCTGACAGAGTAGGCTAATTACACTGTACAACAAAGCACTTGATATTGTGTGGTAAGTCACAGTCTAAAGATTTTTAGATGCTGTTATTTTGTATAACCAGTTAAAGCTTAAACATATACTGTTTGATCAAAATGTAGGAAAATGCTTTTTTTCATGTAAAACCTATCTTAATCTAGTTGAATTATCAATTATTACTGATCTGTTACAGAAATGAATACTCCTGGTGAATAGATAGGTATAAAACAACACTTTGAAACATAATATTATAACTTGTGCTTAATAAGGATTGTTTTGTGTTCCTGTTGTATTCCCCATCAGGACCATTTCTAACCATATTCCAGCAATGTACTTGGCTAATGTTTCATGTTAAATTAGGTTTTATGGTGGAATATCCTAATACGAGGATACCTTTTAGTAGAAAATTGGCTCTGGAAAGAATTTTGCAAGGCATATTATGAGGTTTGCGAATCTGATGACATTTCCAATATACTATAACCAATATCCAATATTTTGAATATGGGAAAAAGCTGCCATGGTAACCAAAATCTGGCCTTTGTACAATCTAAAATACATTATAGATATAGAATCCTAGTACTGAAGATGGAACAACAATGATCTATCAATGTAGTCTGCATTAAGGGTTATCCGAAGCATTTTCAATCTATTTTCTTTGCTCTTAATATTCTGGTGCCTGTGGCTTTATCATAAAGGAGTGTACTACAGGTTGATAATGCGATACCTACTGTTTCTTATCAATACCATGAATATGATATAGTATTCTCTACATCAAAGCCATGGCATACTACTCTCAGAATGAACTCAGACATCTGTATAACATTGGACATGTTTAAGGGCCAGGGTAATTGAACTGTCAAATTAATGAGTGCCCTAAGGCATCATCGTGACATCTATGCTGTCTAGTCTAGTCTGACATGCCATTTCCCAATTTACCAAAAGAAACCCCAACAGTGGCATAAGAGATTCCTATTAACATATTATGACCATGGGAAATATTCCAGGTGGGTGAAGTATGCACAATGTCTTCAAACAATGCCATGTTTCATCACATGTGAGGGTGCCTGCTGTAATATATGATAAATGTAATAATTGCCTGACAAAAGTAGCATTTAGATGTCTGCAAAACACATTATACCTGTAACACGTAGCAGTCAGGTCTCTTACCGTCAATAAACCATGGAATCATTATTTTCTGGAAAAAAGTGCCATTTTTCCCCCACATATTGAGAAAAATGTGGGGAATAATTTTATCCCTTGCAACAAAAGATTGGATGAGCCGAACACTATTATTTTTCAATAAGGCTGACCGAATGCAGAAAATGACATTTACTCTAGGAAATGTGCATTTTAAGCATGCTTTTTCTATAAACCTTTTTGAAACTGGGTATGCGGTTTGAAGGGACACCTCTGAACAAAACTGTGGGACTTTTCATATGAGTTCATTTTCAACCCCTCTATCAGCCTCAGAGGGGTAGGCAATACAAGATTTCAAGGAACCCAACTAAATCCAAGATGGCTACCATACTGGCATTTATCTAAACATCTAACCCTGAGATCCTTAACTATTTGAGTTTATAACGTATTTATTCACTTGGTGATGTTATCAATAAGATACAAGTCAATGGACCAGCGGTCCCACGGGTAATCATATAGGTGATCCAGAGGTGTTCAATGAATGTCCAATATAGGCACGGAGCATCCGCCTGTCCTCAATCATATCATATACATCATATATACTGCATACAGGCAATACAAGACCAATTGATATGAGACAACGGCGGTCAGATGGGCCTAATGAGGCATCTGTTACAACATTACGTAATGTGTGTTAATTTACAATATTGCACAGATATTACATTCATGATTGGATTTCTGAATGAATGAATACAAGGATATGATTGGGTTAGTCAACCAGTGGTACACTACAATACCTCCCTTAAGGGAGGCACTATAGCATATTTTGTTTGGTGCTAAATAATGTAACACAGTTACTTTCGACTTTTGAGTGTTACGTTATCGTCCAGGATTATGCCTAGGTATTCATAACTGGTACAAGTTTCTAATACACAGTCACCCATCTTACTTTTTACAGATTGTTGATAGTTACTTGGGGGATTAAACACAAGTGTGAATTAGATAGGTTGTGCAATGGGTCAAAATGGTTGTATTGATAAAAAACTAAATCCAAGATGGCTACCACTTTTGCATTGATTTAAATTGATTTGATTTAAACTCATTCATTTGCTTAATATATAGTGTAATTGCTCAAAATGATGGTATTGGTAAGATCAATCATTAAAATCCAATATGATAACCATGGGAACCAGCTGTAAGACAGTGTAGATTATAAAAATATAATCGTCAGGTTTTTTACGCTGGCTTTAATGTTTTTGGAACGCGCCAAGGCATTTATTGCCTTGAGTTCACCTTGCTTGAGTCTATCAGTTGGTGATATATAGTCATTGAGCGAGACCCCAAACCATTGATTGACATTTCTCAGTTTGTTTACGTTCTGGAAAATGAGCTGTTTGAACTGGTTTGAGGAAAATACCACTATTATGGGTCTAGGTCTTATCTTACGCGTGTCACCTGCTGCAGTCGACGTAAAGTTCACTTGTAAGCAGGTCAGTAGGTCATCAACAATCCCCCTCAGATTTTGACCCTCCGCTTCTTTATACCCCTCGAGTAGAACCTTTCGTCTGTTTTCCTCTTCTATGAACGACAATTTCTTTTCAGTGGATTCACACCCTTTATGCACCGTATTTACCTTCTTGTCTAGGCTTTCATAAAGATCAGTCCAAGCTATGCTGTCTCGGTTGTGGACAATCTTTCGTTCAGCGTTCGTCAGACGTGTGTGGACAGTATCAAACATGTGCGCTATTTTGACAGCCCGCTCATCACCATTTGCAAAGTGCTTCTCTATGGTGTCAAAAAGTCCCAGAATCTTAATTGTGGTGGCTTCTTGCTCCCTCAGGCGTAAGTCCAGTTCATTTATCCTATCCAGGGCATTTAAGTGTAATAGGGCTTTGTAATCCTTCGTCACTGCTGTCGGCTTGTCAAAGATTCATGTTGGCGGCGTGTCCAGCCCGAGATATGCGCTGGCTCCCGCGTTACCGATGTTGACACCAGGCACGCCAGGGTCTTGATTCTCTCCACTCGACGAGTTCTTCTCTCTCTTTGAGGTTTGGGGGATAAATATGGTTCCTCCAGGTTCTCCAGGTGCTTATACAAACCTTTGACAATTGTTAAAATATCTAATGGTGAAGAAAATGGTGTATTCCAGCGAGTATTAGAGCTGCCGTTCAGAGCTGGTCTGTACTCGTTGGCGGCCATCTTCTGCCTTCCCTCTGTTCATCCATCCCTTTTCCTACATCACTCCCTCCATCTCTATTCCTCTCATTAGAGGGAAGAGGGAGGTAGAGAAATACAGACGGTTCTGTATCCTCCTGGAGTCCGATATAAGGGGTGTCAATAGGGGGGTCCCAATTTCTCCTGTCGATTTCAAGAAATGGGCACGTAGTCCTGTTGATTCTAAGAAATGGCTATATAGAGAAAAGTAGAGGAATCGCCACTACTCTGACAGCCAGAGTCACAGTTTGTCTCCCACGTGACACCTATAGAGGACAGTCAAATGAGTTTGACTCTCTGTTCCTTAAGATTAAACAGTATAGTTAACCCATCAAAAGAGGGAGAGTCAAAACCAATACTTGAATACATAGGTGGCAGGTAAGCTAGCGCTGGATTGCGTACTTATGTCATGGTAGACTGGGGGGAGGGGGGGGCAACAGGTGTGAGAGAAGTAAATAGGAGAGGTTATTGCCCAAGAGAGGACAGGTCCACAATAATTTGTCTGAACGACAGGTTTCTCCAAGAGTGGTGCATTGGATCACAAGGGGCGGAGCCGAGTGTGATGCGATCCAATGCACCACGGGTGGAGAAACCATTAGTCTTCAGACCATCAAGTTAGATGCCAATATCATAGGTATCTACGTAGTAGTAAGCAGTGCCATACATTATATCTCAGACAGTTAGTGCCCAGCCTTATGGTTATTTCCTTTGCCCACAAATATGGTGACTAAGCTTTACACCGTTGATGCCGTTGGAATGTTTTGTAGAGTTTATTGTCACATTTAATCCAGGTAAGTTTAACTAAGGGAAAAGATCAGGTGGTTTCATATGCAACTATTATCAGATTCAACAGATTTTTTACTTGACTCTTCATGAAGAGTCAAACTACCAATGACTCTACTGTGGGAAGATTCAACTGCACTTGTCTCTGCACTGAAGGTAGAGTCAAGTTGCACAATTGCCAAGGTATGGCTGCAGTAGGTGTGAGCCCTCCACCAAAGCCATCATGATTCTGCTACCAGAGTCAACTAGAGTTCACTACGGTTAACCCTTTAAGGCCGAGCATCGACTATAGTTGATGCCATGGGGGGCCGAGCATCGACTATAGTCGATGCCATGGGGGGCCGAGCATCGACTATAGTCATCTTAACTCTATGGGCTTCAGCAAAGGCTCGGCCCTGGGAGAGTTCCTGTAAAAATGCCCCGCCCCCCACAGCTGGCCTTTAAGATATTGGCCGGCCTTAAAGGGTTAAAGAGTCACCTTTACTTCTGTGAATGTCACCCTGTCTATTTTAAGAAACTCCCATGTCCTATCTTTTATATTCCTCATTCTGATGCATCATATACTATGGTATCATTATCTTGTTTTACCATATTATTTTGGCAGCCATATTGGATAAATCGGAAGGAGTTAGAGTCAAATATTTGATCTTTTTATGGAATAATATTATGTTGGTTACACGTATATGAACTGCAGTGCGTGTACCAATCTATTATGTACTCATAATGTAAAATAGTCTAGTTTTTCCTACCTATTTGTGGCAATTTTGAAACATGTCGTGAAATATGTGTTCCAAGGATTTCTTTTCCTGTTGCAAGGAAAAATGTTCAAAAGTATACCCATACCTATATGTATACCAACCTTGGTGCTTTTTTCCGAAAAATAACGGTCATTTCGCTAAGGGACCTGACTATAGCTAGAGGCTTGTACTCATTACTGCCACCGATTTAATGCGGAACAGCCTCTGGCTGTGGTATAACAACTACATAACCACCTGAAGAGAGACCAAAAGAGGGCTTGCTGGAGGGGGACCATGGCAGAAATAACTAAAGGGCTACCCTGTTGCTATTCTACATTAAGAAGCAGAGTGGATATGTCTAATTACGGCACCGTATATTCCAGGTGCAGCTTTCCCATGGCACTACCACATTATAAATATGGTGGTTTTTTATCATTGAAAATTCACATCGTGCATCATGTGAAGGATCCTGAATATAATGCTTCACACCTTAAAGGTCAATTAAATAGGAAAGAAAGGAGGGAATATGTGACAGCAGGCAATGAAGCCTGACATAGTAATGGCAGTAATGGTTTCAGAACAAACACTAGTACTCACCACTAACAGCATCCATAGCACAGGGTGAGGCATGGGGTGGAGGAGAGTGGCCATTCATAACATGTGGATGTCGTGCCTGGTATTGTTTGTTTGTTTGATATTGGTTCTGGGTTGAGTGTTGTGATGCTTTGGGGGGGGGGTGTCCCACGGATCTATGCATTTCATTGACTGCTAACTACTTATAAGCTACCCAGGATGCACTGAACAAAGTGTAAGTGTTAACAACACACATTTCCAAATACTTATCAATATGATATAATGGATGGGCCAGAATACTCTGGTTCTGTAAGAGAGACAGCCTCAATCAATCCAGTTTCCATTCTCGCCACCAGGGTGTCAGTCCGAGACTGTCGTCGACACAGCACTACTCTGACAGAGTAGGCTAATTGCACATTATTTAGTTCTGTAAGATTCTATTGTAGTCAACCTCTGTAATACTAGTCCTTTCTACATTGTTCTGTTTATTTTGGTTTAGATAATACATTTTAGACTGTATGTACTAACATTGGATTCATAGAATGGTATTGATTACTATAAACAAAACATCCATAATTATATGAACTTTACATTGCGCCCATTGCATCAGAACTGAGCTGATTCCCGCAGGGCCAGGTGCCTGCCCGATAAAAGTAAAAGCAATATGGTGGCCGTGTCTTCCTGGAATGGGTTTAGGCTAGCTCAATTCCACTAGTTAAAGTAAACATGGTCATTACCCTCACAATGAACTGACCATGCCTCCAGTCACTATAAAAAGTCGATGTTAGTGCTCTGTGGCTCTATTACAGAGGATGTATATTATGGGTTAGTAATGGGATACCTACCGCTTCTCATCAATACCTTGAATATAATTATTATAGTATTCTTTACACCAAAACTAGGGTATGATGTTCTAACTAGAAATGATGTGAGAAATATAGTATTTTATGGGGCCCTGGGCAGATGCACGGCCAAATTGAAAATTGCCCCGAGGCATTAACGTGACATCTATGCTGTAAAGTTTAGTTTACCAAACCACTTTTAAATCTAACAAAGAAATCACCCAACAGTGGCACATGAGGTTCTTATTAACATATTATGACCATGGGAAGTCGTCCAGGTGGTTATAGTATATATAATGTTTTCAAACAGTGCCATGTTTCATCAAATGTGAGGGTGCCTGCTGCAATATATGAGGTGATACCTGTCTGACAAAAGTAGCATGTAGATTTCTGCAAAACACCTTATACCTGTAACATGATTGTATCCAAGCGTCAGAGTTCACCTTCCCACTGTCAGGTTATGAACCTTGTTGCACCCCACACCACCCGACTATGATGTAGAAGCAAACTAATTTCAACATACACCATTACCTGACCATGTTCCTATGTATGATTACCCTCCCCTCGAGGCCACTGGCCAGGCCGTTGTTAGCGTCCGTGGCGTCTAACCGAGTGACCCAAAGATGGACTGAGTATCTGCCCTGCATCAACTTTGTCTTTAGCCAGGGATGGAAAGTGCACTTTGTGACAATTGTGCTGTGACTCTCACATCAAGGTACAACATGCTGTGAAACAAAAATGAATTATAATTGTAATT
The DNA here is from genome assembly GCA_947462335.1 of Harmothoe impar. NCBI lineage: Eukaryota > Metazoa > Annelida > Polychaeta > Phyllodocida > Polynoidae > Harmothoe > Harmothoe impar. The sequence continues at coordinate 53,145,883 of OX381705.1, forward strand.
GAGTATTGAGCTGAGGTGGCTGATCATTGCAGCTGTGCATGTAGGCACGCGCCATATAGACCCTGTCACTGGTAACATATGTAGCACACCCACCATTTGAGATGACCTCATCAAGGACCATAACGCTTTACATCACATTAGGTGAGTTCGGGGTGGGCCAAATTTATTACCATGGTTCATTATGAAGCCAGCCAAACTGAATTAAGTAAACTGTCATCATAATTATATATGAGTTGTATGTTTGATATTCGTATACCAGTACTTCGTGATAATTTGTTGTATTATTTCATTAAACAAGGCTTGATTAAAATGAAATGGTAGGCTGAATTCTGGATGCAAGCCCAGGTATACGTTTAATAAAATTTATTCAACGTATAATGTGGAAAATCACTGACTGTATGAGGATACCTTCCAAGTTGAACAAGCTCGTTCTTTATGCAGTTAAAATAGATGAGACTGTATTTTCTTATACTTCTCAAATACAAATATAAAGAACTGCAGGGGGTGTTCATTTGGGAGTTGTATGTCGAAGTATGTCGCATTGCTTTCCTGTAAGGTAATGAGAGGAGAGGAGATTTGTCCACAGGGAGCTTTGTTATGTCGATATGCTCAGTTTGATATTAAACTGCACAATGAACACCCATATTGACATGTAGGAGATGGATAATGAACAACTGTTCCATCAATTTGAAGCAATGCAAGGATAATAATACTCCCACACAACTCATCCAACTATCACAGAAGAACGTCTGAAGTTTATTGTAGATGTATAGAGTATGTCTTCTCACAAGAATCATTCATTAGGATTAATGCATCCTTGTTCCCGTACATAACGATCATCATGTTACGGACAGCATGCTAAATTTATATGATATCATATGAATACTGACAGTATGTCTGTGAATACTGTTACTGCCAGGAAGATCAAAGAAATGAATTAGCTAGTAAATTTTATTGTATATATATGGCTCAACACATGAGAAGGTACTTCTTTTTTTTTTTTGGGAGGGGGGGGGTTAGTACTGGTTTTGGCCACCGGGGGGTATCAGATGGGCAAAAAAGTGAAATATGTGCTCAATAATGCATTAGGGTAATTTTATTGAGAATGCAGTAGTCTTCTGAAAATTATTCAATTTTTGGTGCAAACATTCAATATTTGGAATGTGAATGGAGTGTTTTCTATGGAACATTGGCACATATCACATTTTCTGATTGCCATGGAAACCATCCCATTTTTTCTAAATGGAACATTCTGGCCCTAGTTTCTTCGAAATATCCCCAGTAACCCAAAACTGAAAACAGACCTTGGAAATTCCTACTAAAACCAAATCTGCATTGAAAAATTACACTTTCTGGGGTAATTTTTAGGTAAATCGTTTTTTTGTAAAAATCATTCTCAGTAGTCGGTGGTTATTATGGGAGACAGTGTGTTTAGAGCTTATTCATCATTTTTAGTTATATGCAACAACTCATGTTCGAGAGATCATTCCTACAAAACGCCTTGATTGCCTATTTTTGGAGAACCAGTAACTACTAGTAGGATCATTACAACAACGTGTAGCCTACATATTGGCATGGTAACATGTGCTGACGTACATGGAGAAACTAAACCTTAGTGCCCGACCTCCACTTTGAGAATGGTGCACGTTTATGGCCTCACTCTGTAACATATAGTATTTCGATTAGAAAAGCTGGATTCACAAATTAGCTTTATTGCATGTTTGAGTCTTCGCTATGTAAATGCAGTCAAGGACACATCACACTTGCGATAACGTGCCATAAATGCAATAACATGACTGAGTGTTGTACAGTTATATCCCAGCTTATCCAGGAGATGGGGGGGGGAGTTTATGCAGGTGTGTGTGCATTATCATACTTTCTGAATAAGCTCAAATTCCGAAATACATGTCTTGCTAAAAGGTTTCTAAAAGCTTTACAATACTTAGGGATTTCTCCAAATTGTAATAAATGTAACTAGAGCAGGTAAAATAATTGCAATTAATCTGTTTTGATTTGGACTTGTACTAAAACTTAGATAATTGTTTTAGACATTTTCCTTATTTAAGCACAAAGCCTCTGCAATTTGGCATCTTCTTTTTGAGCACAGAAACTTGAAATTGTGGACAATGTCAAATATGTCGTATTGGTTTGCTGTTTCTCCTTCCAGTGTCAATATCGCAGAAGCTTTCTGCTGCATTACCAACAAAGAGTGCAAATATTAATTTTCAAAAGTGTATAACTATAATAAGCCTTGCAATATGGCATGACAGCATACTTCGAGAAGCTCGAATTTCATAGCCTTTTGGTGCAGGTAAGGCACCCGTGGTGTATTTGTGCCCATGGGAGAATACAAGCATACGAAATGACTTCAATTTCAGCGATTACACGCTTTGAATAACACACTGCATTAAAAGCAACTGGTGGTGGTGGTTGGGTTGGGCGGGGGGGGGGGGGGGGTCAGGCATACTGTGCAACAAGCAATGAATGCAATTATATATTGAGATCAAATGTCAACACAGTGACATCAATTTATTGGTTAACTACAAAGACGTGAACTTAGTTTCTCAAAGTGCAATTGCAGCTCTAGTCATACAGTAATTGCATGTAAAGGTATAAAATTGAAACACTTGGAAAATACTCACATTAGACGGCCAGCCATCACAGGCTGTCTATACACATATGACATACAGTAGGAAATCTAGGTTTGTAGGGAGCCACAAATTCATCATGAAAGCCCCTCCTTCATTAAAGTTATAAATACCACGCCATAGCCGCTATTAAGTTAATGGAATGACAAGAAAAACGCATTTAAAGCAGCTAGTCTGCCTAAATGCTTATGGGCATGGAATTAAAATCGTTAATGAGGACATTTAATGCTAAGTGACACTGCATTGATAAGTGCACGGTTGCACATTCACACAGGCATGCCTCATCCTTCACAGCAGTAAATCGAATTGGCATTTCTATTGAGACAATGGGCTATAGCCTTCCCTGTAGACATGGTAGCCTGTCATATTCCATTGTTGCCAGGGAGGATTGTTGTAATAGCTGTATTTGTAGGAGCAGGATTTTCACAATGGTTTGCCCTTTCTTCATGATTAAGTTCAACGTAGCTGAATCAGTGGAAAAAGATTTACAGGTGATGCTATCTTCTCTGATGATGGGAAAGTTGTTAGTTTGTTATAATCAATTGTTTCATCTGTATCACTCGTTCAGCCTACCTGATTGATATGAACATTGATTTCCGACCCAGAAGAGGCAGAACGAATCAGGAATCATCATGCAGATATACTAGTATCACAGTCATTAGTCCACTGGATTATGGCAGTTATATAGGGGGTATCAGTTTTTTCGGGTTGATTCAACATGGATAAATCTAACCTAAAAAAAGGTGCTGATCAAGAATTTTGATGTTGTCAAATTTTATATATATCATATTTGGAGGATAGGATACAATTAAATATCATTCACGGGCAATAGGAGGCAATTAAAAGGGTTCTGTGAAGACAGGTGCAGCCTCTTACAGTATATTTTCAATGGGGGAATTTTAGCGTGCACTCCCAAAGTCTTAAATTGAGCATAAAACTGATAATTAGCTGAATTCTAAGCTAAATTATGGGGAATAATGTTAAATCAAATAGGTAGGACATGTAGTGTTGCCATATTGAACATTCTGGTTCATTTTTAACTAAATTGATTTTTGAGCCCTAATCATCAAACCATGTCACTTTAATATTGGTCCTAGCAGACTTCTAACACTATACCTATACCCCCTATAATGATACCAGGGAATCCATTGGTGACATTGGTTTGTTGCTAGGATAAGTGGTTGCCTAGCAACGGACACTGTAATTGTTTATTTGCTCAGTAACACTGTTTCTCCCACCCTCTAGCTCATTCCCATGCTCACCTACACCCCTATATCAATACCAGGGAGTCCATTGCTGATATTGGTATGTTGCTAGGATAAGTGGTTGCCTAGCAATGGACACTCTTATTGTGTATTTGCTTAGCAACACTGTTTTTTCCACCCTCTAGCTCATTTCCAAGCTTACCCACCCCCCTATATCAATACCAGTGAATCGATTGGTGATATTGGTGTGTTGCTAGGGTAAGTGGTTGCCTAGCAACGGACACTATAATTGTATATTTGCTTAGCAGCACTGGTTTTGCTACCCTCCAGCTCATTTCCAACCTTACCTACCCCTCTATATCAATACCAGTGAATCATGAATTTGGTGATACTGGTGTGTTGCTAGGATAAGTGGTTGCTTAGGAACAGACACCTTAATTGCTTTGCAACACTAATTTTATCTGACTCTAGCTCTTTTCCAAGCATACACAGCCCTGGTTATTGATACCAGGAAATCCATTGGTGATATTAGCTTGTTGCTAGCATAAGTGGTTGCTTAGCAACTGTTTTTTCCCACCCTCTAACCATTTTCAAGGTACCCCACCCTCAACCCATACTGGGCAAAGGTAGTATGTGATTTAATATGAAGTAGATGGCTTTGTGATCCTCACATGTAATTGTATGACATTCTCTTCCATGGCATACCACAGGCCGTCTGCAACTTGCTTGTAGTTGTCTTGTCTGGGATGGAGGCCATCTTTCAATATATAGATGGCATCATCTCGTCTGGCTACCATGTATGGACCATTCAAGACATGAGATTTGGACGTCATAACACAATGTAAATTCATCAGTGTGTCAGCTTCTTGTGGCCTGTGTAACTTGCTGAGATATGCCTATAGTCCTGTTTGTCACATTCTTTCTTATGGCAGTGAGAAGACAGTCACTGGTCTTGTTGATGAATTACTCCTAACAAGTTCTTTTTGGACTGTTAAAAACAATCAACTCATGCACAACTCCATTCCATCAACTATCAGCCATGTCTTCTGGTTGTGAAGAATAGATGGATCTGATTCTTCTTCCATGGTTCTATGACGCTTGAAATTCCTGACTCTACTCTTATCCTGGGTGCTGTGAACTGAACCATTTAGTGTCATCAAGGCATGAACAATTGATTTTCCTGGTCTAAAAGTTCTTGCAGTAGATTTAGACAGGCAATGATGCCTTGCAGCCACATCCCCCATAGGGTTGCGGGTTAGCATCTCTGTTTCAGTTAAATGTCATCACAGCTGCGGAGCAGAACTTCAAGAGAGTTGCTAGGCTGGATCTTAGACCTGAAATTCCATTTTTTACCTTTTGTCTTCTTGTTAAAGTGACATCCTATTGGCACTGGCCAATACCAGAGGGCAGTGCTGTGGCACCCAGCTGCCCCTCCCCTCGCCCCTCCCCCTTTGCCTCCCCCAGTACTATGTACCATATAAGGGATTTACCATTCAAACGTGTTATTACATCCTATTATAGGTGCTCTGCCTACTATGTGGCTGCTAATACGTTCTCTTCTCACCCAGGACCTGCGGTACCAATATAGCACACACCAATGGCCCTAGACCCCTAAATTCGATATGGCGACATGGCCATTTCTTAAATCCGATATGGCAACATGGCCATTTCTTAAAATCGACATGGGACATGGCCATACTAGTGACATGGGACATGGGGCATTTCTTAAGTTTGACATGCGACATCAGCCTTAGTGACATGGATGAGAATAGCACTGACAATCTTAGAAAGCCCTAAAATACACTAATATCACAGTAACATTCCTTAAGTTTTCTCGAATGACGAGCTCAAATCCCTTCAGAACACATAAAATTTAGTGTAAATTTCAAAATTTTCTAAAGATACAGCTCGTAACCCATTTCAAACCACTCTGAATGCACCCATTTCATAGGAAAATTCCTTTTTTCGGGGGGCCTGCAGCCCTAAATACCCCCCTTAGTGACACTAGCGACATGGGATTTTCATTAGCGACATGGGACATGGGCATTTCTTAAAATCAACATGCGACATGGGGACCCCCCATCAAGGGCCCCACACCAGGCCAACCAAAGCACCTGAGACTCTAGACCCCTAAATTAGACATGGTCACATGGGCATTTTTTAAAACCGACATATGACATATGACGCCTAGTGACATGCAACATGAGGTAACCTATTTGTGAACACTGACCAACCCCAGGCGCACCTATGTGCCTCTACTCTCGCCCCTCCCCCTGTTACTATGCAATGCATTATAATTAGTGGAAGTGAACATTTACACCACGTCATGAAACATGTATAGCTATTAATTATATATAACTGTTCGATTCAGAGTTACCCTACCTAGTGGTCACAGTCCAGTGGTCTATTTGCCCACTGCACCTCACATATAAATAGAAACAATCGAGTATATGTACCCTTCCTTATTGGACTGTGCCCAGGGTGGGGGGGGGGGGGAATCAAGTGTGACTGTGCCTATGGTCAAGGGTCTGCAGATCCCCCCCCCTCAATCTGCTGGAGGCATTCAGACCTGGGGCCGGACAGCTGGTGATCACCCAGGCCGTGACAGCCAGTCCTGCTGCAGGTATAGTCAGTACAGGGGTGGGGACACAGACATACTCTCGTTCCCAAATCCTTCCGAAGGAAGGCTCTGGGGACAGCCAAATGACCTTGAACTTTGAATTTTGCTGGGTCTGGGCAACCCCTGCTGGTAGGCTGGAACCAGCAAACAGGAACAGGAAATGGAACCAGAATGTATGATGGTAGTTTTAGGTAGTTTTACCATCAGCCTTTCTGCTTCCATTTCCTGTTCCTGTTCGCTGGTTCCAAGCTACCAGCAGGGGTTGCCCAGACCCAGCAAAATCCCAACATTTGGCAGTTACCAGAGCCTTCTTTCGGAAGGATTTGGGAACGAGAGTAACACAGACAGGGCAGGCAGGCACGGTGGTGAGACCAGAATAGGCCGGGATAAAATCATGTATACTGGGGTTATGCCTGAGTTGTGCTCGTACTAGTAGTAGGTGAGAGACCAGACCTCACATTAGGGCTGAGTCATTTATCACGACCTGGGGTGGGGGGCTTGGTGAATATGGTGGGGGGGGGGGGTCATAATAATAACTGGAAAAGCCTCTTTGCTGGGAGGTTGCCAAAACAAAATACGGTCCATTAAATATTCACAACCACTAGTGATTCTACAGACACATGCTTTTTTGGGGGGGTTCATTTCTGAAAATTCAAATGTACCGTAAATTCTCGCATAAAACCGGCAGCTAGTACACGAGTCAGATTGCCAGTGTGGTTTATAGGAGCAGGACATGGTCAGGGATGCGGCTTATACAAGAGTTTTTGCTACTATGGTACGGCACTTAAAGGCGCACTGAACCCACATCATTTGCTTGCAAAAATCGGCAGAGCTAGGTCACTGACTCAGTGCGCCTTTAAAGTCACCATAATCAGATTGCTTGTGCAGCTTATAGGATCGGCCCAAAGCCGAGAGGCGGCTTATATGCAAGTTAGGCTTATAAGTGAGAATTTACGTACGGTAGTTGTGGGAGGGGGGGTTGTCGAGCTTACTTTCAGAAAATTTTGGAAAGATCCACTAAGCACCCCCAGCTTGTAATAAATGACTGGGCCCTTAGACTGGATACCTGCGGTCTGCCAGCTAGTGGTTGTGAGCAGTGCATGGTGCTGTGGGGTGCTATACTCCCCTCCCACACACACACATTACACACACTCCATCAGGGATCCAGGCCAGGCACTGTCTACTTTGCATAACTCTACTTGTAGAGACCTGTGGGCATGTCATAGTCTGCGTCAATCCATTGGCGGGTTCACACTGGCTGACATTCGAAAAGGGAATTGCGTTTGTGTTTACTATGAATTCCCCATTCACAAACCAGTGGCAGATCCAGCATTTTAAAAAGGGGGAGGGGTGCACTATAGGAAAAACTCGTCCTCCCTGATCTTTGGGAGTAATTTTATAGACAGGTCATTTTGTATAAGTTACTCACCCAAATAAGAGACTATCTTCCGAGAGCTGATTCTTAAGTAGTTTTTTCAAGAGAATTTAAATCTGCCAGGGGACATTGCAGATTTTGCATATTAAGGCCCCTAATTAGCATATTCTAATCAGGTTGCATAAGCAAAAGTACTGTCCAATTGGTCCAAAGCTTTTAGAAATGATATTAAACCTTCAGACAGGGCTGAGGATCAAAATTGCATCCCTTCATGACTTTTCATTAAAGCTTGATTAGCATAAGTTATGGAAAACTGAGGATATCTGCATAGTTTCACTCTCAAAATACCAGGTGATAAAAGCACCTGATTCACAACAGGAAAAAATCTCAAATTTTGCACACACAATCCCTTGGTCATGAAAAGCAATTATAAATTTGGGGACATAACAGATACCGTATTCGACGCAATAAGCGCCCTGGGCGCTTATAAAATTATTTTTATGGTCGTTTCAGTACTTAAGAGTTTAATTGTCTCCAAAATGGTGAAATTTGACCCTTTGTTCTAGTCTAAAAATATCCCAAAAAGGGGGGGGGGGGATTATTAGGAGGAGGGCGCTTATTACGTCGAATATGGAATAGACTCTGTAGCCGTTCTTACAGCCATATCTAAATCTCCTCTTCTATTCAACTTAGAATTATGATTCCAAATGCTAAATAAATATTTCTGAGGTCCAGGAATGCAATGTTGCTTATATTGAGGAGATGGATGGCAGCCATCTTGGATTTTTATAAGGTTATCCTTAGAAAACCTTTTAATTAGCTGATTTTTTTCTCCCTTTCAATACAGATGTTATCATAATTCCAACTGCAGTGATATAAATTATAACCTGAGCACCATGTTAGATTTGATGGTGTTTTAGACATGGTAGCCATCTTCTTAGTTGCACTTTACTGAGTATCAATGGGTGCGTGGCAGCAACAGCTTCTTGGCCGGCTGACAGCACTTACAATTTTATAGTCTGGGTTGTAGGCACAGCATATGGGATAAGATACTGGTCAAAATGGCAGTGGTCAGTCTCCATGCAAACGTGCCCGACACCGGCTATAGCCGGCTAAAAGGCTGCAGGACCGGCTGGACTGGTCCCACTGCCAATCCAAATGACTGGCAGGATCTTTGGCTACATGTCAGTTTTTACGGCTTGTAAATCGGACCATTATTAAGGTTTCTAGAGAGAAAAGTATTTTGTATAAACATTTTGAATAACATAGCTCAAAATTCTACATAATACTATGTTTCAATAGGAATATACAGAAAAGATGTATTTATTCAATATAATCTCTTGCCTTATGAATTTTTTATTAGATATGAAAATTGCCCTCAGGTATCCGGGCCTGCTAAAATTAAGCCGGTCCTGCAAAATAAAAGATTTACAGGACCGAATGTCCTCCATGGTGAATTTTTTTCACGGAGACTGAGTGGCTGTAATGAAACCAATTAAATCTCTGTCAGGTTGAGGCATCCACTATCAACACCCCGATAGGTTACAAGATATGTAACCTATGTATTTGTGTCTTTTTTTGTTGTATCCCAATCTTGGCAATATCTAAGGCCCTTATCAGCAGAAATGGGTATAGTCAGGAGCATTTTCTGGAAAAGAAGCCTTATAAAAAGGGTCAAGGCATTTTGCAGTAGAATTGTTTTTAGAGTTGGATTAGTATAATTCGGGGGTGCTGAATCTAAATCTGCCATATAACATTTCATATCTTAATGTTATCTGGCCGAAAAATCAAAAAGGCTGCCATTTTTGGCTTAAAACCTGCAGATATCAGCAGATATAGGGTATAATAGCCTAGTGCAAAACATGGTAGGGTCATGAAATTAAATAATATGCTTACTCCTCAGTAGGTCATCTTTCATAGCTGCATCATTTGACTTTTGAAAATCCAAGATGGCAGGCATTTTCAAGATGGCTGCCTGAATCAATTTCCAAACTTGTTTTCTTCATAGAAATGGATGTAGTTAGTCAATCAGCTTAATCTTGGTGACAAATTGTATGTTTTCAGACCTGCTGAAGCTGATTTCAACACCTATAATGGTTTTAGAGCAGTTATAGAGCAGGAAAATGTGTATTTTACATAATATCTATAGAATACTTGTGTAGAAAATGAGACTTCCCATACTCAGCTTCCGGCTCTTAACCTCATTCAGCACTGACACTGGCACATGAGAGACCATGGATATAACCTCCCCCCACCACCCCATTCCTCACCATCCTCTACCATTCCATGGACTGACTATCATCAATGCCTGATTATGCCCCCACTTGCATCACTACCACCTGTTATTAGAATTATGGGTAGAGAGGTATCTTCTTGGATCCAATACAGCAGAAAGGGTTATGGTTGGAAAAGCTATGAAAAGGATATCATGAGGGCCAACAAATACACTTCAGCCTTTGTGGAATCTACTTATGCACCAATTTATGGAATGTCTTCAGGAGAAAAACTGATTTAAAACAGATGACATTGTTTTCTCACCTTGTTGCTGTGAACAAATATATTGAATTCTTAGGATTCATTTCAACTTTGTCTTGTGTGTTACCTACATGGAGGCAGTAAGCATCCTTCTCTTCTCACACAAAATTACTGAAAAGGTCTATGGCTAGGTCAGGAAAGACTTTTCACATTGCTGTAGAGCTTTGCCATTTACCGGATTGCTACCAAGGCCAGACAAAAGCTTATTGTTTTGCATGAGGATTGTCAAGGCTGTTCTCTTTGAGTGACCTACCAAGTAAGAAGTGGTATCACTATGGTCTACAAAGAGTTACAGTGCCTGGCCATCAGCAATCAAGGTTAAGTATTTTCTAGCATTTAATAATATTTGTCTGGGAGGACCTGGTGAGCCCCCTGACTGTGAGGGCATTAGGACATTTGTTAGTGGCAATGTTAGTACCAACAGGAGGCCAGTCCTATCCATTTGGTGGTGTCATTATAGGCCATAGAACTCTGGGAAAGATGGGAGGAGTTACATTAACACTTCAATTACATAAACGGGCAGATGGGGCTATAGGGTGTGAAATCTGGTTTATTTGAGATATCACTGTAACTACTGACCACAGTTATTAAACTCCCACAGAGAACCCATTAGCCATACCCAGTAAACAAAAAACGTTATACAACATTTTATAACGTTACATAATGTTATATAACGTTTCTCTAAGACTCCTTACCATGGCATAACGTTATGTAAAGTTTTAAAACGTTATTTTGACGTAAAATAACGTTTTTCTGTTAGCTGGGTAGCTCTTAAGATATACTGTACCAAAGTACTCCCTTACTTTGATCATCAGGATAAGCATTTGCTTGGCAGCTTTGCTTGGAAATGCTTGGGAACTTACACATTACTCATGGGAGTGGATTTGTCACACACATTAATATGATTTATATTTTGCTGTAACTGTCTACACTTACTTGGTAATAAACATACAATGTTTCAAGAAAAAAGAACTCTCTCTGCTGTTTGGGATCCAAGAAGATCCCTCTCCACACATATCTCTACAGACATACTTTGATACTCAGACTACTCAGTGCAAAGTTATAGCCAGAACAGGTTGGATGCTGTGTATGTAGGACCATCAAAGGGGAACTATCAGGGTGATCAAGGTGATCAGCGATATGGTCAGTCTATAACAGGCTAGAGGGTAGTGAGGGATGGGGAGATGGAGGTAGAGGCTAACTATGATCTTGATAGTGTCAATGCTGAGTGAGGGTGAAAGTCTAAAGCTGAGTATTTAATTACAAAAGATTCATTTTCTACACTCAAGTTAACTATAAAAATGATGTAAAATACACATTTCCCTGCCCTAAGATTTTTACTGCTCTAAGGGAGTGGTCATTTTTTAACAACAGGGGGGGGGGGGTCGGTGGATTTGGGGGGGGGACCAAAAAAATTTGGAAAATTTGGACCCCTCTTGAGGGGGGGACCAAAAAAATTACACCCCTTTTTAGCGAAAAAGCCCACGCGTTATTATAGCTCAAAGGGGTCAGCCGCGCTCATTTTCAACCTGCCTAGGGGGGGGACCAAAAAATATTTGACCCCTCCCGCGGGGGGACCAAAAAAATTTTGACCCGCTCGCGGGGAAATCCACCGACCCCCCCCCCTGTTGTTAAAAAATGACCACTCCCTAAGATCATTATAAATGATTAAATCAGCTTCGGCAGGTCTGAAAGCATAGGATTTGACACCAACATTAAGCTGATTGAACAACTACATCCATTTCTATGAAGGAAACAAGTTTGGAAATGTGATTTGGGCAGCCATCTTGAAAATGGCTGCCATCTTGGATTTTCAAATATTAAATGATGCATATATGAAAGATGACCCACTGATGCGCAAGCATGTTTAATTGCATGAGCATACCAGGTTTTGCACTAGGCTATTAAACCCTATAGCTCTCTAACGGGTGCGGACTTGTTCCCGGGACCCCTGTGTTTACACTGACACCAGCAATCTCGTGAGACCTTGGTTCTGCTCTCGTATTGTAGCCTGTTCCCCGGAAGCTATGGTGTGTGAATGGCTGGTCACTGCCTAAGTCTCACGATAGATTGCGAGCACAGAACTAACATGGCTGCCCATACGGAGAAAACCGAGTCAGCGCTATATCTGCTGATATCTGCAGGCTTAAACCCAAAATTGGCAGCCATTTTGTTTTTGATTTCTCGGCCAGATAACATCAAGATATGAAATGTTATATGGCAGATTTGGATTCAGCACACCCAAATTATCCTAATCAAACTCTGAAAACAATTCTACTGCAAAATGCCTTAACAATTTCGATTTCCTGAAAATGGGCCCTGACTAGTACCTGTTTTAGCCCATTCAAGGCATCTTATGGATCATTGTCAAAGTATAAATTATAGACATTGAGATGAGCATAGTCTATATTCATAGCTAACCTGCTGATGTAGGTATTGTGCTGTGTTAATACGGAGCCTATTCCTTGCACTTTCCAGCCCTGAATGTGATCCCCATGCGTTCCCAAACATGCAAAATTGGAGTCATTGCCCGCTTAATCTGACCCGTTGTCTAGCAAAAGTGAAATTTGTGTTTCCCATAAAAATGGGTGATTTGTACATGAGTTTGGGTGAATTAATAAAAAGGTTATGTTGCACAGATAGACTAATCAACTCTCAATTCAGTGAGTAACTCATACAAAATTACCTGTGTACAAGCTTTGTACTTGATGTCAAGAACTCGATATGGTCTTACCTGGTATATTAGAGCGCTCAACAATGGAAAGCACCTACAGAAAGTCATTAACAAAGGCCTGCCCTCTGTGGTGGTCTTATCTGATCTCCGCAAGGCATTGACACGATCAACAAGTACACATTACTAAGACAATAATTAGAACAGTGTGATGTCCCCGGAATCACGCCGCGGTCATTCAAGAGTTGTCTACATTCACAGGCAATCAACACTTGCAAACAACATGTCAGAGCAGGTGTCAATTCCCACAAGAATCAGTGTGAGGTCCCTCTTTTGTTGGCTAGTTTACATAAGTAGCATTGATACTTAGTTCACATACCACATCATATTTACACCTGTAACATTTTTGCAAGACCAAAAATATGGAATTGTGCACCGTGCAGTGCATGGAACCTTAGCAGCTTTATTTCCTGCTGATGTAGGTATTGTGCTGAATAAAGATGGCTCTTTAACTGTACAACCACCTGAGTCCGCTCCTTGGGAGAGTAGCTGGAAGTCATACGATCCTTATAGTTACTGGTAGTTAGATACTTGGACCATTCCCCAACATTTGCTAGCCCTAGCCTACCCACCCAAGTATAGTAGACTGAGTTCCAATGTGAGAAAAGGGGCTTAGAAATGTGATTTTGTAGCACCCCGGACAAAACAGGCATTTATAACATGGTATCAAATGAAAAGGGAATCCCATGGCTATCATCTAAGAGTGTGTATCATGCTGTAACCCTACACATAGAGTAAAATGCTGGTTTCCATGGCAACTTGTACAAATTTTCATAACAGAAAATAGCTCCCATTTCCCTGTTCCCCTTCCATATGTCTTAACCTGGAAATCTTCAAATTTATCATGAGATAGCCATGTGTATACCCAATCAATAAACAAGATGTGTCCCATGATATTTGTCCTGTATAGGACCTTATTTCTTGTAGCAGAGGGTGAGAAAACCAGTGTTGCTAAGCAAATAAACAATATATGAGTGTCCGTTGCTAAGCAACCAGTAACCCTAGGAATATACCAATATCACCAATGGATTTCCTGGTACTGATATCGGGGGGGGGGGGGTAAGTAAACTTGGAAATTAGTTAGAGGGTCAGATAAAACTAGTGTTGCTAAGCAAATAAACAAATGAAGAGTTTGGATGCAAAACAACATAAATCCATTTTGTGAGTTTTGAGATAAAAGGGTATTTATGATTTTAAAGAAGTCGTGAATAGAAAGTCATATTTTTCAATTACTAAGGATTGATAGGCAATAAATTTCGATACCTAGGAATCGATTTTTGAAATCCTTGATTATTATTGACGGAGAAAATGGATGATTTAATGTAATTTTTCAAGTTTTTATGCAAAATGACATAAATCCAAAAGCTGTTTTTCTGTACGTACCCCTAAATCAGTAATAGGCATTACTTATTCTAGGTTTTTAAGTTTCTTGGTTGAGTATGCCATCAATAAAACACCAACAAGTAATTTTAAAAGATCCTCACATCATATTTCTTTGATTTGAATATGATTTTTTTGCAAAACGACATAAATCCAAAAGCGTTGTATTTTTTTTGCAAAATGACATAAATCCACAATTTATAAAATTTTAATTTTGGGTCCATATTTCACTTTTCTTCAAAGTAAAAGTGTTGATTTAATTTTTAGATAATACTTTTAGCAATAGAGAGCAACATCATATATAATAATGGCTATTTTAGACGTTATACATGTAGGAATTAAGCGCCATCCACACAAAAACGTTGTCTGGTGAGGTAGATTTATGTCATTTTGCAAAAAAAAACTGCTTTCAATGTATACCTCTATACTTTTTTGTGCGTTTAAATCACATAACAAATGAGCAATATGCCTTTATTTGACCAGGTTAATGGAAAATTTATGAAACGCAGAACTATAACTCAATTGTGATCTTTTTTGTTAAGTTTTGGAAAGAATTAATTCATATTACATGATAGATGGATATCTCCTCTTGGTGAATCCAGGAGATCTAAGGTCTCCTTACTGGAGTAACTGAGGAATATTGGTGTTAATAATGCTACATCTATACACACTGAGCCGTGCTTGACTGTGCTGTGGTTGACGGCAGTTGGTCCCGCACCTCCCGCTGGGTATGTCCACCCAGCCCCCACCACCCCCTCCCGCTGCACCCATGGCAGAGCACCATACCAGGGAGCAGACCCCACCTCTCACTAACTACAAGTACTGGGTAAAGGTACCTACATACAGTCTGTGTATCTGAACTAAATCATGCATTCTGTGAGGCTAGGCCTTCCATGCTAGGCCTAATCTAACATGGATTTATGGACACATACAAAACTAACCTTACAGATTACACAAGGAGGCACATGTAAAAGTATTTTCCATAGCTGATGAGACTCATTTACTGTATTATTAAAGTACATCCATGTGTGACGTCCAAGTGTAACATCCATTTGTAATCCTTGGGTTTCGGGCTTGTTTCTGAGGCTGTGGGAGTCCTCAGCTTTCTACTGTCAACAATGACCACATGATCATGGTCAACAGTCAATACACTGGATGCATGCCCCCTTAGTTTTGCTGAATTCCAGCAGCCTCTCCCCTGCCCTGGGCGCGGCAAAGAGTGGACGGCTCTATAGGCATCTAGCCGGTTGCATTATCAACCAATGAGAAAATTCCCTGGCCTTCACTGCGGAATTCTTAGGGGGCATTATGTAACAGCCAGTACCCATTGTGATTGCTGTATCAGTGCTTATCTCGCCGGTTACCAGATCAAGCAATGGTGCCCCCTACTCAGGAACCTGCAACCTCGGTATACGGCCCTCCTCCATCCGCAGGTCCAGGCTACCCCCCCCCCCCCCACGGCACCCCCTACCCCCTACATGGTATTGCAGTCCCAGCCTCTACAGGTGTCACGGTAGTCACGCGATGCTGAGATGCTTCTGTCAATCATCGCTCACCACACTTTTACACCTACGACCTGGGTGTCCACTATATCAAAGTAATGCGCTGCACTAATCCTGCCCTTTGAGGTGCAGATCAGAGCCACATCTGATGAGGAGGGGGGGAGGGGGGTTACATGATTATTCAACCTGACTCAAGTCTGACTGGTTCCAGATAAATAATAAATTGGGAGATTATAAATAAAAAATTGGGACACTTAAAAACGATGCAATTTATTAGTGTTCATATCAGGATACTACCCATGCAAATCGTTCATAATTGGCTTGGGTAATATTTAATCCGACCCTATCATTAAAATTCAGATTTCAGTACTTTGCTACTGCAATTATTAGGATGGTATTGCAGTCCCAGCCTTTACAGGTGTCACGCGATGCTGAGATGCTCCTGTCAATCATCGCTCCCGGATGACCATCTCCATTTTTTTTGTAAATTTTTTGTAATTTTTTTCTGTAAAGATCAGGCTTTTTGAAATTTTCCCTATGCGTTTCCATGTATGGGTGACCTCAGCATTTACAGCATTACAAGTGTGAAAAAAAAATTCAATGCTGTATATGTGCATGAGAAATAATCCTCTATGGCTGGTAAGCTTGATATTGATTTTCCAAAAAAAAATTTACAACATGTTTTTGCACCCCCCCTTCATTTACCATTGAAAATCCCATAGGGAAACTTCGAAAACACTGATCTTTACAAAATTATGTCACCCATAAGGAAATTTATACAGGACACCTTTGCAACTGCATTTGATGGAAAGGAAATGAACAGAGCTTTCAGGGAGAAATTATTACAAGTCAAAATAATTGGTGCCACATGGCCTTAATGGCCGCCAAAACTAGGTCATTTTACAGAATTGCCCAACTTTAGCCACCAGTGGTGCCACCTGTGAACTATTCCATGGAACAAGTACCATACCTTGACAAGCCCTACATCTATCTTACTAGCATCAAGATTAAGGCTAATAATTCAATCTCTCCTAAGTTACCTATCACATATGGTGTACCACAGGGTTCCGTTTTAGGCCCTGTATTATTTTCTATTTACATAAATTCCCTTCCTGACCTGTATAATTATGACATAACTCTGTATGCTGATGACGCGGTCATCTCGGTCACAGAAGAGATCCATATGCATGAAGCCCTACGTGTGCTGTCTCAATGGTGTGTTATAAATAGCCTTACTATTAATGAAAAAAAGACAAAGTGGATGGTTTTTAATAATTTTAATCATGTAAATCCAACTTTTAAATTAAATGGAATAACTATTGATCGAGTAACAAGTTTCCAGTATCTAGGTCTAACCATAGACACTGATTTCAAATTTATTCAGCATAGAAAAAATGTGAGCGTTAATCTGAGAAATAAGGTTCATCAATTAGCGAATATTAGGCATTTTGTCGATATTTTAACTGCTTTAGATGTGTACAAAACTATGGTGCTACCGACCTTTGATTATGTCGATTACATGTGGGATAGGGGTAATCTAGGGGAGAACCGACAGCTACAGTATATACAAAACAAATCATTAAGGATAATATATAAAGTTAAGTTAGAAGAAAACCCTTTAATGACCACTTTACAAATGCATGAAGAAAGTAAATGTATGTTTTTGGATAAAAGGAGAAAAATACACTTGCTTTTCTATGCCTTCAGCTTAACTAAAATAAATTCCTATCTAAACGTCAGACCCATAGCTACTAGAAGACATGAAGGTATAAGGCTGTCGGTCCCCCCCTCACTAAGGCCTGTGGTAACAAGAAGTGCTCGCTATAAGGCAATAAACCTGTGGAATAATCTCAAAGCTAGATACACCCTAATTGAAGACCTTTCCGATTTTAAAAAGGCAATTAAGTTAGATATTGACACTTGCTTTATGTAAAATGTGACATATAGTAATGTCATATTAGTAACCGCCCTCTGTTTCTCATCTCATCTCATCAATTCATTGCTAACTGCTATGTTAGAAACCAATTTTTTACCATAAATGCTCTGTTGTGATAATGTACATGACTGCTATGGCATAATTATTTTTCTCATACACCATCGAGACTGACAAAAGAAGAGGTCTTGATGGAAGAACGGCAATGCGCCGAATCATTGTAATTACATACGTAATTAATTACCTGAATAAACACATTAAAAAAAAAGCTGCTAGGGGTACAATTCTAGTTTTGACAGATTCTTGATTAATTAAAGTTTTGTTAATTTCCATCGATTCATGTCCTATTTCTGAGCATCTTTGCATCAAGACATAACACAAGAGGTATGGTTTCATAATTTTTTTCTGATCTCTAGTATGAGTAAGTAGCACCTATGTGATGACATATGGACGTGTGACCCTGAGTTTTTCTATGGTAGTCCTTTGAAAACGGCTAGAATTGAGGTTTTTCTTACCAGATCAGACACTATATATCTGCATGTCTTTCTGGATAGGAAGAGTATGATTCACTCTTGGATGCATTAATTAGCAGCACGTGGGATTTCCTAGTAAAAAAAAAGTTTTTCGGTGTAAGGGTGCTGTTGGAGAGGGCATAATATTTCCACTCTCTCAGATAGGGGTGGGGGGATTTTTTTTTATTCTTTTTATTTTTATGGGGGGAATTATTTGATCGGGGGGGGGATTATTGAATCGCTCTAAAACCCATATTTTTCCCCAGGTGGTGTCACATGACCAAATTGGGCAATCCAGCCAAAACCCAAGCTAAGCCCAAATTGGTTATCCCGCATGGGGCCACAGCAAAAACTAATGTTCTAACACGCACGGCAGTGACTCTCTATAGACCAATCGACGTGACTTGGTAAGGGGACCAAGTCAGTGGGGTGTTTCACAAGGGGGGTATACAATTAATTGTAGAATAAGTGTTTCTAAAGGATAAGTTAATTGTATACAATTGTTAACCCTTTCCCTGCTGGCCTTGAAAAACGTCATTTGGGACTTAACCACCGGCCCTATGCCATGGGAATATGCAACTTTGCAAGTATATGCTCTTTGGGATAGTGGCTAAGGAGTGAAATAAGTTGTATTGGAGACAGACTTTACATTTTTCTGACAAGGGGACGTAGTATTTATGTTAAATATTTTTGGATTGATTAAAAAATTCCTATTCTTCATACCATAGCAGGCGTTGTAATTAAGTGATATTGCTGCCCTAGGGTAGCAATTTTGCTGCCCTAGGGCAGCAGCGGTTTTTCAAGGGTATTTTAGATGCTGCCCAGAGGCAGCAGCGGCCCTTAAAGGGTTAAGACTGACATTAGGTTTTATCAATTGTATAGTGGTTATAAAAGTGTTTCACAAAGGTCTACAACCAAGAAGTTAAGTCAGGGTGTTTAGCCTACAATCGAGATACAACTAATGTATAAGTGTTTCACAATGCAAATTAGCGTGCACCCCATACCATGCCCGCTAATATTTTCCATACACATATTTTAACATTTTTTTCATGTAATATATGTGTTATCATACACATAATGATGCTGTGAAATCTGTTTACATTTCGCATTCAAATAAGGTAGTAAAAGACATTAGAAGAGGACATTGGGCGAGTGGCACATACAACTGGCATTATGTTGATTGTATGTTAGGGTCAGGTGCGTCCATGTTTCTCTCACCTCCCCCCACACATACATGCTATAAATACACATACAATCGTTGTATCGTGCTTAGTGGTACAGTACATCGGCCCCTATTAACAGAATGACTTATGGGGGGAAATGTACCCCTTTAGCACTATTCAGGATAGTGGCCGTACAGATATGCGGGTTAGACTTACAGGGTAAAAGTGTTTCACAAGATCCAATATTATTTTCAGTTGTAAATGGGGATAAGACCGAACATAATATTGCGGCTTTAGAAACACCAACATAAAACTGACATTGATTAATATCAACTTGATTGTAGAATACATGTACAATTGAGCGTATTTTATTTCGGCTTGTGAAACACCCCACAGGGTGGGCTAATTTGTGGCGCAAATCTTAAATACACATTAGCAACACCAATCAGAATGCAGCCTGATTCCCGTGCAGGGAGATGCGGTGGTGCGGTTGTTGTTGTTATTTTCAAGCGATTTATGTCTAGTTTCTGCTTTTCTGTCTAGTTTTCTATCTATTTGTTTGTTGTCAGAACCGCATTTAACCATGTTTCACCTTAGAGTAGCGTGTTGACCAAGCCACGTCTCGGGAGTCTGCCTCCCTCTATGTTGTAACTTGGTCACAGGCCACTCCAGGCTCGCCATGGATATAAACGCGTAGACCAAACCCACTGGGCGCACGCCAGGCAGCCCCTCACATGGGGCCACACTACCGGGGTATGTTTGCTACTTGGGATGCAGAAATCATCTCACTTTCGGGCCATAAAATAAAAATTAAATCTTGTTGTGAGGAGCTAACGGTGTACATACACCCAGTTCCAACCTTACTGATAGCATACTGGCTGCAATCCTCCATCATTATGGAGTAGTATGTCAAGGGGTATAGTATAGTATTATACAGTGTAATTTATAAGCCCTATGGTTTGAGCCCAACAAGGCGATTTCTTAGACCCCGCTCTGGTGAGATCAGAGAAAGGAAACGTGATCTTGTATTGTAGAGTTATATCTTCTTCATCATGTTCCTTTCATCTCTGACGGAACACACAAGAGCCCGACAGTAAGGAGAACTGACATATAACATAGGGAAATGAAGCCTCTCACCCCTTGTAGATTGTATCATATGTTTGTACAAAATGATATACAGAGTGGGAATGTCATTGACATCCAATTTATTCCGATTTCGATTATCACTATTTTAGTCTCGATTTTTCAATCATTTCGATTTATTTCGATATTACAAAAACAGCAAATATCTGATAGGAAAATGTGTATCTTCATCTATTTATTCCCTTCCTCATACTAATCTCTATAAGTTGAACATTTGGTAGCACTTTGAGCATAATCTAAAGTAGCTTGCCCTCAATATTTTAGGCCTACAAAGGATACAATATTTAAATTGAAAAAAAGGCAAGTTCTAGATGGAATATTTGCACAATTCCTGCAGTTTTAGAAAGATAAATTACTCTGCTACAAATATTATATAGATATGATGCTTTTGTCGATGCGATAATCGCAATAGAATAAATTTAATTTCGGTGTATCGATTCTGGGGGTACGGCTGATCCTGCGTTGTTGAGGCCAATAACATATATATATATATATGGGTGGGGGTCCAGAAAATGTCCATTTCACAAATTGAGTTGTTTCTAAAAGATAATCATTTTAAATGAAGAGAATGTATTGGGATAACTACATAATTGCAAAATTATAATTTCATGATTTTTTCAGATTTTGTGCCATTAGGCATATTCCGGACACCTATACTCTTGGGCAGAATGATAAAAATTAAGACAATTGATCATTTTCTTGGTGAAATTAGAGCCCAAAGAAGGAATTAAAGATGACCTGTTTAAGCCAAATTTCTTGAAAAGGTAATTAATTATACAAATCCTGCATAAAATTACATATTACCTGCATTGGATAAGCGTATGTGTGAGCTCTACACTCCCATATCGATAGATTTTTTCTATTTTACATTTAACAAGCAAAAACAATTGTTTTCACTGGATGTTACGTTCACTAGATTGATGTTACGTTCACTAGATTTATTTAAACATTTTGAATAATATCAGCCTAAATGTCCTCTAAGGAGGAAGGGAAATATCCATGTGGTGCCTACATAGTACATGCACCATATACAATAAGAATCGTAACTCGGTGCAATGTCTTTGTCTTTGTAAATTAAGATATCAATTTATGTTACGTTCACTAGAATTATGTTACGTTCACTAGAATTATGTTTGGTTCCACGGAGACAGTAAATTGTTATGAAAATATGTCCTTTTTGGTTAATTTCTTTTGATAGGCCGCATGTATGTCTGTTTGACAAACCTATGAGCAAGGATGTATGTGGATGAATGCATGATTTATGTAATATTAAGAACTATCAAAACAACATGTCCTTTATTTTAGGAAATGTTACGTTCACCAGATATATGAAAAAGTCAGAAATATGCATAAATAATTAAAACGGCCATTCTAGTAGTACTTGAGCATAGTAACTTTGTTTCCCCACAAAAGTGTTTATTCCTTAACACAATAATTGGAAGACACAAACCTACTAAAATGTTTTTAAACATGTTTCAATCTAAGGATATTTAAAACCTTTTTTGCAGTGTGGTCAATGATGATTCAGGATTCTGCGCCTACTGGGTCTGAATTTCAGCTCTTTGTTTAATGCACTGTTTAATGCAGCATAATGTAACGCATCAATGGCGATTGTGATATGCATAAATAATTAAAATATAGACGTAACACAAATTGTCCAAGTATATCTGAGCATTACAAATGACACTGACCTGTTTCCATCATTTTATCATAAACATATTTCATTCTAGAAACTATTCAATTTTTGTGTTACGTTCACTAGATGTTACGTTCACCAGATATATTGAAAACAACCGAATTTTGGTCTAATTGTCTTATTTTTCTTATATCAAATATCCGGGACATGCTGTGACTTTTTTTGCATCCAACTGAAAACAATGCTATTATTGACTAATATTTCATTATAATTCCTCTATTTTTCTGCTATGTTACGTTCACTAGATCCCACTGAACACCTCTGAATAGTAAAATAAACACAATAGAATGGCAGAAAATACAAAATATCTTCAGATATGTTAGAGCACTTTGTATACTTTCATCTGGGTTTCACAGCTAGTTTAATACTCTTCCAGGTTAGTACCTTTCCCTATTTAAAAAGATTATAGGTTGGATTTAGACAGAAACCAACTGGCCCTCAATTGACTCTAGCTATAAAACTATCACAATGGGGAATTAAAAATAGAGAAAAAGTGTACAGCACCCTGTTTCATGGTAGGAAATGACACATTTTTGCCCTAATTCAGTGAATCAAGTTCATAACTAAAATATGTCATCATATTTTTTCACTTTTCTCATGTTTATGATAATATCTGGTGAACATAACACAATTTTGTTTCATTAGTAATTGTATTTTTCAAACTTACATAGAAAAAAAGTACGAATCCTAGTATCACAAAATTTGGGAATGTGATGGTCCATTGCCTCCTTTATATATAGACAAATCTGCTACAACATTTGGGCAATTCAGAAATATTATTGTTTTTCACTGGAAATGGACATTTTCTGGACCCCCACCCATATATATATATATATATATATATATATATATATATATATATATATATATATATATATATATATATATATATACATACATATATATATATATATATATAAATTATATATATATATATATATATATATATATATATATATATATACATATTCTGAAAAAACGTTGTGAGAACTTAACACAATGGTAGTTGATTACCTTGAATTAACATGATCCATAGCAAGTCGGCACACAAATAAGTTCAATATTGCAAAAAGGGTGTTTAGACCCTAAAAATAACCTTAAAGACAATCATGCCCCACATATGTCCACCCAATAATATTATGTTCCTAAACCTTTTCAGGCCAATAATATGTTGAGCTCAGTGCTAAGAAATTGATGTGTTAAGGAGATCAAAGTGTTTAGAAATGAATGTGTTTCAGAGAATAAAATGTTCAGAAATGCAAGTATTTAGCATAATATTATTGTGTTTATCTGTGAAGTGCTAAAAGTGGTGTATTTAGAGACATGCACCTGTAGAAGCCTCTTCTTTAACGTAGACACAACCTTGAATCAATACAACTCATTATTCAGTTTCTCCATTGGGAGGTGGAGAACGGCCATTCTAGTAGTACTTGAGCATAGTAACTTTGTTTCCCCACAAAAGTGTTTATTCCTTAACACAATGATTGGAAGACACAAACCCAGGGGTAGACACTAACGCTGGCCCGGGAGCCAACGGCCCGTAGTTTTGAGTCCGGGCCCGCAGTTTTCTATAGAATTACCTTCCTATGGGCCCGGGTGGCCAACAGGAGTTGTTGAATAAATTTCTAGGAGAATATATCTGTACCAATATAATCATGTCATATGTTGTTAGAAAGAGGAAATCTATGGGAAACCGACCATTCTGATTAAGCCTGATATAAATCAACCAAGGATACCTATGCTTTTCTTTTTAAGAAAAGTTAAAAAAATTAACCGGGCCCGCAGATTATTGTCCGGGTCCGTACATTTATGATGCTATGGGCCCGGTTGGCCCATGGCTGAAAAAGTTAGTGTCTACCCCTGCAAACCTACTAAAATGTTTTTAAACATGTTTCAATCTAAGGATATTTAAAACCTTTTTTGCAGTGTGGTCAATGATGATTCAGGATTCTGCGCCTACTGGGTCTGAATTTCAGCTCTTTGTTTAATGCACTGTTTAATGCAGCATAATGTAACGCATCAATGGCGATTGTGATTATTCCATCATTCATTTAAGTGTTTTATGTCGGAAATAATTCACGAATATCAGTTATGCCACTATACAGGGTATACAACTCCATATCTATCTAAGATGCACTTAAAATTCTTGTGTTTAAGCTTTAGTCAGTAGTTACTAACCTAGTAAGCCATTTCTTGGTTCCCTATACGCCCAACCCAGGTTACCCGTAATCAGGTTAGTCAATACTGATTAAACTTATATCCCTATATGCCCAACCCAGGTTGGTCAGGTAAGTCAATACTGATTTTACTTAGACCATAGTACTTATTTTCATTAGGAACGATGGGATTAGTCATTTGGACGAAGCTAACCTTAGTCATTTTGACTAGCGTATAGTAGGTCAAAATGACCAGCCTAGTGTCTTGAGAATAACATCAAATGCTTGACATCACACATATTTACAACCCATGAGCCAAGTTTACATTACTCTGTGATTGTTGCAAAGCAGCGTTTAGATTGTAGAAGTGTGGATATTTCATCTATCACAGAATAGGTCTTCCTAGAAATATTATATCCTTTAGAGAATTATCACTAGACATGGTATGTTTTTTAAAGATCAATTGTAAGTTTGGATGGGAAAATCTCAAATTTATAAAGTGATTGAAAATTATGATCATTTCAACAGTATAGACCACTTTAAAGTCTTCCTTCAAACCGTGCTGACTAGCCATTATCTTAATAGTCACTACTGACTAACGTAGCAAAGCTACGGAATATCAGTGTATGGATATATGATCCCCGGCTCACCTGTCAGCTTGCAACACGGACTAGCGTGACATTACCTACTGCTGCTGGCCCTGCCACACCTACCACTCACCAAGACATTGCAAAAAAAGGTCCTTGTATAGGAAAAATTACTGTTGATTGCTTTGATTTAAGCGGAACTTCATCTAATAGCAGAATCCTGAGGTCTGCTCCAATCTTCTTGACACGTACATTACCACAGCTACCACATATTATACTGTACATTATATACTTTGTTGTAAAATGGTATGCCAAAGACAGGAACATAGTTAGACAGTCTCCAGACTTTGACCCTATACTACAAAATCTAACAGTATATTGCCACCCATGTACCAACGATTCTCTCAGTGTTTAAAAGCCATTGAGGATTAGACGGATCCAAAACCCATTGCAATGATGCATATACTTTGTAAACCGGAGATGATGCATATACTTTGTAAACCGGAGAGGAGTTTACCCACTCTATTTATAATATTCTGATAATTACCAGTAGGTACCTTCTCAGCAACATCTCTAGAAGCACTCCTATAACGAAAATAAATGGTCCTTTTATATAAATAGTTCTTGTATATAAATAGCATGTCTGGAATCTCCCGGCTGTCATTCCATGATGGTTAAAACCGTCTCATATCTCTTGAAGTGATGGGAGGTTATATATAGATGACTTTAAACATTAATAGAAGGCGCTGCCCATTTATGTACAGTACTCTTGAAATGCCGTGTTATACATGAATTGTGAGTATGTAGAGCCTAAAACTATACACCCACATATAGATGGTCAACTTATTATCTGGACCTCTATTTTGATATCACAATCAGGCCTACAGCTTGTAAAATGCACTGTCCTACAACCAAATGGTAATCTGTGAGGGAGCATGTAATAAGTACAATCAATATGCACATTGAGTGACCCTATCATGAAGACTGACAAGCATTATCCCCAGCTCCCATTATGATAGCCCCTTTAGACCCCAGACATTTGCATAATTAAGTGCCTCATTTCCCCAGGATTTTCTGCTAATTTAGCTGAATTCAGCCATTGATCGCCTTCAGTGTACAATATGATATTCAATATTTATTCCTTTTTCCATATATCATATTAAACATTGTATTGATTCCAAGAACATATTTCAAAGAGTAATTTAAAATGTCCATTTTTGAATTCATGGCAGGTCTTTGAATAAGTGTTGTTCTTGCATATTCGATGATAGCCTCAGTGGCTGGCGTCGGGGTAAAATTTGCTGTTTTATTGGGGGAGATTGCTAAATCCTCTTTGAGATGTCTAAATCAAATGAGAAATACAACCATTTGGGTTATCAAATCTGAACATAAACACTCTGCTAGACATGGGCTACACATTAAAAAAAATATAACTTCCATCAATGAAAGTGATATTTCTGAGTAGAGTGATCATCAACATATGCTAGGCCTGTACATTTTATATTATCAATTTTCCATTGGGATTCACAATGGGATGCCCCAGAGAAATGAGTTTTTCCAGGCACACTGTTCTGATCAACCCCATGTTAAAGCTTTCCAGAATATTATTCTTGACCTGAAATACAGTAAGTTTTTATTGATATATGACAAGTGATCAATGGTAAATAAAATCAAAATAGTTTTGGGAATGTTCCATCATGGATATGGACATTAATCAAGCCATAAAAACGGCCATTTTGCGGCCGTTTGCGGCCGTTTTGGGGAAATGAAGCACGGCCGTTTGCGGCCGTTTTGGGGTCTAAAGGGTTGTGTGTAATAAACCACAACTTCTGTGCTGGCAAGCCTTTTATTGAAAGCATATAAAACTGTATACAAGTCTGCCAACTGTCCTGGACCAGCAGAAAAGGCCATAATATTATAATGACGGATGGCATCATTATGGGCTATCCCCACAGCACAACTTATATTGGACGGAAAGTATGAATTGCTTATTCAATAGTTGATCAGCACAATGTTCCATGCTGTTTTACTCGTGCCAATAACAAGAAATTCCACAAGTAAAATGATGACGTGAGTTCACCCATTCAAGAAAGTGTCCATAGAACGTTCCAGAAACGTTCTGAATTTCCCCAGATTCACTTGTTCAAAAAACAAGAAATTCCAGGGAATATGACACAAGAAAAGGTCCAGAAAACATTCAATAAATGTTCTGAAATTCTTGCAGGGATCACGAGTTAAGATTCAAGAATGGCACAAGTTCCGCTTAAGATTTTCTTTACAGGGACCATTCCGAAATGATAACAGTTGTGTTTATAAAGTAGTTAGCTCGAGTAGCAAACCTAGGTGTCCATATCAGCTATACCTTGCTTGCCATCTCGATCTGCAGCACGTAATTATAATTTGCAGCACATCAAGGCTATGCCTTGATGCCCCTTTCATACTTAAATCCCTACTCAGGAGAAATGAGCATAGAGAGAAAATGTCTTCTTGTGTTGTAAACATCATAATCTATATATATATACCCTTTATCATCTTCCTTTTATCTCTGACCTGGGTCCCTAATACGGTGTATGCTAGTCCGGCATTAAGGAGCACTGCCAGACAATAAGGGGAAGACAAGCCTCTGCCGCCGTGTATGTAATATGTTAGTATAAAGTGACATACAAATTATTTATGTTTTATCAGGGAAAAAGAAAACGTGCATACAATGCCATGTTGTCCAACTTCTGCAATAATAGTATATTGTTTTGGCCTTCACTTACAACCAATGCCTGCTCAAAGAAAAGTTTAATTTGGGAGGTTTGGCATAACTCTTTGTGCTAATACAATATAATTTCTCATTTCTGGGACATGCACGGACACAGATTTAAAAGTGATCGCAAATATAGAGTTATTTTCTCATACTTTCAATATGATATTAGATTCTAACATTTCAATTTAAAATTCAGATTTCGATTTCTTTTCTTTTGACCACCCTTTTGACCATATTCAATTTAGACCCCCCCCCCCTCACCCCACCCCACAGCGACTACTCGTGTTCTTGTATGATCCATGGGTCATCTGACATTTAATTCGAACGTTTCAATTTTGAATTCATGTTGACATATTATTTCGATTGTTCTCTTTGTTGACAACTTGAACCACCTTCATATTAAATGTTCTAATTGAGCCAGGTCTACTTCACGCAAAGCAGCTACGGAGTTGTCCTTGGTGGCTGGCTGTTATTGGGCTGGTTCCAAACGGTCCCAAAGATTTGAAACTCGATATACCTGGGGGACTTTCAGGTAGATGTTTTTGATGTGTCGATTCACTTTGAGTCTGAGTGTATTTTTACCAGCCCAAAGAACTTTTATTGGTGGCATTACGTTTGCTGGGCTTTGAAACATGCTGGGCCTTTAGACAGACTATATAGAGTAGTCGATGCCATCGCTGGGCGAGCATTGGCAATAGCTATGTGATCACCAAGTCCAGCCCAAGTGGAAGGTCTTGCTCATAATCTCACCTCCATTGCAAGTAAGTACCTTGGACTTACTCAAAGGCTTCAGAGATGAATGAAGATAGTATACGCCTGTGCTGTTCCATAGTCGGTGCTTATTTTAAAGCCTTGAATATGATGGTATGGGACATTTATAAGAGGTATTCATGACACGGTCGACCGGCACATCCTCCTGAACAAGCTACGCTCTTTCAACTTAGGGGATGGGTTCATGAGCTGGCTGACAGAATACCTGACCGAACGGAAGCAGCAGACTAAAGCCAATGACAGCACGTCTACAAGCGCCCCAGTCGAGAGAGGAGAGCCACAGGGGTCCGTGGTCGGTCCGCTTCTGTTTATCGCCTACATCAATGACCTATGCCAGACCATCAGGAACGCCAAATACTTCCTCTACGCTGATGACCTGGCACTGATAGTGTCGGGGCGGGACGTGGAGAGGGTAAATGCACTGATGCAGGATGACCTCCACCGGGTGAGTCAATGGTGCCTGGACAACAAGCTGACGGTAAACGCCCAGAAGACCCAGGTACTGTGGAGTTACTCCCCAAGATCAGTCCCAAACCTGGAAGGAGTGAACCTCCAACTGAGCGGACAGATACTTGAAACAGTGCATGAATTCAACTATCTGGGTGTAGTGTTAGACAAGCATTTGAGCCTGACAGCCCACCTGAAGAAGAGGATTAACCTCGTGCGCACCAGACTGACGCAACTGAGACGCGTCAGGGAGCGCTCTGACAGAAATACCTCACTGGAAGTCTACACCCACATGATCCGCTCCATCATGGAATACTGCAGCTTTGCCATTGGAGGGGGTCCTGTGTGGGCCATACGAAAGCTGCAAGTCCTCCAAAATGATGCCCTGCGCATCTGCGAGCGGATTAGAGACCCCCGTGGGGTCGATGTTGATGAACTGCACCAAAGACTAGGCATGCCCAAACTAGAGGATGGGCGTACCAAACAGCTACTAGGCTATCTACACAAGATGGCCCAAGACGAGGACAACATTGTCCAGCCACGACGTATACTACGAGGACACACACTTCTCCAACTGAAAGTAATGAGGTCCAAGAAGAACATTTACGACAAAAGTCCGCTGTTCCGGGGCATCCCATCATGGAATCGCCTATACGCTGACACTCAACGTATTCAAGACAACAAAAGATTCTTATCATCACTAAAGTGATTCTAACTGACCCATTGAAGGTCACTCATGAAGAACCTCGTACTCTAACTGGCTTAATTTGACTGTACATAGTATCTATTAATAAGCTTAGGCAAACAAACTCTATCCCGACCCTCTCCTTTATGTGAGGCGACTATGGCATTGAAATGAAAAAGATCCTGCGCTACCATTATAATCATCGTCTATGCCAATAAAAATCAATCAATCAATCAATGAATTAACCTAATATTGAAAATTCACTAGATGCCTAATTCATGAAAGTGTAATAAACGAGACTTTGCTCTCCTTAATATCGGTGTTAGGCTATTAAGTTAAGAACAAGGTCGACACAGTTCGCGATCGGATCAAGTGTACAGGTTGCGAATATAGGTTTTATTCAACAGAACCCGCCATATGAGTAACCCAAACCCTAGCCCCTACAAAAGTGACGGAGTAAAAATTGTAAATTAATCTAAATGTGAACATTCATCAAAGGCTGAAAGGTGTAACCCCCAACATGGTCTTCACATATTCTCCTTTCTGTATTCCTGTTGCATATTGCACATACTTTGAGGATAATTCTGGAGATAACCATATTATTTGATAAGACCCTAGTACCAAAGACGGTGTGCCCCCCCCCCCCCCCACCCACATGCATTTGCGCAAGGATTCTTCTCGTATCCTGTCACATTACCCCTCTTTTAATGACAACATGTCATTGACTGACATTGTTAACATTATCATGTCAGTGGCAAGACATTTAATAGTCATGGCAATATTGTGTCTTGTATGAGCGTTACGTAGATTCCTTTTGTTCAATTGTTATGGAGATCAACTAGAAACGTTACGGAATCATAGCTTAATTGGCTTACATACATAGAGCTCTGCATGACAACTTGATGATGAGCGTAAAACGTTGGGCTTTTAGGGCAGCATGGTGCCTCAAGAGTCATGTTCATTTCGAGTCTAGAGGCTTCCAATCCTTATTTATGGCCACTGTCCACAGAACATAAATCGCCCGTATATCGATAAAATTGCCATACATTCCCTATGTAAATTGCGTATAAAAAGGCCGTATACGGCCGATTTATGCTCTGTGGACGGCACAGGCCGAATGAGAGCCTTCTGGTAGAGATGGTCTGCAGGGGGTGGTAGTAATAGGGTAAGGCCCGGCACTCGTATGGTCCGATCATCTAGCCACTGGATGAATTGTAGGAAATACCTTCCTTTACATGTACGTGATCTCTCTCCACGACAGGAATCCAATTTGAGATGAGGTTAGGCCAAAAAAAAAAAGTGTGTTTCAGGCAACATGGTCCAAAAATTTAGGGTAGGTAGGTCGAATTTTTTTTTTTTTTTCTTTTTTTTTTGAATGTTGGAGGTACCTGAGTCGCGGACTGCCATATCGACTCGCGGGTCATTAAACCGACTCACCGATTCTTACTATAACTAGGAATATCATGAAAGTATTTGACATTCTTGTTAATAAGCAATTTCCTGAGGCTGGACAGTTAATTAGGCATTGATGTTCTTCCTGACCAAAAAATTGCTAAAATTTCCGAAAAATATGAATATTTTGAAAAAAAAAAAAAAAAATCTCCAAAATCGGAAAAAAAATGCTAGGGTCGGCCCTTTTTTGAAACTAGGGTCGGGTTGCCTGAAACACACCTTTTATTTTTTTTGGCCTTAGCTTGCGTCCCTTTGCCTTAATAACCCTATGCCTCCATTGCTGAGGTTCCATTTACCTCTCCTTCCCTGGGTCCAACGATAATCCCACTGCATGTAGTTCTTTTATGGCCCCCTGGAGTATGCAGTATATGGGTAAGGAAGGACGAGGGCAAATCTGTGTGTGTGGTTCCATCTGTCTTTATTTATCTACATAAAATGTACTGAGCCTTTCATCCCACATGAAACCTCTTCTTTACCACCTACCTTAACCCTTTAGGGCTGCATAGCGCTATAATGTTCTTGGTGGATATGATGTGTGAATCTTTATATACACTCACCAGGGCTGCATCATGTCCATCCTTTAGCAGTGTAGCAAACCTGTGAGGTCAGCACGGGAGTGGTAATTCTTTTATCAACAGGGGGGGGGGGGATAGTTGTTTTTTTTACAAGAGTAACAGAATTTGGTCCCCCCTCATGAGGAGTCAAAGATTCTTTTGGCTCTCCTCTCTTAAGGGTTCCACATTGTTTAGCCCCCATCCCAAATCTATCGTATCCTCACCACGCTGCTGTAAAAAGATTTGATAATAAAAAAATGAAATTTGTAATCCCAGTGCTGTGTTGGAGTACCTTGTATATTTATCTTGCGTACTCTTCCACGGTGTGTTAACCTCCAGGTTTGGCATGAGGTGAGTTATTCTCCAGGACTTCATTCATGCATTGTCATCATGAAGATAAAATGGCATAATGGTATTAAATGGCCATGCTGTATTTAGGGGGTTATTAGAAACCAGTGCACAGTCATGCAGTGTTGCATAACGTCAACATAGTATGACAGCATTGCCTTTAAGCCGCATGCATCTGTACATCAGTTTTGCTAGCAAAGCTTACAGTTTAACAGTTCAACAAACAGATGTTCTGTAGGAGACAACATAATATGACTGATATGCCAGAATTAATGGACAACAGTGATCCGTTCTCAATGAGAAATTAGAGCAGTAGAATCATCTGTAGCATTATACAGAGACATGACTTTTAGGACAGGATGTGCTCTTGGAAAAAACAACTCGTATTAGACCTGTCTGCCTCAACAAGAAAGCAAGCATGACAAAAAGGCCGGTCGTCCAATGGCAGGGGAGTGGGTCGGCCAATCATTTTGATATAAATATTATTATTTGGGTATTAACTCTACCTTTCCCGATCGCGCATTTATGCGAATTTTTGGCCGATTTTTGGCCGGTTTGAGCCCCCTGCCATTTTCTCAAAAATTGCTTCAAAGCTTAGATTTCTTGGATTCTCACTATTTGCTATACAGTCTCCAGGGACGCTGAACCATTTATCTCTGGTAATATTTCCCTTCATATGGTTGGCTTGCCAACTTGAGGGACAATCAAACTGATTTTCACCCATATTTAATCGATTTTTCAGGTAAAAATCATTAAAAATGTAGGACAATAATTATGATTTTTTTTTGTAAAAACCTGCTTTAGAGAGTTTTTCAAGATTAAAAAGATGGTACTAATATTTCCCATTATTTTTGGTGTGATTTTGGTCAAAATATCCGTTGCCATAGCAACAGACATGCTAGAAATAATGATTTTGTGAATTATTGGTTGCCATGGTAACCATATCAGATATGGCCGTCATGACCATTCCACATACAAATCTGAAAATACCTAACAAAACCTACAATATGGTATTTATTCCATCTCAATTGATGAAGGGAATCCTGAAATATTGCAGTTTGAATATTGGTTCAAGAGACACCTTTTTTATATCATTGCTATTTTGATGACGCCATATCTTGCTTATTTATATAGATATTGAAAACTAGGGTACCCCCCTTTTAAGTCAATATCCTTAGTTCATAGTATCACTACGTCACTTGTAATTTGAATATTTACATAATTCCAAAAATTCTGAAATGCTCATGCCATCATCTTTAGTCCAAAAAACACCCAAAAATGATCTAGTAAAGGAAGAGTTAATGGGAATGCGTTTAACCTATCATATTTGTATTGCATTCACATTATTCATATAACTGTATTATTTACCCAAATGAAACAATTTAGAACTCGGCCGACCAAACACATTCCATCGGCCAGTGGATGACAAGCTTTACAGCCTATAATTATCCCTTAAAGACGCAGGTCTCGTTGCCCAGAAAATAAGAGACAGGGTGGACCGAGGGCCGGTATTTAGGTTTAATTTCCCCTAATATCACACTTCTCCCTGCTCATATAATTTGAGTATGAAGAGAAGTCACGTACTTTTGTGATAGACATCTATATTGTAATACAGACAACTAATTATGAAAAAAGGCAGGGGAAGAATAACGGGAAATGTATGTAAACCATGTTGCAATGGCTTTCTCAAAATATGCATGCACCTTCAGAAGTATAGTGTAGCTGTGCTGTGAGTTATACTGTAAATTTACAGTATAAAAGGACGTATTCTTGGTTTTCGCTATCTCACATATCTGAACATTTTCTTATCTCTGAAGAACAGCCACTGTCTGAGAGAGGTATTCATAATAGCCACCGACCTGTATCTAAACGCATTTTAACTGTAGGAATTATCACGTACTATTATCTCCTATGCCAAATGATTTCACTACTTATTTCCCTCAACCCTCTTTATGTTCAAAAGCCAATACTTGTCCACGAGGAGTCTGATTCAAAGGATCCTCTTAAACTGTTGAAATGACGGTCATAATTTGGGCATTACTGTGAGATCGTATTGTCCCTGAAAAGTAGGCTAAAACTCATTTGGCTGCATTCAATACTAATGTCACCTCTTCTCAGGCTGTCAGATGTTCTTATAATGTTATGCCTCCAACCGCACCGTTGTTTAGACTACGCATGATCATATCCTAACTCTTCACTCTCAATTCAAATTACTGGAATGGAAAACTTCCAGGCTCCTCTCCACTCAGTAATGCCACCTGATGGCTTTTGTCAACACTAAGTGATCAAACCCTTCCAGAATATAGATAGTTGTTGAGATTGGAGTCCTGTCTAACATAATATTAATACATTCTTGTCAGAATAAATGGCAGCTTATAAGATCGATAAAGAGGGAAAGAATCATCTGAGAATAAAATGAGGAAAATGTAGGTTTCAGTTCGCCAGCTTGTATAGCAGCCCTGCAAACAAGATCTCGGGCAGAACTCGTGCGGTTATTGAGTCACAACTCGGGATCCCTGTGAGAATTGTGCACGTATCTGGCACGAGAATATGTGAACATCTTTTGACTGTGTCATATTCTGTGGAATTCCACGTCATTTATATAAAACAAAACTTGGGAATTGAATGTTTGCAACTGGGTAGAATCCGGGTAGGTCACAATGACACAAGAAAGGCCCGAGATATTCCCATGGATTGTGAACATGTCCTTATTACAATCAGAACTTGGGAATTGAACATTCGCAACTGGGTAGAATCCGGGTAGGTCACAATGACACAAGATTATTACCTATTATCAAAACTACTTCCACTGAACCATTTGGTATGGCTACCATGCATTACTATTTTACTCCACATAGTAGGTAGGAGAAAATACTCTGACTTCATCTGTTTATATACGTCCTAATGCTACGTAATAGTGTTACAATTTTTCTCCTTGAGCGCTACATTTTGGCTAAAGCCTTTACCTTATTAAATTTGCATTTCCATGTATCCAAACAAAATATTATGTGATATAGGCCTAATAGATTGATTGCTATCAGCTTGATACGTAGCATTGCATGCAATAAGTTACAATGACTTGTCGAGAATTTGGTATGAAACACATTGCCAAATGAAGCTTACTTATCTTATCATATATAAAATGATAATGTAGGACTTATGCCACTGTGTTATACCACTTCCAAAAGTTTATTGTTTAAATGCTTTATGTCCCCACAGGGATATGTGGTACATATGTATTCCTATTGTATAGTACCACTGCTTCTGGAAAGAGTAGCCAAACAAACTTCAGAAAGTCTCGGACAAGGTCCCAGTGGGCTGGACAATTGACTTAAGCCTAGGCACTCCCTCTCATGAGTGTGAGTAATGGAATTGATGGGTAGCAGTATTGCACACGATTTAATCAGAGCAGTTCATCTGAGCTACATTAGGGACCCTGTAAGCATGAACTCGCATATACCGAAATGTAAAAGGAAAACACCAGTCATAACTTGTGCATTTATTCCCTTTTTCTTTATATGGGTTGTCCAGAAACGTGCTGCCAATTTCACATGGAAACCTGTTGTCAGTGAACAGCATTGGTGCATCCTATAGCTTTCGAATGTTCTAACTGGAAAGTGTGAATGGTGAACAACCCAATCTGGAGCCCATCAGGTCCTGACAACCTTATTACCTCTGAGAGATACCCTCAGGCGGCTGGATTAGAGAAATGTTCCTTGTGATAAGAGAGGTAAGGGGGTAGTTCGAAATAGATCAGATACAGCCTGTCAACTAATCACTGTAGGTATAAAGCATTTGCCCAAGGCAAAGCTATAGTACAGGTATAGCTCATAGACTGTGACAGCATGGTTTGTAGGTGACGCGTCATCCTTCTTGGAACAGCTCATATTAAAACGATGTACATATGACAACTTGCTGTGTTATAAACTTGTATTACTATACACCATTACATATTAGTTTCGTTATAGTTATTGCATGCATGTTTCCTGATGAAACGTTATATGGAATAATATGGTCAACACATGCCCATGTCACTTGTCCAGATTATTACACAGCTTATTAGCACAATGCAGGGTCAAAGACCTCGCATATCGGATATATTGGTCATAAGCCATTCCAACCAATGCAGCCAACTAACTATATATTGACGTCAGAGCAGCTGTCTTCTGCAGACACAGCTACAAAGATATAGGGTTACGATCTACAAAGATGGTCCTGAATTCATGCCAGGATAGTATTATACACTACCGACCCGTAGATAGTATTTAAAATGCTGATCTACGGGCCCAGCCGCCATCTACACTGATATTCTGTAGGTCTATTACGTTAGTCAGTATAGTGCCTAATACAGGTTGGTCATAGGGCATCGGTCATTTTTTGTTGTAAAGAACACAAGCATTATTCAAACAGACCACCCAATATTCAGAAATTAATAAATGTCTGAGACACAAAGTACACACCAGATAGCAGCAAAGTTTGCAAGGAGACTTTTCCAGAGGGTCTTAGAGTGGTCTATATACATGTTGAAATAATCATAATCTTTAGTTGCTTCATGTATCTGAGATTTTACAATTCACACTTTCAATAGAGTGCACAGAAATATACCATATAAATTGATAACCCTCTGACGGATGATGTTCTATGAACATGAACACCTGTTTTGTGTTACTGTAAAGCGTCACATAGACGCTGCAGCTAGTACGCAGCTTATGGATCAGCCCAAAGTCGGGGTGAGGCTTATACACAGGTTTTTCCTAAGTTTGATTTCCAAAGTGCCCTTGAAAGGACCTATTAAATGGTCACGGCCTTACACTTAGCTTAGCATTGTTATACCACCGTAGAGTCTCGCACCACCCCTCTCACCATAAATAGGCACACACACACACACACACACCATGTCTAGCTTTCTATGTTCCTTCCTTGATTAAGCTGACAAACGGCTCCATGGGCCACCAGGAGGTCCTGGCAGCCGAGGACCCTAAGTTTGGGGTGCACCTTATATGCGAGTTTTCCTCAGGTATCATTCAGATAGCGTCTCTGAGGCTTATAGGATCGGCCCAAAGTTGGGGTGCAGCTTATATGTGAGTTAGGCTTATACACGAGGTTTTACGGTGAGCAAAATATGCATGATATTATATGCAAACTTCTACAAATACTGCTTTCCAACAATTCTAAAGTAACTCTGCTCATGAGTTTTAATTGTATTTGATGTAAAGCATTTGATGCGGTTTTTAGGAGACTGCTGGGTGTGGGTAAATGTTATAATTGTAGATTATACAATAACATCCTTGATTCCAGACAAACTATGACCAACTTGGTTAGTCATGATGACTAACTAGGGTAAGTCATGTTGCCTAACTAAGCTTACCGTAAAACCTCGCGTATATATGCTGCGTCTAGTACACATCACCAGTGCGGTTTATATGATCCGCACATAGTTGGGGTCCAGCTTAATACGTGAGTTTATGCTACTTTATAAAACAGCTGGTCGTCGGTTATAGCTCTGGAAAGGTCACGTGTAGGCCCAGGGACCTTATGTTACCACAGGAAATGTAGAATGTCATTGGTATCTAGATTAACATAACGTTTACAAAGTATATAACCGTTTTATAAAGACGATAGAAAAATCGTTTCTCACATCTCGACTGTCTGTTGTCCAATGGTGCACTCAGGTGCATCCGTGCATTGTGGGATAACAGACAGTCTCGAAGTGGAGAACATCATTTTTTATTCTCTGAATAGTACAGCACAAACGTTCCTACAATCAGATCGCCAGTACGGCTTATAAGATCTGACAAGACTGGGGGGTGTGGCTCATACGCGAGTTAGGCTTATGAGTGAGGTTTTACGGTAGTCATGTCGATGTTCAAGGTTGGTCAAAATGCCCAACCTTGATACACCTATCATTCCTAGAAATGAAAAGACTTATTCGGGTTGGTCAGTATTGATTGCCCTGATTGCCCTGAGTTGGTCATAGAGGGCGCTAAAATGACTAAGGAAGTTGGTCAGTACTAACTAGGGTTTCTAGCATAAGGGATATCAGTGTATGGGACCCCAACATAGACAACATATTTTGTACCATATCCCACTTGACTAAATTGAAATCCACTTGTGATGTTTCTATCCTAATGAAATTAGCTTAAGAGCAATGCACAAACGGATTTGATACGATCGCATGTCGCTTATTAATTCTAAGTAAGGATACAATGCTTTCAATCAATTAACTAGGGAGTGCATAATATTATCCTTATACACCTATGTGCATAGTTCTTTCCTACAAAATGTATATTCAGTGATGATAGAGACACTGTAATCAGCTTAAAAGTTGAGTGGATGGGGTCTAGTGCTTTATGAGGTTTCCTTGGGAAGGATAAATACATGATGAACCTTCTTTGATCTTAGTATACGTCGTAAGTAGTTCTTAATTCACTTATGTCACATGGGGATGTGCTAGAAATTACATATGTTGCTACTCTCCTCTTTTTATCACCTAAGTTTGTGGGGGTTCTATTTACGTGACATTGCTGTCATTTACAGTGCATTTATTGGTAGGCCTGGGAGATCAACATTCCCTTAATGTTAGGCCCGAATTAATGTAGTTGTGATGAATACCATACATGTTTTAGGGGAAAGTAGGCTACAGGACGAGGAAGGAGGTGTAATGTGAATGTTTCAATACGGGGTCATTTGCCATGGATTAGGGGATGCCAAACACGAAGCCTTTGCTTTCTAGTGACCATGCCTAGGTTATGCCCCTATCAAGCAAAATAGTATTTACAGTTTCTGAAAGTCTCCAACTGACCTCAGTGGTCTTAGGAAAATTTACTAGCTTTTCAACAGTAATATATCTCAATATTAATGTGGTAATTTATAACGCACTGCAGCCCAAAGCACATAACCTGGCACAGGAGGGGCAGGCTGTTCTAGTGTTACATGACATGAAGTGAGGGGGCAGTTTCAGGGGTTTTATATACGAATCACATTTGTGAATGTAGCTATGTCTTCAATATTATCAATGACACAGATGCCTGAATACCCCTATTCTATAATAGGATCCAGGTATTTTATAGTTAAATAATTATGTTATTTTACCATATATTGAAGTC
Source organism: Harmothoe impar (assembly GCA_947462335.1). Classification (NCBI taxonomy): domain Eukaryota; kingdom Metazoa; phylum Annelida; class Polychaeta; order Phyllodocida; family Polynoidae; genus Harmothoe; species Harmothoe impar. The sequence continues at coordinate 53,185,184 of OX381705.1, forward strand.
TGAATGATGTAGAAATCTTAAATGAGACGTAAATGGCAAATAAACGTTTAACTTTCATTAACCTTGCAAGATTACGTTGTTTAGACCCCACACCAACGTAAATGTCTGGGCTACGTATTTGTGTCTACAAGATAGTGAAAATTGACAGTACTAATCTACTGCAGGTTTACGGCACTTAATATAGCATTAGTACACATGAGCAGTATAATCTAGTGTATGCCTATATTATACGCTAGTGACATGGGACACGAAATGGTACATTATAACCCCGTTAACAAAAAATACGTTAATTTACGTCAAAATAACGTTTCTAACGTTATATATAACGTTTTGCCACAATCAGGAGCCATAGAGAAACGTTATATATAATGTCGTGTAACGTTTCTCCTTTACTGGGAATAGGCTACACTTTTGTCAGATTTTGTGAAGTACTATCACCACAACAACGTATGCAATGTTGTAATTTTGTTTGCTCTACATTACGATTTTAGTGGCTGATTTAGATTGTGCTGCTGCGGATTGCAGGGTTAACATGTTATCACACACACGAAGTGTGGCACGATAGAGAAGGATGGTGTCTGCTCCACATGTACCGTAAAACCTCGGCTATAAGCCGAATTTTATTTGGCGTTTTTATTTGCTATAAGCCGAATATTAAGCCCCAAACTCCCATTCGGCTTATAGGCGAGGTTTTAATCATGTAGGAACATAGTGAAAACTAATTTCAAACACTTTGGTTATAAGCCGAACTTTTCCTCTCAAACTCACATTCGGCTTATAACCGAGGTCGGCTTATAACCAAGGTTTTACGGTATCAGTGATCCATATTTATATGAACTTCTTTGATGCCACATGGGAAAGTTTTTAATTTTCTTCTATGGGAAAAACCTATATTGGGGTTTTGGTGGTTATGGGAATAATTCTTGGTCGACAATCTCTATAGATGCAGGGCTATGGTTGGGCTTCCTGCTGCTTACACGTAAAGGGTATAATTAGTTTATTCATTCAACTGTGCGTAATTTGATTTACTCTATTCCAATTCGTGTAATCTTGTTATCTGGCCCTCTTCATGTATTTTCCACTAAGTTAATCTGCATGTAGTCACATCGAGCACGAAGTAAACTGGTAAAGGAATTTACCGAGGTTACTCTATGGCCAGACACAACCCATGAATTACCTTATAATTTGTATAATAGGGATTAGGCTTTACAAAAACTGGAAACATTTTCGTTCGCATTTAATGCCTATTAAGTATACAACTGATGTTTGAATTCCTGGTTTCTTTATCTCTTCACAGCATATCAGTTCCTTCTCTGGCTAGGTAATCCTCGAAAAATCTAGCCACAATAATTACGAGTCCTCGGTCTTGAAAAACCTTTTCTTTCCACTAGACTACAAGCAGTACATCAGTGCAGACTATTTCGTATTAGATCGAGTACATTTTAGTGAAATCTATTCAATTGTGGCCGGGGCGGGGGAGGGGGTGGCTAAGACTGGTTTAGCTACCACACACAGAGAAGTAAATGCGTCGCCATGACTCTTTTACCATAGTCAACTCTAGTTGACTCATGTAGCAGAGTCATGATGACTCTGGTGGAGGTGTCACAGCCACTCCAGTCATACCCCTTGGATGTTATACAAATTGACTCTACCTTCAGTGCAGAGTCAAGTGTAGTTGACTCTGCCCACTGCGGAGTCATACATAGTTTACACTGGGCTCCTCGGCGTCGTTCGGGGCTGCTTCGCTACGACTTCGCTGACGCCTCCAATCTTACCTCTGGTAACGCCCTCCATGAGCGGTGACGCTCGTAGTGTGAGCGGCGCACTGTTTACTTTTGAATTCTCCTGTGTATGGTGGGTTATATCTTTATTCACATATATATGTTAGTGCCCATAGATGCACAAGGGTTTGGTGAAGCGAACTGCAGGTGAGTTTTGATGAGATAAGTTGTATTGTGACCAGCCCAGCCTGTTGTTTACCCAAACTTTGGGGTAAAACTCAACTGTCAAACTGACAATCTGGCTCTAAATGGGTATTATTGTTCAATATTTCTCCCAAATCAAGGGCTCAGCTTGTCAACAACATGTTATTCTACATAGTTATGGGTTTTTAGGCCATGTGGTTTGCTTATTTTTTGACTCAGGGCCAGTTTTCTGGATTGTCATTATCATAACAAAGTGAACATTTGCTCTGTTTCCATGGTAACCAGTGTGCCCAAGTTCAGCCCATTTTTACTGAAAATACTAGAAACCTATGTGCACCTGTAGGTACAGTCCAAAATACACTGGGGGTGAAAATAAAAAATGGGCTGGGGTTTAAAGATTCATTTTTGTTAAGTGGAAATTGGGTATTGTCAACAAGTTTGTCCATTACCATGGTAACTGGTATAAATTTTCCATTTTTTTCTACCATAAAATTTTAATAAAAATGTCTAGGAATATTTTAGTATAGCATAAGGCATTATTTCATTAGGGTGAAGCACTTATACACAGCCCCCAAAGTACATGGGAGGGTGATCTGGTACCCAAAAATCATAATATTATGTCTGTTTCCATGGTAACCGATCAGCCCAGGTCTAGGCCATTTTTTCTGAACTTAGCAGAAACCTAGATCTATCTATAGGCACAATACTGAGCAGCACCAGAATAACAATAGACATAGGGCAGGGCCCGAAATGCTCATTTTCAGTCCGGGGGGGGGGGGCACCTGTCATGCCAACCCCCCCCCCCTCCCGCATAGTCCCAGAGGCTATGTTAAGACTTACTTAGGGAATGATTATTTTTTAACAACAGGGGGCGGGGTGGGTTTCCGTGCGGAGCGTGCGAAATTTTTTACACCCCCCCGGTCAAGGGGTCAACATTTTTTACCCCCCCCCTTACGGCCGAAAATCGACTTGCGCGCGGGCCCTTTGAAGCATAGTAACGCGCAGGCTTTTTGGCTCAAAACAGGTTAAATTATTTTGACCCCCACCAAGAGGAGTCCAAATTTTTTTGCCCCCCCCCCGGTCAAGGGGTCCAAAAATTTTTGCCCCCCCCCCCTGTTGTTAAAAAATGATCACTCCCTTAGCAAGCAAATCTAGATATTTCACTTTAATATTTAGCTCTTATTTATTTTATACAGAACCCATGACTTACAACCTATCCAGGGTCACGTTGACAAGACTCTAGGCTCCGCTCAGTGGCTTCACTGGGGCACAAATCGACCCTTTGTAGACCATTGGCCAGAAGTGGATACCCTCCCCCGTCAGAGGGATTTTCGGAGACCCTGTTTTTTTCAAAGATATATATGTCAAGTTTACTTTTTTGGCCATTTGCACTTTTGTATCCGGTGGGTGGGGGCGTTTTCCAAGATGGCCGCCCTGAAAAATTGGGATTTAAAAAAAATATGTGAAATGTTTAATAAAAGGTGCAAATTTCTACATATATGGTCATTCATTAGCTCAAATCGAAGGTCTATCAAAGGACTGTCCACTAAATGATGATTTGTTGTGGTCATGACAACGTGGTTGCCATGGTAACCACATAAGTACTGAATTTTGCCTATTTTTCTACACGAGGTACCGAAAAGTTTGCATATATAGAGAAAGTAACCACTAAAATAGTCATGTAATAGTGCATATTGTTGGTATGGAAGAGCATTATCAACATCATAGAGAATTATGGCTACTCAGACAACCTGGTTGTCATGGTAACCATGTAACTAACAACAAATACACTTTTGGATGCAAAAATAATGCCCAAAAAATAGAGGGAAATCTTCTCTAGATCATGTGTATTTGAAGATATATGGCCATGTAGTAGCTCAAATTGAAGGTATATATGAGAGCTATCCACTGCCTGATGATTCATCGTGGTCATGACAACATGGTTGCCATGGCAACCACATAACTACTGAATTTGGCCTGTTTTCCTACACAAGTTAATTATGAGAAATTGTCCATAAATAGTGTAAATGACAACTAAAATAATTATGTTATAGTGCATATTCTTGGTGTGGAAGGGTATCATAAAGGCTATTGAGAATTAGTGGTATTGCAACAACCTGGTTGTCATGGCAACCATGTAACTACCAACAAATACCTCTTTGGATAATAATTAAGAAAATCAAGATAGAAGACTCTTTTCTATCAGCTAGGATTGGTTTGAGATGACAGAAAATTAATTTAGATGGTTCAACACCCCCAATGCTGTAGGTATTGCGGCGCCCCCCCCCTTTCTCAAAATCCTGGCTCCGCCCCTGAAAAGTGCCTAGGTTTTAGCAATTTTCCCCGAGGAGTCGAGGAGTCGGCCTTGGTGTAAGAATTTTGGTCAAAAGTGACCCTTGTTGCAAAGAATTTAGGCAAAATGTGACCCTTTTGGGGGGATTTTGTTGAAATCTCCGAAAAGTGACCCTTGATGAGGGGGATTTTGGTGAAAAGCAGACCCTTGGTGAGGGGGATTTTGCTCAAAAAGTGCCCTTCCCAGCCACACACCTGTGTATACAAAACATATGAAGTGCCCCCCCCCCCCCCCCGGGCCAATATACCGTAGGCCTAGCGAGTTGCTGGGGGAGGGGGGGGGGTAAAATTGTCCCGATGCAATAAGGGAGCGTTCATTATTTATGCCAGGGGGGGGTGTGCAAATCAGGGGGGGTCATTTTTTTTAGGGGTATTCGGAGGGGGGGGTCTTTTTTGACACAACATGACGCGAATTTCATGACATATGTCGCGAATTGGGGTCATAAAGACAGCAGAACTCTGCCAAATTTCTTGCCTACCCATCGACACTTTGAATGATTCACCACTTTTCTTTTCCTAAAACAACAATAACTGGAGAAAGAACATTAATTCAACATGAGAATAGGAGTACAGAATGTTGGGGGTCTATACAGCAAAGCTAGTATCAGTGTGCAGCTAGATGAATGCTATTGTGGCGCCGAAATATGACAGTACGGTATCTGAAATAGTTTGGGTTAATTGGACTTTAGCCTTGCCCTATCACGTTTTTGGCGTCCATATGCAAGGATGAACTTGCCTACATGTCTAGACCCTGCCTTTCTTCCCAATAGAGGAGCACATGCACGGTATGCAAGATGCAAATCTACCTCATATATTGATACATTGTAGCTTAGGTCCACTCCACCAGTCAAAGGCGTGATTACACCAGTCATGATACACACTTTTCCTTGGTGTCTTGCACCAGACCCTGCGAAATGGGCCCCAGCGTTCTGATTGCAGGGTTCTCAATTTTTTCAGAATAATTTCACCATCTCCCTGATAACTGCATGCTTCTCACAGATTCTAGGGCTTATAAAATCGGTAGACTCATAGAGTAAACATGATCATCCCACTATAAATCAGTGTACCGCATGCCTTGAAATGTAGCAAATAGCCACTTTCGCCAATTTCTAAATCTCCCTCTAAGTTCATCTTTGGCTTCAACAGAAATCAGGCACTGAATTATCATAGCTACTCCTTGCTCCTTGGCCTCATCAGAATTTTTACAGCTCTATATTTGGTTCTGGTCAAGTTGCTTCCGACGCTCTGCAGGGTTATCAGTGAGTTATTCATCACTATCTTAAAGCTTTACATTTTTCGGAGTCAATGAATTCCCAAGGCTTGGTAATACTGACCACACAATAAGTTAATTATAGAGCCACCTGACAGGATCCAAACTGGCACTGCTAGGAAAACATCATTAGCATGATATTCCCCCTACAGTGTCACATAAAACTTTACGCTGGGCCATTTCATGGTACTTCTACCAAACAGTATTAGCAGGACTTGTAGGTGGGGACCAAAAGAATTACACCCATTTTTAGCAAAAAAAAATCAAACGTGCCACGGAACCAGAAAAATGTGCGCTCTCCACATGTGGGAGATGCAAAAATATTCACCATATTATTCTACCCTATAACCACTCCCTCAAATAATGGTTAAGCACATGCTATAATTGGTTATAGTATAGGACTATGTAGACTTTGTATGTCGTTGATGCAATTATTAAGTATTTATTAACATCTATGGTGAGGGGGGGGTCATTTTTTTTCAACCTATTCGGAGGGGGGGGTCTTTTTTTTTTGACCCATTCGCAGGGGGGGTCTTTTTTTTTTGACCCATTCAGAGGGGGGGGGTCTTTTTTTTTGACGTATTCATTTTGCCAAACGCCCGCCCCCCCCCTGCCATAAATAATGAACGCCCCCTAACCGATGCACCAAGGACCAAGGATCAGTTCCAAGAAGCCTCGACCACGCCCAACTAGGCCCTTTTATTGTCCGACTTTTGAGAGGTGACTGTCCGACTTTTGACCTGTTTACCCTTATAAAGCTTTATAAATGACTTGGCTCTTTATTGTCATCATACTCACCGGATCAAACAATCATTTTGCTGACGGGCACCTGGCACTACGCGCGCTGCGAACTCCCCGCAGAAGGGCACAGAAGGAGGCGAGAAGCGCGCAGAGCAATGACCGTGACCTTGGTGCCGCGAAGTAGTGACCAGAGTCGTGACTCGGGGACCAGTGTATACATAGTTTGGCTCTCCATGAAGAGTCAAATAAAAAATGTGTTGATAGTAGTTGTATATGAAACCACATGATGGGGCAACCTGCACTAGTTTGGTACCAGTGGCAACCACAGGCAAGAGCCACTGTCAATACTTCAGACATTTGGTACATGCCAAACAGTTTTGGTCCTTTATAGAATAGTACACTATATCTTTATTTGTCTAAATAATGTTGTTAAGGAATGTCAATGTAAAAGCTTTTCCAATTAACTTACCTGAATCAAATATGATGATAAACTTTACAATACATTCCAAGAACATCAACAGTATAGAGCTTAGCCACCATATTTGTGGGTAAGGGAAATAAACATAAGGCTGGGCACTAGCTGTCTGAGATATAATGTATGGCACTGCTCAATACTACACATAGGCATATGCTATTGACATCTAATTTGTTGTTTGTGGCCAATGGTCTGCAGAGTGTAGTGTGAGGCAGATATAACTTAGCCCTCTCATATAAGGATAAGTGGTGGACATGACAACATGTCTTGTTACTGACCTCTCTTGGGCAATAACTTCGCCTACTCACTTCTCTCACAGGCCTCACCTGGCCTGTCCACTAATTGTATACACTTGTTGCCCCCAGCCTAGCCTGACATAATTACACAATCCACCTCAAACTCATTTGACTCTCCTCTACAGGTGTCCCGTGTTAGACAAACTGCGACTCTGGCTGTCAGAGTCGTAGCGACTCTTTTACTTATCTCTGTGCATACAGGAGGTTTGTGAGAGAAGTATGGTAATAAGTGATGGGCCAGAGCATAAAAAGGCCTCCGGAAACTTGCTGAAACAGAACAATAGGAGTCCCGTTTCCATATGGCTGACTCTGTCTTCCCTTGGGTAATCAATATGACTGCTTGAATTCAACCTGCAATGAATTCACCTTGTATTGTATCATAATTATAATGCAGATTTAAAAGTGGAATAGACATGGGCTCACAGCAAGGAAATCGATATTCCCAGCTAGCACCTTATGTAAAAAGCATGTCTGCTACTGGTCATATTCACAGATACATCAAAAGCAGTGCTCTATACTCATTGGTTAGGTCCAATCCGCCTATTCTTGGACAGAGACCCAAAAGGATGTGTGTTTCACCTGGTAAATAATATTAGTAGTACATACATTAATTAATGAACCACTTATTCTATGTCAAGGAAGGGTAAGGAAAGCGGTTCTACCCTAAAATCAAAGAAGTTTCAACTTGCAGCATGCATGCGCTTTAAAGGCGCACTGAACCCGGGACCTAACCCTGCCGAGTTTTGTACGCAAATGACGTCATAGGTTGAACAGTGCATGTGAAATTACTTTTTTAAACGACCCTCACTTTTTTCTTTGTATTAAGTGCCATAAACTATGTACAGACTCCATGGCTGTGTAGTCTAAGCGCTGGTACATGAGACCCACCCTTGCAGGTTCAAATCCCCAATGGAGCCCCATTTTCCTAATATGAATTAATCCTACTAATAGGATGTTTTTCCATTACAATTTAATAACATAAAATAACCTTTTAAAACGTTATTATCAGTCAAAAACCATTGTATAAAAACGTAAAATAACATTACACAAAGGTTGTACATTCAAACGTTTTAGTATAACGTTAATAAATTATACGTTAATTGGAGTCAACGAATTTGCGTTAAATAACATCATATTTCCGTTTTTTTCAAACGTTTTCCACACTTTGAGGGAACGTTTTTTAAACGTTATATAGCGTGTTCTTGTTTACTGGGACCCCTACATATTCAATACTTTGTGGCTGTGGCTTGAGAAGGAAGAAATGTTGGGATTTGAAATTTCAAAACTAGCAAGTAGAAGTATATTTACCTCCTGGATATAATTATAACCCCTGACATCTAACCCGTGGACATTTATGCCTAGGACTTCTACCCCTAGGACATCCACCCCCTTTGACATCTAACCCCTTGCACTTTTACCTTCTAGGACTTCTACCCCTTGAAATCTACCCCCTCCCCATGATGACTCAATCATATGGGCATGAGGAGGGGGTGGATGTCTCCCAGGGATAGAAGTTGTAGAGGGTAAATGTCCAAGGAGGTAGATATCCAAGGAGTAGATCTATGTCCTAGGGAGTAGAAGTCCGAGGGGGTAAGAACTGGTATACATAGAAACTATTTGATTGAACCACAGCCAAAGGGATGAGTATGGAGGGGTGGATGTCCTGGGGGGGCGGGTCCTAATGGGGGGGAAGGTCCAGGGGGTAGATGTCCTATGGGGTAGATTCCAAGGGGGTAGATGTCCAGGGGTAGATGACCCGAGGGAAGATGTCCAGGGGGTTCTTGTAATAGAACCGGCATAAATGGTTAGGGGGGTGGAAAGAATATATTAAGTAATATTACATTAATATAATAAATGTCTGCACTCGGGCTAGACTTACTTTAAGAGGATACAAGTTACCATGGATACTGCCTAGGGTAATGAGAAGATATTAAGTTACCGGTAGCTAGGCTATATTAATATAATGAATATATCATTAATATAAGAGAAGACACAAGACATTGGTGTGGTGGAAATATATAGTACCTAAATATCAGCCTGTATTTTTATTAACACTGAAGTACTATCACAGTTACAATAGTCACACTCATCTTCTTAGTGACAATAATAAATAGCAATAAATGACCATAAAATACACAGCATAGTAGGACAGTCCATGGTCCCATATAAAAATAACATGAGTTTTTAGCGCCTAACACAGGTCTAAACAACAGCTAAATGATTACAGATCATTATAACTTTATACAATGATATATATCAACAACAATACCATAAATATCAACAACAATACCATAAATATCAATATTTACAGAATAAATACCCCTAACCCAAAAATAAAAATAATTCAAAACCACTGGAGGTGCATACACTAGAATGTTGACCGGCCGACTGACCCAGATTCAAAGGGAGTGGCTTTATTTAGGCTGCCCACAACAGATAGAAAGGTCGCTAAGCTACGTCAAGGCTGGTGACGTCACACCGGGAGATGACGTCACACCGGGGCGCCACCTCCCGGCGGGCGCTGGAACTCCTAGGGCGCCACGGGGGGCCGAACCATAAAAAATATTACGTTTGGAACGTGATTTCACGTCTGGACGTGACTATTGCTTACACCCTCCACGTTTGGGACGTGATAGTCACGTCTGTATTTAGGATTTGTTATATACTGCTTATTTTCGACTGTATCTCCTCAAAAATGTATCAGAATATGTTAGCTATGCTGTGAGAACAATCGTTCACAATTTCAATAAAAACAAATACTAAATATCTTTTTTCATTTAGGTTGCTGATATTTGCTACTTGGAGATTGTAGGTCTAAGTTCCAAACGTGGACAAAACGTGGACAAACGTGGACAAAACGTGATGGACACGTTTGGAACGTGATTTTTTTATGGGTTGCTAAACTCTCACGTCCCAAACGTGACATTTTTTATGGTTCGGCCCCCCGGCGCCCCCCAGGAGCGCAGGAGGGAACAACTCCAGTCGTTCGCGGCCACGCCCCCCGCCCGGGGTTCATACGGGTATGGGGCTATACTGTGTATAAATAGAAACAATCAAGCATATTTATGTAAACTTCTCTATTCCACAGCGTGACACAAACGCAGACGTAGTGAATATATCAGAATATTATGCACTGAAAACCCAGGCCTGGATAAAGGTGGTCAATGCTGCCCACTTTGGGTGGTCATGCCCACTTGACCACCTGGAGTGATCATTGTGATGACCCAAGGTGGTCATTGTAAGAACATGATTTTGCCACTAGGTGACCCTACTATACAACAGTGTTATATGCAGCATCTACCCCAGGTGATCTTTCAATTAATACTTATACTAATCTGGATCATAGGTTTCCATAAAATGGGGGATATAAAGATTATTTGGAACATGAGTTGATGCCAAGGATTTAAAAGAAAAGCATGCCAGAATTACCAGAAACATGTATGTGTAAGCATAGACACCTCATGTGTCCCTGAAACCATAGATACAAGTCTGAGGAGTGGCTGGTATTCAGCTATACACTCATATGCCTGATTGGGCCTTTGACCAGGGCTATAATGCGCTCTTAGATGTGGATTGGTGGTGAGAAGAGGGGGCGAATTATGAAAATAGCTGAAAAGTATACCTCATTATGCAGAAAAATACTACTCCTCAAAAAATGTCGAGGTCAGAAAAGTGTTCATAGGTGACCACCCAGGGTGGTCACCTATGACCACGCTAGTGACCATGAGGTACTCCCTCAGGACACCATCACCGTGACCACCCAAAAGTGGTCAGTAGTGACTACTTTAGACCCCCATTGGGTTTTCAGTGTGATATAGTCATTCTGCAAGTATTCATTGAGTGACGGGACCTAGAAAATTCCGATTTATAAGCCAATATAAAATGTGTCAAACAGGCGACGAGATCGTTTTGATGGCCTTTCTCCTGCTCTTCTATAATTATGATTGTACCGAGAAGCGGCCGCATCCATTTACTTCCCGGCTGTTTGGCTACAGTTCTTTAGAATCATGATTGACTTTCTATTGGATACTCTATATATACACCCTAAGGCATTTTCTAGAATATTTAAAATATGCAGAGATATGAGAGATATGCAGAAGAATATTTAACAGGCGGCCTTCCATACAGTGTTATCACATGAGCATCTGCATTATTGCCAGGAACTCTTTGGTATCGAGTGTTTTGGCCCATTCAGGATATGACTTATACATGAGATTGATATTGTTGTGTAAATGGAACAGTCGATGAAAGATGACATACCAGTCATGGGCAAAGACACCTTAGTACCCTTGATCAAAATGGTGACCGTGGTAGAGCCGTAGAGGGGAGAGATATACGGCTTCATGTAGAGAAACGAGGGATGTGGCCAGACCACACAACCATCCCCAACCCCAATAAATTGAAAATTCATTTTAGTCTATATCAAAGTATTCCAAAACAGGACAACCCTACACCCATGTCCCTCATTTTGATTACGACCCAGTCCCCCAGCATTGTTCCATTAAAGGCCTATCCTAGTGGGCACAATATCCAGTGCAATGTTGAATCAATGTTGACAATCAGTTCTCAATGTTGATTCAATGTTCTGTGCCCACTGGGATGCTACGTTTGCCCACAGACAGACAGATTGCGCAGGTAGCAACATAGTGCAGAGTATACACACGAACTGTCTGTGCTATACCACAGGCGCTCCTCAGCAGTCTGGCAGGGACAGGGACTCAAAACAGGCAATGTAGAGGGATGCGAAGCATATTACCGACATAGCATCATGTATAAGGACACGCCCAGGTCATTGCACATACTGTATGTTTTCATTATAATGGAATTGTCTTGTGTTAAAGGTAACAATTGTTGTGTAAATCAATCGGTGTAATCAGCAGTTTTCTTTTTTGATGACCCCCTCTCTTACAAAACTGAATATGGAAACATATCTTTTTTTTAATCTAAAGTTGTTGATAAATATATTGTCCTAATACAGTTCTAGGTTGCTTAGAATCTGAATGCACATTTTTCCAAGGCAGATAAAAATGACAAAATTTAGATTTTGAACCAAAAAGCAATTTGTTATCTTGGTGATATTTAGTTAATTTTGATATGCCTTTTACTGAGTACACATATACAGAAAGAGACACAAATGTTTTTATTTTTATCAGGAATACACCTCAAATATTTAATACAGCCCTGTTCGTAAATTGTAAACAGTTCAATGGACTTACTCAAGTAATACTCCATTTTGGTCAATATTGAAATGGTAAACTTCTATTTTTTTGTCATTTTTATACAGTCAAGACATACATAACCAACTTGTTTCAATCCCAAGAAAATCTGAACGTGAAATACATAAGGTAGCCAATGCCTTTAAGGCTCATCTTCAAACCGGTCGAGCTTTAACCCTGTGTCTGTACATCAGGTGCTTGGGTCCGATCAGCTGCCCCAGCTGTCTCTTTGACCAACGCCCAGAGCCATTCAGCACATAAACTATTGCCTGGAGGTTGGGCTTGTGCTGCCTTAAGAAGATGTGCCCAATTGCATGACCACCAGTTTTACTAGAGGTACCCAATTCTATGACCAACCACTGATAGAATAGTCACTTGCTGCCACATGAGCTTAGCATTTTAGCACTGTTTAGAGGGTAGCGGACGTGACCCCTGCTGGACAGGGTGCATCTTAAGCAGACCTGCTATTTGCATCTTAAGCAGCCTCCAGAGGGACCTGTTATAGCAAAGACTTTGCCATTTAGTGAGGGTTCGTAGTGTCAATCATGGAATGTTTTGCCTAAACTGGCGATAATGCGAGTGGTCTTATTGTTACAAGTGAGAGAATGCTTGAACTGTATTGACTCATTATTTTCAAACTTAACTCATCCTTTTCTTGCTGATGTAGAGCCTGTGCTTTACATCATGCCGATTGAGGTTTTGCAACTTCGATCCTATTGTGGTTCAAATATTGTCGATTATGATTATACCAAAATTTTCCTATCTTATTTTATCTATTTTACCAGGCAATCTTCTGGTAATCGTGGTGGTCCTTCGACATAGAAAGATGCGCACAACCACCAACTTCTTCCTGGCTAACCTTGCCGTGGCTGATCTCAGTGTTGGCTTCTTCTGTGTGCTGCCGAATCTGGGCCTCTATCTCTCACCATTTTGGCAACTTGGGAAGGTGAGCATTTATGTATCATATCTAGGCATACATCGTGTTGCTGATCTTTTTCTTTCTCTTTCTAGCTGCCTCAATCAAAACAAACTTGTTAAATGTAAAAAGGGAGAGAATGTAGTAATGTCCGTTTGAGTTATTGTTTTGAGGGCCTGCTCGTCCCCTGTGTGTGCCCCCTTCCTAATGTACTTGTTTGAGGTTTTGTTAAAGCACTCCCTCTTGTGCCACAGATTTATGGTCCATAATGACACCTACACATACTGGTGGTGACCCCTCATAGATCGTTATAGTCAGGGGAATCGTAATTGCGTTATTACTTGTGGTATATAAGTCCCATGGTGATTTCTATGCCTGAGTAACCTCTATAGTTTATGTGGGAGCCGTGCTTTTACTCCCATTGCAGGGGTTTTATTGTAAGTATGCTTATTTTAAATTCCACTTTACAATATATATATGGCACTGGACCCCTGCAATTTCGGTACATCTGTTTCAATATGGACATTGGAGGGAACAGACATTGCCATATATCCACGATTTCATGTCCATATTCCTAAATTGTAACAGAAAATGACAATCTGCAGAAACTTTTCAGTTTTGCCTAACTTCGAACTGCCAAGCTGAGCTAAAACTAAACTGGCCCCGTGCGGGCTTGCTTCTAGTACTAGGAAAATATAGTTTGACGTAAAGTGTGTTTGCCGTTAAGGTTAAGTGCAATTTGCCGTGAAAGTAAAGAGTGCCTTGAAAGAAGTTTGCCATTTTTAAACCCCTACTAGGCCTTCCAATTCACTCCGTAAGTTAATAGTTTCATTATAAACCCAGCAGCTACGATGGTAGGCCTAGTAACCACAAATGTGTTGGGTTCGTTCAACTGACACTCATTCTAGGAGGGAGGGCCTTAATCTCTTTTTGTGGGGACATATCCAATTTTGATTCATGATAAGAGATTCCTTGATTGGTCAGCTCGTTGGGATGTGGAAGTAACTGCCATATGGCCATACAGCTGGGTGGCGATTCATAAGTTTCTACGACAAAGAGGGTTATTTTACTGCTACGACCATTGCTGATTGTCTAGAGGTTATTTAATGCTATTCTTATGACACCTGGGGCTCGATTCATAACAATGTACGATAGTCAAATACTATTACGACAGAACATTACCATTTCTCGTACAAAATAGTAGGTGTAGTACATTGTCATATGGGTAAGTTAAAGACATGTTCCTTTTGCAGTCGTAAGGTCATATATAGTGCATTTCACAATGCAGTCGTAAGAATATTACTGGTCATGAAGTCTTACAAAACAAGGGTAATAGCTATGCGTAAGTCCTTTTTATGTCATTTCACAATCAACGGCTGAGACAGGGTCCAAACTCATCTCAGCCAATGATTTTTTCTCTATTTCAACCTTTAGAGATTCCAAACCCGGTGCAAAAGAAAGAGAAACATGTACTGCACTATGTCAATATGTTGTGTATTACAATACAATGCTTTATCAAGTGGATGTAATATAAATAAAACATTGGTCGTTATAAGAAATCATACTGTATTTTGTATACCGCATGGTGCTGTGGGATAACATGACAGCAGGATAGGAAGGAAATTTCCGACCTGGTTTATTTACTATTTTTATTATATGCTATATAGAAATATAGGGTGCCTGTCAGTCTACAGGGGCTCGATTCATAAGTTTCTACTACATAGAGGGCTATTTTACTGCTACGACCACTGCTGATCGTCTAGGGGTCATATTGTGTCAAACCTACGACAGCTGAATAATAGTTGTATGGGTGGAGAAAAATAACCACACTTACCACCAGCTTATCTCATTCGACTAGCTTATCTCATGAAAATTGTAGAATGCTGTAGTACAAAAAAAGGGGTGCATTTCAAAAGAAAATTGGAGCAAATTTTCCAATTGTCCTATTGAACAGAATACCTGTATATGGTGGTTGTAAGGGAGAAAATTTCCATTTCACAACTCACGGCTGAGACAGACTCTAAACTCATCTCAGCCATCTAAAAAATCTTTAATAATGGTTTGTTTTGTACGAAACCAAGATGTAATAACTGATATTTATATGTAGATTACCTTGTAAGAATGAGTGCCTCATATATTCACAATATTACCCATTTTTTGAAAACTGTGATTTAACAATTTACCCCTAAATCGTAGTGTGTGTTATATTCTTATGTCCTTCTACAATGCAGTAATTTATTTTCAGGTTACTTATTGTTACAATCACATTTTACTGGGTAGTGGTATGATTATGTAATGGACCTGTGTTCTACAATTTCATTGTGAAATGATATCAAATTATTTGTACCACAGCCTTGGATTTTTCCTTGACTACTACCAATAGTAAATTTCGATTTGCTCTCTTTTCCCTACAGACATGTTATTTTGTAGTCGTAGCCTTTCTGAGCTGTCGTACATTGTTATGAATCGGGCCCCAGGTGTCATATTTTGAGTTAGCCTCACATAACCATTTCCTCAACTTTCTTTGTACGACTAGGTGGGAATTCCTCACCGGAAATGACGTCATATTGATTGGAAACACCCCAATATTGCAATAAATATTGAAATAAATTGGTTTCCCCCACATTGTACGACAGGGGCACATACGATTTCAATTATACTTTACAACTGCAGATGTTCCTAATCGTAAATCAATTTACTTCTGACTGTTTTTGAAGGAGATACTACTTCCTCTTGTGAAATGGGTATGCAATCGTTTTTTCTAAAAGTTGTAGCTTTACTTACGACTGTAACCCAAAAATTTACTTAGTAGTATAAACTTATGAATCGAGGCCCTGTTGAACAGTTGTAAGGGTGGAGGAAAAAACAACCACACATACGACCAGCTTATCTCATACGACCAGCTTATCTGAAGAAAGTAATAGAAGGCTGTCGTACAAAAAAAGGGGTGCATTTCGAAAGGAAATCGTTGCAAATTTCCCATCTGCCCTATTGTACAGTATGCCTGTATATGGTGGGTGTAAGGGGGAAAATACCCATTGCACAACAGACGGCTGAGACAGCCTCTAAAGTCATCTCAGCCATTTGTTTTGTATGAAACCAAGATGTAGTGACTGATATGGACATGTAGATTATCTTGAAAGAATGAGGGCCTAATAAATTCACAATATTACCCATTTTTTAAAAATCATTATTTAACAATATACCCCTAAATCGTAGTGCGTTATATTCTTATGGCCTTCCGCAATACAGTAATTTATTTTTAGATTACTTATTGTTACAACCACATTTTACTGGGTAGTGGTATGATTATGTAATGGACCTGTGTTCTACGATTTCATTGTAAAATAATATCAATACTACCAATAGAAAATTACGATTTGCTCTCTTTTCCCTACAGACATGTTATGTTGTGGTCGTAGCCTTTCTGAGCTGTCGTACATTGTTATGAATCGACCCCAGGGGCTCGATTCATAAGTTTCTACGACATAGAGGGCTATTTTACTGAAACGACCATTGCTTGTCGTCTGGGGGTCATTTTGTGTCAAACCTACGACAGCTGAATAATAGTTGTAAGGGTCGAGAAAAATAACCACACTTACGACCAGCTTATCTCATTCGACTAGCTTATCTCATGAAAATTGTAGAATGCTGTCGTACAAAAAAAGGGGTGCATTTCACAATAAAATTTGAGCAAATTTCCCAATTGTCCTATTGCACAGAATACCTGTATATGGTGGTTGTAAGGGAGAAAATGCCCATTTCACAACATACGGCTGAGACAGACTCTAAAGTCATCTCAGCCATCTAAAAATTCTTTAATAATGGTTTGTTTTGTACGAGACCAAGATGTAATGACTGATATACATCATGTAAATTACCTTGTAAGAATGAGTGCCTCATAAATTCACAATATTACCCATTTTTTGAAAATCATTATCTAACAATTTACCCCTAAATCGTAGTGTGTGTTATATTCTTATGTACTCTGTAATTCAAAGTTATATTTTTAGCATAATTACTTTTACAACAATTTTCTAAAGGCTAGTGATACGATTGAGTAATGGAAATATGTCCTATGATTTTCATTGTGAAATGCACCACATTTTTCTGTACGACTCCCTTGTACGACTCCTTGATTGCAACAAGTAGAAAAAAACGATTTGCTCTCTTTTCCCTACAGACATGTCTTTTTGTGATCGTAGAATTATTGAGCTATCGTATATTGTTATGAATCGAGCCCCTGGTTAGAGAGTTGTTATCTGACAACTCGAATAGGAGAAAAGGTGTTTCAATAAAGATTTAGGTCTGTCAGAGTGATTTCATTATGAATGACCGAAGTTTAGAAGTAGGCCA
Organism: Harmothoe impar; assembly: GCA_947462335.1. Taxonomy (NCBI): domain Eukaryota; kingdom Metazoa; phylum Annelida; class Polychaeta; order Phyllodocida; family Polynoidae; genus Harmothoe; species Harmothoe impar. The sequence goes on from OX381705.1 coordinate 53,202,731, forward strand.
AAATGATGTAAATAGTCTGATCACAGTAGAGCACTCATTCCATAAGGAAATAGTTGTGTGTATAACTCATTTAAACTGCTAACATATACAGGGTGACATACAAGGAATGCTTTTTTGTCACAGGGGAGATGGAAATCAGTCAATGCTGAGAGCCGTCATCCCTATAATTGGTGACAAGCATATCACCGTGTCCACTGGTACCTTTATGAGAATGACACTTGTGAAATAATGAGCGCAGTGGCTCATAATATGAAAAGCAACACTTGGGGGTTCTTCTGAAGACGTTCACTTATTTACATTTCTTTTCTTACTGAGGTGGTTGTTGAAATTGGACTACCCGTTATAATAATGCTTGCTTTAAAGACATACCTTGGTATTTGTGATTAGCTCTGTCATTGAAGTCCACACTAAGGAGGCCTACCTGTGTCGTGGGAAGGTACCCAGATATAAGGCCCCTTTTAATCAGGCCCTTTGTAATCAGGCCCCTGTCCAGGAGGCCCTTATATATATACCCAGCACGCAAGGGTACGTTGGGCCAACGTTGGCAGGTCGCAAGCAATATTTCAACGTTGTGCCAACGTTTGGGTTACAACATTGGCGCAACATTGGCAAAATAATGTTGTACCAACATTGGGAATTTTACCAGCTATTTGCCAATGTTCGTACAATGTCAGATGATGCATGTTGTACCAACATTGGCAAAACAATGTTGTAGCAGCATTCGCAAAACTCCCACCAGAGGTCATAAAAGGTTGTTTGAAGATATTTTTACCAGCAGCTACATCGTCCATTAATGGGGTTCCCTCTGTGTTATATAATTGTGCAAGCAATAGATATTCCATTTATACCATAGAGATTACATTGTACCAGCTTTAATATAATGAAAGGGTAAAATCCTGGCAATATTTCCATAGAAGCACCCCATTTGTGGTATTGCCAAGTATATAAGTTCTAAAGTATGGGAAGAGTTTGTATCACTTCTTAGACCCTAAAGCTCAGATTAAGGTGAAAGTAAAAAGTAGCTTTAAAATGATGAAAATTGAAAGCCATATACATTGAACATTGAGTTGATGACCCTTTAATAGTATGAGAAAGTTACAAAATTAAAGTCATTGAATTAAAGTCGTACCAACAGGTTAATTTTTGGACTATAAATGGGTTGGGTAGACGTTGGCCCAACATCTACATATGACATTGGACCAGTGTTGGCCCAAAGTCATGCCACTGGCGACGTTGGCCAAACGTCATGCCAACGTCATGCCAGTGGCGACGTTGGCACATAGTAGGAATGGACGGCCAAAAAACACTTGAGGCGACGATAAAATCTATCTTCATGCCAACGCCAGCCGACATTATGCCAACGTAGGCGGACACTAGGCCCATCTACATCATGTGTACATCATATTTACGTCATATTACGTCATATTTACATCACATTCCTCCCGAAATGTCTACACCATTGTTCGTCATTGCACATCATTGTATGGCATTGTACATCATATTTACATCATTTGTTCATCATTGTACATCATAATGTTCGTCATTGTACATGATAAATACGTCATTGTACATCATTCATACATCATCTGTACATCATCTGTACGTCATATCACGGTATTTTCCCTTCTCTAACACTGTACATCATCTGGACGTCATCTGTACATCATAACCCACCCAAACCTCATGTACATCACGTGTACTGTAAAACCTAGCGTATAAGCCTAACTCGCGTATAAGCCACACCCCGAGTTTGTGCCGATGCTATAAGCCGCACCAGAGATCTGAGTATGGTGACATTTAGTACTGTACCATAATAACAAAAACTTGCGTATAAGCCGCACCCTGACCCTGGGCCGATGCTATAAGCCGCACCGCCGATCTGACTCGCGTACTAGCCGCGGCTTATACGCGAGGTTTTACGGTACATCATGTGTACATCATTTTATCCTTTTACTGCCCTTCCCTAATGTGTACATCAGCTGTACGTCATCTTTACGTCGTATCAAAGTGTTTTCACCCTTCTCTAACACTTTACATCATCTGTACATCATATGTATGTCATATGTACATCACAACCCACCCAAACCTCATGTACATCATGTGTATGTCATTTTATCCTTATACTGCCCTTTTCTAATGTGTACATCACCTGCACGTCATATCAAAGTGTTTTCACCCTTCTCTAACACTGTACATCATCTGTATGTCATATGTACATCATAACTCGCCTGATGCACACTGTTGAGGGAGTGTGTAGAGGGCAATATGATGTACACTATTGAGGGAGTGTGTAGTGGGCAATATGATGTACATATGACGTACACATGATGTACACAAATTACAATGTTGAGAGAGTTTAATGGGGAGAATATGATGTACAGATGACGTCCATGGCTATGGCCCAAGAAGCTACCCTGCTTCCTGGGCCAGCCATCCGGTGGTGCTTTCAGCGGTGCATTATGGAGCTGCACCTGTCTGTAACTGGCTCTTTATTAGGCTCGTCATGACATCAGGACGTCAGAAAGTGGACTTAACGCATAGGGTAATGTTCAATTCTGCGTATTGCACCTAACCAGGTGTTATGCCAATTAGATGACTCAGTTGATGGATGCAGAATCAACAGCAGTATCAATAGATGTGTGATAGAACAGGTATACATGCACTTGAATAAACTTACTGGCCAAATAAATAGAAATGCCGCAGGCTGAGTGGGATATGCAGTAGCCCCCCACTCGTGAAATATGTCAGAGACGATATCAATGAATTTCTGTTCATCTTTTATTTGACGCCATTTAATGAAGGAAAGACAGCTTCTTAGCCAATTGAATACCTCCACATTGTATTTAATTGGGGGCATTGAGTATGGCACTCCTGTAATTGGTAAATCTTGTATGTCAAGAAAAAAAGGTAAGAGTCAAGTTGAGGGAGTGGATTCTGGAAGACCCTGGGTAGGCTCTCCTATAGGTTTTGTGGGCTGGAAGCAAGTTGATGTGTGAGGCCAGTTTAGTATATATGAAGCCAGTATATATGTAGGTTTTGTGGGGTGAAGGCAAATTAAAAACAGTACGTGAAGTCAGTTTGGTATCTAAAGCCATCATACAGATTTATGGGCTGAAAGCAAGTAGATATGTGAGGCCAATTTGGTATGTGAGACCATTATAGGTATTGTAGGTTGAACGCAAGTTGATCTGATGGGCCAGATTGGTAGGTGACCCAGTACATAGGTTTCATAGGCTGAAAGCATTTTGTTTTTGTGTGGCCTGAAGACTATTGTGGCCCAAAGGCAATCGTTTTGTGACCTGAAGTCATTTGTGCTTCAAAGCAGCAACTCGACCTGCTCAGACTTCCTCCAACTCTAGCATGAATATAATATCTATAGGACCATCATTTGTTTTTCTTTAAGGCAGATCAAACTTGCATAGCACATAAGGCCTCTCTAAAGCATAATGGATGGGTTAAAATACAGATATTAATCCGTCTATGGCGGGAAGGAAAGCCATCTCTGCAGAGACCAATGCCAATATGACCTCTTGTGGCCGAAGATGGAACTAAAATGGCTCAGTCTTCTGTGGCTAGTACACTAGTGAGCAACCAGTACACACTTACGGTGACGGTCTACATACAACAAATAAATAGGGAAGTATATCATGTATAATCTGCATGAATACACATGAAAACCCTTATGGTTGTGGATGGGAATAATGCTTTCATTATTCATATAAATAGGAGCATAGTGAGAGGTAGTTCACCTCAAGCCCAATAGGAGGCAGCATAGAGTAGGTAACCTGCAGATCGTTATGTTATCCGGTTTACAGTTGGTTGACTTTTATTCTCAGAAGAGGTATTTCATATAGAAAGAAGCACCCATATTATTTGTAGATCAACCAGTCCACATATGAGTCTGTGAAGATTGCTGACATTGTTATAATCTAAAATTCGATGCTTGGAGCTCGAGTAGCTGCTTTAATGCCACTGTTGTGGGCTGACGGCCCAGTGCAAGCCTTTACCTAACAAAATGATGCTCTTTTGTGGGCTGAAGGCAGTTTTGTGGGCTTCGGTAGTTGTCAGGAGTGTACTGGTCAGCTTGTTTATGATACTAAATTTCAACTCATAAGTATCAGTATAAAGACATAGAGGACCTATAATCATTTCCATTCATATTGATATAGATACATTTCTGATTAAAGATGATAAGGATCCTAATAACGTTGCTCATATTGTGAAGTACCCCCCCCCCATATAATTATTTTTTTAACTCGATGTAACCCTTATAAATCGCCATACTACAGTCCGATACACAACACATCGCCTGTTCATACTGGCTACAGTTTCGCCCCTTGGTTATCTCAATACGCAACACTTAAATACATAAAAGTGGGAAGAACTTTTGAACTATACCTTCAATGATAGACCTATAATTACACGGAAGACTATCTGTAATACGTGCTATTCATACCCATTTTATGAGCAGGGCCTAGATGAGGTGAGCATGCATAATTATTTCATTGGCGACTCTTCCAGCTTAAATAATGACTGCAGCAAATTGGTTTGGTTTTAAAACGCTGCTCAGGTACAATTAACTGCATGGTGTGCTTATTGGAAGCCTAATTCCTCAGACTAAGACGAAACAATGGAAACCCTTAAGATTCCCAACTAATCATCTCTCACTAGGGATTTCTACAGGACAGTTTGAATCCCTGAAATTGAGACAAATACATTCAGAACAGGATATTGAATATTTAACCCTCACATTATTATGATTCACATTAAAGAGGGAAAGAATGGTATCAGATCCCCAATTCAGCAATATTCATTAATTAAAAGAATGGATGGATTATTTTCGCGTCCAGAGTTTCAACACCAATGTGGATTGTATCAGTGTGGCGTCCAAAACCTTTTTTGGAATTCATTCTTGAACTTCTCCAAACAATGCAATGGAAACATTTTCAAATAGAAAATTATCTTAAGTTACACACAAGTATTGTCAACCTAGCTATGCTTAGAATATAATAAAATAATAAGCAGGTTTGATTGACGATAAGCTAAAATAGCAACAACAAAACACGAATATTGACAGCGGAATACACCTTTGTTCCCTATAGTTCCCTACAAACCACCAGAGCTACAGAGCATATGAGTATGATTGAACGATATTATTTGGAAAGCCTATGAGCCAGTACTGACGACTTTAGGTAAGTAGTAGGACTAATAATAATTTGACTGTTCGAACCGTCTGGCAAGATGGTTATAACTTATAAAAAGGACTGGTGACTCCCTCAATATGGCTGTTTCACAGAATAGTCTTCACATTAGTCTTTCTGGTTGTGGTTGTGGTACCATATTGGTATCTTGCTCTGTAATACCATACATAATTATTAATACCGAGGTTATAATTATTCGGAGAACACCACACAAACAAAAAGGTGACTCCCTCAATGACTGTTTCACAGAATTCATAATCATCAGATTAGTCCTCCTGATAAAGTCTACTGGTAGTGATACCATGTTCGTATTTTGCTATGTCGGTGCTTTCAAATGTGATGTATGAGTATGGTCGCTGTCAATAATGTGTTATTAATACCGAGGTTTTATTCGGAGAACACCATACATATCAATACCTAGGCTATATTCGGAGAACACTATACATATCAATACGAAGGTTGTATTCGGAGAACACCATACAAACACATGTAGCAACATGGAGGTGCCTATCAGTTGGATTTGGCCAGCGTCTATCCTACCGGTTGGATAGCCTGGGAGCAGGCATCAAAATCACTGCCCCGATTGTCATGATAGCTGATGTGACAAATGGTTGCTTCTATAATAAAAGTGAAACCCTTTTAGTCAAAAAAGAAGTCAGGACAATCCAGTACTAATGCAATGGGGCTGTTAAATAAGACATAATGAGAGAACGCTGCATTAGACAACTATTTCATACATTTCCTCACATCAATACAATAGTATTTTATAAAGTGTGCTAAGAATGGAGAAGGTGTGAGAGCTCCATGAATTGATTTTTTGACATTTTATCATTCGGATGTCTCCATACTTTATTGATGCAATATGGCAAGAGGCATTAATCTTCAATTAGTGGGCTTTTCATTATGCAAGTGCCGTGAATCATTGTATGGCTCGAAATGTAATGAACACTAATTGATTTATTGTCAATTAACAAATGACAAGCAAACCCATACTCTTAAGAGAAAGTCATTGTAACTCATCCAGTTATTAGTGCCATATACCTCCATACTAATCCTTGCCTTACTAAGTAACTGAAGGAATGGAATCCCACACAATCAGCTCTAGGGCTCGGGAAAGGTTAATCTGGAGGGTGTGGGCAAAGCATGACCCGTCAATTCCCTTCCAGCACGCGGTCCCAATTTACCAAGGCCCATGGTATTTGTAAAGTGGCTGTGGAAAACTACCCTTAACCCTTGAGGAAATAACAGCAGTCCAAAGCTACTTGTGTGCACTATGTGTGTACTACATTTGCTACAGACAGTCATTTCTGAGAATTGTTGTTTTCCATCAGCATCAACTTACTGTATAGTACTGTCAAATTGGTTTTAGATCAGAGAATTAATTGGGTAAGTTGATGCATATAAAGTCGATCTGCGTGTAAATGTAAATTTGGCATTTTAATACATCAAACAGTCTAGATATCAAAGATTGAGAAGACGACATGCTTCACGTCATTATAGGCCTACAGACAGTCAAGATGTGAAGAATGAGTTTCTATTGTCTTTATAAATGTATAAAATGTCTGTGGGTTTGTTAAGGTTTTCCGTGGGTTTGTCAAGAGTTTTCTGGGTTTGTTTACTGTTCACTGCTGTGACCCTGTGCTCAGCATGCACTGTTACCCTATAACGAATGGTCACGTGACTTCTCTGAGGCTATAATGCACGGCCAACCGTTTGATAATACCTTTATACCGTTTGATAATACCTTTATACCTTTATACCTTTATACCTTTATTTAATCATTACGTACACGGTCAAATTGATGTTAATTTAAAAGGTCAATTGAATCGCAATACTAGATACCCATTTCATACACTCGCTATACTGAAATAAAGGCTGAAGCTAATAATTAAAATGTTTCGGCTGTATACTGTTATGTTATTCATATTTATTCCTTAAATTCTACCCACATGTCAAATTACTCATGAATATAAAGAGTCTTCAATATAGCTATACAGCTTGCAATATATTCTTTGGGTGCGAAATAATACATGTACAGATGTTACCTAATATATGCATTGGTTTGTATTGCATTTGAAAATCACTTATGTGGAATACCAATTACAGACAATTCTTTTACAATTGGCAGCATGAGAAAACTAGAAAAGGTTTGTATTCAACATTGCTATCCAATAGATAAAAGACACAAGTAGATTAAGGAAAATATAAGGGAAAAGAGAAACGCCACTAACTATGAGAACCTTTGATGGTGGGTGCGTGGGGGCATTGACCGTCCAAGGTCCACAGTGTATATCATTGACGGCCCACCTCCATAGGAAGCAGACCCTTAATGTCGGCACCAAATAACACCCCAGCACCACCAGCCACTCACAGCTTTTCATCACCGCCAGAAGTCCACCAATATGCTTCAAGTAAATATGTCACAAGCAGCTCTTGCTGAGCAATGGGGAGTTGCTCGCTACATGGGGAGTTGGCCATCACCTGCTGACCTTCCCCAAAGGAGTTGGGAGATGGGGGGACCCACACTCCTTCTTAATTCCCGACCAATACCGACTGGAGCTTTTCCTCTTGAGTCGAGCGGTATAGAAGGTCTGCGTGTAAATCAACAAGGGACTAGACTGTCATTAGAGCAACAGGAAGGAGGTGGTCAGGGACAGGGGCAATATCAGAAAGGGTGGATTCAGAGGTATCAGAATCGGAACTCCTAAAGTAATTTCAGTTTAATGGTTTCACATTATCTTCTGAGCCCATTGATTTCAAATGGACAATCAAGGGATGGTTTTTTGGAAATTATTCATAGTTAAGATTGTTGAGAAAGAAAAAATGAATGGTATTTTTATGTTGTTAGGGTCCTTTCAAATAATTTAGCAGCGGCATACAAATATCAGAATTGTCGAGGCTAGATGCCCATTGAATCCATTGATAAAATTGTAGAGCATTGAGCCTTGCGATATTAATTGTACATGGAATAATGTGCGTTTAATGCATAATCCATCCCTGTGTCCGACGTTTAAACTCAAGGCATTTGTAGTATCTCTATATCCGTATAGATTTCAGCTACCATTAAAGATACAATGGTATCTAGTCATATCGTATCTAGTCTAGTAATGAAACGAAAGGTGGTGAACATAAGCGACTAAACTTATAAGGTTATCGAGTAGCCCATACAGTACCCATAAACATTTGACGATATTGAATTGTATTAAAAGTATTTTGTTGCTGTATTCTTGTATACATGTATTGATGCAAACGCTGCTGGCGTCTAGACATAGACCGTTATTTTTGTCATACGACATGTACACTCTGGATATTACGTCCTCGAATCTATGCAAATAAGGGACTGAAGGCAAGCATAATCTGTGACTTGTACTGGGAATAGGGACCTTAGTGCACCCTGTACTAAGGTCCCTTTTCACAGATCGTGTCACATATTATGTTATTTGTGCTTCATTAAGAAACACGAACAGATACCATGGAATGTCATATCATCTACACTGCTATTTTCATGTGAATTAATCATGTCAAATTCGTATTGGAGATTACTGTTTATTTGATGAAGTTTATTTATATCAACGAAGAATTGGTCGGTCAATTGTTGCTGCCACTGAAGAAAATGTATTTTATGTGTGCAATAATACTATTTGAATTTGAAATTGAATTGAATTGACAATATCAGTTATGGCCATCGCCCACAGAGCATAAGCGAACTTCGTCGGTATAAAATCGCCGACTCAGCAATACCCGAAGTTCCGCCCCTCTCCCTTTTCTCTGTCGTCACTTCGCCATACTTTTTACACAGCCTGTATACGGACGTCAAAGGTTGTTATACGGCCGACAGAGGTTGTTATACGGCCGATAGAGATATGCGCCTATTTACATCCACATTGGATAAATATGCTATGGTCTTGCCCACAACTACTACCCACCCCCCACTGCTATCCATTAAAGTTTTATTATATCAAAGCAGTTTGATATTATCGGCCGACTTTCTGATGCACCCAATTTGTGTAAACAAAGCATAAATTCCCTAACTAAAATATCATTGCAATGTCCACTGGGTGTACACATCATTTGCACATCGTTTGACACATCATAGAAGCCGAAGTTTGTATACAAACATTGTACAAAATCAAAAAAACAAAGGTTTATTCAGACGATGTGCCCTACTTTATGCTCCGTGGACGGTGGCCATTAGAACCGTATTGTGGTTTGCCGGTAGGAATAGCCTGAATGTAGTGGTTGTGTACAGGTTGTGTTGTGATTGCTTTGAGGTTTGGGAAATACACTGATATTCCTAGGCTCCCTATACGCCCAACCTCTCAGTCACTAGTGCCTAACCTAGTTAGTCATTTTTTGGCTCCCTATGCACCCAACCTAGGTTAGCCACTACTGACTGACCCCTTGGTCATTTTTGAATATAACTTTGCCATTGCGACTAACACTCATATGACCAACCTGGGTTTTCAGTGTACGCTAATATATAGCAGCACGTAATTACCTTTTTACAAAGATGAAAAAATGGCATGTTTAGATCGGCATCTAGACGGGAGCTTCTGAACTTTCTCATCTCGGATGTCCCATAAGGATACCCCCCTGAAGTAGAGGTTTCTTTTGGTAAAAGCTGGTTTTTGCCCTGCTTTGGTCAAAGCGAATCCTAGTTTGCACATTGTGCTGCTCAAGGGCCTCCCCCACCATGCGCCTTTTACTACATTAGTTGTAACAAGCTTAGTTTATGGCGGCGTTCAAGCATTTCTACATTGCATCCCTTATGCAAGTCAATGTTTTAACTTATACAATTTATTGCCGAAACGTTGCTTCAACATGATCGTCATTAGCAACGCCCTGTCATGATTGTGGTCTCGGCACCATGCCCTTTGCTATTCCATTCTGTAGGCCCACCGTATGTATTGCAGATTATATATTGTCTCATAACAACACGATTACTAAACCTATAGTTTTGTGATTCTGAAATGGTTTGCTGTTTACTCATCGAATCCACTCATAATCATGATGTCACACAAATTGTCGAATAATCCCTACTCATATTACCAATTTAGAGTGTTTATTATTATTTCTTTTATTACTACTATATTGTTATCACTGCTGTCATTACAATCTCAATCATCAATACCATTGGTACTACTATTATCATTATATTTTGTACATTGTGATTTCTGTGAAGTGAAGTACAGTGGTGCACCCTCTCTAGGGGGGGGGGAAGGATAACGAGGGACCATTCTGATCTTGTCCTGGTGGGTAGTTATCCGTAATAGCATAATTATTATGAGTGTAAAATAAAGCCTACATTAAGGTCAAATCCCACAACGCGAAAAATGGGTCAGAAAGTGTTGATTATTGACAAAGTAACAAGGGGCAACTGTTGCCAATATTGTAAATCGCAACACTTGTCCCCCGATTTTAGGCCTCTCCAAATCCCACTGTACCCGATTTGGACAGAGAGAGTGTTGCGATTTGGGCCATGTTGGACATGGTATAGGGTTTGAATTTGCAACAGAAAGGACTTTAATATTCAAATCTTAAGGAAAATTGATGCAATTACAATATCTGCAACTACATTCACCAATATATGCATAGCTAGCCATTATAAATCATAGGGCAAAATCTCTTATACATGGATCAGGTGGGATTTGGATAATGATTAATCAGAGAGACAACCATTGCAATGTAGCAACAAACCTTGACATATTCCAATAAGCAACATTTTCTAGGCCTTCTGGGGGAAAATATCTAACCTTTTTGATCCTTGCAATATCCCAAATCACAAGACATAGGCAACACTTTCTTGCCGATTTGGGCCTGTCTTAGCCAATGCAGGCCCCAAAATCGGTGACATTACAAATTTGCAACATTTTCTGGCCCTCTCTCGCGTTGTGGGATTTGACCTTTAGCTTAGCTTATATATGAATACAATTTCTGTCCGCAGATTTTACTGAATTATGGTGCTACTATTCATCACCTCATTTTTATGTATCAAGCAAACCATGATTATAACAGGGTTCCAATTCCGCATCGTGCCTATGTGCTAGGAGTATATTAACAAGTTAGAAACCCTTCTTTCAGCTGACTGCTATAGTAAACCTAGCCCTGCATAGCATATCATCTCCCACAGCATTGGCCGGTGCCACAGAAGTACTTTTGCCAAATTTAGATGATTTACAGGACGTTGGCAATTGGAGACCAATATCTCTATTCGCCGCATTGTGGTGCACAGCTCACGCACCAACTCTCACCATCTCGCGCGGTCCTTGGGAAAGTTCCAGCGCCAAATTCCTCTTTGTGACAGATTTAGTTTTTCCTGTGAACAAATACTATTAAAACATTCGTTCATAACATATCTACAAATCAACCTCTAAATATAAGTATATATATTTAGGAGGTATTTGGAGAAAGCGTCGGGTTCTTACACTCTGCGTGCAGACGTTGAGGGATATATTATGATGCTCTGTAGGCGGCAAAGAACCTGCAGGGAAAGTGTGACTGGAACTTACCCTAGTGCCCGAGCGATAATACTGCACTCGCCGAATTGCCCACCGCAGACAAGATAATGAAATGTTTAGTCTCCCATGCAATATGGCTTCCTCACATCCAGGGCTTCAGGCTCGTGAATGATCTGTGTCGAGGCAAGAACAACGAACGCTGAAGCTGTGTCCCCTAATAGCAAGCCCGCACGGGGCCAATTTGGTTTTAGCTCGGATTTGCTGTTTGAAGTCGGGCAAAACTGAGCTGGGTTTCATGTTGGGCAGATGGCTGGGCTGAAGTGTGGCCCCGATCGGGCTGCCCATTTTGGGCTCAGATCAGTTTCAAAGCGGGCTGCCCGATTTGGGCTCAGATCAGTTTCAAAGAGGGCTACCCGCTTTGGGTTCATGTTGGCCAGATGACAGGAAACCCGTCCAAAACCCATTCTGAGCCCAATTCGGGCAGCCCACTTGGGGCCACACCAAAGCCCAGAGCCCTAAACCAACGGGCGCCCATCGGTTAGCCCACTCCGGGCCGATGAGGGCTGAGGTTGGGTTTGGACAGGGCAACTGGTCTAGTAGTTCTGATGATTGACACCATATGTCACTACTATACAATATCTAGAGTTTACCAAAAAAAACAGATGAAATTGACATTACATAATAATACAATAAAATGTTAAAGTGATGTAGAATAGGAAACAATAAATAGATGTTCTCACAGTTCGGAAATAAGATAGACTGTATATATGAATGATGAAAAGGAGGTTCTCTAAGCAGCTATCCAGTGTAAACACTATTTCTGTGGCATTACAATCTGCTTAATATAAGACTCATGTGCCCCATGTAGGTATGAACTATGGCTTTGAAGGCCAATGTGCACCATAGACACTTGTCTACGCTGCATGTGGCTCAAACCTGATGATAATAGGCCTGCTTGCTACTTCCATTATTGGGTAGGAAGAGTATGATTATGCCTTGGGTTGATTAGAAGGACCTAGGATATCTGGTTCAACAAATACAAGAAATCATTGGAGAATGATTGAATAGATTCTAAAAACCCATAATTATCCGATCTGAGCCCGCTTTCAACCCGTCCAAAAACCGATCTGAGCCCGCTTTCAACCCATCCAAAAACCGATCTGAACCCACTTTCAGCCCGTCCAAAAACCAATCTGAGCCCAAAGTGGGAAGCCCGTCCAAAAACTGATCTGAGCCCAAAGCGGGCTTCCCGTCCAAAACCCGATCTGCGCCCAACATGGGAAGCCCGCACGGGGCCAGACCAAAGCCCAATGCCCTAAACCGACGGGAGCCCGTCGGTTAGCCCACTCCGGGCCAGACTTGCAAACACAGTCTGGCCCCGTCCGGGGCCACAGTGTGTTTGCTACTAGGGTCTGCATGTTTCCAATAGCACATGAGAAATGTTGGCCTACCCAATAATATTAACACAGACTGATCATGTGTCTACTCAACAACTGGTTTATTATCATCACATCTCAAGCAATAGAAATATTACCTTTGGTGTTCCCCAAGGGTCGACTCTAGGCCACCTGCTATTTATTATGCTTCATAAATGACCTCCCTAATGTTGTTGAACACTGTAAAAAGTAGGCTATGCAGGCAATGTAGGCCTAGTTTGTTATCTATACGGCACATACATTTATAAACTCAAAAAACAACTAGCAGGCCACCTATAATTGTAGCATTGTTAACTACCACATTCTAGTTATATCTGAAACGTGCTCAAATAAGGACTCTGTGTCATCATTTTGAGCACCTTTAGTCATCAGTACTGACGACATCTCAATGCCCCTAGATTGTCAGTGTGATTATTGAAATAAAGTTTCTAAGGAAAAATAATTGGAGGTCTTAATGAAGAAGTAATTTACTTTGTCTGATACATATTTTATCGATGACATGAGACAAGTTACATTAAGCACCAATCATAAATCAATTTATGAATGGGTTCCTAATTACCCTGTGTAATTAGGGGGTTTGAATTAATATGTACGAGGAGTCACACAGCGAAATCACCTGTCTGCAGGGACTGTAAATTTGTGTACATTCTCTTCTGACTAGGTCGGCGTAACATGTTTTTTCTACGTGCGTTTCGATCGATAAACCTTCGTTTTTAAAGATCCGATGAACACATTTTAAGGAACATTAACCAGAGATCCACTGTCAACTCTGCTACGGCGAGCATATCAACACCCCAGGACTCTCTCCGCCAGTACTGACTACTAATTACATCCACAATATTTACCTCAAGTAAGAGACTTATGAGGGCTCGAGCAGCTGGGGCGAACACTACCAGTCCTGTCCACTATGATGGATATGCTTAATCCTGAATACCAGCATCGGGGAAAAAAACATATTTATGAGAGTGATTAGGGACGTATGAGGCGACGGCCAACAGCAGAGCAGAGGTGTTCCTATAATATAAATGAGGGATATGAAAGGGTACCACGTACAGAGCCTGTTTAGATATAATAAAATCAGTGAATGAATCTTGAACCAAAGAGCCTTATTTTTTTTATGGAATATGGCACCGCAATAATTATTGGTTTAACCCTACAGCACTTGATTCCATGCTGGGGCCTTGAATTAGGGACGAATTCATCATTATTGTGATGAAAGGATTAAACCGCATATTTTGCCAACCCATTGAATAACCTATGCTAGTTTTTAACAGTTGACATTTTTCCTACTCGAAATTAAAAATGTAAAAAAATACAAAGGAGCACTCGCGATTTAGTCTGTTGACTGCTTATTTCACTTGTTGAACATCTGCCGTATTTCACTTGGCCTAGATGTCGTCATTGAATAGTACACCTGCTTATGTCACAAATTAAAGGGGTATCCCTTTTTTGGGTCGAAATTTGGCAACATAGTTAAATCTGACCAAAAAAATCTGCCGATTCCGAATTTTTATGTTGCCAAATTTTCAATTCACCCGTAGGGGGTGAAACAGGCCAAAATCCAAGATGGCCGCCAAATAATCCAAAATCCATCTCCCATAGCATCAATATTGCCACTAGAAAGTTTTAAACCTTACCTATCCCCCCTAAATTGAGGCCTGGGAATTGGTGTTATTGGTTTGTTGCTAGGTTCAGTGGTTGCCTAGCAACGGCCATTCTAAATATCAAATTCCTTAGCAACGCCAGTTTTCGGGGTACCTACCTCAATTCCAATGATGCCTACCCCCTCTAAATAGGTAGCTGGGACTTAAATAGTGTTATTCTGTATTTGCTAAGGGCAGTGGTTGCTTAGCAATGCCCATTCTAGTTGGTTATTTGCCTAGCAACGGAGGTTTAAGAGGTATATAGCTTAATTTCAATGAAACACAACCCGCCTAAATTGACCACTGGCACTTTAGTAGTCTCATTCACTTGTTGCTAAGACCCTACCAACCCCCCTAAATCGAGGCCTGGGAATCCATTGGTGCCATCGGTTTGTTGCTAGGTTGAGCGTTTGCCTAGCAACAGCAATTCTAAATATCACTTTCCTTAGCAACGCAGGCTTTGGGGGTACCTACGTCAATTTTAATGATGTCTACCCCCACTAAATAGGTGGCTGGGGCTTAGACAGTGTTATTCCGTATTTGCTAAGGGCAGTGGTTGCTTAGCAATGCCCATTCTAGTTGGTTATTTGCCTAGCAACGGAGGTTTAAGAGGTATATAGCTCAATTTCAATGAAATATAACCCACCTAAATTATCCAGAGGGGGGGGGCCCAAACCTGGCCAACCATGGAGTGACTGTTTGTTCCCACGCACAGCGCAAGCGAAGTGCAGTGCAAAAAAATCGCAGTAGCCATACTAGGGGGGTCTGGGGGCATGCCCCCCCTCCAAGAAAATGCTGATGGTCTGTGTCTATATGGTATTGTTCCCTTCTCTCTTTTTCCCCTCTTTTCTCATCTCTTCTTGCCCTCTTTTTAAAATCAGGGATATTGAGAGGGCCGCGCCCTGCGCCATAGGCGCATCATAATCAGGAATGGTGCATTGGAATCCCTGTAGGTGCGCTCTATGGCGCATAAGCTTTCTAAAGCTGAAAGAATTGTTTAAATATTCCAATTAGAACCAAAGTTATGGCCATGTAACGATTATCAATAAATTTACACATTTTTCAATACATTTTGTTGGTCTATCAATAAAATTTACTTTTGAATTGCCTTATGGCATCAATGTATACACAGTAATTTCATGTGGCCTGTGTAAAAGACAAATGGCCTGTGTATGATCTCGCTACACAGGCCACATTGGCCTGTGTGCCTAAAATGTTTTTGGCAACACTGGTAAAACTGATAAGCATCCCCCAATCTAACAGCAGTTTTTCAAAAAGGTTTTGGAGTACCGTAATCTAGCCACAAAGCCTTCCTCTTTTTTTTGGAGCAAGCCATATAGATCTAAACTTATTGGAATACACCAATCCACAGAGGATTTTCTCAATTTCCTCGGAAAAGGCAGGTCTCCAAACCCCTCAAAATATCCTAAAGATAGAATTTCAAAATTCTACCAGAGCAATAGGCTCTCAAGATTTCACAGAAGAAACTGAAATACAGGTTAAATTCCTGAAATTTCTAACCACAATATGCCCCCAAATTTTGACACTAAACGTCTTAATTTCTTCCCCCCCCCTTCCAGGATGCAAACATCCAGAGGTAGAATTACAGATTTTCTTTGCGCAGTAACACCACCACCTCCCCCCCCTCACATAAAAGAAAATCTAAATTCTGGATTCATACAGAAATACATGGATATATAATATAGTTTATATGTAACCTTTATGTAGATCTATGACACATAAGTCAGAAATGACTTCCCCTTTAGATGTCAATAAAAAGATACTATCACCATTATAATAACACCTATATTTAGGAATTTTTCTATGGGGACTATGATGGCCCATTAACTCTCAAAATGGCGCATTGGTGTTGCTAAGGAGTGCCCCATTTTCCCATTGAAAAAATTCCTATCAATATCCCTGTAAAATTTGATTTGTTAATTTTGGGGGGGGCAAGGCCCGTCGGGCCACCCCCTTGGATCCGCCATTGTCACCTATTGTTTAAACCCTACCTACCCCTAGCCACCCCTCTAAATTAAGACCTGGGAATCCATCAGTGTCATTGGTTTGCTGCTAGGTTGAGCAGTTGTCTAGCAACAACCATTTTTAACTTTGATTTACTTGGCAACATAGCTCAATTTCAATAAGACGTAACCCCCCCCCCTTCTCAAGATTGACCACTAGCAATTGTACTTGTTGCTAAGATCAGTGGTTAAGAAACTGCTGGCCATCTGGGATTGATCAATAACTGCATCTAATTTCATCCTATCCAGAAAGTTTGCTGAAATATTGTGACCGATTGTGATATTAAGTGACAAAAGGAGTGCAAAGTCATTTTTCAGCATTCTTTATTTTCACAGGACACTTAACCCCTGAGTGCAGGGGCATGTGGAATTTGTGTGAAAGGTCTTAGGGGGTAGAGTTCTAAGTCCAGAGAATAGGTGCCCGAGGGGATAAAAGTCCTAAGGGGTAGATGCCCTAGGGGGTATATTTCCAGGGGTAGATGTCCAATGTCCCTTGAGAAATTGTCTCCCTTCACATGGTATCAATCAACCATATGGGCATGTGGACGGGGTTGATGTCCCCAGGGGTAGAAGTCCTAGAGGGTAAAGGGGGAAGATGTTGAAGGGGATGGATGTCCTAGGGGTTAGATGTCCTAGTATAGGGTTAGGTGTCCCAGGGGGTAGATGTCCGGGGCTAGGTGTCCAAGCGGGTAAATGTCCTAGGAGGTAGAGTCCTAAGGGGGTAAAAGTCCAGGGAATTGGTGCCCAAGGGAGTAAAATTCCTGGGGGTAGATGCCTTAGGGAGTAGATTTTTGGAAATCATGTAAATTTCTCAATTATAGATGGAAATATAACATTTTCTCGTACTACTATGGATAGAGGGTGGCGACAGTAAAATGTTTTATTAAAAAGATAACTGAGTACAAACGTGCCTCTGGAGATGGATAACATTGTCTTGCTCTACTATGGATGGAGGGCGGAGTATAAGCAAAGACCAAGGAGGATAAGCGTATAGCGTAAGACGGAGCTCTGGGCGACGTTCCCATTGACTTAGCATTGTAACAGGGTTCTCGGCGCTGTTTTGGGCGCACAGAGCGCCAGTGTGCCGTAAGGGTGTAGCAGCGGGGCGCTGCCATAGGCTGCAGTGCTAAAACAACCCAAGTCCAGGGTTTATTTAAAAATAATAATCCTTGGAATTAGATTATGATTCGACCATGGATGGATAAATATTGACATGAAGTTTCTTATTCTTGGATTTATTTTAGGTCTGCATGCAAAATGTAGCTAGGGGGAGCTCCGGTAGCTCATGCAATTTCACCATTTTGGGGCCTATTCTGCGGAAATTGCGGGACTCGGCGAAAGAACAACCCATGTTAAAGCTATCAAAATAATCATTTCTGATCCATCCCCAACCTTTATATTATAGCATGTTATCAAGAAATACCTAATTAAGACTCGTATATAGTTAAATCTGCTGTGATTAGCCCAGTTTAGCTGTACTGACAGTGGAAAGTGGAGTGAAGACATTGCGCATGCAACTCGTCACCTCGCCATGCGTGATCAGTGCTGAGGAGAGATTGAGGCCAAAATGCCTAGACCATGAGTTTGATCGGCAGACCTCACGGTAACACATTATCATTTTGATGAAAATAGCTTAAAGACTCATAAACTACAAATAGTTATCTATCTATCAATGGTCGAATCGTTTGGAAATTCGCAAGATTATTATTTTAAAATAGCTTCTGAAAACGGGCCCTTTACCACTACGGGCAATGGGAGCTCGCCGTTCTACACCCTGGTGCAAACTGGCCTGTCTCGTATATGTAATGCGCTTTTGGCGGGTCAATCTCTCGTCACCGACTTCCGCTGAGTGGAGTCTCTCATACTAGTTATTATTGCTCTCTGGTATAAGTGAGAAAACCTCCTTGGAGCTGTAGAATATGGTATATAACATGTTCTACAGCGGAAGTTTTCCATTATGTATCTGAGACTGCCTAATGCTATGTAGGGGTATGGGGAGTTGCCACATAGTATGTAGAGCATTGGTTGCATGGCAGTACATGTATAATATAGAACATATCTAATGGTGCCTGAAAGTATCTAGTATATATGGTTACCTGACTAATCTCATGGGGTTAAGGCTGTATAACAAAACTTTGGAGAGGGTATGCGAAGTTGCTTGGCCGTATTTCCGTGATATCTGTAGCTACTTGGCTATATCTATTGGGCATATGTAGTTGCCTGACTTTATAAAGGGTTTTTGTATGCTTTTGTGATACCATCTTGAGGGCACCTGCTCAACCTAGCAACAAACCAATGACACTGATGCATTTGATTTAGAGGGGTGGGTAGGGGTAGGTAGGGTTTAAGCAACAAGTGTTTGAGACTACTTAAGTGCCAGTTGTTAATTTAGACAGGTTATGTTTCACTGAAATTCAGCTATATACCTCTTGAACCTCCGTTGCTAGGCAAATAACCAACTAGAATGGGTATTGCTAAGCAACCACTTCCCTTAGCAAATAAGTTAAAGCCCCAGCCACCTATTTAGTGGGGGTTGGCTTCATTAGAATTGACGTAGGTACCCCCGATGCCTATGTTGCTAAGGAAAGTGATATTTAGAATTGCTGTTGCTAGGCAACTGCTCAACCTAGCAACAGACCGATGACACCAATGGACTCCCAGGCCTCGATTTATGGGGGTAGGTAGGGGTAGGTAGGATCTTAGCAACAAGTGACTTGAGACTACTGAAGTGCCAGTGGTCAATTTAGGTGAGTTATGTTTTATTGAAATTAACCTATAATTATACCTCTGAAACCTCAGTTGCTAGGCAAATAACCATCTAGAATTGGCATTGCTAAGAAACCATTGATCTTAGCAAATACTTAATAATTTGTTTAAGCCCCAGCCAGCTATTTAGTGGGGGTAGGCATCATTAAAATTGACGTAGGTACCCCCAAAGCCTGTGTTGCTAAGGAAAGTGATATTTAGAATTGCTGTTGCTAGGCAGCCACTCAACCTAGCAACAAAATGATGACACCAATGGATTCCCAGGCCTCAATTTAGGGGGGGTAGGGAGGGGTTGGTAGGGTCTTAGCAACAAGTGAATGAGACTACTAAAGTGTCAGTTGTCAATTTAATCGGGTTATGTTTTATTGAAAGTGAGCTATATACCTCTTAAATCTCCGTTGCTAGGCAAATAACCAACTAGAATGGGCATTGCTAAGCAACCACTACCCTTAGCAAATACAGAATAACACTATTTAAGTCCCAGCTACCTATTTAGAGGGTGTAGGCATTATTAGAATTGAGTTAGGTACCCCCAAATCCTGCGTTGCTAAGGAATTTGATATTTAGAATGGCCGTTGCTAGGCAACCGCTCAACCTAGCAACAAACCAATAACACCAATGGATTCCCAGGCCTCAATTTAGGGGGGGTAGGTAAGGTTTAAAACTTGCTAGTGGCAATATTGATGCTGTAGTGGGTCGCCGCTGTACTATTTCTATGGAACCAGTTGGAGTTATATTTGGTATATGTGTTGTCGTGTATCCAGGCCGCACTCCTGTCTACTGCCGAGTATAAGGTTATATAAGCCCACCTGAGGAATGGTGGAGCGCGGCCTGGTTATGTGCATTGAGCCGTGACCGCCACGTGTCACCCGACATATCTCGGGTACGGTGTCGGCTCGGATGCACCGGCGCGTGGTTACCCGGAGTTCCTCGGGAACTCAAGTGTTTACGAGTAATGGAGAGAATTACATAACGACCAGTACATAAGACCTGGGGTTCTGCTAATCGAGGACCCAGTCTTGCTGCGCACTTCGGCCAGCTTGGCTGCTCCACAACAGAGCTTCCCCGAACTCTGTTGTACCTTTTAGGCCTAGTCCTGTCGCTGCTTCCACCTTGGTCACCCTGCGTCTTTCTCTGTTCCACCCTCTGGGGGAACTAGAGGAGATAGACGCACTGGTGTACAACTCCGGGTACAGAACTCCCTCTGGGGGAGTCTGATCCAAGTGGAGTTAACCAAGATGGAAGAGAGCCTTGGAACTCGGGAATTATGTACTAGACCGTGGGCGTATACCTCCTGTATGTTCATATGACCACTGGTGTTCAGAAGCCTATTTGATTATTGCTATCCGTCTGTATGATTACGAGCCGTATGTCAGAATGAATAAAGTGTAATTTCTGAACAACCTATTTTCGAATCTGGAGTTTTTCATAAGTTCAAGTTTCAAGTTTCAAGTTTCAAATATTTATTCTCACATAGAATCATTAAGTAAAGTACATTTTACAGTATATCCATACAGTAATACATACAAGTTTCGTAATAATATACATCTAATCTATAAAATTATGCAATATAAATTACATATTTTACAATAGATATTTCCCTTGACACGTGATGTCATTAATTGTCAAGATTCTACAGAGAAAAGGCTGCTGCTAGAAGTATACTTTCTGTTTTCGTTAGCCACCTATATTGTTACTAGTATTTTTCCCAGTAATGTTTACATTCATTTTATCCATATATGGATAATAACATATATATAATTATAAATTATCAGTTATTATTAATTCAATATATTCACAATTACTCAATTCATTGAATTAAATATATACATGTTATTTTACAAGTTAAATACAGGCTTAAGTATGTTTAGAAAAAATACAGGAGGACATTCAATGGTAATACACAGTGGAGAAGTCAGTCGCTTAGTCTTGTTTTACATTGTAGTATATATATTTACTCCATAATCAAATATGAAGAGTCACAATTTTGTGTAGGTAAATGCAGAAAATATTATTCAGATAGAAAGTAGAGTTTGTACAATCAAAATCTCATCAGCATCAATGTAAAAATATGCAAGGTGATCACTAAAGATCCGTTATAATATATAGAAGATAAATGAGTTCACTCAGATGACCAGATACTATGTACAGCGTGTACACTTTAAAGGCAAAATATTAATTTTACTGTTGTAAATCAGCTATTACTCCAACACATTAAGTGTTTTCCCCATCCTTGGGGATCAAATTCCTTAGCTCCCATTTTAACTGGAGCTTAAAGAAATTTCTATCTCTCACATTTCTTTTATCAGGGGGTAAACTATTCCAGATTGTGGAAACTGTATATTCCAAACTTCTCTTATATGCTTCACAATGTGGAAGTTTATTTTTCAATAAAATCCCATCAGCACTTCTGGTGCATACATTCATGTTTTTTATATAGCTATCAATTGACGATCTTTTATGTCCCTCTATATATATATGTGATAACCTTCTATCAGATAAATAATTTATCTTAGACTTACTATGCACTAACTCTGTTGACGTTCTCATTGGCAATTTTAGACACACTTTCAAAACCCTGTTCTGGGTTCTCTGCATTTTGTTTAATAGAGTACTCCCAGACTTAATATATAATATATCACCATAGTCATAGATAGGCATTATGTAAACCTTATATATTTTTAACAAGCTTTCTGTACTAAGGAACCTAGCTATTTTTGTTAGTTGATATGTCCTATAAGCTACAGTCTTCATTTGGTTTTTCATGAAGATCTCATAATTTAACCTGGGATCTAAGATTATTCCTAAATATTTGTATGTGAAAACCCTCTTTAATTTCTCCCCATTTATGAATAAGTTAGTGTTTTTAAAACATTTTTTACTACCAAAACCCATAAATTTAGTTTTCCCAATGTTTACAGTAAGCTTGTTTTTCCTACACCATAAAACAAATTGATCAATGCATTTTTGCATTTTCTCAACTGCACGATGTTGATTGTGGTCAGAAACATATATCACAGTGTCATCAGCAAATAAACTGATTGATGCTCCATCTTCTTTCACATTAACATCGTTTATATAAATTAGGAACAACAGAGGACCCAAGATTGAACCTTGTGGCACCCCACATTCAACAGGTAACTCCCCAGAACATTTGCCTGCAATACTTGTTTTTTGAACTCTATCTGTTAAGTAGTCCCGAATCCAGTTTAATAGTTTTCCCGAAATTCCAATTTTTCCCAATTTAGAAATTGAAATTTTGTGGTCAACGGTATCAAATGCTTTTTTCAGATCAAAAAAAGTTGCTATTGTGTCTATACCTACATTTTTATTTGATAAGATGTCATCAGTGATAGAACCTACTGATGTAATAGTCGACATGTTTTTCCTGTACCCATATTGTATTTTTGATAAAAGATTGTTATTTTCCAGAAAAGACATTAATTTTGTATGAACTATTTTTTCCAATATTTTACCAGGTAGTGCAAGCAAGGAAATTGGTCTATAATTTGAAACCAGCCTTCTATCCCCCCCTTTGTGAATGGGAATTACAGTGGCTGATTTCCAATCTTTCGGTACAGCACCTTGATTTAAAGAGCAATTAAAGAGATGAGTCAGCTGAGTCTGTGTCACTTGGAAAAGCATTTTGAGAATATTTGAATTGACATTATTTACTGCAGAAGATTTAGAAATAGAAATCTCTTCAATCAGTTCAGAAATTTCAGTCTCATTAGTTTGAATATGAGATAATGAAGAGTCCTCATTAGTAGCACCATCATATGACCATTGGTCATTAAGACCCTCAGCTAATTTCTTCCCAATATTTGTGTAATAAGTATTAACATAATCTGGTGTACTATCAACAGGGACGTCATTCCCATCCTCATCAATGAGATTTATCTCTGTATTCTGGGATTTTTTTGATGGGAGTAATTTAGAAATTTCCCTCCAAAACCTGGATGAATCATTTCTACATTCCTCGGTCAAATTATTAATAAATAATTCTCTCGTAGAATGCACATCCTCACCTATTTTTTTCCTAGCATCAGAAGCAGCGACTTTATCTAAAAGTTTCTTAGTTTTATAAGACCTTGCCAGTAGCCTATCCTTTTCAGCAATTTGTTCCAAAAGAGGCGGGTCAACCCACTCCTCTTTTGGTTTTTTTATTGTGAAATTTTTAAATGGGCACATAGCATCTAATATTTCCAATAACGAAGATATATAAAAATTCCACAACTCTTGAGGATCTTCAAGATCGTAAAAAACCTGCCACTCAACAGATAGGAATTGAGTTATCAATTTCTCTCCGTCAAAATTTTTCATTGATCTACCATTAAATTTGGTCTTTTCTCTATTTTTTTCCGGAATGTCAATTGTACCAGCTATAATATCATGGTCACTCAGATCAAAAGGTATCACATACGAGCTATCCATAAACAGGTCATTTGTAAAGATTAGGTCAAGGCAAGACTCTTTCTCTGCCCTCCTAGTTGGTTCTTTGATCCAGTTTAACAAACCATATTGTAGTAGAGTATTAGTCAAGCGAGTGGTGATGTCTTTGAGCTTAGGATCTAACAAGTCAAAATTGAAGTCACCCACTAAATATAGCCTTTTCCTAGATTTTACAACTAATTTCTGTACAATTGGTTCAAATAATTCAAAGAATTTCTCTGGATTTCCTTGGGGAGGCCTATATACAGTACACACGACACTCGTTTTCCTATTTTCATCCGTCAACATGAGACATTGTACTTCTAAATCTCTACAAGAAATATTTAAATAGCTTAGCTCATCACTATTGCAACTCATAGTATCATGTATGTAGGTACATATTCCTCCACCAATCTTTGGTAAAACGTTTAGTGGGTTATCCCTCCAGGATCTATCCAACCGGTACATATGAAAACCATTTATACTATATGTGCTATTACAGTCATCTTGCGTTAACCAAGATTCCGTAATAGATATAAATTTAAAATCAGTACCCGTAAATCTAAGTTTCATTTCATCTATCTTCTTTTTGTTTTTGATACTTCTAATATTCAAATGCACAAAATGATCTCCCTCTAAATCATTCAATTCTGCTACCGTAATTTTATCTGAGTTATCCATTATAAAAAAGAAAAGCATGACCTCTGAGGGCACCTACCATCTTACACACTAGTATTACAGTCCTCATATTACAGTATTTCCTAAGACCTAATAAATTACTAATACTAAACCTTAAAACTAGATTATAAATGCTAAACCTCGACAATGGTCGTTCTAGCATAGTAATTGATGGATAGAGAGATGAATCATCAGTTTCAGTCGACTAAAATACAGTGTAATATCATTACTAGTAATGTGGGTTTGGGTTAACATTATTTTCTCATAAGCATTACATTTATTAAATGATTGTTTACGTTTTGCTGACAAAATCTATATCATTCAATACTTTATAAAGTCAGTGTAATTACTAAATACACATTTAGCAATAACTGTAATAATTTCATAAATACAACATTCCTCCTTTCAATCCCTAAGCACAATTAGTTAATTAACATGACATTCAATCAAGTAATAATAAATTAGTAGGTATGTATAAGTAATTCTGGTAGGATGTACAAAGCAGGACAGCAACCATGCCAAGAGGACTCGTCTGTATTCTTCACCGTCGCCTTGAAATCATGCTGACAGCCACTGGATGCCACGCCCACTTCTTAGTTTACCGGTACCGCTCTCTCAATCGTCTCACTCATCTAGGTCCACTCCGTCTGCAGACTGCATACCAGTGATGGTCGTCATAGGCCTACGAGTTGTAATGTAATATTGTTAGTTTTCGTAGTAAATATAATATGTAGGCCTATTATACACCAGTCCATATACAGTAAGGGGGTAGATTTATAGGCTAGATCCTAACAAATTATTAGTGTCACACAGTTGATTTAAAAGTACCAGTAATTGTGTAGAGGTTTGAAGATAAACTATTAGCAGGCAATAATATATGTGATTTCAATTAAAGCTGCAAATTGTTTTTACCTTCAATTGTGGGTGTTTATGTGGCTCAATAACTCTTTCGACCAATATTTAACACAAGCCAGTGTTCCCTCTGGTCCATCATTGAGAAGTGAGTAGTTTGGTTGTACGCCTGTGTGCACCACCGATGCAAAATCGGGGGTTGATGTCCCGTAATCCAAATTAAATCCCTCAATGAAATCATTAAGAATCCAAATAATGTTGTTTAATACCTTTTGTGGGTTATTTCCAGACAAATGAGAGCAGGTGACTTTCACATCCACCCCAGTGATATTGGTGAGGTGAATGAGGGTGTTTGGGTGACGACACCTGAGATAGTCTACAGACCCCTCAATCATTTCCATTAGCTCATCGCATACGTCATCTTCATCAGTATATAGAAAGCTAAATGTATCCGGATGATTCATTTTGGTAATTATATCATATATGCCCCCTGACAGGTAGTAGATAGGCAGCGGATTCTGTGTAATAACGTCATCAACATGGTCACACAACTTTTCTATACCGAAACCTTTGCAGGTGTGAATAAGTACCTCGGTATTCCACATGGCGTTGTTTTTATCCACAAAGAACTGCATCGATCCCGGGGCACATTCTCTGGCGTCAGTATATACATGGACTTGATGCAAATGCATGTTTATCTAAGGTTTAAACCCTAAATAAATGCTATTAATTAGACATAAACACAGTAGCAAAGACTCGTTCGATCCGCCTTTTTGAATCACGCGCTCTGTTCATTTCTAGGGAAGCTATCACTAAGCAACGGCTCTGTCCAATCAGCTCTCTCCCTGAAGTCACGTGGTGTAAACATTACGTCACTCGTGCACGTGGACCTTAGCGACACGCGGTTTTGTTTACAATTTGTGGGCGCGCTATTCAAATAGTACTATGTTTAAGTGCATCCACCATGCCTTTAATAAGATTCATTGTCAATATAATAAATAAAAGCAACTGTAGGGACTAATATGGAGACAAATTACGCTAGTAATTCCCCTCTCAAGCTCTCAAGTAGTAGGCCTAGTTGATTCTGTCCGGGGAATGTATTCTTCTTGATGTATTTCTTTTGTGTGATTGCCATGCCGCAGTTCCAAAATCTCTCAAATGTACAAGAGATCAGAGACCCTTTGGTAGCCAATAAATCCGCCTTTAGGGCTTCATTTTGCGTGAACTTTGCATTTTGGACAATTTTCATCGTCTTGATTTTTTGTTTTTTGTCCCATTTTGGTGTTTTCTTTATGAGGGAAGATAGTTCTTTCACTTCAGCCATGTCATTTGCACATCTGATCTCATAAGCCAATTGGTCATCACCACTGAAATCAGCTTGCAACGACCTGTACAAAGACTCTGCACTCTTGTATGAGAGCTCTTCATGCTCAATCATACATGGATAGTCCATTGACAAAGAACTGAATGGGCCACTGAACATTACACCTTGATCAGTGCTGACTGTTTTAATGTCTTTCATACAGTAGCCTTTAGGTAGTTTATCCACCTCCTCGTACGGGTATCTTTTGCCTTCAAAGCTGATGCCATTGCCAGACATTTTTGCTTCTTTGCCCTTTGACCGACAATACCCAACAAGGTTCAGCAGATTCCTCTTTTCATCCTGTTCTCTCGGAGTCAGGTCATCACTGATAGAGATGTACTGCCATTTATTCTTATACGCCTTCAACTGATTGATATTGGCATATATTAATTGTTTTTGCCTAATGGTCGAGAAACGAATCATAATGGGCCTAGGTCTTCGCTGGTGCTCCCTCTTCTCACCAAGCCTGTAGCAGGCTTCAGTTTCTGCAGAGGTGAAGTTGACTTTAAGGTCCTTAAAGAGATCATCTAGCTGTACTCTCAGATTTAAGGTATCACTTTCCTTCAATCCTTCTACCACTAGATTCCTTCTTTTCTCTTTGTTTTCCAAGTTCTCTACTCTTTCAGTGAGAGAAATGATGCGTCTTTCTTGGAAGTTGCACTTTGATGTCAGAACTTTATTTCTCTCTTCTAACTTCAAGTTTCCCTCAGAAAGAGTTTTAATCTTAGTTGACAAATCAGCACTTAGCACTTCAAGATGCCCTCTTAATCCTTCTTCTGTAACTTGTGATTTCTCCAGCCCGTCAAGCTTGCTGAGAATATTTCTCAAGAAATCCCGGTCAGAAAGCCTACTCGAGATATCATCACTTTCATCATCATCATCATCATCAGGAATCACCAATGTAGTATCAACTATGGGTGTGACAACTAAATCATTGTTAGAATTAGAAACTACCCCCTTACCTGTACCAATTGTAGTAGATTGAAGTGTAGGAGTCTCTTTCTTTTCGGGGAGTCCACCATGAGCTGCTCCATGAGCTGCTCCAGTCACCACCGCGGCAGCGCCATTTTTGAAATCCAACGGTTTTCTCTCGCTGCGCTCCATAATTTCTCTCTTCTGTGATTTTATCCTGTTTGAGCTCCTTTTCATACTTGAAAAGTATGTCAAAATACTCGTCTATATTAGATCTACAACTTACTCGCGAAGTGTAATACTTATAATGCAATTAAACCCAACTTTTCTTCAAATCTCTTATGCGCCGACGTTCAACACGTCTAGTGTGCTTGACGCTATCTTAGAATAGCCAACAGCTACACTCTATTCTGTACCCGGAGTTGTACACCAGTGCGTCTATCTCCTCTAGTTCGACAGGACTAGGCCTGAAATCCGGCGGAGTACACACTGGACCTTCATCTCTTGTGGATACCGAAGAGTGAGTTCCCCTGTCACACTATCCAATACCGCTCCATACAGAGAACAAAAATCTACTCCCAAGATTCCCTCATCCGTCAATTCAGCTACAGTTGTTGAAACAACAAATGAATGTTGATTCACCCAAAAGGGTATCACCTGTCTGCCATGTGTCCGCATATGAGACCCATCAGCACTTCTGACCAACCCAGACCCCACAGGGTTAGTCGACAGACCTGCGAGCTTCTTGAAGAAATGGTGACCCATCATGGAGTGACTAGCTCCAGTATCGATCAGAAATTCCCCCGAGCAGCCCTGAATCTGCACAGGCAAGTACCATCTCTTCCCTTGTAAAGGAGAAGGTTGCAAGGCAAATCTCTGGATTCCAGCTTCACCGCCCAAGTCATATCCCCTCGAGTTGAGAAACTTAACTATAGGATCATCGGGTTTGAGTCGCGAAGCACAAAACCTTTCTACTTCTTCCGCCAACTCAATTCTGCGGACAGTGTCCAGATGAGCTAAATCTTCAACACCTTTCTCGTCCGTTCCCTGGGGCCCATCTCCACCTGGCGGATCAGACTCAGGTGCGGCTAACCCCAGCGGTTCCCATGAAATGGAATCTTTTGATTCTCCCCTGATAGTACCTTTGACAATCACAGGTGGGGTTGTTATCTTGTCATCGACAACAACCCCTGTTAGTTTTCCGTCGGTGGTGGGCTTTGGTCAGAAGAGGGTCCTTCTTTTTGTTTCTCGACCGATGATACATTCTTAGTATCCTTGGACCAACATGTCCTTGCAAAGTGACCCTTCTTCCCACAATTATAGCATTTCGTGTCTTTGTTGGGTTTCCCCTTACCGCGACCACGAGCTGCGACCTTTTCAGCCTTCTCAGCCTTACTACGCTCCTCCATGACTTTTCCGATCATGGTCTTCAATGCACCCTCCTCTGGCGCTTGAGCGTCTGATCCTGGAACCTTTCGTCTTACATAAAAAGAACGACGTCCTTTCCATTTAGGATCTATTGCTGCCACCTCTTGCACTCCCTCTGTAGTCAGTTCAACCTCTTCTACGGGCATCCCTATTACTGCTACAGGGGCTGCCTCTACAGTTTTCAACAGCTTCCTCTTTCTCAGAGCATCTTCCGTAAGCTCGAAGATATCTGCTAGGGACATAGTGGTCTTCCACTGTGAAGCAATCTCGCTCGACAATCTTTCGTCTTTAAGTCCATCTATATACAGGCTGGACAACTTCCTTACCAGCCATGGATCACTTGGACTCATAGATGCAAATGCTTCTGCTGCTAGCACTCTGAGAGCCATTCCAAACTGTCTGTGCCCTTCACCGGGCTTCTGAACTCTTGCCTCTAGCTCAGATGCGGGATCCGCACCGGATGTGGAACCTAAAGCCCATGAAGCTGTTTCCACTAATCCCTTGTACGTTCTTCCCCCGCTTAATTCAAAGCTTGTTAGGGCGGGATCACCAGGACCATCCCGCAGACACCATGACAAAGCTGCAAGGCACTCATCGCCTTCCCAACCATTATGTCTCATATCTGCTGAAAATCGTGTGAACCATTTTCTCCATGGAACCGAGCCATCATACTGCTTCATCTTGATCGCCTGCTTCCTCACAGGTGTCATCCCCGTTCTCAACAGTATATCAGCCTGACTCAAAGCATAGTCCACTGCCTTAAAGTTCCCCACGTCATTCGGTACCGCATCAATCCCCAATCTTCTAATTGCTGGATTGCCCTGGAACACTGCCTCATCTTCCATTGACATATTTCCCCTATGTTGATAGGGTGTCCCACTCTGATTAGTACCTCCGGTCCTTGGTGTATACATGCTTCCTGGAGTTACATGACTGCCAGGTAATGGGGGAGGTGGTATATTGAACATAGGCCTCGCGTTCCCATAACAGTTATCCGGTCCCACATTGCCCCATCCCCCGTAGAAGGTGTTAGGCCCGGCCAGATTCCCTTGACCTGGCGGCCGAGCATTCATGTATGCTCCACCGGGCAAACCTGGTCTACCTACCGTAGACACATTTACCGGAACTGTAGGAACTTGCCTTGTCCCTGGAGCTGGAGTAGAATGAGCACCTGGAGCTGGAGCAGTGTTAACTGGTCCCACAGGAGGCTTATTCCCGGTAGCCTGGGCTACCGGAACGTCTCCTTTTACTCCCTTAGTGTCATTCTCCACACTCACTGATTCTGTTTCTTCAAGAAAGCAATCTACCTTCTCCTGAAACAGTTTTTCAACTCTACCACACAGTTCTAACATGAACTCCTCATTCTTATCAAACTTACTGCCATGCATCGATGAGTGTCCACTCACACTGGATAACATATCTGCTGTATGTATCACCATGGAACTATCTAGATCCTCAGTGACAGGTGGTTTCACTACCTCCTCCACTGTATTGACTATAACTACTGAGGGCTCGTCGGCAGTCACAAAGGTCTCATCTCTAGACACCTCCTGCGCCTTTCCCACCGGGTCCCCAATTTCCTTCGTCCCTTTTGGTTCTAGCTTATTCATCATGTGATTTTCAGCTTGTTGAGCTAGCGCCTCTAACTCTCCCAGCTTACTATCCTGTTTCTTCAACAACTCATCATACTGCGCTACTTGTAACTGTCTTGCTAGAATCTCGGAACTAATTTCTTTATTCCGCACCACTAGCTTTTCTGTTTCAGACTTCAGTCTGACTTCAGTACCCTCAAGTAGACCCACATTGACAGAAATCTGTTCCAGATGTTTGATCTGAGCTGCATGTTCCCCAATGTTTCCTGACCTTTTTGCCAAAAAACTCTTTTCAAAAGCCTCCCTTTCTTCCTTCAGCTTCCTGAGGGATTCTTCCTCTAGCCTTATCCCTTCCTTCATATGCTCATGCTCGTTTCTCAATCGGAGCGTCCTTATGTCCTCCAGGCTCAACCTTCCCCTGGGCTCATAAGGCGGAACCTCTAGACCACGTATTGTCAATGTAAAAGGATCCGGGAACAGCTTATCTCCCCTGGAGATTACCTCAGCTGTCTCTTCCCCTTCCCCAGGAGTTTCCTCTAGGTCGTCCCTTTTGACAACCTCAACTCCTTCCTGACTAACTGGGACTACCACTCTAGTCCCTCCCACTGCTTCTACAGTGGGTACTGGTCTACGTTCCCATCTCACTGGTACATCTACTGTACCCTCCAGACTAGGTATACTAGAGTCACTATCTTCCCCAGCATCTTCCATGGTCACCTGTCCAAGCGTCACATCCTCCCGTGAGGTGTCCCCCACCTGGACAGGTCCCTCCATAACCCTATCTGGCTCTAGAGCTGGACGTTTTGCTGGAGGATCCCCTTGTGAATCCTCAGATCTCACCTCGTGGGCCTCCTCCTCTCCTCCATGTCCAATTTCCCTACTCTGATTGAAAGTATGTACCTTCTGCCTAGCATTAAACCTCACCCTAGATCGTAATCTAGGACGCATCCCCTCCCCTTGGTTAGTAACCAACGGGGGAGGTACCTCCGTATCTGACATATCTTCACCACACAAAAGCAACCTGTAATAGCTATCCTTGAAACCTACCAATTCTGGTTCAAACATATAAGAGCTTACCTCTCAATTTCAGAAAGAAGAGTAAAAAAATAAATGTAAATCAATACTTACCCAAAGTGGTCACGGCACCAGTGTAGCTCTTAGAATAGCCAACAGCTACACTGGTGCCGTGACCACTTTGGGTAAGTATTGATTTACATTTATTTTTTTACTCTTCTTTCTGAAATTGAGAGGTAAGCTCTTATATGTTTGAACCAGAATTGGTAGGTTTCAAGGATAGCTATTACAGGTTGCTTTTGTGTGGTGAAGATATGTCAGATACGGAGGTACCTCCCCCGTTGGTTACTAACCAAGGGGAGGGGATGCGTCCTAGATTACGATCTAGGGTGAGGTTTAATGCTAGGCAGAAGGTACATACTTTCAATCAGAGTAGGGAAATTGGACATGGAGGAGAGGAGGAGGCCCACGAGGTGAGATCTGAGGATTCACAAGGGGATCCTCCAGCAAAACGTCCAGCTCTAGAGCCAGATAGGGTTATGGAGGGACCTGTCCAGGTGGGGGACACCTCACGGGAGGATGTGACGCTTGGACAGGTGACCATGGAAGATGCTGGGGAAGATAGTGACTCTAGTATACCTAGTCTGGAGGGTACAGTAGATGTACCAGTGAGATGGGAACGTATACCAGTACCCACTGTAGAAGCAGTGGGAGGGACTAGAGTGGTAGTCCCAGTTAGTCAGGAAGGAGTTGAGGTTGTCAAAAGGGACGACCTAGAGGAAACTCCTGGGGAAGGGGAAGAGACAGCTGAGGTAATCTCCAGGGGAGATAAGCTGTTCCCGGATCCTTTTACATTGACAATACGTGGTCTAGAGGTTCCGCCTTATGAGCCCAGGGGAAGGTTGAGCCTGGAGGACATAAGGACGCTCCGATTGAGAAACGAGCATGAGCATATGAAGGAAGGGATAAGGCTAGAGGAAGAATCCCTCAGGAAGCTGAAGGAAGAAAGGGAGGCTTTTGAAAAGAGTTTTTTGGCAAAAAGGTCAGGAAACATTGGGGAACATGCAGCTCAGATCAAACATCTGGAACAGATTTCTGTCAATGTGGGTCTACTTGAGGGTACTGAAGTCAGACTGAAGTCTGAAACAGAAAAGCTAGTGGTGCGGAATAAAGAAATTAGTTCCGAGATTCTAGCAAGACAGTTACAAGTAGCGCAGTATGATGAGTTGTTGAAGAAACAGGATAGTAAGCTGGGAGAGTTAGAGGCGCTAGCTCAACAAGCTGAAAATCACATGATGAATAAGCTAGAACCAAAAGGGACGAAGGAAATTGGGGACCCGGTGGGAAAGGCGCAGGAGGTGTCTAGAGATGAGACCTTTGTGACTGCCGACGAGCCCTCAGTAGTTATAGTCAATACAGTGGAGGAGGTAGTGAAACCACCTGTCACTGAGGATCTAGATAGTTCCATGGTGATACATACAGCAGATATGTTATCCAGTGTGAGTGGACACTCATCGATGCATGGCAGTAAGTTTGATAAGAATGAGGAGTTCATGTTAGAACTGTGTGGTAGAGTTGAAAAACTGTTTCAGGAGAAGGTAGATTGCTTTCTTGAAGAAACAGAATCAGTGAGTGTGGAGAATGACACTAAGGGAGTAAAAGGAGACGTTCCGGTAGCCCAGGCTACCGGGAATAAGCCTCCTGTGGGACCAGTTAACACTGCTCCAGCTCCAGGTGCTCATTCTACTCCAGCTCCAGGGACAAGGCAAGTTCCTACAGTTCCGGTAAATGTGTCTACGGTAGGTAGACCAGGTTTGCCCGGTGGAGCATACATGAATGCTCGGCCGCCAGGTCAAGGGAATCTGGCCGGGCCTAACACCTCCTACGGGGGATGGGGCAATGTGGGACCGGATAACTGTTATGGGAACGCGAGGCCTATGTTCAATATACCACCTCCCCCATTACCTGGCAGTCATGTAACTCCAGGAAGCATGTATACACCAAGGACCGGAGGTACTAATCAGAGTGGGACACCCTATCAACATAGGGGAAATATGTCAATGGAAGATGAGGCAGTGTTCCAGGGCAATCCAGCAATTAGAAGATTGGGGATTGATGCGGTACCGAATGACGTGGGGAACTTTAAGGCAGTGGACTATGCTTTGAGTCAGGCTGATATACCGTTGAGAACGGGGATGACACCTGTGAGGAAGCAGGCGATCAAGATGAAGCAGTATGATGGCTCGGTTCCATGGAGAAAATGGTTCACACGATTTTCAGCAGATATGAGACATAATGGTTGGGAAGGCGATGAGTGCCTTGCAGCTTTGTCATGGTGTCTGCGGGATGGTCCTGGTGATCCCGCCCTAACAAGCTTTGAATTAAGCGGGGGAAGAACGTACAAGGGATTAGTGGAAACAGCTTCATGGGCTTTAGGTTCCACATCCGGTGCGGATCCCGCATCTGAGCTAGAGGCAAGAGTTCAGAAGCCCGGTGAAGGGCACAGACAGTTTGGAATGGCTCTCAGAGTGCTAGCAGCAGAAGCATTTGCATCTATGAGTCCAAGTGATCCATGGCTGGTAAGGAAGTTGTCCAGCCTGTATATAGATGGACTTAAAGACGAAAGATTGTCGAGCGAGATTGCTTCACAGTGGAAGACCACTATGTCCCTAGCAGATATCTTCGAGCTTACGGAAGATGCTCTGAGAAAGAGGAAGCTGTTGAAAACTGTAGAGGCAGCCCCTGTAGCAGTAATAGGGATGCCCGTAGAAGAGGTTGAACTGACTACAGAGGGAGTGCAAGAGGTGGCAGCAATAGATCCTAAATGGAAAGGACGTCGTTCTTTTTATGTAAGACGAAAGGTTCCAGGATCAGACGCTCAAGCGCCAGAGGAGGGTGCATTGAAGACCATGATCGGAAAAGTCATGGAGGAGCGTAGTAAGGCTGAGAAGGCTGAAAAGGTCGCAACTCGTGGTCGCGGTAAGGGGAAACCCAACAAAGACACGAAATGCTATAATTGTGGGAAGAAGGGTCACTTTGCAAGGACATGTTGGTCCAAGGATACTAAGAATGTATCATCGGTCGAGAAACAAAAAGATGGACCCTCTTCTGACCAAAGCCCACCACCGACGGAAAACTAACAGGGGTTGTTGTCGATGACAAGATAACAACCCCACCTGTGATTGTCAAAGGTACTATCAGGGGAGAATCAAAAGATTCCATTTCATGGGAACCGCTGGGGTTAGCCGCACCTGAGTCTGATCCGCCAGGTGGAGATGGGCCCCAGGGAACGGACGAGAAAGGTGTTGAAGATTTAGCTCATCTGGACACTGTCCGCAGAATTGAGTTGGCGGAAGAAGTAGAAAGGTTTTGTGCTTCGCGACTCAAACCCGATGATCCTATAGTTAAGTTTCTCAACTCGAGGGGATATGACTTGGGCGGTGAAGCTGGAATCCAGAGATTTGCCTTGCAACCTTCTCCTTTACAAGGGAAGAGATGGTACTTGCCTGTGCAGATTCAGGGCTGCTCGGGGGAATTTCTGATCGATACTGGAGCTAGTCACTCCATGATGGGTCACCATTTCTTCAAGAAGCTTGCAGGTCTGTCGACTAACCCTGTGGGGTCTGGGTCGGTCAGAAGTGCTGATGGGTCTCATATGCGGACACATGGCAGACAGGTGATACCCTTTTGGGTGAATCAACATTCATTTGTTGTTTCAACAACTGTAGCTGAATTGACGGATGAGGGAATCTTGGGAGTAGATTTTTGTTCTCTGTATGGAGCGGTATTGGATAGTGTGACAGGGGAACTCACTCTTCGGTATCCACAAGAGATGAAGGTCCAGTGTGTACTCCGCCGGATTTCAGGCGTCTCGTCTGTCTCTCAGACAGTACGAATTCCTCCCCGCCATGTGTGCAATGTAGTTGTATACTGCCGGGAAATGGAATTTGACCGCATGGGGGTGGTGGAACCGAATCAGCAGCATTTGAGTAAGCTGGGGTTGGTTTCCACCAGTGCCTTAGTGCAGAGTTCAAGACGAACAGTAGTACCAGTCAGTAATATGACTTTTCAGGATGTGTACCTGGAAAAAGGGACGACCTTTGGGGACGTAACATATGCTGACGTGGTAGGAAGAGCTGACTCACCAGAAGTGGAGTTAGCAGTAAAGAGAGCAGTGGAAATAGGAGCTTTGGATCCATCCGCTATGCCAGTGGTATTGCAAGACACTGGGGAGCAGGATAGGAAGGAAGGATATGGATTGCCACTGCATCTTTTACCGTTAGTGACAGATAGCCACTTGGAGACGGAAGAGGACAAACAGAGTCTGGCTCAGCTATTATGCGAGAATGCAGACTTGTTCTCCGCTCCAGGGGAGCAATTGGGTAGAACTGACCGAGTAACTCATCGGATAGACACCGGTTCTAGCCCACCATTGCGCTTGCCATACCGGCGCCTCCCGTTGTCTAAGAAGCAGGCATTGGAGGATGAGGTGGACAAGATGTTAGGGGAAGGGATAATAAGGCCCTCAGATAGTCCATGGGCTAGTCCGGTGGTAATGGTTACCAAAAAGGATGGCACCTGTCGGTTCTGTATAGATTACAGGAGACTAAATGGGATTACGAGGAAGAATGCCTACCCCTTGCCACGCATTGACGAAAGTCTGGATTCCTTGGGAGGTAATCACTGGTTTAGTACCTTAGATCTCCAGTCAGGGTACTGGCAGATTGGGATGCACCCAGAGGATAAGGAAAAGACAGCATTCACAACCCACAGGGGGTTGTTCGAGTTCAATGTAATGCCATTTGGCTTATGCAATGCTCCGGCTACTTTCGAGAATATGATGGAGACAATGCTAAGGGGATTGTTGTGGAAAAACTGTCTAGTTTATCTAGACGACATCATAGTTTTCGGGAAAACTCGGGAGGAGTGTCTATCGAATTTGAACAAGGTGATGGATCGACTGAGATCCTACAACCTTAGACTGAAAGCTAAGAAATGCAAGTTCTTCAGGCAATCAGTGGAATATCTGGGCCGAATAGTCAGTGGCACAGGTATTTCGGCGGATCCAGGGAAATTAGAGGCTGTAGCTAATTGGGCAACGCCAAAAGACCAGAAAGAAGTGAGGTCATTTTTGGGTTTTTGCTCATACTACCGCGATTTCATTCCCGGATTTGCTGAGGTGTCGGCTCCATTACAGGCGCTGGTAGTAGGAAAAAGGAAGGGAATGTCGAAGCTACCTCCGTTTATTTGGACGGAATTAGCTGGACAGGCTTTTCAGAAGCTGAAGGAGTTATTCACGGTAACTCCTGTGCTGAGCTATCCTACTGAGGGTGATCAGTTCATCCTGGACACCGACGCTAGCAACGATAGCATAGGCGCTGTCTTATCACAAGTGCAGGAGGGTAGGGAAGTGCCCTTGGCATTTGCTAGCAACAGCTTGAGTAAAACTCAACGCAATTATTGCACCACCAAGAGAGAGTTGTTGGCCATAGTAGTATACACAAAGAAATTCCGCCATTATTTGTATGGTGGGAATTTTATTCTACGAACAGACCATTCATCCTTGAGATGGCTCCTTAATTTCAAGGAGGCAGATGGGATGATGGGCAGATGGATCTCCGCGTTGTCTGAATTAGGGATAGAGAATACCCAGATTCAGCATCGGAGCGGAGTGAAGCACGTGAATGCGGATTGTTTGTCTAGGAGACCAATCCGAAGATGTGCAAGA
Organism: Harmothoe impar; assembly: GCA_947462335.1. Taxonomy (NCBI): domain Eukaryota; kingdom Metazoa; phylum Annelida; class Polychaeta; order Phyllodocida; family Polynoidae; genus Harmothoe; species Harmothoe impar. The sequence continues at coordinate 53,240,257 of OX381705.1, forward strand.
ATGGACTGTGAAGACTGTGGCATACATAACGCGTTGGTGGCGCCAATAATGAATTTTGATCCGGCCTGGGAAGAGAACTTGGTGTTTTGGTCGGCGGAGTCCATACTTGAAGCTCAGCAGGAGGACGATGGTATCAATATGATACGGAATCTGATCCTGGAGAGAGCTGCTCGTCCCGTCAGACCTGCTCTGTCATTAGAATGTGTGGAAGTAAGGAACTTGGTGGGCCAATGGTCGCAGTTGGTAGTGCGAGACGGCCTATTGTGTAGATGGAAAACTCTTGAGGGCAAAGCCAGAAGAAGGCTACAGATAGTCTTGCCAGCTTCTCTGAGATGGGAAGTATTCGAGTTTTTCCATGGTCATCAGACTTCCGCTCATTTTGGCAGGAAACGGACTTTGGACAAACTAGCGAGGAGATATTACTGGCCTGGGATGTCTAAGGACGTAATACGTTGGTTGAGTGAATGCCCGACGTGTTGCCTGGTGAAGCCGGGCCCTGGGAAAGGTAAAACATCTCTCAGACAGGAACTGTTCGGAGTCAGATTTGCGAGGATAGCCATTGATATAATCACTGGCTTCCAGACAACTCCAAACTCCAACGTGTGCATGATGGTGGTACAAGACTACTATACAAAGTACGTGAAGGTGATCCCAATGAAGGATCACACGGCATTAACTTGCGCACAAGCTTTGGTTGAGGAGTGGGTACTAACATTTGGCGCACCTCTCATGTTACATTCAGACCAGGGTAGGGAGTTTGAATCGCGTCTCTTTCAGGGGATGCTGGAAGAATTGGCCATAGTTAAGACACGCACTAATCCGTACCGACCGCAGTCGGATGGGATGGTTGAGAGATTCAACCGCACGTTGATTCAAGGGCTGACCACACTGGTTAATTCTAATCAGGATGACTGGGACACGTTTTCCCAGTATGTGGCTCATGCATACAACGGTACGGTGCATGCTTCAACTGGCTGCACTCCTAACAGCTTGGTATTTGGATCTGAGATCATAATGCCTGCAGATTTGGTCTTTGGCAGTGTACTGCGGAGAAAGGATGTCCCATGCCGTGTGGCATTTGCGGAATCTCTGCGTAGAGAATTGCGGGAAGGCTATGCATTGGTGAGAGGCCATTTGAAGAAAGCGGCCATCCATCAGAAAGTAGGGTATGATACAGGCTTGAGAGAGAGGAAGTATGTAGTTGGACAGAAGGTGGTGAGATTGAAGCCACCTGTACATGGAAAAATCTCGAAAGGTTGGGATGGGCCATTTGAGGTGACAAAAGTAATATCGGATGTTACTGTGTTGTTGAAGAATGTGAAAGGCAAGATAGTTGCAGGCCATGTGGATCGCCTGAAGCCTTGGCTAGGTCGCCGGCCCGGCGATGAGAATGAGCCTTTGGTAGAAGTGCCAATGCCCCAACCCAGGTGGGTGCGTAAAACACAGGTTACGGCACCCCCGCCTACAAAGAAGACTAGAAAAGCAACGCCAGCTAGAAAAGTCGATGGTAGGAAGAAAAAGAAGAAGTTGGTTACTGAAAAGGGAACTAGGGAGGTTCCTACAGTAATTGAGAAGAAGAAACCCCAAGGACCCATACGTAGAAGTGCTCGTATAGCGGGTCGAGGTGCTGTTACGTAAGAGCGGCGGGGCTGGGTTTGTTTGTTGTGGTTACCCGAAATAGTTCGGGTCTCCAAGGACTTACCCGGTAAACCCCGGAAAGTTGCGTAACTGGTGCTAATTGTCAAAAACACAACGAGAAATACCGGATTTTATTCTTTAGTCTTTGTGACGGGAATAATGGTGAAATTGACCAGTAGATGGCATTGGGGTACCCAACGTTCTGCTTTACTAAAGTTAGTTTTGAATGTTTACATGCTATGGTCTGTGAGTTGGTTTCCCATTTAGTACTTGTCGTGATGGTTTCGGATTAAAATCCAATCAAACCTAGTTAGTAATTTTTCTAAGGATAGATATGAGGATCCTAGTAAGAAATATTATGTAGAAAGTACGGGTGTAGAACTCGTTACAACAACATGAGAATGGGACTCATACGTATTCCGAATTTGTTCGGACAACCAAAGAAATTTACTTTGACACGTATTTTTTTATAATGTTTGTTTAAACAGCGTTCTAAAAGTTCATAAGCTACAAATAATACAGCCATGACGAACTAAAGAATTGCTATTACTTGAAATGATGTGTAAAATACAATCCGAGAGAACCCGGCGAAGATTGCAACTACTACGCAGTTTACTCCGCCACCCGGTTTTCTTCGGATAATACCGGATAACTTCTTCGGGAAGGGCTATCCGGTACCCGTGATCCTTTGCGCTTGGATGCGCACGCATGCTGGTTTGGCGCGGAAAGCGTCAGTCCTGCACATACCGTTGGAGAGGGTGGATGCGAAGGCACCTCTCTCCGCGTATGTAAAACACCGGTTAGAACATCTACATGTGAGGGAGAGAGGAGACACTAAAGTGAGGTAGTACAGGAGGACACTTTTGTAACAATTTTCCTGATTCTACTACTCATTTAAGCTCATTTTTAGAGTGGGCTCCTCTGGGCCGCCCTCTGTGTAGTTATCATGGCGGATAACTATCCGTCGGGAGACTCCCATAGAAGGAGTCACTCGACGGAGGTTACCCCTCTGTCGCAGGAACAGAGAGAATTGTTAGCTTTGGGGGACCTGGAGTCAACAGCTCCGGTCGAGTATGATCTTCCAAAACGATTTCGGGATGCAGATTTACCTAAATTTGTGTATCAACCACCGGCTAAGATGAAGAATAGGGGTGTGAAACGCCGAAATCACAGTAATATCTCGGAGATAAGGAGAACTGAAAAGGTTAAAACCACACAGTATCTCCTAGCTCGGGGAGAACATGTAAGGAAACTGGTAGATATGGGTTTATCAGTGGCGCAGGCTAGGGGGTTCGTGTCAGGGCCGGGGTTGAAAGGACTCGAGGCCGGGGGATTTCCCTTGTTCCAGGTTGGGAATATTGCGTCACCACCTACTTCGGGAGTGACCCGGACTGACCCGAATATGCCCGGGATACCGGTGCACTCGGTCAGTGACGTTCCAGTGGGCGCTCCGTGGGGTGCTATGTCGTATGACCGTGCGGATGGTTTACATCCGGTGCATGGTAACTTTGTACCCGATTGGAATGCCCCTACACAGTCAACTCCGGAACGTATTCCAAACATGGCAGTAATGCATTTAGCAGCTAAATTCGAGAAGTTTAAGCCGGATGCAGTGATTCCCGGGAGTAAGATATGCAGGGGGGCATACATCCAAGAGTTGGACAAGTTCAACGAGAAGAAATGTACTAAACTATTCAGATCTCCTTCCGATAATTCTAAGTCCAGACCCTATGTAGGAGAGGTTACTGGGGAGATAGGGAGCCGAGCTAGGCTACCATCCTACGAAGATACAGAGAGGGATATGGAGTTCTGGTTAGAGCATACTAGTTCAGGGGCACATCAAGCGTACAAGTTCTGGGATGAGGTTATAAAGCAAAGTATGGGGACATACAGGGCTGCCGACCTCTCCAACGAGGATAGAGATCGGTTGAAATGGGCCTGGATGACATTTGTCCCGCCGGGTATGCCTACTTATAAACCTGGTAGAGGTTGGAGAATAGGTTCGGGGCAATGCCCATTCAATGAGTGTATGGATAGAAATCCAATAGCTGAGTATTTGGACCTGTACCAGTTCGCACGACATCTAGTGGAGTTCCACGCGCACTCCAAAATGATGTGGCAGTGCCGGGCCAAGTCTAATCGCTCAGTTAAATGTATGAAAGATGGTGAACCTTTCAGCACATCTAGAAAGGGCTGTATGATAAGGCATTTAGTGGATGTACACCATATGAAGGCTGAAACTGCCATGTCCAATCTAGATATTCTCGAGAATAGTCCGGAGGCCTTAGGACTCACGGACAGAGAAAAGTGTGTGAGGGTACCACAGGGGTTGGCATACACCTTGATGTTCAACCATAACCCGAGAAGGTTGTGGTTGAATCTAAAGGCGTGGCCATACTACATTCAGGACTTTCCAGAGAAAGCCTCTGATTATCGTAGTAAAATGGAGTTGGCCACTCCTCCTAAAGGTAAAATGCTGTCTGAAGGTAAAACTGTGGACCATGGAGTGTACACTCCTGTCTCGGTTACCTTAGGAGAGATGCGGACCACAGGTTCAGAGGAGTCCTCAGCTTCTGCTGGGTTAGACTCATCACCTGACGGCCGATCGACCCCAACCAAAAGACGTGCTCCAGGGTCTTCCTGTGGGTTTAGTAGGAACACTACTGAATCCAACAAGGAGGGCTCTGGCGGATCATTACCGAGGGTTGCTGTTAGCCCAAGGCTAGCCATAGAGGAGAAAATGGTAAATGACCTGTTGGCTTCTCCTGTAGAGGAGGAGGATGACTGTGTATTTGTGGGAGAGGAGGTAATACCTCCTACCACAATCTCTGAAGCTAGAGGGAACCCGGGAGTGTCAAGGAAGATATTAAAGACAGAAAATACTTCTACTGATAGTCAAGGGTATGTAACAGGGAAGATAGAGTCAGTAAGTGGGAAAGAGGATTCCAAATCTAAAATGACCTATAGAACGATTGATTTCCAATCTGAGGGAGATGATTGGGTGGACCAAAAATTTACCCCACCCGCAGGCAGGGTTCAATCGAGTAAAATAGAGATGAGGAAGGAACAGGAGATTGGTCGTAGACTATCCTCTGTTCCATCACCATCTACCTGTATGGGGGGTCTCTCACTGAACTCTCCATCATCTGGAGTGGGTGAGGAAGATATCTCTTTGGAGTCGGTCCCTCTGCCTAAGCTGACTGGTGATATTGATCACCCTGAGAATATAAGTATCAGGAATCTTCTGAAAGAACAGTATGTCACTGGACTTAAAAGTTCATTTGACACACTGGATCTCGCTTGTCAACTAGCTCTGCAAGGAGCTAGGGCTCAAGCTGAGCAATTGGTAAAGGAAAGTCGTTTGGCCGAATTAGAGAAAGTGGAGACTGCTAAAGCAGAACTCCTATCTAAAATGTCCAAAATGACTGAGGAGAATGAAGCCCTCAAAAGACAGTTGGGACAACGAGATGACATGGTAGCAACCTCAAGCAGAATAGTAGATGATTTGAGATTGAATATTGAAAAATCTCGTATGGAAAGTCAATTTTTAATTGATGATCTCAAAGTCAAGTTGGATCGCAGTAAGGATATGGTCAGTTCTGCTGAACATAAGCTAACTGCTGCCAGGACTGAAATTAGTCTAAAAATCAAAATTATTCGGAAGTTAGAACACGAAATTGGTGGTCTAACAGAAGAATTTTCTAGCTATAGAAAGGAAGCTCAGCAGAACGATGACTTCTATGAAGAGTTGGCTGAGTTTTTCGAAGACTGCTATGAGATACCATTGTCAAGTTGGTACGACGAGAGTGTGTACAGGGTTGAACGGGGTTCTGCCCCTCTTCCCTTAGGATTTGACGGTGATGCATACGCACAAAGGTTGAGAGCTGACTCCAGGGCTAGTAATACCCCTAGGAGTCCTCCACCTCCATCTACAGAAGACGAGACGCACCTGGCCGACTGCAGTTACGTGGCTGCCACCTCCATGGCCTGTGGGTCATCGGAGTTGGTTCCTGTGACGTCTGTACCTAAGACGTCCGTGGCTGTGACGTCTGTTCCTAAGACGTCCGTGGCTGTGACGTCTGTTCCTAAGACGTCCGTGGCTGTGACGTCTGTTCCTGTGTCACCTGTCTCGGTGACATCTGTTGCTGTGACGTCTACTTCTGTGTCGTCTGATGCTCTGATGGCTCGACATGAGAGATGATAATGTCAACTTCTCCTTAAGTAATTACAATGTGTATAGGAACGATAGATCATGGGGATCACGTGCAGGGGACCCAACATTACCAAAGATTGGAGGAGGGCTGGTGGTATATGCTAGGAAGTTTATAAACGTGTCTGAATTTGAGTATTTTCATTTAAATGTCTCATCCATTGATATTGAAGCCCAGGTACTCCAAGTCGATGTTCCTCATAAAAAGAAACTGATTCTCATAAATGTATATAGACCCCCGGAAGGAGATTTGCAAAAGTTTTGGGATGGATTGAAACATATTATTGGTAATATTAGGCATAGACATAGGCGTCATTTGTATATTACCGGTGATATTAATGTAAATCTCCTTGACAAGCAAAACCCGTATACTCAAACAATTGAAGCTGGTCTCAATGGTTTTGGCCTTAGAAACTTGATAACACAGGCAACAAGGCATAGTGACACCCCAGCCCTGCTTGACGTAATTTTTACAAATGAAAATTGTGACTTTGGGACAACAAATAATCCCACAAGTTTAAGTGATCATAATATAGTCTGTGCAACAAGGGCTGATAGAGTGACCCACAAAGGTAAAAAGACAATACTGGCTCGATGTATGAAAAACTATAATAGTGAAGTATTAGGTCAAAGGATTGATGATATTGATTGGTCCGATTTTGACAATACCTTTTCAGTAGATGAATGTTGGAATCATATACACAACAGTATAACCCAGATTATGGACAACATGTGCCCTTTTAGAGAATACCGGGTAAAAGATGTAGAAGAACCTTGGATGACAAAGGCTCTGATATCTGAGATAAAAAACAAGGACAGAATTTGTGTCAGATTACGTAGACATAAAAGGGAAAACTGGAAACACCTGGCGAATTTGGAATGTAATAAAATAACCAAACTATGTAGAACAGCAAAGAAAACCTTCATTCAGACAAAAATAAACGAAGCAGATGGGGACTCTAAGAAATTCTGGCATGAAATTAATAAACTACTACCGGGAAAAAACAAAGAAGATAAATCTGTAGAATTAAAAGATGGGGATGGAAATTTAGTAGGAGACATTCCAAATTACATGAATAATTATTTTGCAAAAATAGGCAGTAAATTGGCTCAAGAATTTGACGCAGATTGGTCCTTTTGGGGTGAGGAAAATGTGGATAGTCTCCTTTATGAGATTACCACAAGTAATGAAGAGGTGTCAAAAATATTGGACTCTGTGAAGATAAGTAAATCAAGTGCAATTGATGGCCTGAGTTCCAAGTGCTTGGTTGATGCTTTCAGACATATGCTTGCAAAAATGGTATTTTTATTCAATAAGTCGCTCTCAGAAGGTATAGTACCATCCAAGTGGAAATGTGCGACTGTAATCCCTATCCCTAAGCAAGGAAACTTGCAGGAGGTTTCAAACTATAGGCCCATATCCCTCTTGCCACTACCAGGTAAAATGTTGGAACGAATAGTCCACACAAGAATAACGGAGTTCTATGAAGATAATAATATTTTATCTGGACGCCAAGGAGGTTACAGGAAAGGGTTCTCTACGGTGAAAATTATAGGGGATTTAACGGACGATATAATAAGGGAAAGAAATTTAGGGAATAGTACCATAGCAGTGTTTATAGATTTTAAAAAAGCCTTCGATACAGTAGACCACACCATCTTATTATCAAAATTATCAAAATATGGAATAAAAAGAAACCTCCTAGTCTGGATAGAAAATTATTTAGCAAATAGACAACAACGATTATTAATAAATGGATCATACTCGGACTATGCTGATGTAAGCTATGGTGTGCCTCAAGGCTCAATTTTGGGGCCCCTATTGTTTCTGACTTTTATAAACGACATAGAAAAATGTTGTGTACATGGTTCGGTGTCTTTATACGCTGATGACACAGCTTTATATTGCTCTGGAAATAATGTAAGACAAATCACAGTCAAATTGCAAGAAGACTTAGGGAGATTTAGCACATGGTGTCAAGAGAATAAACTAACAGTTAATGTAGGTAAAACAAAATACATGGTATTTAAGCACAAACAAATTTCGGTCAACCTCAACCTAAATGGTACTAGGTTAAAAAAAGTCCCAAGCTATACGTATTTAGGCGTTATTTTAGATCCTCACCTGTCTTATGAGAAATTTATGTGTAATCAGATAAGAAATGTCAACTATAGAGCTTATGTACTGTGTAAGATATCTAGATATCTGGATAGTGATACAATGATAACAATATACAAAGCATATATATTGCCGGTAATTGAATATGGGGACATCTTGTATGCCAATATGGGAAGTACATCCTTAAAGAAGTTACAAAGATGCCAAAACCGTTGTATAAAGATTGCCTTAAAACTGCCTTATTTGACAAATACAGAAGCAATTCATAAGAAAGCCAACTTAAACTTACTAGAGGATAGGAGGTTGTCTCATCAGCATATGGCTGCCTATCTACGGTCACGTGATGACAAATATATAGACCATCGTAGACTCAGGACAAGGCTATGGGATGGTCCCATGTTAAAAGTAAACTTTCCTAACTTAACATTGTACCAAAAAAGTTTGGAGCATAGTCTTGCCATTATCTGGAATGACCTTGACGTCAACATTCGTGTCATAGCTACCAAAGAGTTGTTCAAAGCTGATCTGAAAACCAAGTTGTGGTCCAAGATACCTGTACCCCTACCAGCAAACATGATCCCATAAAGGTCTTGCTGCTGTCTCTCCTCTAGCCCAACAACCTCTCCTTGATATTGTAGTAATGAAATCTTCATACTTTCATTATGCTCTCATCATAAATTCATACAAATTCATACAGGCATAAAAGATCCCCGTCGTAATTCTTCACAATTACCACCGGGACGTATTGTTGTAATGAGATAAGTATCTCCCTCTTCCACTACAAGGGCAACAGTTGATTGTAACTTTGCACCAACAAATCTGATAGGAAAGGTAGATTAAAATTGCCACTATAAAATGTTTAGATTTAAGTTATATATACTAACACAGTTTATTAAAAAAGCAGCATTGAAATGACATTAGTACATTGTGTAAGGTTGCTGCCACAAATGGGATGTGTAATCCTAAAAGCAGCCTGCCTGATTTTTCATTTACATCAAAATACCAACTTCAGAAATGTAACTGTGATAAAAGTGAAAATAAAGGCTATTAAAACTCAAAACTCAAGACAATGCAGTATACTACAATGGGGGTGGACACAACCGTGTCTTCCTTTGAGACTATGGATACTCCAGCCGGGGTGTCCACTCTAGCGAGGATGGTGGTGAATGAACTGCAGGCAGAGTCATATAACTCGACTCCTGTCTCAACACCAATACTCGACACCACCTCTTGTCAGTCACCTTGCCAGATAACGGAAAGTGAGACTAGAGAGGCGGTTCAGATACTGATGGAGCTGAACGATGCAATTGCAGAGGCTGACCTACGTCTGTCTATCCGTGATGCTGAGGCGCTTATGGCTCCTGAAAACGAACTTGAACAATCCATGATGGTGGATCCTCCAATGGACCTACCTGTGACGACTGGTTCTATGTCTGGGAACCATCGTCCATCTACCCTGGACATTCCTGTATCCATGGCGAGTGTACCTATGGGTACTCAAGTGCATTTTCCTAACCCTGATGCTTTGCAGCTAGGGTCTGGGATGGACATATCCATTGAGATGAGTGACAATCGATCTAGTGAATGCATGTCTCCAGTGTCCAGAAATGAAGAACTTTTGCTGAGTGGCGAGTCATAAAAACATTCCCAGTTGCAGCATATATGGAACCTCTACCATGTGTCGTCATCAAGATTGAACTTTTGCAGTAGTGGGGTTATTAATACACCACGGACCGTATGATGCTTTATACCATAGACTATGGGTCACAATATGTACGTATATATTTATGAAAGACTGAGATGACAAGAACAGTGGATCATTATCACCTATTTATGAAAAGACTTTGATATGATCTAGGTTTGCAGTTGTCGTCATATAAGAAACTGTTAAAACCATCACCAAAGAGTGTTCTATTTTGCCATAAGACAGTATTTGTAAAACGGGTTCTGTTTGATTTGATGACATGTGCTATAGGTATGATTATTGTATGCCGATTGTGATACTCTGAATTAACCGTCCAATAAGTAAAGGTATGAGGGACTGGATCCTGATGATACCTACTGAAAGGTTGCTTGACTGCATTCGTACTATGTGTAGATCTGTGGTAATAACATATCAATGAACCTGAGAAACGTAAAATTTATTCAGGTACTAGAGGTGGAAATTGCGTAAGTTGTTATGGAGATCCGTAGGCTCCCGTTGATTACTTTCAGAAGGAAGGTATCGAGTGAGGAGCCGGATCATTCTATTTTTCAGCTTGCTGCGTTTTTGATCTTTGAACTAAGTGTGGAGACTAATTCTCCCTGAAACGTTGAGATATGTTGCCATGACACTTGATCTGATTGCTTTCAGTATTCCTATATGGAGAGTGTCACTTGTGTTATTATGTAGAGTACGCCAAAAAGGACACCTGGGTGACCATGGTGCATAAGGTTTTGGAGACCTTGATTGGATTGAAAACTGCATTTACCGGATCTACGCTATATGTTCATTTATTCCAAAAATATTGATCTTTCAAACCTTACTCTGGCACGTAAAGCGAGTGAGTCTATTCAAATAGACGGGTTGGGTCAAGGTTTACTATAAAGTCGACACTTGCCACCTTTTTGTTTCCAATATGTCTTGTACTAAAAAAATTGGTAACTTTTAAGGAGAAGTGCTCATATTTGATCTGTGTGTATACGATACCTGTTGTAACAAATCGTTTTCGATGAGACATGGTTAGTATGCGATAAATATGTCTTAAAGGTTTTATATATTTTTTTATGATATATAGTCAAGTTTGTTTTATAGGGCTTGACTGGCTGTGTGGAGTTTATCCTCTTAGTCCCATAAATCATGACTGTTATTGAAGGATGATACTCGATTATTGTGTAACTGGATCCTGATGGTTGATATGATTGACGTTAATATCAAAAAGGATGAATACATATCTATGATACCCAAGAAATATATTAGTGTTTCTGATAGAAAGAGTTACGCTTGCCTCCACTATGTATGTGTTTGGAGACAATATATTTGGTTTTTGGGTTGTTTGGAGATAAAATTTGTCATTGTATCAAGGTAGTGTAATAATACTGCACTTTGTGCTGCTATTTAGACGCTATGATATTGTCTGAAGGGGGGTAGTGTAGTGGGTCGCCGCTGTACTATTTCTATGGAACCAGTTGGAGTTATATTTGGTATATGTGTTGTCGTGTATCCAGGCCGCACTCCTGTCTACTGCCGAGTATAAGGTTATATAAGCCCACCTGAGGAATGGTGGAGCGCGGCCTGGTTATGTGCATTGAGCCGTGACCGCCACGTGTCACCCGACATATCTCGGGTACGGTGTCGGCTCGGATGCACCGGCGCGTGGTTACCCGGAGTTCCTCGGGAACTCAAGTGTTTACGAGTAATGGAGAGAATTACATAACGACCAGTACATAAGACCTGGGGTTCTGCTAATCGAGGACCCAGTCTTGCTGCGCACTTCGGCCAGCTTGGCTGCTCCACAACAGAGCTTCCCCGAACTCTGTTGTACCTTTTAGGCCTAGTCCTGTCGCTGCTTCCACCTTGGTCACCCTGCGTCTTTCTCTGTTCCACCCTCTGGGGGAACTAGAGGAGATAGACGCACTGGTGTACAACTCCGGGTACAGAACTCCCTCTGGGGGAGTCTGATCCAAGTGGAGTTAACCAAGATGGAAGAGAGCCTTGGAACTCGGGAATTATGTACTAGACCGTGGGCGTATACCTCCTGTATGTTCATATGACCACTGGTGTTCAGAAGCCTATTTGATTATTGCTATCCGTCTGTATGATTACGAGCCGTATGTCAGAATGAATAAAGTGTAATTTCTGAACAACCTATTTTCGAATCTGGAGTTTTTCATAGCAGATGTCTATCTTAGAATAGCCAACAGCTACAATGCTATGGGAGATGGATTTTAGATTATTTGGCGGCCATCTTGGATTTTGGCCTGTTTCACCCCCTATGGGTGAATTGAAAATTTGGCAACATAAAAATTCAGAATCGGCAGATTTTTTTGGTCAGATTTAACTATGTTGCCAAATTTCGACCCAAAAAAGGGATACCCCTACACAAGCAGGTATACTAGAATACAGCCGATGTTGAACTCGTGATATTAATAACCAGTCCCATGTGTAAAGTCAGAATGCCTAAAGGCCTGCAATATGCAAACAGTGTTGAATACTATGGAGCTATCAGTTGGAATGAATTGTCCCCTGAGAGAAGATCCACTGATAACTATAAAACCTTCAAAAACGACACAAAACTGCTGTTAAAGACCCAAATCCCCTAACTAGGATGAAAAACCTTGACCACATCCTCATTTTAAATCAATTTTTCCCTTATCATTTTCCTCTGTCTTCTCTCAGGAACACCACCAACTGTCTGCTCAAATTATAAAATATAGAAACTATGTACGGACATACCTTATATATCCTTTTTTGGTGCTTTTTTTCTATTCCTTTTCTTAAATAGTTTTTAACCATATTACGTGTGTCGGTACCCGACTATTTATCTCAACCTGGATGGATCCCGAAGTATCAACCCTCAACACTGAATATTCCACCAAATATTCAGTGGGGATGGAGGATCATGTCCTTCTTTGTTTCTCACTTGATATTGTAAATTTATGCTATAAACTGTCCCTTGATCTGTAGATACATATCTGGGTATACCGGTACTAACAACTACTGGAACTCTTGATGTACGTAGAAACTAGTCATATATCTACTGGAATAGAATTATTACTCCATGGATAGGAATCATAGAAATAGAAATTGTAGGTATTTTTCCATTATTGGTTGGGATTAGTCTGTATGCAAGGATTTCTTAATGTACAAGTCGCATTATGTGAGAAATAAAAGATATTCAAATCAAAAATACTGCTATTTCACCATGGTAATATAGGCCTATCAGATTGTTGAGGAGTTTATCAGCTAGCAGCTTTGCTGGTCATGCGTCTAGGGTCTACATAGTGAGTTATTGACAGCTATCCATCACCAATGTTCAATGGCCATCACCTCCAAGGTGACCAGAGCCTGAATCCAGCCCATCAGTAGTCGATCGCCGTACACTGAAGTTACGTGCCATGTCGCCAACAGGCAGGCCTATTTACGCATTGTATATACATCAGTAGCTCTTACGGAGCAATGGTGAGTTGCTCACAACATGATGAGTTGCTCAGCACCTTCTGATCTGCCAGAAAGTAGCTGAAAGAGAAGGAACCCATGCTCATTGTTAATCACTATACCAATACCCACAGGGACATTTCCTACTGAATTCAGCAGTGTATAAAGGTCTGTGTTAATCAACAAGGGCCTGGAGTGCTGGTCTCTGGTATCATTATAGTAGGAGGAATGTGGGGGTGGGGATACATATTAATAAGGGTGGATTCAAAGATAACAGAGCCAGGGGGTGTTTCACGGGGGGGGGGGGGTGTACACAATCAATTGGACAGCCTAACTGTATATCACTAGTAATACCGACATTGGATTTTATAGGTTGTATATTGCTTTTAGTAGGTATTTCACAAAGGTATACTACTAACCAGTCAATAGTCTAAAACTTGCAGACCTATGTCTAAATATCAAAAGAATTCACAATTAGTATCTTGGCACTTTACACATGTAATCATTGCTTATCAACAGATTTGATTAAAGTAGTGTTGTTTGCAGTTATCCAGATTATTCTGTACTACACAACGAAAGGGAGCAATACAAAAATATTGCGAATAAATATGTACCCTTGGCAAATATCAAATGATAATACTTCATAATATATATTAATTTACTTTCTGGCAATCAGTTGTACAATAAACTAGCTGTCCGTCAGAATATGGTGATTGTGCACAAAGGAATCAATCTATATTTCACTCAGAGCATACTGATATCACAGATTGGTAGGACATGATTACATTGTATGTATTTTTGTGTAACGAGTAGATTATATGAACCAAGAGTATACTAGCTATGAGTGGCAGTAAGCCCATGTACTGGGTAGTAAATCTTGATCAAGTAAATGAGGAACCTTGCACAAACAGCTCTAGGCTGACCTGGAGGGCGTGAGCATTGCATGACCCGTCAATTTCATTCAGGCGTCAGACCCCAATTTACCATAGCCCAATGGTATTTTGGAAGTGGTTGCCGAGAAAGACCTCTAACTATAAAACAGCAAAGCATACAGATGGGTTCCTTTTGGAATCAGAACTGCATAGCATTGTTGAATTGTTGAACGATTTTTACTGGAGGAGGGCTTTGATAAAATTAGAAGTGTATTGAATGTGAGGTTCAGGGGTATTTAAAAGACAACCCCCAGAAATATGTGCACATCCAAAGTTCCCGTCTGCTAACAATAGAATAGGACAATCCAACCTATTAATACTGCTGGTTCACCATGGTAATATAGCCTATCAGATTGTTGAGGACTTTATCAGCCAGCAGCTTCGCTGGTCATGCCTCTGGGGTCTACATAGTGAGTTATTGTCAGCTATCCATCAACAATGTTCAATGGCCATCACCTCCAAGGTGACCAGAGCCTGAATGCAGACACCAGATAACTCCAGCCCATCAATAGTCAACCGTCGTGCACTGACGCGTCAGTGATGTGCCATGTTGCCAACAGGCAGGCCTTTTTACACAATGCAAATACCTTAGTACTGGTCGCTCGTGCCGACCAATGGTGAGTTGCTCACCACATGGGGAGTTGCTCAGCACCTGCTGACCTGCTCCAAAATAACTGAAAGAGAAAGATCCCACGCTCATTGTTATTCACTATACCAATACACAGAGGGACTTTTCCTCCTGAATTCAACAGTGTAGAAAAGTCAGTGTCAACCCGTTTTGGAGGGAAATGTAGACTAAACTCTACATCCACACCACGCTGGATGTAGACTATGTACTACACCAGGAGGGGCCGAATGCCAACTATAATTGACTTATTTCTAGGAGAAACCCCCGACCCGAGGGAGAAAATTGAAAGGAAATCAGGGCTCCTAGCTAGAATTTATATGTTTAGACCGGCCTCAATGGGTTAATCAACAACATATTTTACTGATCTCTAGTATCATTATAGTAGGAGGAATGTGGGGGTGGGGATACATATCTATTAATAAGGGTATAATCAAAGATAGCAGAGTCAGTAGAGTGTTTCACAGCAGGGTTGTGTTCACAATCGATTGAACCGCCTAACGGTATATCACTAGTAATACCGACATTGGGATTTATAGGTTGTATATTGGTTTTGGTAGGTGTTTCACAAAGGTATACTACTACCTGTAATCTGTAATCATAACGGTAATATGTAAAGCCAGCGTCTGTGTGCTACAACCAAGATCAAATTGATGTACGTTATATAACCGTTTCATAATGTATATTAGCAGGGAGGTCATACCATGCCCGCTGATTCTATCCTTATACATTTTTAGAATATTTTTTCATGCAATAATACATAATACACACAATAATCCCCGAAAATGTATTTTCATTCGAATTGAAAATAAGCTAGTAATTTACATCTTAACAATGTTGTATGTTGATCCTTAACACCCAGAGTATGAGAGCTCGTGGTTTTGTAGTGGTTTGCTGTGGGTTCATCCGCGTATATTGGACGTATGAATATAGGTTAATGGAAAATGGACCCAAGCCCCGTTGTTTCTATTGAAAAGCATGCATGTGATTTTGTAGCAATGAAACGTTATTGTATAATATTGTATTGTCCATTCGTTTATCTCTACATACTGAAAATGGTACGGTGAAATGGCAAAGACCTGGATTTCAGCCATATGTACAGTTAAACTTCAAGTTGTTATCCTTTTCCCATTGTGTCGGTTTATTTGAGCTTTGCATTTGACATTTCTCATCCAAATATGTACTGTATATAGTCAAATAACAAGATGATATCAAATGACACTTTGCGAAATTGAAAATATGGCTGCTGTTTTGCCATTTGTTAACTAGCATGAATATAACTGTGTCTGGTATTTGCCAATGACGTTTGAGCACTATCACTTTTCTCTATGATGAAATGTATGGTTTGACGTTGCAGCCCCTCGATCGTGACGTGCTATTGTTCAGTCATTGGCATTTGGAAAGGTCCATATCAGCTGCCTTCTTTTAATGAAACAAAGTTTTATTCATTATCAATTGACCTTTTTATAGAAATACTTTCTCCATACTGATTCATATAAACAACATCTCTTGCTCTCGTCCACAGGTGATGTGCAAACTGCTGTACTTCGTGCAGATGATGTCTTATGCAGCCTCCATCACCATCCTGACCGTCATCTCCATAGAGCGCTACTTCGCCATCCTGCACCCTTTCCGCTGTAAGCAGCTTAAGACACTGTGCCTGTTGAGGACGGTGGTGGTGGTGGTGTGGACGGCGGCCGCCATTTGCGGTATCCCCCAGCTCATCTTCTACAGTGTGGTCAGCCTGGAGCTGCCGGCGACCAGCGCTGGCGGGAGTGCTGTGAATTTGGCCTTCTGTATAGTGGTGGTCCGCCATAACCAGCAGGCCTATGTGACCACCAACTTTGTGCTGTGGTACCTGGTGCCGCTCTGCCTGATGACCATCGTGTACTCACGGATCTCGGTGGTGCTCTGGAAGAGCAGTCAGCCCGCCGGGCTCGTCGCCGACCACGGGGCAGCCCGTGGATCTCCCACTGCGTCCGTCGGTGGGGGGATGTGCTGTGGAGTGGGGATGTGTTGTGGTAGATACAAAAGGAGGTCGGACAAGGAGCAGGAGGACATTGTTAAGGGACAGGCTCCGCAGTACTGTACGAGGGGGGAGCAGGAGGCCTCTGGGGCTACAGAAGGGTGCTCTTTATACACGGAGGACGATATGTTGTCAACGACGCATGGACCGTATACAGAGACGTCTGATAACGGCATGAACTCCCCTGAAGACGGGGAGGTCGCCACCTGCTGCCCGCCTCTTAGACGGACTCCGAGGCCTCCCTCCTCCCCCGCCTCCCGCGCCAAGGTTAACCTCGGCACCACCGTCGACGCCGATCAAATGGAAATGCGCAAGCTGGTCACGAAGAAGCCAGCCGTTTCCAGTTCCACCAACAACACCGGAAGCGGAAACTCGTCGTCGGGTTGCCTTAGAAACGGCATGGCGGCCAGAGAAACTTTGGTTACGCATAAAGGTGGTGGCCAGTTCGGCGCCGTCACGCGGACACTGCTTAAGAACGTGCGCTTCCGGTCGGACGAGCGCGTGGAGGGCGCGCTGATGGCGCGGCGTCGCGTCATCCGCCTGCTGATCGCGGTGATCGTGTGCTTCGCGCTGTGCGTGTTGCCCTACCACGTGCTAATGATGTGGCAGACGTGGCGGACCAGTACGCACCACCCCGTGTCCTACAGCCAGCTGCTGGCCGCCCCCATCACCTTCCTCGTCTTCTATCTCAACAGCGCCCTCAACCCACTCCTCTACGCCTTCCTGTCTGACAACTTCCGGCGCAGCCTGCGCGAGCTGCTGCGGGGCCGGACATCCGGTTTGGTCAACACCAACCGCAGCACGCGCCGTCGCAGCACGCTCAGCTCCAAAACCAACCAGACCTGTGTATAGACCCCATGCCGAGCTGCTCTTATAGAGTGGCGGTCGGACAAGGAGCGGGATGGTATTAGGGGGCATTATATCATAACACTGTATGGGGAAGATGTGTGAACCACGCTCTGTAGCAATATCGACCATGTAAGACTATGGTATATATATAGATGGTTTGATGCTGTGAATACATCATGGAACATTACCATATATAATGTGGGAAAATTCCCTTTTTTCTCAGGATGTTATAAGCCTCAGACAACCTGCCCGTTCAAGACACCGTGTTACAGCCACGCTAATTTGGTATTCATTTGCTTGGTACCTGGTAGGTGTGCCCCAGAGCACGATCATGTATTGTGTGCTGGGATCAATTTCGATAGATCATGCACAGGTGTGAAACGTGTTTTTTCAAGCCTCATAATCATGGGGCAGTGCCGTGTTCAATAGGCGAAAATTAAGCTATGGGGTGCACAATAATAGAGTACAGGGCTGTGGTACAAGGATATTAGGGAAGCAGCAGAGGGTCCATCAATGAGATTTAATTCCTAAGATTACAAAAAGCTACAGCATGTTTTTTAATGTTAATGAGACACTAGTAATCATGAAAGGTGACGTTATAGGAATAATATCGCATGCAGGTTATATGAAAATGGCAATTGGTTATACATAATTCTGTTTTATTTTATCTTATCTTTTTAATCTAAAATTCAGCGCATTCTCAGGGGGGCTGTGCTTCTTCAATAAGTTATTTTTTTCGTCCATACATGTGCTGATTGATATAGTGTAAAGTATGTGCATGCGCCATCAATGGTGTTGATATGATTAAAGTACATTTTCATGAAGTGTTCTTCAGATACAGAGACCTCCTGAGTATTACATCCTCAATATGACATTTTACATACTAACATCATAACACGTAGCCTAACACAGATGAAACAATCTTCTTAGTCTGGGACGTCCGCATTTGTATGGTTAACTACCATATTTGGTTTTAAAAATTGCATCTTATCTATTATTTTTATTGACGCCGCAATTTGACACCACAATTTGCGTACAAAAACATTCCGTGTTTTGTGGAGAAACAGCTCCCTGTTGACGTTTATGGTATCTCTTGGCAACATGTCGCGGCAGTGCACATATTCTTGCTTTTGGTTGGGAAAACTTGCATAGACTGTCAAATGATGTAGTATAAACTAATGTCTATACAGTGATCACAATTCTGTCGATATGACAAGATCTATGTCTGTGTGACAAGATGGCATCTATATGACATGATGACGTCTATATGACAAGATGACATAATTATATAGGGTCTATTACCTTCAATTCTTATCATTTTTTCATTCTTCTCAACTCATGCATCCTACCAATATACAGAGACATCAGTGATGTGTCACATATCATGGTCCTCCCACCTCCAAGCAGTGAGTAGGGGGAGGGAAATATATATGACATGATGGCGTCTATATGACATGATCGCGTCTATATGACAAGATGAAATGAGCACTTGAATATCACTGTAGAGAGAACTTATGCATTTCCTATGCATTGTGTAACATACCTACATGTAGGCAAGGGTCTCTGCTATTGCATAGACAAGGAATGATCGTCATAGGTCAGTTAGGGTAGATACAGTAAAACTGCAAAATTGTATAATAGGAAAAACACAATAGAAATAAAAAGTTTAATTTCCATCCCCTTATCCTGTTTCCTTAGCACGTTTCAGCTTACATATCTTATCTTACTTGAAAGAATATAGATATACCCTTACTTTACAATAGAAATAGCATGGCTATCTTCGATAGAAAATTAAGCCTATAGAGAAATATGATATAGCTTGTCATATAGACGTCAGCAACCACAGCATCACTTGTTTGGGTGGCTACCATGGCAACCATGTACATATTTAAGAATAACTCCACGACATGATATCCCCACACCTATAGTAAACCCATGTAAAGGGATAAGGTCTTTTTGCAAAAACTAATTTGTCACCCTCTGAGCACCAGACCTGCATCGTTTTCGTGAGACACAATCAAAAATTTTAATTTTCAATGAATTCAATGGATGAATGAGAAATAAAACATCGGCCCTTCCCGCATATGTGTATATTACATAGTTTGGATAATAGGTTCAATAATAGTCACTGACTACTATGTCACAGATACCGTTCTAACACCGGCTTGTTATGACATGTTGGTGCCGCACCAGTTCTTCGTTCCAATTTTGAAGGTTGCCTTTGTTTTGCTGTATATGAGCTGGAAGTACATTGCAGAGTTTAATGCCCCTATAGTGTGGACATCTCTTAAACATCGACGTGCGGGGGGTAGTCCAGTTGCCAGAACTGGCCTATCTACTTGTACCTCGCAGCGAACGATGTACGGAGGGTTTTCGGTGATTCTGACTCCTGAGACCCCACCGAACAATATCCAACACGGTGCCAAGCTGGCACCAACGGGGAAATTCAGTAAAAGACGTTTTTCCAAAATGGCTCCCGGGAAAATGATAGCATTCAGAAAAGTGGATATCTCTGCTGTTAGTTGGTCTAGGATTTTGAATTTAACACCAAAGAATATGTTTACAAGGTCATACGTTCATAATCTGTCCATATGAAAGTGATTCAAGGTCAAGGTCAAGGTGAATTTAGAGTTCAAAACTTCATTTTCTGATATTTCTCATTAGAATCAACTGAATAACAAGTATTTAATGCTAGATATTATTATCAGAGGCATATGGAAGGTCAAATGATTTAAGGTCAAGGTCAAAGTCAAGGTCAAGGTCAAATCAATGATTAAACCTCCAATTTTGGTATTTTTGATAGAAATGACATGTATTTAATGCTAGATACTATTTTCATAACCATATTAAATGGTACATTTCTCAAGGTAAAATACAATAATCTATTTCCTCTCCTGATGATATCGTTCACAATACACCAATGGCAAGGTCCAGGTCATGCGCTAGGTCAGTTAGTCAATATTATTTACTTGTAACCAATGGGATTTTGATGAATTGTACATGTTGTGACAGGAAGGATCGTCAATGATGTGAATGTGGACAATTCAGTAGCTATGGGAGAGGAGATGCTGATCAATCAATTGGATTTGTGAAGGGTTGGCCAGACAGCTTTAACAAACCACTACCAAAATGTATAAAAACAATGCATGCTTCAAAGCCAGGTGCTGGAATAAACTTGCCAAAAACCTACTATAGCAGTGCCATATACACACACATTGTTGGCCTGCAGGCTTCAGGTCGAGATCTAGACTTACAGGGTGTGCTCTCCTATGAATTAGCAGCTGTGCCAGTCTCCCTGTTCACTGAAACTGGTGATTTGCGGAGTCCAACAAATAAGGTGACATTGAAGACCAACCTGAAAGTGGAAGTTCCTGCAGAGAATATTCCCAAACCAACAGATATCATCATTGACGGTTGTGCCATGTTGTGGGTTGTGCACTGGCCATCAAATGGGACTGTAAAAGCTTACATTGACAATACTGTTGAATATATCGAGAGGAAACTGAAGACGGCCAATGTGTACCTTGTGTTTGATAGATACCTTGACTTCAGCATCAAATCGGTTACTCGCACGGAAGCAAGCAGAAGACATCACTCTCCTGCAATATGCAGCTACCTCCTTGTAGGGTCATACTCAGCTCTTCACATAACAAGGTCCAGCTGATTCAGTTGATTGTGAGTAAAATTGTGGTTCGCAAAGAGGAACTTCAAACAGGTCAGCGAGAGCTCTTTGTTACAGGCCAGAATGGTGATCTCTTTGAATTCACGGATGGTCTTTGCATTCAAAGAGTGGACATGAGGACCACACATGAGGAAGCTGATATCATAATGATTCAGCAACTTCTATGGATCACCAATGGGAATGAAGCATGCAACATCAAAGTGATTGCTGATGACACTGATGTGTTCATGCTTCTCCTTTACTATTACAACAAGTATAGCTTAAATTGCTGCATAGTCATGGAAGAAACATCAAAGAACAGAAAATGTGTTGACATTAAAGCTACAGTACAGAAACACAAACAAATAATACCCAGGCTACCTGCTGCACACTCATTGTCAGTATGTGACACTGTAGCACAGTGCTAGGGCATTAAGAAGGCCAAGGTGGTTAAAGTTCTCCAAACAGGAGCTCAAATGGACTTACTGGGGAATGTAGCTGCCAACATTCCAGACATCATAAAGCAAGCAACAACCTTCACGGCAGCCTGCTATGGCCATCCAGATGTCGACAACCTAGCCTCTCTGCAATTCAAAGTATGGAAGGGAAAGACAGGAAGAGCAAGTTTAGTGTCATCCCCGAAGCTGATGTCTCTCCCACCTACCTTTAAGGCATTCAAACTCAATGTGCAAAGAGCACACTTCCAAGCCAGCACCTGGCTTAATTGCGTGGATTTTGATCCCCCAAAGATGGATCCTGAGTAGTATGGCTGGGCCAAGGACATAGTCAATAAAATGCTGATGCCTGTTATGACCCCTAAGAACACACTGCCAGCTCCTCAGTACATTCTAAAGCTGATCAAGTTCTCATGTGAAAACTGTACCACAGCCAAATGTACATGTAAATGTAAGGTAAAAAAGTAAGCTAATCAATAACATGACCTTGACCTTGAGAAATACTACCTCTTATATCCGTATGGTAAGAGCCTGTGACATTATGACATGTGATAGATTGGACCCACACATGGTTCAAATGAAAAATAGCTAAATTGGAAGCTTAATCATTGATTTGACCTTGACCTTGACCTTGATCGTGAATCATTTGACCTTCAGTATGCCTCTGATGATACTATCTAGCATTATATAGTTGATTTTTATGAAAAATACAGGAAAATAAAGTTTGACCCCTAAATTGACCTTGACCTTGACCTTGAATCGCTTTCATATGGACAGATTATGAACGTGTGACCTTGTAAACATATCCTTTGGTGTTGAAATCAAAATTCTAGACCTACAAACAGCAGAGATATCCATTTTTCTAAATGTCCTCATTTTCCCAGGGGCCATTTTGGAAAAATGTCTTTTACGGAATTTCCCCAGCGGTGCCAGCTTGGCACCGTGTGGGATTTTGTTCAGTGGGGTCTCACGAGCCAGAATCACCAAAAACCCTCCGTACGTCGCTCGCTGCGAGGTCCTTGCTCTCGACCTCCAGACTAGGGAGGGTACAGGGTAGTTTGATTTGTTCTCTCTGAACTTGTAGCGTTGTGTTTTCTACCTCAGATTTGAGCAATATCAATACCCTTGAAAATACCATAGCTGTTACCTAGGGTGTAAAGAAAACTAGAAAAACAACCAACCAACCAAACCTAAATTATCATCCCATGAACCCATTGAACGTGTGTAAGCAACAATCATTTCACATCACAGCATATACTCATGATGTATCAGAGTAGCCTATAGCCATAGTCTTTTTACAGAAATAGGAATTTAAAATCCCTGGCATAACATTTCCATGCAGTGAACCAGGGATATAGCCTGGCCAATATTTACAGGCAGACAGGTAATCCAGACTGGCAGTATACACTCTCCCAGCACTCTCCTCTCAGGCTATCACACTTTCTCCAAGCAGATACAGTTGCATTTTGTATTATAACGGTCGCACCAGTCACATCCAAATTCCAGTAGTTTCACACTGGATTGTGTGTTCAGTCGTCATGTTGGAATGGGAAATTCTAATATATCAATTGTCCTGACCATGGATGAATACCCCCCCCCCCCTTTTTAGTCATTTTACTGTGGGTATAGTGAAGGGGACTGAACAATGTTCTAAGTATTCCTTGTTTAACAACTCAAGGCGCCATGAATTTCCCTTTTCATCAGTTATGGGTGTATAAGACATATTATTATTGTTTGACATAATTGTTTTGGGCGATGAAAAGGGGATTTACATCACAGA
Source organism: Harmothoe impar (assembly GCA_947462335.1). NCBI lineage: Eukaryota > Metazoa > Annelida > Polychaeta > Phyllodocida > Polynoidae > Harmothoe > Harmothoe impar. Next base: position 53,263,689 of record OX381705.1, read on the forward strand.
ATTTTATCTGACAAGCTTTATTCTAATTTGCTGTTAGCATAATACATTACTCATACAATGTCTTTTTCATTAATGTACTGACCTTCCTAATAACACATAGGGTCCGTTGCTATACGAAAACAGCCATTGCTCGGCAATATCCCACTTGTCCTAGCAATTGGTTCAATGTGATCTTTGGGGCTCATTCAGTGGGGGTAGATATCATTAGAATTTATCTAAGATCAATATTTGTCACAAATATTTTTCCTAGCACAAAATTTAATTTTGTGCTAGGAAAAGTGGGTTTATTGATTTTCGACCAAGAAAAAAAGAGGCACATAGGGGGTGTGCCCATCTAGAAGTATACAACTTGTAGCCTTGACGTTTTGAGCGTGTAGGGTGATACACACACGTACGTGAAGGGAGCATACACACAGAAAAGTAAAGGAGTAGAGAGTCAACTCAAGTTGACACTGATAATAGAGAGTCAACTCAAGTTGACCCTTTATATAAGCAGAGTCATTAGCTGTTTGACTCTCTATTTTACCAGAGCCACGTGGGAGACACAGTTGACACCTTTACTTCTCTCTGTGTAGATATAGAAAAGAAGTGAATGTAAAGCAGGGAACACATACTTCAGGTATTGATTGGTTCTAATAGCCTGCCCAGTCTTAACCACTATACCTGTACTTGTGGCTCAACTTGTACGTCTAACCCTTGCCGTAGCAGTACCCGTACACGTTGCCCAATATTAAACTATCTATTGTCAATTTCTATCGGATTGCATGCGATATTGATACCACATCACTTTTCCATATCCATTATAGACATTATATAACATAGCAAATCAGGTTGTAGCTTTTAGTAATGCTTAGAATTAAGCTCTTGAAATAGGGCTTGTTTGGAAGGTGTGCTGCTCCACTATTGTCCTCGACAAACGTCATTCCACGACGCGCATGAGAAAGACAGAAAAGGCAAAACAGCGCCAGGCTCAGCCTCCTTTAATAAGGCTAAACACGTCGTGGAGGGGGTCCTAATTTCCACTGAGCTGCCCACATCAGTGCGTGTTGACATGCAATATTATAATAGATCCCCAACAAGGGTGGCTCACCACCAGACACGACTTTGCATTTTCACATCGTCAATAACCCTTAATGATTCCACTTTCCTCAATGCTGAGCGGGCTGAACATGTGCTGTTGGTTGGAATCGTGTCATTCCATACAGGTGCTTTATCTATTCTTATGACATCATTATTTTCTGTGTATTAATTAGTGATCTCAATGGTGTCTTTATCCCCCCCCCCCCCTCCCTTGGTGCGATATATGTACTTGATATTGCAGCACGCAGATGGTGCGTTTTATATCATGTTAACCTTGGTGTTACTGCTCAGTGTTGGTGCTCAATGAGATAATAAAAAAATCAATGCAATAAATATATATATATATATCTTGTATTTTTATTCATGTTGAGAATAACTAATGTGTCATTACTGTGGACGTACGGGCATTCCGATAGGAAGAGTGGGCCTTGGACAGGGGCTTGGATGGTACTTATATAATTGCCATTTTATTTATATTGACATCTGTAAATGAGATGTTTGTTCGACGATATAATGAGGTGGCAGCAAATATGACAACCTGCAAGTGGCGTCGAATATTAATGTATTCACGATCTGAGTACCGGTAGCATTCGTTTGCTGCATGAGGCTGATTAATCGAAGAGATTAAGTGTGAGGGGAAAACAAATTAGGAATATTCTGTATCAAAAATACACAATTTAATCGGGAAGAGGTGGGGTAATAAGGCATGTCAAATGAACATGCATTCAGTTTCACTGCATACAGAAATGTAAATCTGTATATAATATTATGACCAGGCACGTGAAAATGGGTATTGAGGGGGGAATTGATTATTCAAGTTTATGTACTGGATATACTCCTGGGGGTCGAGAGGCAATATCATTGATATGAGCCAAGGCCGAAGGCCGAGGCTTATATCAATGATATTGACTTGAGACATCAAAATGGTACCAAATGGTACCAAAAGTTAAGGTCTATTTTGATGCATTATGGCTTAAATATAAGTTCCAAATTTCAAATAGGGTTTTCCCAGCTAACAAAAAAAACACTTTATTTTACGTCAAAATAACGTTTTACACTTTACATAACGTTATGCCATAATAAAGAACCTTAGAAAAAAGTTGACATATAACGTTATATAACGTTATAAAATGGTGTATAACGCTATTTGTTTACTGGGTTATCTCCCTAATTGGAACACTTGGATTTGGGTATCTTACTTTCTGGTTATTCAATACTGTTCATTTTGTCATAGATGTACTTCTAGTTTGAATATTTACAAAATTCCTTCAGTTTCTAAAAGGTTAGACCATCCCCTAAATCCCAATACCACATTTGAATTTCATATAAAAAAATGTGGTCTTGAGATGGGTGTCTTTATGTGGAGCCTGGTAAAGGAAGAGGTATATCCATCTGTGTCGTTCCTTGGGAGGGTAGCAACAAGTCATGTTTGTGACTACAATGTGACTAACTTATTATATTCACCTGGGGATCAAAATATGCTGACATAGTCACTACTGACTATGGACATTATTATCAGTGCAGATGAATCCATACAGCATCTAGAGGAAATAAAAGAGAAAGACAAATTGCTCAATATTGTATCGCTGCTTTGCAGGAAGAGAATATGATATACCAAAGCACTAGTTTGACTTGGTTAGACATAATCCATTACCTCATCATACGTTACTACTGGGTACAAATATAAATTCCCAACAATCATTTAAATAATATCCATATGTACCGGTACATGTACTAGAGTCTTTCTTAGAGAGGCTAGACATAATCCACAGAAGATTGCATGTCTTATAGTCAGGGGAGTTTAGTCACATTAGCATGTAATCAATTATACCGAGACATGTTCTGCACGAGATGTTTTTGAACAATTTTCAAATTATTTTTTTCATCTGTAGACGCACCTTCCACTGTGAAATACCCATTATCGAAAGTGGGAAAGTCCTGTGTTTAAAAATGCATGAACCAAGCTCCTTGTCCATACCATTCATTAGTTAACCGCGATGTTGAAGTATGGCGCATCCGTTTTGCTTCATTATCCTACAGGAGCTCTCAAAGGACACTGTCTGGCAAATACTTCTCACTGATTACCTTGAGGTAATTTAATACTTCGAAGATCCTGAGAAAATGATAATCATTAAAGTCTGGTATCACTCTATCTGAGTAGCAACAAAGAACGTTGTCTTATCAGCTTCGTAAGCGGGTTGAAACGATCCATGGCATCAGCAATGCACCGGTACCTTCCGGCCTAATCGGAGTTTATACACACTAGCATTTCTTAAGGATAATTCGAACAAACTGGTGGCGGTACCCTGTGGAGATGTTCAGAACCTTTAGAAACTCACTAACCCCACCTGGTGGATGATCTCAGAATCTTTAGAAATTCACATACTTCCCCTGGTGTGTGCTGGTTTTTGGAAACATTTTAGTAAGATTCCCCAAGAGAGCCTCAAACCCTCGACCCTCGGATTTAGAGGCAGGCACCCAACTGACTGAGCTAACCAGGCAAGTGTCAGCATGGTCTATTGATGAGATAGTCAATGGTTCATGACTATAGTTTAGAATGTTCCATTTGGATGATATGTTGGCTATTCATTTCCGAAGTTATCATAGAAATTAATGTGATAACCCACCCTAATATGTTGATGTGTAACAGTATGGATATGTCCCAAACCTAAGTCTGGTGAGGAGTCCATACGCCATTCTTAATAGATATCATATCATTATGACAGAATTCTGTCATTTTCAATGTAGAAATACCCATTCTTTGGAAGGCTGCATATCAATGTGGCCTGGTCAATCATCTCCATATTTGGGTTGAGCATAGATTTTACATTGTCAATGACATATTAGAAGTCTCAAGGGGCTTACATACGTTTTAGAGATAGTCCGAATGATCCTTAATAGGAAAGTCATGACATGAGAGTGCACTGCACTCTCAGGAAACACGAGTATTAGATTAAGCTGGCCAGCTGACTGGCCTCCAGTTGGTAACGTTCCTTAAATGCCCACTATTAGAAAGTGAATCACCATGGACATTCTTATTACTGCTGGTACTGCTTGATGAGGAAATATTAATTATTCTACCTTGTACATCTAGTCTAACACCTAGGAAGTGCGTGATGACGCAGTTTGGGACATCAATGACACCTGATCGAGGCTTTCTTCATTTTAATATAAAATTATTCTTTTTTCAATTTATTTTAATTGTGAAATTCACATAGCCTCCCACTAGTGTTAGTGATTTCTCTTGTATGTTTCTTTTGGTACTACTTGTAAATTCCTTTTGACAACATCACTATAACCCCACTGAGTTGCACAATATCACGGCATTGTACCTGTCATAATTCTAATCTAAACACCACAAAATGTCTTTTGGTTACAGACTCCAGGCTTTAACAACGTAGCACCTGGTGTATTTGGTCCATCAATGACCACTGATGACACGGCATAGGCTATGGGAGATAAGCCTCCGTTTTTACCTTCTAATAGCACACATTTTACTGAATATATCAGAATATCTTTTATCATTACCAAAACTATTGATATGAGCCATTATAAAAAAAGGTAACCAGTCGCTGAAGATACCTCTCTTGGCATGGCATTGGCATAGACATGATTTGTCCAAACGTTCTTTATTAAACATGTACATGTAGTTTATTCATGTCTAAACAATGATATCTCAACGTATGTCATGTGTGTTAGCTATACTAATTACACGGAACGGGTATGAAAAATACTTTGCAGTATTTTTTTTAGTCATCCCGATCAGCACCTATTTACATCTAGCTCATTAGTGATTGAGAAAGTGAATCACCATGGACATTCTTATTACTGCTGGTACTGCTTGATGAGGAAATATTAATTATTCTACCTTGTACATCTAGTCTAACACCTAGGAAGTGCGTGATGACGCAGTTTCGGACATCAATGACACCTGATCGAGGCTTTGTTGAATTTAATATATTCTTTTTGGTCGATAAGCTATATTTAATTTCAACTGTCATATAACATTAACAACAAACCTAGTCCTTAGGTGTGAGTAGCCATTTTGGCTCCCAACCTCTCATGAGATGTGTGTGTACCAGTATACACGTGCTGATTGCATCCCATTTTAACACGGTTCATAATTATTGCCCAGCGTGCTTCAGTTGAGTCTTGTTTTCTCATTTATATCCGTTTTTACCTTCTGCGTATTCTTATTTCTACTAGGATCTTAGGAGTTAAAAGCAACACAACAGTGTCGAAAAATGGCTATGTCCGTATGGAGAAAGCCAATGAGAGAAAGGCAATGTGAAGACGTCCACTCTTGAAAGTGACACCATCTCTAGTTACTCACAGAACTAAGGCGTCATCCCCCTTTGCGACCATGAATCTAAACTGGATATGAAACCAGCCATTTAGCCTGTGCACATCTGCAATGGCTGCCCAATTTGAAAAATACCCCTTTTAGATATTACCATCAAACAAGTAAGGTCAGAAACTATAATTCAGGACCTTTTACAACACAATTTTAATGACACTGTATGAGGTTTGGCCACTTTATACAATGTACTAGTTTATCACCTTTGGGTATTACTTTCCATAATGCCTGACATGAAACGAGAAGACAGCCAAAATAGACTACATGTATCAGCATACTACTGAGAAGTAGACACATAATGACTATAGAGGCAGTCTATATGACATACTCTATATATGGTTAGATGCTATGAAAGAGAGCCCATGTAGCAGAAAACGTTTTCCAAACCTTTGCAAACGTTTTGGAGGAAAACATTTTTATACAAATCTTTAGAAAATGGTTGCATCCAAGCATTTTGAAAACGTTTGCAAACGTTCTGAAAGGGTCTTTTTGTTAGCTGGGAGGAGGTTTCGAGTCTGACATAAAAACGTCCAAAATATCTTGTTACAAGCTTATATTTCATTCTAATTTAGAATGCCCATGACAATATGAAACATGAGCCTCCAACCGTGTAGCCTACTCGTATGTTTTGGGATTGACGTCAGAACCACGTACAAAGCACCACAACGTACATGCAGCTAGCTGAATTAGCCAGTTCATGGCCCAACCACATGTTAACTCTGGATGTGTCTGATAGCGATAATACCATGGATGGTTGAGCCAGGAAAACAACTAACTGTACTAGCTGTATCCAAGTAAAAGCTGTCCACATGATACCTGATAGTGTGGGTGTAGGTCGATTTTCTAGGATGATTTGGTAACTTTAGTACATTTCATATAATTTAACATTTTTTGGTCCTAAAAGCCCTCCCCTGAACAACTGAACTAAATTATTACCCTAACTAATTTAGTGCCGGGCTAAGGAAAAGAGGGGGTCGGGTTGTACCTGAATTGAAAAATGTGTTATGCCTTGGCTTGGGAGTATGCAGTTGTCCGTCTGTTGTCTGCTTTCACTGTGGACATTTGATTTAATATGCAGGTATAATCACAGAATATTGTGGGTTAGCCATGTATGTTTGAAATATAAGATAACCAATCTCAGATAACTAATTGGGATAAATATATGAGCTCCATTTTTGTTGGGTTGCGATTGAAAACAAGTTAATGGCGGCACATTGTGTATACGCCTTGATAACGGACAGTGATACCAATGATACTGACAGTCCAGTGAACGAAGAAGATACAGTTCACATACAATCTACTCCTCAATAGTATAAATAGTGTGATGATTATAACATCACCAAAGGCTTGAAAAACGTTCAAACGTGATTTGAAAGCTTGAACGTGTGATTTACATCTCAAATGACTCATGTCCCATGTCCCAACTCTTGTCCCATGTCCCAACCCATGTCTCATGTCCCAACTCATATCCCATCTCATGTCCCAACTCATGTCTCAACTCATGTCTCAACTCGATCATGTCCCATGTCCCAACTCATGTCCCATGTCCCAACACCCCTCTCCAAGCCTCCCCAACCCCCACCTACCCCCTCCCCTGCAGTCTATATAAAGTACTCCATTTCCGCCAACGTAAAGAACTGTCCACACAATTAATATGATTCAAGATAATTTCAAGATAGTTGAAGTGGAATACCAGTATCCAAAAGATCTTATAAAAAACGTCTCACTTAACATTACAAGATAGTTCCCATAGCCTTTGCACTGGAGTTGTGGGGAATGTAAATTAGACACACAAATTATTCTAGTACTTAATAGTATAATTTTCGTTGGTGGCTTTTCTCTCTTATTTTTTTAACTCATTTTTTCATATACCATTTTTTCAATACTAGGGTAGAGAGGAATACACAATTGTTTAGCATGAAATGAGTTTTCATCCATTTATTCACTCTTTAATTCCTTGTTTAAAATACAATTGAAATGGAAAGTTCACTATCTTGAATCGACGCTTTTCAAAGTGTCGTATAAGACTCAATAACCATTAAAATTATAAGTGATAATAAGTCCTTATGAATTTTTTAATCAAAAGCTTTCTGATGTAACAGGGCATTGCCTTTTCATAACGTTTTCTTAACGTCGATGTAGAACGTGCGTCTGCTGACTGGGAGCGAGCTGCCACCTGCAGGGGGAATTTGTACCATGCTACCTGCATGCAGGGCACTGGCCATATTAGACTGCCCTCTTGTGAGAAACAATGTAACCATCAAGATGATACACTTTATAACCCTCATCATAGTAGGGCAAACACACAATGCCAACCACCAAAAAGGGACCATATAATATATAATATATGAGCACACAGATCCAACGTTAATTCTATGTTAGCAGTAGCATGATATTGTAGGTCTCTTACTACAAGTGTAACGCATGAGAACAAAAACCAGACAAGGTAAATTAGACTTTAATATACGGCGACTTTATTGCAAAGGATAATTCTTGAGTATTATATGACCAGTATAACCATCAGCTATACAGGGATCAGATCAGTAATATAATACGGGGAAGTAACCCTACAGCGTAGTGTTAAGCCCGGAGTGCAGGGTGGTCTTGCCTCGACAGTCCCAAACCTGACTGACTTCCAATGGGGAAGTAGTCCACCTTATATACACCGCTGTGGAGGTCACCTGACTGTACCAGCAGCGCCACCTAGTAGGTATAATTATGTAACACGCTTATATAAGTACTACCGACTAGAACCGAGGGTAGTACCGGTACACTACCGTATACAACCAAACTAGAGTGAGTCGGTATATGTAACGAACCGACAATACTCGTTAAGTGAATAAACCAGTTATGTATACAAATAGAACCGTGTCGTTTTACATCATAACTACATATAATAGATATACCACGATAACAGTTGTGGATCAACAAGGGAAAAGGGACCTCCGCGGGGGATTTTTAGTACCAACTTTGGCAACCAGGGGGCCCATATAGCCAAAAATGACCAAGATAAAGCAAAAACTTGTCTATACTACTTTTTTATGTAGAATATGATAGGCCACATTACAAGATTCCATTTTTGGTGAAAACATTCCTTATTTGGAATGGAAAAGAACGTTTTTGGGCCTAAATTGGTGTTTTTGCACATGTTGGTTGCCATGGAAACATGATTTTCATTCTAAATCGAAAATTTAAAAAAGTTGAATGAAAGAAGGCCCCAAAACGATTTCTATGCTGAAAACAGAATGTAAATACCATTTTTAGATCAAAAGCTGTGGCCAATTGTTTGAAAAAGTTTGGATATTTGGTAATTAGCATAATTATGCTAATTAGATAAGAATATCTCTAAAACAAAGGACGATAGAGCTTATTGGCATTTAAGATTGGACAGTGACCACACATATTCAGAGAGCCAGTACTCAAAAACTAGAAGTGGTACCTGCTTATAAAAGATATCACTGAAAAGCTAATGACATCAATTTTATTATTAAGTTTTTACCTTGGAGGACCCTTTTCCCTCGACTGTCCACAGTTAGACTAATAGCTAACCCTTTACAATATCAACGGTCAAGATGGTGAAAATAGGCCCGATAGGCCAAAAACGATATAAAGTTATCTTATGACTTCAGTTCTAAACATTAGTCATTACATTGAACCTCAGATGAACCTTTTTCCTCGTCTACCCAATGTATTCTTGTTATTTCAATTTAAGTGTTAACTAAGTGCATACCCTATAGTTCCCAAGAAAAGGTGAATGACCATCGATTTCGCACATTTACTACTCACCCAGCAAACAAAAAAACGTTATTTTACGTCAAAATAACGTTTTAAACTTTACATAACGTTATGCCATTCTAAAGAGCCTTAGAAAGACGTTATATAACGTTATAAACGTTATTTGTTTACTGGGGAGAAAGATGACAATCAGGGAAAATCAGGAAAAGATGACAATCAGGGAAAATAATTGTAGCATGATATACATGTACATGAAAAATGCTACGAGGTAGATAGTGGGGACTCGTGGAGACATTTTGTGGGAAAGGTGGGAAACACAAGTCATTATTATTGGTTCAAGATGGTTCAAGGTAGATATCCCGACAGTGCATCTAATGTCTAATGTGCATCTAATGCACTCGCCATGAAGCATCATGATTTTGGGAAACTTTAAAAAAGTTATTTTCAATGAAAATTACATTAAAAATGGACAAACATTGGCATAGTTGGTATCAAGTTATAGCCTAAATTGTCAGTCATGCAGTGATTTTCTCAACTTTTGTAGATTAACCCATTGAGGGCAAATGTAGACTATACTCTACATCCATCCATTTACTACACCATGAGGGGCCAGATGTCGATTACAATAATATGGGATTTAGGAAACCCCCGGTCTCAGGAGAAAATGTTGGAAAAAAAATCCGGCCCCCTGACTTACATTAATTTTCTTTGCCCGGCCTCCCCCGGCCTCGATGGGTTAAGAAATTGCTTCATCTGAAATGTGTTCGTGAAAAGTCGCTTTTTAGCCCCATCAGTGTAAAAATACTAAAATCATGAAATTTAGATTCATGGTACAATCAGACAAAAGAACGGTGACGAGAAACCCTCTTTTTGAGGGAATATAGCTTTATCACGTCGCATGTCGGGGTCGCATGTACGAATGGGTCTCTCTCCATCACGCTTAAAAATACATAAGTGAAATGGGCACCGTTGCCGGTATTAATGTTGTATGCTAATGATCAAAACATTATCGGTTTCAATATTAGCAGTCCCATGTACATTTCATCAGGTATTGTAGTGCGTATCTGGCGCGTCTGCTCAGTTGGAGTGACCGTCGTTACGCCTCGCTGATTGCACACTCACTCGAACTCGAGGGCTTTTAAGTTAATTTAACTGTCGGAATGTTCTCTTCGGCAGGTGCTACCTGAATATATCTTTATACTAGTAACCGGTGGGTATCAGAAACATAACGGATTTCAAATTTCCCTAATCGTCCCCATCCCCCTTAAGCTCGGCGACAGGACGCAAACTCCCCTGGCCCTGGGGATGTGTGCAGCCAGCTTAAAGCTATATATAGAACGTCTATTTAGATCTGTTAGCCTCTGTGTTGCGGACCGTAACAGGTGTCCGCCTCCCAACATGTGCTTGGAGAGTAGTGCTAGGAGGGGCGCCCCGTGGCGTGGTACTGTAGACTTGTGCAAACACCCAGAGGTCTTAGCTTTATTTACACCACACGTAATTTTAGTTTGCCCGACTGGAACACTTTCAATTATAACCCGAATGGTGACTCAGTATTTTCGTTATTCACCTGCCCGCACTAGCAATGTGATATGAAGGGTTAAAGCTCTAAAACTTTATATCAGGCAAAATTCTCGGAAACGTACAGTTATGATGTGAATAACAAGGAGACCCAGGCCAAGTTAAACGTGTGCTCCATATGTCGATGCTGGATGGCACCATACATGGGGACCCCTCTAGACACCTCCGGATTAGATGTTGCAAACGTGTGATTAAATGAAAGTCAATCCAATGTGTAACCATTACTGATAGAAGTGGGGTTAAGTATTTTGGTGAAGTCAAAGTCAGGGCGCATGGCAATAAATGGCACAGTGAATGTTCCGGGGAGGGCCAGCAGTGTGGCTACGACCTACGCTTGGAGAGTTGTAGTGACACTGTACCATAAAGAGGACACGGCAGACGACATTTAAACCACCGTGCATAGCGTCAGTCCCACATCGGAAACAGGGAGTGCTGCGTCTCCCGGAGGCCTACCCCACAACTTTCGCAACTTTTCCTACAAGTTCCCCAGAACCCGGACTTAGATGGGAGTGAGTCAAGTGAGCCATTAGACAGGGCCTTCAGTGCCCGAGGTCCATCAGTGTTGACCAAGAGACGGTGGGTGAATTTTGGCCGCTTTTGGCCCGGAGTTTGGACAAAAGGACAGACGCTTCTACTCGGAAAGTAACCTACATTCATTGGACTTGCCACCACCACCACCCCAACAGTTTGCCCGATCCTGGGTCTCAGACATTTGTAAACCATGGATGCTATTGTGAGTGTCTTCACCGATCTCCCCAGTGCTTCGGCCAAGAGGGATGATGATTTCGTGGACCGTGTGAACAGTCGATATTCTGTGATTATTTTGATGGTGTTCGCCATTACAGTGTGCATGCATCAGTATGTGGGCACTCCCATCACTTGTTGGGCCCCTGTGCACTTCACTGGAAGTCACACCAAATATGCCAATGCATATTGCTGGGTGAAGAATACATACTATCTTCCCCTCAAGGATCGTATCCCTAAGGAAGGTGAACCAAGACAAACCATCCCATATTACCAATGGGTGCCCTTCATTCTCCTCGGTCAAGCCATGTTATTCTACATGCCCAGTATTATCTGGCATTCTTTCAATCGGGTTTCTGGCGTGGATGCCGATAATATTCTACAAGCTGCGAGCACGTTCAACAAGACAGAAGCTGATGATTCCAGACAGAAGACCCTGACCCTGATAAGAAACCAAATGCACAGGTTCTTATCTTCCAGGAAAGGCGTTGGACAGGGTAACTTCAAAGATAAACTAGCCAGGCGACAATGTTGTGGAAGAAGGTAATATATACTTGTCAGTCTTGTCCAACTACAATTAGATATATATCATTTATATACTATTTCGATTAGAATGTAATTTATACCCCATATTATATAGATACACATACAAAACCGCGGTTCAATAATTATGTACACTGGATACAATTGAGTACATGTGGTTTCAAACAGACTTACAGAGGGATCCGCTAGCACCCGTTATCTGTTGCACATATGAGTCACATGAAACCAAAGCAAGCTGAACAAAATGGGCTGGGCTCTCTGACCAATGACCATGAAACAACTGTTAATACAAGGAAACCGAAAGAAGTAGCCACACAAGTGGTGAAGGATTAGAAAGGATGTGGCTCAGAGGAATGGTGGATGACGCAATATCATAATATTGTGTCAACATTCAATATTACTGTAATATTAGTGCAAATCCTTCCCCCTAAACGGAAACGACAGGTGTCATACTGAAACTCATAAAGAAGATCTCGCTCATGGCTTGAAAATGTAAATGGTTAAGGTGGGTCGCTACCCTTTGATCAAAGTTAACAGAATCTCTCTATTTTTTTCCTACATGCAGTCTAGATCATATAGAATCGGAAAATGAAAAGAAAAATGGGGGGTCCCGAGCTACTTTTTAAGTTACAGAATTTTGAAAAAAAAAAATTATTTCATTTTTCACAAAAATATAGAAAAAAATGTGAAAACTTCCATGATTTTTTTTCATATCAACAATTATGCACAGAAATGTAAAACTTCACATGTGAAACGCCTATATGTTCCACTTTACTGCAAAAATAATTTTACAGTTGTATGCAATGGCATTCTGGGTAAAAATATGATGTTTCCGGAAAAAATAGGAACAAATTTTCATTATTTTGTAGCTTTATTAGCTAAAAATAGTATTCAAAGTTAACAGAATTTTTTTTAACTCTCTCAAAAAATAGTTAAGATCATTTGCTAACATATAGAAGTGCTTTTGATAGGGGGTCCCGGGCATATTTTTAGGTTTTTTGGCCTTTGAAGTTAAAAAATAGTGCAAAAATTATCAAAATCTTATATTTAATGCCTAAAATGTTGGGTAAAATGGCAAGAATCAGGGTATAAAATGGTTGTTCTTCATACCTTTGGTTACTGCAAGCAATGTAATGGCATTTATAGCAATGTAGATAATGATTTATTGATTAATAATTCCAATTTTTTAGCTTATGTCAAAAATAGCAAATATTATCGGCTACAATTATATCAAATATTCAAAGTCCAATATAAAGCTCAATTTTTCTCAAAATCGTCTAATTTTTGGATATTGCTTAGTCAGCATATATATGTACCCATTGATTAAATATCAGCTCATTCTAAGCCATTTAAGCTATATGCGCAGATACCTGCGCAGTGTGTCCATATTCAAGAGGTAGCGACCCACCTTAATACTGCTTAAAAATAGCTGTACACAGAGCTGCCAACCTCAAATCATCCAAAATCGTATTTTTTAAGGACTTTTTAGCCTGAAAAGCGTATTTAGCGTACTCCCTTCACCCCAAAATCGTACTAAAAGCGTATTATTTATTTAGGGTCCCTGCAACAATGTAACATTAGTAAAAACATGATAATCTACATAATAGGCCCCTATTAAATGCTCTTTTTGCAGTGGTGCTTTCTGATTTGAGCATTGAGATCAATTTTGACCAACTATTTCTACCAATGAGATTGGGTCTTTTTTTTAGAGAAAATATCGAGGACAATTTGGAAGGCTAACCTTGAAATGGTGCATTCTGGTGCATTTTGGAACACAATGAATTAAGCTACTTAAGATCTATATTCATCCTCTACCATATATTGGGGCTGGGAGATTTTTCAAACGGAAACATTTTGCATGCATCTTACATTTTAAAACTCTGCACTTGGTATGGTGCATTCTGATGCATTTTGCCCAAAATATTTATCCTTTACCGATGGGACATTGTCTTTCATGCATTACTTTTAGAGGAAAATTGGAAGTCTAGAAATGAAATGGTGTATTCATATGCATTTTAGAACACATAAAATTACAACCCAGGCCGATATTATTTGTTCTAGGTCTACCATTGGGGATGGGCCATTTTCAAAATATATACTGGGGTAGATATATATTGGAAGGTTTTGGTGTCTAGACTTGAAATGGTGCATTCTGGTGCATTCTGGCACACATTTATTAATTTCATTTGAGGAAAATTGTGAAAAATAAAAGGTGCATTATTCTCAGATCACTTTACCAAGCCCACTTACTATTAGTTCAAAGAAGGTCACGGGACAGGGGAATGAATGAATACAGGAAAGGAACTGCTGAGATTGAAAGCAGGGAAATGGGAATTGATTTGGAATTGGATTGTAACTTTGGTTCTAGTTGGAGTATTTACAAAATTCTTTCAGTTTTGGAAGGCTTGAAACCAGCTGGATGAAACCTTGTCCAATTCCAAGGCCAGTGTCGCCGTTTTTTGGCGACAGTTGCCCAGCCCTGGAGAAATATCTAGGACTAAAATGTGTACTCAATATATATGAAATGACAGCTAATAATAGCCAAAAAGCGTACTGGATACCTCAAAAGCGTACTAAATCGTACTCAAAGTGCAAAAGCGTACTCTGGCTCAAAATGAGGCCAAAAAGCGTACTAATACGCCAAAAGCGTACTACTTGGCAGCCCTGTGTACAGTTAGTGTGTATTGTTGGTCAGGTGGCAAGTCTACATCAACACATAGGGGCCATTTCACTGTTGGGGTGCATATATAAAACAGGGGATAAAGTCTCCCACAGTTTACCCCTGCCTTTGTCCTGTGACCACCTAAATAGGTCATAGCCTCAAGGTCAGAGCCTGGCAGAGGGGTATCACACTTTGTTGTTGAGGCTGGGGTTTAGGGAATCCCAACAGACGAGGCCAAATGCACGGCCATATTACATAACACATTAGCACTGTTAAAACCAAAAGCTCATAATGGCCTTATTAACCGTCAATCATGGCTTTTATGGAGTAGGGGCAACATATCTTCAAAAAGTACAAATGCTTTTTTCCAAAACTGAGTAGAAAACTTATAGCAAATGCATGTATCACTTTATTATCAGCAGTTTAACATTTTACCAGAGTTATTTATCAGCTGGTCATACGGGAGTGATTATTTATTAGTTACGGGGGGGGGGGGGGGGCGTAAAGATTTCCGACACCTCCTGAGGGGAGGCGTAACAAGTTCAGCCCTTTTTTATGCAAAAAACCCAACGCGTTACTATAGTTCGAAGGGGGATTTTCGACGAGGGGAGGCATGAAAGGTTTTACGCGCTCTCGAGGGGGGGGGGGGGCGTAAAAAATCTCACCACCTCCCCCCGTAATTAACAAATGAACACTCCCTTATGATTGTATTGACGGGAGAGAGTGGGGTGTCATCATATTTTTTAAGAGTTATTAGGAGGTGGGGGGAGGCCTTGATTTACACTTAGATTGGGATTTCAACCCCTCTTGGAAAATTATTGACCTAGGGAAGAAGCGAGTAAAACTATTTCACCCCCCTCCAACCCTGTTCTTAGTTCACAGTTACCCAGTAATCAAAAGGCATCGTCTGGTACCCTCGGTATCACACTTTACAGATACCACGAGAAATTAAACGACATTGACGACCCTGTACTTGTAACCGTGGATAAAGGTAACAACGAGGGGTCGGCTATGAATTGTCAAAGTTATTATGCATTGAATAAGATCATCCCTCTATAGTCCAGAGTTTGGCACACAAGAGAAACTGTGTCTCCTTGTTATTTACTCAGTCCACCCACGGATCACCAAACTGCATATTAAACTTAGCTATCCGAGGATACATCTATATAGTCGAAAGTCGTTTGTTTGGCAAAGGCTGCTCTCTACTTGTCATTAGTTAGTCTACCCCCATATAAAGAACCTGTAAACATTTACCCAGTCACAGTTACCAGTCTAGTATGTACTGTCTGCTAACAGTGTCATGTTCCCCCGAGGCTTTAGTGCAGTCTAGAATATATAGGGCCTAGTCGGGACTGGAGCTGGTTGTGGCGACCAGCACTGATAAGAGCTGATAACACTGTTACTAGCCTGTCCCCTGTTTGTCCCCTATTTGTACCCATAGTGGGATGTCTTATCAGTGGGTTTCACCGCAACCAGCGAAATATAAAATGGCGGACCCACAGGGCATAGCTCCAGATTCCTATACTGTTTAGACTCGGTGACAGTCCCGGGGATACTAGTAGCCAACCCCCCCTCCCTTCTATACCACCACTGATGCTGACCACAGCCCATATAGGTCATGTTGGTTTCGTCATGTGTAATATATTTTATGCAGACAGTCACAATACACATATATACATTTACAGAGATATAAAACGCATTTAATTTTTTCTATGCCTCAAGTTGATTTTAATATAGTATTGGCTATCGATTACTTTCATCCCCGTTTCAAGTACATGTATGTAGACTGGCTTCATTGCCATTGAAGCAGGGAAAGTAAATATACTTCTCTCACAGGCAATGAGTATCAAATTACAGTCGTCCAGTCATGGTTTCAGTACCATGCTAGTACCTGTAATATGATCCCCTCTCCCTCGCCTGCACTGCAGTTCATAACACTGCTATTGCATGTTGTAACTAGTAAATCAATGGTAAGATGAACCCATCTAAAACTTAAGGTGTGATCATTTTTTTCTTATGATATTTTGGTCAGCTGTGACGTGGCGCGACCGTTTTCAGTAATCCGGTGCCCCCTCCCCCTTTTTCGAAATGCTAAACTTAGTAAAAGGTTCTTCCCTACACCCGGGCTTTTACCTTTCCTCCCTCCCACGACGTGCTACCTGCCCACATGCATACCAACGCGTGTGACGTCACCCAAAGTGACCCTGTCTGCACTGTCTGTGTCCCCACCATAGACTTGTCCCAGTCACTAGTGATATTTACGTCCTACTGCAGACGCAGTGTAATACAAGTATCGCTCAACATATCAGAGGACTCGGGGGGGGGGGGGGTCCTAAGGGTCCCCCCCTTTTGGATTTTATAAAAGATTTTTCTATGATATTTCGCTGCACCGCCGTTGCACCGCATTTTGGTACTTAAAATGTTGTAGCAGTACATCGTAATTTGGACAGAATCAAACCTTGATTATTGTTAAAAGTTGAGAAGGTATATGCTGTCTCCTGTGCCGGAGGGGTATGTTTTTAGTGAACAGGTGTTTAATAGGGGAATTCTAAAGTATTTTAGGAATATTGGAAAATATGGTTGCTGACGTATTTTAGGAATAGGCAAGAAAAAAGGTTTGTTTCAGGTAACATGGATAGAAATTGTAGGTTCGGTAGGTCGGATCTTTTTTCTTTTTTTTTAACATGAAAGTACCAACCAGCCTCTCCGAAGACCCTAAAATTGACCGAAAAGGGCAAAAATACAAAAATTTCTTCAAAATTGCACAAAAAAAATTCCGTAGGGTCGGCCCTGTTTTCATGGGGTCGGTCGGGTGACCTGAAACAAACCTTCACTTTTTTTTGGACATATTAGAAAATATGGTAAGGGGCCATCATTTCTGCAAGGTAGGGTCACACACACACATTTTTTTTTCTCAATACAATATAGAAAGCCTTTCAAATGGGAACAGACGTAGTCATGTAGATATGTATATGAAATGGGGTATGTGGCTGGGAGGTGCGGTGGATTCATATGAATAGGAGATAGGCCATCAAACTGCATTCAGTGTCTCCTAACCAGTCTACTGTTGACCGACCATGGGCAGTGTATTATTACACGACGTATAGCGTTTGACACGGGCATACATAACGGCATCTCTTGTGCTGTGACAGTTAGTAGGCGCATGGGACCACAGGCTTAAACTTTGTAGAATGCGTATGATAGGAGTAGCTGATTGTATAAAGCACAAGGTATGACAGAGCTAGATGCCCATCATCTTTCAACATTAGATGGCCCTACGGTACCATGTATTTAGACATAGACATGTGGTTCAATCTGAAATATAAAGATGATGGTGGACTCAGCAGTTTGTATACTACTAACCAGACGGCGCTACTGTCTATGTCCAAATACATGGTGTAGACAATCTAATGTTGAAAGATGATGGGCATCTAGCTTTATCACACCTTGTGCTATACATGTATACAGTCATCTACTGTAAGTATGAGCACGCTACTGCGGCTACTCAGTTTAAGCCTGTGGATCGGACGGTGAACTACTTGGAACACCATTGGATATCTCACGTCAGGCCAACTCATGTATGAATAAGCACCACTCCCCCAACCCCCTAGACTTGCTCAACTCTTGGATTCTAAATAAATGAAGGCCACAAAGACGCCTTTTATGTAATATACTTGTCTTCTACTGTAGAATCAATTTAGCCGAGGCGAGGGGGGTAATGGGAGGGGTATGGGGCTCAAGAGACGGAGGCCAGTCTACCCTCCCCCAAAAACACATACACTCTCCAAAATAAAGGACACAATATCAGATATTTGTGGAACTTAAACAACGTATCAAATACATCGCTGGGCTTTCCTGAGTCCGCAGCGAACAGAAGGTCCATTGTTCTGATGTGAATGTATGTGACACGCACAGTGCAGGTATGGCATATAGGGGCTCGAACTCCATTGTGTGTGTCACAAGAAACATATACCCGTTTAATAGACGTAGCACTTTATTACTTTAGGGAGTCATTTTTTAAAAGAGGGGGGGGGGGGTCGTGTGGTTGGTGTGGTGGTAGTAGGGTGTGTGTGTGTGAACGTGTTACACTGTTTATTGACCGGCACCATGTTCCATGGATCCGGTCTATATGAGTGGAAGTGAACCCGCTGTAAGCACAGAGAGAGAAAACGCGCACCATTGACTTAACCCTGGGACCGCGAACCGTAGGCACAGTACAGCCTGCATAGCGGCAGAGCCTCCATAGGCTCCAACTGGCGTTTCAGGACAGAGTTAGTTAGTAGTAGCATTTGAATCCTCATAGGGACTGATTATAACACACCAGTTGATGCCTGTAGCGCCCGCTCCACTCCTTCCCCTGTCCCTGAACCAATGGTGCGCAACCTAGACCGTGATGGCCTTACTCCAAGGCCTAAGCTTGAAAATTTGTTGAATAATTTCCAATAAACACATAGCCCTAGATACTGATTTAACCCCTTGCATATTTATGTATCATTGGAATGATGGACAAGGCAAGTCTAGTGGCATTTGAAAACTCACTGGAGCCCGCCCAAGGTTATCACACCTCCCATAGAAGCTCCCCAGTACCACCGCGGTGGCTTAATCTGTACATTGCGGCCCTTAAAGGGAAGTGGCAACATGTTTGTGACACCTGGATAATAACCCTTTAAGGCCTTCTATATACACCCATCCCCAACACACTGTACACCTTGTAATACGAATATAGTAATGGGTAATGTTGGCCTCAAAGGGTTAACTATATGGTGAATGTCGTCTGCTATTTCCTATGCCGCTCTCTGCTACTTACCAGGCCACCACAAGCCTCACACATACCGCTTTTGTCATTAGAAAGTCGAATGAATTATCTAATTTGAGTACAGTACGTTATTTCTCATTTCTGACAGCAGAATCGTAATCGCCAGAAGAAGCTACCCTAATTTCATATATTGGAAGTCATATATAATCGAATTCCAGGTGGTGGCTGTAGGTGAGCAGGTGGCTGTGGGAAAGCAGGTGGCTGGGGGCGAGCAGGTGGCTGTGGGCGTCAGCGCCCGGCAGCGCGTAACCGCTGTTTTACGTCTCGGCGGAAAAAGCGAGTCGATCGGAGCGTCAGCAGCGACACCATCTTCGTTGCAGCTTTGTTTCTGGTTCGACGTGTCGGGTTGGCCGGGGGGGGGGGGCAGCGTGAGCTGCAGATGATTTTGCCTCCAAAACCGATTTTGCCCCCAAAACCGATTTTGAGCCCCGAAACGATTTTGATCCAAAAACGATTTTGAAGTTCTCCTACCCCTCCGAAAATCGGGGCGATCGGAGCGTAAACAGCGAAGATATTCGCGATTTTCGTTTTGTCGGATTATATTGGTACCTAAGTGTTCTCCGTTTATCCCGTTCTCCGTTTCTCCCTTTCTCCGTTTATCCAGTTCTCCGTTTATCCCGTTCTCCGTTTATCCCGTTCTCCGTTTATCCCGTTCTCCGTTTATCCCGTTCTCCGTTTATCCCGTTCTCCCTTTCCCCGTTTCTCCCTTTCCCCGTTTATCCGTTTATCGTTTATCCCGTTATCCGTTTGTCTTTTATTCCGTTTGTCGTTTATAGTGTTCACCGTTTATCCCGTTCTCCGTTTATCCTGTTCTCCGTTTATCGCGTTCGTCGTTGATGGCGTTCTCTGTTTATCCCTTTCTCCATTTATCCCGTTCTCTGTTCATCCCGTTCTCCGTTCATCCCCTTCTCCCTTTGTCCCGTTCTCTCTTAATCCATTCATCCCCTTCTCCGCTTTCCGTTTGTCCCGTTCTCCTTTTATCCCGTTCTCCCTTTCTCCGTTTATCCCGTTCTCCGTTTATCCCGTTCTCCGTTTATCCCATTCTCCGTTTATCCCATTCACCGTTTATAGCGTTCACCGTTTATAGCGTTCACCATTTATCCCGTTCACCCTGTTCTCCGTTTATCCAGTTCTCCGTTTATCCCGTTCACCGTTTATAGCGTTCACCGTTTATCCCGTTCACCGTTTATCCCGTTCTCCGTTTATCCCGTTCTCCGTTTATCCCGTTCTCCCGTTCTCCCTTTCTCCCGTTCTCCCTTTGTCCTGTTTTCCCTTTCTCCGTTTATCCCTTTCTCCGTTTATCCCGTTCTCCGTTTATCCCGTTCTCCATTTATCGCATTCGCCTTTTATCCCGTTGGTCGTTTATAGCGTTCGCCGTTTATAGCGTTCTCTGTTTATCCCTTTCTCCATTTATCCCCTTCTCCGTTCATCCCCTTCTCTGTTCATTCCCTTCTCCCTTTATCCCGTTCTCTCTTAATCCATTCATCCCCTTCTCCGCTTTCCGTTTGTCCCGTTCTCCGTTTATCCCGTTCTCCCGTTCTCCGTTTATCCCGTTCACTGTTTATAGCGTTCACCGTTTATCCCGTTCTCTGTTTATCCCATTCTCCGTTTATCCCGTTCTCCGTTTATTGCGTTCGCCGTTTATCGCGTTCACTGTTGATAGCGTTCTCTGTTTATCCCGCTCTCCGTTTATCCCGTTCTCCCTTTCCCCGTTTATCCCATTATCCGTTTATCGTTTATCCTGTTCTCCCTTCAGGGACAGCACACTACTTTAACTACACACTGATGCATTAATGCATCATGACTCCTGTACACTAATAAAAAGCCGGTCACCACACCTATGGTGTGCAAATCCTAGATCTAAACCATTGCATCCTAGTTACTAGTAACCCAGGGCACTTTAGTGCGGCTGGCTTTTATACACGGCGATTTGCCTCTTCCAGGGTCTTCTGAAAGTCTGTTGCCCAAATTAAAGTCCACTCCATCAATGCCGTAGTGTAGGAGCACCAATAGAGTGCACCAATAGAGACCTTAAGCAATATTTTCCAGAATATATTAATAAAAAAGTGTGTTAATTTATCAATAAACAAAGTTAACCCCCCATGGAAACTATAATTTTAACACGTATTTTCTCTTGTTATTCTCACAGATTCGGTGCCTACTTATCGCTGCTCTACATCATCACCAAGGCGTGCTACGTGATTGTAGGCATCGGTCAGCTCTTCCTGCTAGACTGGATGCTCGGCACCCAGTACTCGACCTACGGCTTCCACGTGATGCGCTGGATGGTGACAGACCACGACTGGACCAACTCACCCTTCGTGGCCTTCCCCAGGGTCACCATGTGCGACTTTAACGTGCGGCGGTTGGGGAACGTGCATCGCTATACTGTGCAGTGCACCCTGCCTATAAATCTCTACAACGAGAAGATCTTCATGTTCCTGTGGTTCTGGATCGTCATAGTGGCCGCCCTGTCCATCTACAGTTTGATTGTGTGGATAGCTCGGGCTGTTTCAGTCACAGATAAGAACAACTACATCGTAGGGCACCTCAAGCACCTCAAGAAGCTAGACTCGAAATCAGACAGAGACAGGGCCATTCGGTTCACTGGTAAGTACCTGCGGGCTGATGGCATCTTCCTGCTTCGTTTAATCGGCCACAACACCAACACACTGACCGTGAGTGAGATCATCTGTGCACTCTGGGACTCGTGGCCGGATCAGCAGAACGGCAACACTCGCCCAGCACCGCCCCCACCCCCGGGCGTGGCCCCCTCAGCGCCCAACGCTGACGATGATGACGACTTCCCAGGCCCCATGTCGGAGAAACAACCCCTCCCCGCAGGACCGGCAGGGGCATACCCAGCACTGCCAGAGAAAGTACCACTATAAACGTGCACATGGGACTACTAATACTACCACAGTCATACCACCCTCGTCATACTTACTTTTGTCAGTCTCAACAACCATCGTTGGTGGATGATACTTATACCATCCATGTGTGCTGTTTATTGTTTCAAAGGAGTATCTGTCCTCATCAAGGTTTTACAGAAAGTGAGCGTTCTTTTTGTTGGGGAATTTCGGATGAGACCATGTGCATTTTAACATGTGAGTATGGACACAGAAGGAAGTTGTGAGTGATAGAATTCGAAGTATGAATGTAAACTGTAAAATCCTTCTTGAATCATGTATGTATGCAAGAAATGGGACCAAACGTATAACATTATCCTGGACATCTCTGCACTGCATTAGTTGTTCCCTCCTGTTTTGATATTTTAATACAGACAAGTAATTATGTAGTTTTCTAACATAGTATATGGAGGCCTTTCTATCCAGGAGAATATTATATAATGGAATATTATATCCGAGGAGAGAGCAGAAGTTGCATTTTCATTGAATATCGAAATGGCGGTTTCCTGTGTCGTATTACCATCGAACGTTCACTTCAGTTCTGACATGAGATACGTAATGTAAGAGTTATTTGATGTCCAAGTTGCATCAGAATGTACTTAACTATACTCTTACTTTCATCATTAGGAGATTATATATGTATAAGCATTTTACTCTAATCCTCTGTAGGATTTTGTGTCTATCTAGCATGTAAATGAGAGGTTCACAAAGGGGGGGGGGGGTCAATTGTGTATTTGATACTAAACGTTGCCTTTAAATGTTGTAAGCCTCTAAGTACTCTTAATATCACATTCCGCGTTTTACTACGAAGCAGATCATTGATGAAATCAATCTGGAAATATACAACATAATAACTTGCGATTAAAATAGAAATTATCAAATACTAATCAACTACATTCTTCGTATGGGAATTATGGATCCTGCTATCACTATTCGTCAAGGGTAGGACACGATACTTGAATTAGTCATAGGTAGAGACATGTAGAAGAAAATTAGCGGTTCCTGTGTAGGCTATATTAATGCATATGAGTATGGCTTGTAAATTGTCGTAGAATATATTATGTGTTACATGTAGATTATAAAGCACCAACAATAGCCATTTCCTAGCTGATAAATTAATATTTCTATTGTTACAACTGTGTACGTTGCATGGGACCAGTATTTTTCATTCCTTGTGTTTGTTAGATGTAATACTCTAACAAATGATCATAAATCAAACAAAATTCATGGGCTCATGAAAAAAAACACTTAAATTTGGAATGTCAGGTGAGAAAAACTTATTCAGTATCATTGTTAAGGTCACACCGTTAGGGACATGATTATTTTTTAATCTTTCTGTTGGTCTTTTCCATTTTGTTTGACGACCTATCTTATAGAGGGTGTATAATCTCAGTGCCACAGCGGCATTTTAATAGTTACTCATGGCATAGATCTGCATTACCGGTACTAGCTTATCAATGGCTGTATACATTTATCGTGTGAAGTTTTATAGACATGAAATTGTCAAAGAAGATAGATCTGCACAAATTTAATACTGTTATATCGGACGGTTTGTTAGGAAGGACACTGATAAACTCCTATCCAGTTTATATTGTATACATTAAACGTAGTGACGCCAGTAGAGATCATACTAATTGTAACCATATAACACATTTATTAGTTCCACCATTTTCTACATGATTATTGGCCAATGAATATACTTGACTCTTCCATTTGAGGGGTAAAAAAGCAGGCCTTTGGTGAACCACATGTGCTTTCATTCACATGGACAGTGATATAGGTATGAACGTGATATGGCATGAACAGTGTACATGTAAAATATCGTTTATACGCTTTGTAAAAGTTACTTATTATAGACACACAACCAAGGAATCTATATGAAAAATAAATGCTTTTCATACCAAAAACAAATGTCAATGTTTTTCTAAATTAGTCAATTGCGAACCAACCTATAGGATTAAGAAATGATTCATGAATTGGGACAGTTGGGGTTTGTTTTTTAAAAAATCGGTGTAATATGGACCCAACATTGCTTAATGACAGCCTATGTTTACCTCTTTTTTTTTAAATGGGCCCGTATGTAGGTTACAGATAAATACGGGTCTATGTTCCGCCGTAGGGCCTACTGGCCCGTAGCATATAGCACGCACTTAACTATGCGAAGCTGTTACAGCTATTACGAGGCAACAGTGATTCATTTAAATACATCGCATCGGTTTTAAACCACAGCTGTAAGTGTATGTGAAATAACCATGGTGTAAACTCCTCTGTCTTCCCCCTCGGTTATGGTTTGATAGAACAACACTCCAGTATGTTATTATGTAAATGATAGATAATGGAACAATCAAGGGGTGGTTTCATCATGATGGAAGTCTCGTAGGTACCCCGGTCAAACTAAGCTGTAAAGAACAAGACAGGATAGGTGTATATTCGTATGTTTATTCATGGGGATATTATGCTTATTTACATAGGCAGCGGGGAGCTTGTTGGGTGACAGAATATGAGATGAAGGGACCCTCTTGTATCACAAATAGGGCATTGTAATGATGACCGAGAACATGGGACATCTACAGTATAGACACGGGTTAAACAATGATAAGGGGGTATATATCACAATAAGGACTGGCCATCGCCCAGACCACAGAGTAAAGCATCAATAGGCATTGTACGATACATTTATTTATACATGGGGCTAGAGCAACATGGAAATAAATGGCATTCTTAAACAAAACTAGGATGTTAGCAGAGTTTTCACGGCTCTTTATCGGTGCTATACTCATTCCATTTTCCTATGAATCCGGATATGGTATATACTTGTTAGCAACTACACTGAAAGGAAACGCGTCGGTTTTATTACGTCTTACTTTTAGTATGAATATGAAAACAACCCTAGGTCCTGGACTTAGACAGCTGGTCCCAGGACCGTGTGGTCTGTGACCCGGAGAGTGGTGTAGAAGCTGATGTATCACACGTCCTGGTATACACATCTCTGTCCGTATAGATTGGTCTGTAGTGGAGTTATATATTTTTTCTGTGTACATGTTAAACCGCACATACTATAGGATAGCCAACAGAGACGCCAGTCTGTCCGGCACAGGGCCCATCCCTATACACATATTTCCTCCTCACACTGCATAGTTACTTTTATGAATAAACTTAACATTGATTCATACCAGATGTACTATTTTGGTAGTGCCATCATAGCACTGGCATTACAGTATTTGCGTTAGGAAACCTCCATTTGTGAAAACCATCTTATTTTCTTCTGAAAAGAAGTTGCATATAGAAAAGATTGATGCTTATTGGAGCGATGCTGGGAGGGCACAGGGGGAACGAGTGGCTATAGAAATAGGTACCATATAGCATTGGGCACCTTAGTTATCGCTACGAGTCCAACCATTTTGGGCCTATACATTGACATCACACGGAAATGTTCCTGCTACACCCATGACACCTTGGCTACAGATTGCTACTGATGACCATGTATATTTGCTAAAGGGAAGCACCTCCGCTGTATTATACCAGCGGGCAGATCTCTGATCAGAGGTCATCATGTATAAAAAAATAAATTGTCACATGTCACGATCAGGAGCCTACTTCCCTCCTGTGGGTTTCCCATTCTTGTTTTGCCCATACTAAAATGTATAGCCCTAGGGTTTGGGGCCCTCAGTCGGACATAAGCTATATAATCCCATACATTCTGTAAAACAACAAATGGCCAGATTATGGGAATGTCAGCTACGTTGATGTGATGCTCCTCATCCATGGTTTGTAGAGCAGACTTCACACTTGGCAGTAGGATCTGTATTGAAAATGTTCGTCTTACCACCTCATGAAATAATCCACCGGAGATAGACAGGACACTGAGAGACTCCATCGAAAGGAATGCATCCCCCATTCACCATGGGCAGCATTAGGGACGCAGGGTAGGACCTGCTTGCATATCGAACAACAGTTTGTGTACAATACCAATTGTTGCATACCTCCTGGCAGAGATGATGCACTGCTATGCGTTTCTGCTACTAGTGTAGGCGGAAGAGACCTCCTAGGTTTGCTCGTATCCGATGGCTGTATATTCCTCAAGATTCAATAATTATCTATATTTAAATTCGGGATGCCCCAAGTGCATTAAGCCCGAGGTTTCATCTAAATCTCGATCTACCTGAAACCATTAACAACACATTGTTCTGCATCGTTTGCCTTTGGTCATAGGACATCCATTGACAGGTTCATAACACTGATTGTAAATCCACTTTTATACATTTTGGGCAGCATGATTTTAGCTGATCTCCCCGCGGTAGGAGGAGCCCACCACGGTAGGCAGAGTGTCACCGTCCCGCCGGACGAACTTGGGACTCTCGTAGACGTGCACTTCCTGTGGTCGGAAGGACGTCAGAGCCGCCAGCTTCGCCCCGACGCCGCCAGAGGGCGCGGGCGGCTTTGGTGGCGCCCCCTGGTTGAGGTCGGTGCTAACAAGGTTTTGAAAATTGCGCGCCTGCGGTGGCGGCGGTGGCGGGGGGTCGGCACGCTCGCGCTCTCCTGGAGGCGGGGGTGGGGGCGGGTGCTGGTGCAAGGGCTGCCCTGTTGCTGAGTAGGACGGGGGTCTGGACTTCCAGACGGCTCCATAGTTGCCGTCGTTGTTGAGGTTGACCAACTCTACCTGGTCGACAAGACCAGCGGCTGAGTTGCGCTTGCAGTAAGGGGTAGTGTAGTCGTCTCTCTCCCCCTCGTCCTCACTATCCTGGGGTGACGTAGCGTACTGACCGCGTCGTGTCAAACAACGGTTCCTCCTGTAAATTAGAAGGTGTAATATGATTACTCATTCAACTTATAATGCTTTGGCATAAATGTGATCAGAATTGATAATCATCCAAATAGTGGTTGGAGGGTCAGCATCTAGGTGCAGTTTAAACAGATAGCGTTTCTTACACAGGTAGCAGATGTACTCAATAAAGTTACAAGGTAGCCAAAGCCAAACGACCCTTGGGAGCAGGAGCGGTTGGATGACACTAGATAGGTCTTCTCTAAAATAGGAGACGGTATAAAACTTCAAACGTTGGAGGCAGTTTTAACGATTGAAACAATATTGCAGACTGAAAATCAAAAGTAGAGACACAAAATACCCTAGAATTGACAATGATCAGTTTGTCAATACTGGTTTGTTTTACCTCAGAGGAACCCTACTACAAAATGTTAATATACAATGTACTAGAACTACCAAGTAGGTGTAGTTCCAAG
Source organism: Harmothoe impar (assembly GCA_947462335.1). NCBI lineage: Eukaryota > Metazoa > Annelida > Polychaeta > Phyllodocida > Polynoidae > Harmothoe > Harmothoe impar. The sequence goes on from OX381705.1 coordinate 53,291,351, forward strand.
TTTGAGACTGAAATATCAATACCTCCTAAGCCTGTATAATTCCCCTTTTCAAATGCATAGTGTATTTTCCTCTTTGTTCTGTAGAATTTACTTCAAATGTATATTTTGAAAAATTGTTGACCAAATAAGCTGTGTTGATCGTTTCTGTTGTAGGATACTGCACACGTTATGATCAACATTTATAGTGCACCAGTGTTTTCTAGCTGTAGGGCATATGTTTTGTTTTACGTGCAGGTCGCCTGACCTGGTTCCTGGCATGAAACACCACGGGAACTAACCCGATGTTGACACGAAACCTTCCTCCTTGACACAAACACTCTTCTAAATAAACCTGTTCTGACAGAGGACGAAGTCTAACCAAAAATGGAACATTACCACAACACACCACAAGTGAGAATACGACCTAATATGATAACGTTCCTACTACTGAAATAGGGAAATGTAACAATGGACAATATCTTATCGTAATTTGGTATTAAGTTTTAAACCCCATTTTTAGTACCCACATACTAAAATGTGGACAAACTGAATTTTCTCCTAAATCTTCTACCCTTAAGACATTCCCCACTGAGGTGAATTTTCAATGTTCCTGATTAGAACAGTAATTTATGATTTAAAATTGTTGATTTATTTCAATTCTCACTTTTAGTGTGTTACTATAGCCCAAAGAGATAGTTAAAATGACCACTCCCTAACTTCGCTATAATGTACATGTAATCCTACATGCCATTGTCACCTGAGGTGTAACTCCATGGTAAGAAAAGAGATTCTGGTCAATTTTGGGGCGTTTTTCTAGAGTAGGATTTTGTGTCGTTTTCCCACAAAATAAGGAAAGTAGCTTCCCTGTTGTTGGGCTATCATCCCCCTTAATTGCTATGATGCTTTACATATACATGTCTTAAATTATATATGACATCATATAGGTCATGTACACTGATGTCGATATAATTTTGGGAATACACACCAGTAACCATTGTCAAGTATATAGAACCTCCACACACCCACTAGGTTACTTCAGTACATCCACAGGGCCGTCTTAATGACAGTCATTTGAATATGTAATTACGTCTCAGTCTACTACCCATGAACAAATGAGCTTTTCTTCCCCAGCCAGAAACCCTCTTCTCGCTTCCAATTTTCAATACTTCCTCAATGTTTCTTGAAATGCAATATCTAAATCTGAAGTTATGAGAGCCGTCTGCATGTGACGTTAGAGAATCATTGTGAATACAGGATTTCTCACCGGGGAGTCCCACCAAGGAAATCAAGCAGTATTTCAATGTAACTGTTCTCGTGGAGACTCTGCATGCATTATAGACTATCATTGTTTCAGTCAGTGCCCTTCGGCAAGTACACGGCTGACGACAGGTGCTTAACAGGTTGTTAGACACTGGAAACAGATGGGGAGATACGTAGCTCGTGTCTGGGGAGAGAGCACACTGGCCCTGGTTCAGACCAACGAGAGCCCAAATCTATGAGGACCATGTAATAAGCCTTTTCAATATCATACTGTACAATAGAATTATCACAAAATAAAGATTGTATATTATGTTTATAGTCCATAATATTAAACCATCCTTGCCATGTAATATACGGGCTAATCATCCTATTATGATATCTTATGATAGTGCTATTTTATCCTTACCAACGACATAGCCTTCTGAGCAGAGCTACTAAAGACATCATTATGTTATTAAACCATTATGTATACTCTCCTTATTACAGTAATTAATCACACCGATATTCTGTCCCCTAATTACAGCCGTTGTGCAATGATAACATGTGTATCAGCAATTTATGATAGATAGCAACTGTCACCGCAAACAGGAGGAATGTTAATATGTAGGGGTCACATGTTTTATCATATTGACAGTGCCTTTATATCAACTTCCTTCGTGTAGATATGAGTGGTATGACAGCGCAACCAATATGGTATCATGCCTACATTTCAAATATAATACGCATAATGTAATATTGTAGTCTTATGAATTACAAATCAAGTGTACACCATGCAAGAACTGAAATAAATTGATTATATTTGTGTATTTTCTTCCTAGATTTCTAACTTACCTCTTGAGACAGAAGAGTACACTGGTCAGCATGATAACTCCTATGACCAGGCCCAGGGCCACTCCCATGGCCGTGACAATGAGGATACCTGATGTGATGAGGTCGTCACAGACACACAAGAAGCACCACGCCATCAGTGATATATGTGGAAAGAGGAAGACATACACATTAAGGCGTTTATTATTGAACGGTTTTGTTTTCATTGACATCTTTCATTTTTGCTGGTGAAATACATGTGCATAGAACCTCCACAGCCCTGTATGCATTATATTGGTTAAAGCCGAGTGGTTGTTCTAGATTTAACGTATACCACAATTGATTGGTTTGTATGCGATATGTACATCGGCTGTTTCCTGTGTTCTCCTAGCCCTTTGTGGTAACGCAATAATAAGAGAGTAACCTAGTTCATTTTTCATCATAATCATGATCACTTCATCCAGTGGTTGTTGTTACCAGTGGACATGATGCCAGATAAAGTGCCACATTTCCCACATAGAAATTGTCCACCATGGAAGGTGACTGTCTAAATATTGAAACATCCTGGCATGTGGTTTGCCCCAACTGGCATAAAAGAACAGTTGATTCACCATGGCACTGATGAGTAACTATCCCACCAGGCAAGCCCCTTTCTGAACCAATTTCGATCACATAATAACTCCAAGTGTCCCCTCTTGACCCTATGCTGTAGATACTTTGAGATATTTTGGACAAATGTATTACCTCGTATGTAACAAGTTATCACCATGCAATATATGACCAAAGTAAAGTCAAATACGAGAGAAATATGACTGTGTTGGGTGGTAATATTGAGAGATTATTCAAGATGAAAATTGAGATCTCAACAGATAAGGAAGTGCTGTCTGTGAGATGGGGAATTGTTGTCTAGGACCCTAGGTCATTCAATTCCCTTTTCTCAAAAGGATTTCCTCCATGTAATGGCATTTTGTCTACATCTATGGGTATGGGGCGGATAGGCGGGCATGAATGTGCACATTGGGTCACCGGTGCAACTCGGTATTATAATTTTTATAGTCCTTTTTGCGAATATATGAGATTTTCCCCTAATAATGTACAATATGCCTCAGTAATATGAATAATATATACGTCACTTCTGGCCTATGTATTGGATCCTATTGCACATAGGATACCCATCTTCATACCGGGTTTCAGTGTATCCTGATGACGTCACGGAAGCAGAGGTGAATCAAAGAGCTCGTAAGTATACACAGTCTTGGGGCGTAAGGGAGTGGTCATTGTGTTAACAGCGGGAGGGGGGGGGGGGGCAAAATATCCCGACGGCTCTTGCTTGGAGGCGGGGGGGGGGGGGGGGATTTATCAGAAAATATGGGAATTCTACCATCCCCCCGGTTGCTAGAAAATGATCACTCCCTAGTATGTGTCTACGTGAAACGTAGGGTTTGAGTTTACGGATCAAATCATATTCTATATTAAAGTTGATGTCAACATTCATATTTCATAAACTATTAATATAATACGTATGCTATGTGGAAGTTTAGAAAGCCACCAAATGAAATGTCCCCATTAGTAGTATAGTATGTATCGGAACGGGACTATAGTTAACTACTGTTTATTACTCAATCGACATGCAGCCAATCAGAGGCCTCCATTTGGTCACGTGACCGGAAGTGACCTACTTAGGGGATTAGTGGTGCATTCTGGGTAACCCTGCAGCCAATCAGAGGCCACCATTTGGTCACGTGACCGGAAGTGACCTACTTAGGGGATTAGTGGTGCATTCTGGGTAACCTACTGACCTACTTAGGGGACCGGAAGTGACGTCATATGACCTAATTTAGGATCACGTGACCGGAAGTGACCTGATGAGTCACGTGAGCGGAAGTGACGTCACATGACCTAATGGCCGACCGGAAGTGAGTGACCTCATTGAGGATCACGTGACCGGAAGTGACCTGATTGATCACGTGAGCGGAAGAAGAAGTTTTTTGTTTAGGAAGTGAGGGTCTTTAGGATCACGTGACTGGAAGCGACGTCGTCACATGAGTGACGCTTTAAGAGACTGCGCGACTTACTAGTAAAAGAAGACGTATGAAAATAAAAACACAACAATATTTTATTTTATTTTTTTTATTTATTTTTTTTTCAATCTTGATAAACACTCTATTTTTGAAAAGATGCACACGCTTATTTTTTTTTCATCATATCTCTAAAGGACTCGTTGTCACACCGTCAGAATGCACGCGACGCTTATAATACAAGTAGCGCACGCCGTCTTTCTCTATGGTGTAGGTGACCATTTTGTTTCGCACCACTTTGAAGTTTCTATTTACAGCAATGAGAGTTTTTCGTTGGCGAAGAACATCCAAGAAGTCGTCTGGTTCCTGAGGGTTTTGTTTCTTCTGTACGCCTTTTGCACTCCATTTTTTGGATTTTCTTTCACCGGTGTCGCTGACTCGATCGTAGCAAATGTAAGTCTTAGGGTTGAGACTTAGGATCCCGTCACCATCCCACTCCGCTTTCATAAGCCCCGAAGTTCTCAGATCGTGAAGGTACCGTCTCTCACAACATCCGCCGGGCGGCGGACACCATTCTCGCACTCTTTCCGTTTTTGTCTTCACGAAAAGCTCTAAGTGATCGTCGCACACCGCTGTCGGAAGCCACTTTCGTTTCTCTCTGAAGTACGTCTCTCTCAGGCGAGGTTTGACTAGGTCATCCAACGTGTCACCGCTGAGAGCCATGTAAAGACTGTCGGTGTCCATTTGACAAAGGGCATAATCGCGCCGATCGACGAATCTATCCAAGAAGTCGTATGTGAACTCTAACATTTTCAACTTCGCGTACTGGTATACCATGAACCCTATTTGAATAGGGAGGTTGTTGTTGACTGTTTTCGGTTGTAGTTCGACTTCAAACAGATCGGAACTCAACTCGGACGCCTTTTTGAAGCGCCACGAATTGGCCAATAGTTCGAACTTCCGACTGTCAGTGTATCTCACCGCCGTGTGTTTTTCTTTGTTGCAGATTGTTTTACCATACGTAGCGTTTCCCATTAACTTGTAACAGTCTGACAGAATTTTCTCGTTCTCGTTCACGTCGCCACGTCTTCGCGCCGCCGTTACTTCGTCCGCGAAACCGGCAAAGGCGCGTTTAGGTAGGTATTCTACCACCAGCTGCACTTTGGTGACTATCAAACCGTGCTCTAAATACCACTTGAGAAGCGGCGTTCCCAAGAGAATATTTTTTCCGTGGTAACTCCCTATCAGACATCTCTGAGGCGTGTTCAACAGCTTTTCTTCCTGCGCAAAGTCTGACATGTGAGGTCCTATGTCCGATTTTGAAACGGTCGCGTTCTTGAAAACGGGGGTCATTTCTTCGAAGTAGTCTCGTAGGTGAGGCGGCGTAGTGATGTCCACTTGAACTAAACCGAACATTTTCTCCTCTTTCACAGCGGAAAGGATGTCGCTCTCGCTCATCGCGTTTCGAGACACTTTCAAAGCGTCAACCTTCCAGCGTTGTTGGGAGGCCTTGACCCGCTCATCTCGACGCTTCATCTCTCGCCATTCGCACTCCCACACGACGACCAGCTTGTGACCTAGCGCTTTCAAGTAAGCGCTTACTCTGGTCGTTCTGTCGCGTCTCTCCTCTCTCAGTGAAGCGCACTGATATCGGTGCGACGGTATGCACTCGTGAGCGTGGAACCAACACCCGTGAAACTGGAAAACCGTATTAGAGGCCGCGTGAAACCCGTCCACGCGAATTCTCCGACAGCCTACAACCATCTCGCCGCCGTTCAAAGCGTGGCGCAGTTTCACGTCGCGGTCGTGCTCTACGAAGCGTAACCACTCCAAAGCGCTGTGAGAGTTTCTTTGCCTAATTTCGGGCTTGAACTCGGTCTCGGGCCGTCTCACCGCGTAATAGCCCGTGCAGTGCGCTTCGCTCATGCAGCGCAAGTACAGAGAGTTAGCGTCTAGTCCTAGGATGTGTTGGCACGGTCTCGCTTCTTCGCCGTACTTGTGCTCCCTTATCCGCGTGGTGCCCTTCTCGTGAAATCTATGGAAGATGATGGAAGGACCGCCGACTAGATTTTCTTTGATCAGAGCGTGGAGGACGGCGTCGAACTGGGGGAACGTTGTGAACGCGTCTTCTAGGTTTTGGAAGAGGAACCGTAAAGTCAAACCGGCGAGAGAAACTCCGTCTTTCAACATGTCAATGCCGCGATCTTGGAAAAATTTAGCGTGATTTTTCAGAGCTTCTATGAAAGGTTTGACGTCTTTGTTGTTGTAGTGGATCAAGTAGTCTTCCATAGTTTGCATCTTCTCGTCGGACCAAACTTTCTGACATGCGGCGTAGTCGGATTCGGACATTTTGACGCCCGTCAGCTCGCTGTCGAAAGCCGATCTCGGTGGCAGCGTTCTGTTTGCCAGTTTCCTGGTAGACGTCATCCATTCGTAAGGAAAGTGACCTTTCTTTTCGTTCCTGGTGAAAGCTCGCAAATAGGTCGCGTAGTTGTAACCGGGTGCCAAATAGTTGACTACGTCCAAGAAAACCGTGTGCTGTGTGTAAACCGCCAAGTATTGATTGCTTCTCTTTATGACGCTGAATTCTTGGTTTCTTCGGTCTCCGGAGGCGAAGAACGAGTGAAGGCGTATTTTGATCAGGTTCAAGTCGTAACGCCCCGAGTTGAAGCCCACGACTGGAGCTTGCCGGATGTATCTCAGAAGACGCTTCTTCAGTTGAACTAACGGGTGTCTGGTCTGAGCCGCAGCGAAGCCGCCTGGAGAAGGGGTGAACGTCGCCTCCTCCAGCAGGAGAGCTTCACCTATCGCCGCATCTAACTTCGCTAAGGTCGGTCGGTAAAGTTCTAGCACAGCTTCCCCGATGACTTTGGCGTTCTCGTTTATGTGATTTAAAACTCGGTCCAACAAGGGGTCGGAATCTGCGTCGGATTCTCTGACGAAGCAGACGGGCCCCTCCCACCCCGGAAAGTCGGATGCGACGCTAGCCGACAAAGGGACGTGATCCCACAGCAGGGACACGTGTTCCGTCGACGGTTCTTTGCACGGTCTGAAGAAAGCCTCGAAATCGAAGGCGATCTTGTAAGGGTAGATTCCGGAATGTCCGTCGGGGGGAAAAATGGAGAAGTCTGCTAGCGCTTCGAAAATCGTTCTCGAATTTTGGTAGATGCCACCTACGTAGCGCAACTTGACTTGTCGGCAAGAGGAAAGCTGGTTCCTGTGTCTCTTCAGCAAGAACTCGGTGGTGAACGCCGCCTTACACTTGCAACATTCGTATATGCCCGCGTACGCGTTGAAGTCCGTGACGAGAGAGACGTGCAAACCGCCTTTCGCCGTCAGGTGTAGGTTGACTTTACCTCGGGCGGCCAGAGTTCTGGAAGGCGGTCTGATCAGAGTAACGCGTCTTCTCAACTTCCGCCCCGGCACTTGACGCGACGCGGTGTAAACCGCTATCTGTACGTCAAACAAGTTCTCTAACGCGGGTAAGTCGCGGATGTTCAGACCCGGAAAGGATTCAGGTGTGGCAGCGGGACAGAACTGACGTAACAAATCTGAAGCGCGATTGCTGGTGTTGTATAAGTGAAAGGAAATGCAGCGGAAGATGCAGAGGTTGTCCTTGTTGGGAAAATCTAACACGCCGCTTCTCTTTCCAACTCGACCGGCCTGAGTGATCCTACCGCCTATGGGGAATTCCCCCGGTCCCATGTAAACGCAAATGTTCAAATTGGTAGGAAAAAGAACGTGCCACTTGGTGTCAGCGTCGCAAAGTTTCCGTACTTCCTCGCAAGCGACGGTGTTTTCCATCTTTGAGAGGAGCTCTTCCAAAGTTTCTGAATTAGTTATAGTAGGGAGCGGTTGTATGAGAGTTGCGTTGTTCTGGGAGGCGTGAAAGTAGCGCAGTTTGCTCTTGTCTTCTCTGTGTTGTAAGAGTAAGCCTACCGAGAAACCCACTTTGTATCTGAATCTTTGTGTCAAGTGAATGCGACGCATAGTATCTACAGCGTCACTCAACTCGCCGGTTGGTAGCCTGAAGTTTGTTACACTCACGCGAGTCCCGTGCATCCTGACGCCCGTTTGTATCGCAGGCCAATTCGCCGTGAACGTTTCCTCCCCGTTCGGTACAGCACATATGCGCGGAGGGACGGTCACCCCGTCCAGAGATTCGCGTCGACAGGCGATCTTTCGGCAATCGCCTTCGCCGCATAGAGGGCAAAACTTAGGTACTACTCTACAATTTTCTACGTGTCTCTCGTGGTTGTACGGTCTTTTAAACATTTTGAAACACTTTTCGCATACGTACTGTGTCATGTTTTTTTTCACTCAGTTACCAACTACTTAGCCGTCTAACTATCTATCTATCTATCAATCTATCTGTCTATCTATCTATCTATTTATCTTTCTGTCTGCTGTCTGTGTATCCGTCTGTCTGTCTCATACAGCGTACGTCAAAACGCTGTGTGTGTGTGTGTGTGTGTGTGCGCGCGTGAGCGTTGAGCGTCTCTCATTCCGAATCTATGCCGAGATATTTCAGAATGATCTCTGTTTTGTCATCCAACTCTTTGAGCGCTCTGGCGGACAGCGTCACTCCCTGCTGTGTGGGTTTTTTGTCAGGACCTTCGTACTTGCGCACGTGGACGAGGTTCTTACCGCTGTAGTAGCTCACAGCTGCGTACACTTCGCCCTCCTCATCCAGCACTGCGAACCAGGGGGTGTGATTAGGTTTTCCTTGCGCGGCCGCTGTGTCGCGTATGCGCACCACTGCGCGGATATCGGCGATGCGTGCTATTAGCTCGCGCAGCGCGTCGGCCGTGAAGTGCACTCGCTTGCTTCTGGTCAGAGACGCCTCTTTCACCTGGCCGTCTTTTGTGTAGCGCGGCCTCCTAGACAGTCTATCCACGTCCTCCCAGATCTCCAGCGTCAAAGCTCCGTCTAAGCAGAACTCTAACCCGAGAAGACGGGAGAAGGTTTTCTCTGCTTCTTCTCGTCCATCTCGTTCTTTTTCTTGTATTTTTCTCTTCTTACTAGGCCTTGTTGTTCTGGAACTCACCTTAGAACGTTTCACACCCGCAGGATGAGTAACACCATCAGCGTGAGCTGAATCAGCAGCAGAACCGATAGCAGGAGCAGCGTCAGCGCTGGTGGTATCCGAGGCCTCGTTGTTGGAACAGCGCAGCCACACGCCGTCGGTGCTGAGTGTAGCGGTAGAAGATGAAGCGCCGCCGCCCTCGTAAGGTGGCGGTGAGGGCAGTCGCCACGGACCGGACGGGACGCTACTAGTGGAGGAAGTGAGGTCGAAAGGTCGAAGAGGGAAGCCGAAAAACGTACAACCCACCCCTTTCCCTTCGGGTTGTTCGTACGCCTCGTCGTCAGCGTCGTTCTCTGTCTCACCCTGTTGCTCCTCCTCCTCTTCTTCTCGGTTTAGGGGCTGAGTGTCCGAATAGCTGTCACTCTCAGCGCGAGCGGCGTCGAGGGCGTCGGTCGATGTAGTGGTGGAGGAGAGGGGCTGTGCAACGTGCGGCAGGTCATCAAAGTCATCAACAGTAGTGGGGAGGTAAAAACCCGGTTGCCAGTACTGCGCTGTGCCAGGAGCGTTGTCGTCAGTAGTAGTAGCGGTAGCAGCAGGTGCAGCAGAAGCAGCAGCAGCAGCAGCAGCAGCAGCAGCAGCAGCAGACGCAACAGTAGCAGGCGCAGCAGCCTCAGCAGGCGCAGCAGTAGCAGGCGCAGCGGTAGCAGGTGCAGCAGCAGCAGCAGCAGCCGCAGCAGGCGGGGCGGCAGTAGCAGCGGCAGCGCGCTTAGCAGCAACGTGTACCGTCGCGAGTGTAACAACGTCGCTAGCACGACGACTACTACCAGTAGTACTACTACTACTACTACTACTACTACTAGTACTACTACTGCTACTACTACTGCTACTACTACTACTACTACTGCCGCGAGCGCTCGCTACAGCGGGAGGGTGATAAGACCAAGCGGCTGCTGCGGTAGTCTCATTTTCAGTAACAAGAGGAGGCACTGACGCTAAACGAGCGCTGTTCCGCGTAGTCTTCTTGTTCTTGGACGGCGCTAGGTGTTGTCTTTTGCTCATGGTGGTGACTGTAGAGAGCAGCAAAAGAATGAGTGAGTGAATGGAGGTTTCCAGACCCCTTATATACGCCTTCTCGCTTCTAGAGCTAAGCTACTTACTGACCCTGTTCAGCTGCCGCCGGCTGGCCGGCGGCCATTCACAAAGAGAAACAAAAGACATAAGGCATGACGTTTTCAGCTGGATCCCTTTCCCCCCTTTTGAGAGATCGACTGTCATGAGCTAAGCCGCTTACCACCCTGTTCAGCAATTCAACGCGCATTAGCTGTATAAAGGATTAACCGGTTGCTGCCGTCGACTGACCGGCGGCCATTCACAAAGACATAAGGTATGACGTTTTCAGCTGGATCCCTTTTTTGAGGGATCCACTGTCATGAGCTAAGCCACTTACCACCCTGTTCAGCCATTCAGCGCGCGTTAGCTGTATAAAGGATTAACGGTGATGAGCTTAGAGTGTGTATACAAAAAAACACTACAGGAGGCGTGTGGCGTGAAGCAGGACCCCCCTAAGACGAACGTGTCTGTCTGTGAGTAGAGGCGTGTGCATGTGGTGAGCGACTTAAGTGTAAGACAAAAAAAAAATCACCACCTCCTGCCGTGGTGAGTAGACCGGGCCGGCCAGGCGGCGGCGGCCGGCTAGTTCAATAGGGAGGGGTGACAGCTGACTAAGGCTGTGCATGAAAAAAATCCGATTTTCACCTGACCTCTGACGTTTGTTACAATGAATGTCAGAGGGAGGGAGACGTCCTCAGGTAGGGGGTAGGAGGTAAGGCTATGGATGAGGAAGAAACACCGTTTTCAGCTGGTCTCCACGGATAGCGATGACACACCCCTCGTCATCTAAGCTCTTAAGGAGCGGAGCGGTTGAAAAAAGCGTCATGCGGACAGGTCGCTACACAGCTGGAGTGCTGTTGGAAATGGGATTAAACTCCCTCTGTATAAAAAGCTCTGATTTCTGTTGGAAAAAAACCATATCGCCTCTGACCACAGTAACGTCTACTACCACCACCGCCGCCACCACCGCCGCCGCCGCCGCCGCCGCCACCGCCGCCGCCGCCGCCACCGCCGCCAAGACGAGACGAGATGGCTCAAGCTATTCCACTTTCAAGCTCGCCTTCACCGCCTTGTCCACCTGAAAAAAAGTTAATGCGGCTTGACGACGTGAGACGCGCGAGGCAGACCGATGGGGAGAACAGAGAGGTAGGACAGCGGCGGTTAGCCTATAGCGACGCCTTGCTTCGTCAACTAGGTAAAGAGTTGAGCGGCTGTTGGAGAGAGTTGGGCAGTAGCTTAAAAGTTACCGCCGCCCGTATGGATGCTCTAGTAGAGCGCAGTGTCAAGACACCGGAGGAGCTGTGTACGGCGATGTTCCGAGTCTGGTGGGGTGAAACCCCGCATCGTCATAGATGGGGAGAGCTCGGTCGCGTCTTCACCCGCATTAGACGCGTGGAACTGTTGGCTCAGTGGATGTCCCTTCTCCACAGACAGGGGTTGGATTTCGAAAACCCCGACTCGCGCGCGATGCATAAGCACTTGGGCACCCTCGGCAGACGTCTAGGTAGCAGGTGGAAAGAGGTGGGGGACCATTTAAAATTGTCGCCTGAGAGGTTAGATAAGATCGCTGAAGAATGCGAATACGGAGGAAGTCCCGCTGAGTGGGCCTTCCGAGTGTTGAAAATGTGGCAAGATGAAGCTGACGGTGCCGGCGGTACACCTTTTGAACTCCTTCGAGTGTTGACTGAGGACATGGGAAAGTTTGACCTCGGCATCGCGATATTACTTGACTTTATCAAGCAAGAAACAACGAGAACGACGGACATGTGAATTGTTGTGTTTTATTTTCATACGTCTTCTTTATTAGTAAGTAAAAAAAAATATCATAACAATTAAGACGCGCGCCCTCTTAAAGTGTCACTTCCTCCAGTCGCAGCTGATCGCCTCATCGAAGCACGTGATAAACAAAAAAAAACGAAGAGACACGCTTCTTCCTCTCGAGAGGAAGAAGCGTGTCTCTCGATTGAAATCTTTTTCTTTTCTTTTTTTCTTAAAAGAGACAAACGCCCCTTAGAGTGCCCCCCCACCCCCCTAGAGTGCCCCCCTCCCCCCTCCCCCCCTCCCCCCCCCACCACTCGCCCCATGCATCCTAAAAGCGCCCCCCTCCCCATGCATCTTAAAAGGGCCCCCCTCCCCTTCCCTCCCCTCCCCTCCCCTCCCCTTCCCTCCCCCCCCTTATACACTCTAAAGAACGCTTCTACCTAGTTCAATAAGTCACTTCCAGTCGCTCGTAAAACAATAAAAAATGAAAAAAAAACAAAAACTTATATCGTAGTGTTTTTTATTAGTTTACCGAAAAAAATAAGAGACTCGCCTCCTTCTCCTCCTCCTCCTCCTCCTCCTCCTCCTCCTCCTCCTCCTCCTCCAAAAAAAAAGATATCACATTTTAAAGCGCGTGACCCCTTAAAGACGCTCATCTCTTCATTAAGTCGCGTGACGTCACTTCTTCTTCTTCTTCTTCTTCCGGTCACGTGATCAATCAGGTCACTTCCGGTCACGTGATCCTCAATCAAGTCACTCACTTCCGGTTGGCCATTAGGTCATGTGACGTCACTTCCGGTCACGTGACTCATCAGGTCACTTCCGGTCACGTGATCCTAAATTAGGTCATATGACGTCACTTCCGGTCCCCTAAGTAGGTCATATGACGTCACTTCCGGTCCATAAGTAGGTTTTATGACCTCACTTCCGGTCACGTGACCAAATGGCGGCCTCTGATTGGCTAACTAGGTCACGTGACCTCACCACTAATCCCCTAAGTAGGTCACTTCCGGTCACGTGACCAAATGGAGGCCTCTGATTGGCTGCAGGTCGATTGAGTAATAAACAGTACTTAACTATAGTCCCGTTCCGATACATACTATACTACTCCCATTTACTTCATTTGCAATGTTTATTAACTCCTGATACACTGTAGGGGTTAAAATCCCGTTTACACAAAGTGCATATATTATATATAGGGTGGGTGGCGGTCCATCAATCACTAAGATGACTTTAATATGTGGTATCATGCATATAGAAATGTCTACCTGGGACATCATGTTTGGAAAGGTAGTGATTACCGGAGGGGAAGGGGGAGAGTTCCCTTGGGTCTCAATGGGGCAGTTGGGAGGGGGTGGGGGGTGTCACGCACGACTGTGTTAATACAAGGTTATTACTGGACATCGATTCTCTGTCTCTTTGTAGCTCTATAGTGATCGATGCCCAGTTTTATACTTCAGACCAGTGGCTCATTTTGGCTGTTTTTCGCCTCACAGATTGCTCCTAGCGCAAAATCCTGACTAGGTGTCAATATATTCTCTATGCCAATGTGTAATATGAGGGTAGAAAACAGTGGAACCTCAGTTAGAAAAAATCCTACTGAACAGTTTTTGAGAAAATTAGGGTTTTGTTGCCTTTTTTTGCTGTTTTTAGTACATTTCCTACATAACCCGTGAACGTCAGCATTTCTCAATTTTCAGGTATTTAGAATTTGAATTTGACTTTTTTTTTTTCGCAGTAGGATTCCTGAATACCGAGCCATTCTACACAGGGTGTTATTTTGAAACAATATAAATCATTTGATAGTGTATTTGGTCTCCGAAATAGAGGGAGTTTGGTCATAGTTTAATTGATTGTTGACAATCCAGTCAAGGGCTATTAGGTTCAGTTCAGTTTAAGTTCCAAAACAAGTGACTTGCACTTTTCAACTTGACCTCATGTCCACTATGTAGGTCTTCACTATGCATGGGTCTATCCAGAGTCCATCAATGGGATCACACATTGAGGCAGATTCCGCAGCTTTTGGCGAGAAAAAAGTTCAAAATTGCAAAGAAGTGAAATTTGCCTAAAAAAACCCTATTTGGCGAGAAAAAAGTTCAAAATCGCAAAAAAGTGAAATTTGCCTAAAAACACCTGATTTGGCGAGAGAAATATTCAAAATCGCAAAAAAGTGAAATGTGCCTAAAAACACCTGATTTGGCGAGAAAAAAAGTTCAAAATCGCAAAAAAGGGAAATTTCCCTAAAAACACCCTATGACTGTAGCATGAATGCAGACACTCATGGACACAGACTCATTTGCCTCGTAACTGGGGGGGGGGGGGGGGGGGGGTCCGTTTTGCCCCAGACATACACATAGGCATGAACATGGCCTTCTCCTTCATATAGCAACCTATGTATTTCTACTTTGATGAGACTGAATATAGCTTTCTGTTAGAAGGACTCCGATACATGGATGTCGATGTCCAGTTTTAGATATATACCCATATAGTGCATTGGAGTGATATAATGTTGGACTGCTGTATATTCATTAATGATACAGTTGGGGTCTCTTCAGGGATACTATGTTTGTAGAGCTGCCAAAAACCTGAATCCCGATTTCAAGTCTGCCACAGCTAGGAGTGTCCCCGTTATCATAATATACAATCACCGTTACTGCTTCTCCCAGGTACTAGACTCCGGGTGATAAACTACGACTACAGACCTAACTAAAAAGGCCATCTAAATTTACTGCCCTCCTGTGGGTATATCTATCTAGCATGTGTTGTAAATATCTAGGCCACTGCATTCGCTTAACATTTACAACAGGTGCATGCTTCTAAAACGTACGTTGTCTGATCATGGTTTCAAATAGAAAACTAGGCTGGTTTTGGCCAAATAAACGGCCTGTTGACAGTGTTAACTATGTTTGGAGGCAACCCGTTTCTTTGAAACCATGCGGCTGCATGCACTGCAGCAAGAAAATTAGATGACCTGGATCCCAACCGACGCCATTGTGGATGATCGCTGACCCGTGAGAACCTCCCCCAGCGTCCCCTGCCCCAGGTGACCCCTAAAGTATGCCACCACTACTTTTATACTACGAGATCCACGCTGGTGTATAAACTACAGGGTCTGCTGTATGTGAGTATCAGGGGTGGGTAAACGGCCAAGCCCATGGGTGACGCTCCTCCACTCCCTGGGGGTATAAAGGGAGTGATAGCTTTTCCACATTAATTAACTGAATAAAGAGGGTGTGGAGGGGGGTGCACACTCTTATGTACTCTTATGCTATTCATACTATAATATGGGGGGCGCACCTGTTTACAAGAGCATAAGACCCGCTCTTAGGCTTTGTTAGTCTTTGTATCTAGCTTGAGATAAACAGCACAGCTGCTAAATGCCCTTCCCGTATTGGGAGGGGTAAGTTCCAAACGTGAATCTACAAATAACTAAGTATCCAGGCCGAGGTTATCCCTATCCATGTACATGGGTATGGACCACTACATGGCGACACGGGCATTTCTTAATTTCGACATGCGGCATAGAGCCTAAAGTGACAAGAGGGAAACATCATATGACATGGCAGGTATATGAATGACAAATGGCATTTCTGAAAGCACATGGACAAGGGACATGAGCGGTTCTTAGAGGCGACATGGGCCAAGGGGCTTTCAGTAACAGGTGACACAGCCATTTTAAAAATTCAACATGCGAGATGGGGACCCCCACATCCAAACACCTACATGTATAAGTACAAGTGTTTCCCCACCTACAGAGGGCAGCACATGAGTATATAGGGTGACGTAATGGCGTGCAGCGTCTCTGCAGACGCGCCGACCCCGATCCTCTAATGTTGACCCGGCACATGCAATGCAGCCCCCTCCCTCCTGCGCCAAATCTCAACCTGCTCTTGTTTGCGCATCCCTCCACATGAGTCAACCTACACGCTAAAATATGGCACCGAGGAACAAAAAGTGAAGTCATAAAAAGGCATGAGCTACTAAGGGATGGCCAGTTGTGCAAATAGACCAATCCTGACAAATACGTGAAGGTTTCATCTTTGGTCGGCGGATTGTGTGTCCAATCCAAATGAACACCGTTTTGCATTTACACACTAATATCACAACTGTACTATATCATAGGACACTTATAGTGCTGTTCAATAATACATGTACCGGATATATAAGACAAGAAACAAGAAAGGTTTGTTTCCAGTCATCCGACTGACCCCATCATTTTCTTTGCAATTTTAATGTAATTTGGATATTCACAGGTATTCTCTCAACTCTCGTCATTTATAACTGCCCAAAATTTGACCCCTTTATTTATTTTTATCAGAACGTGAAAAGAAAATCCGACATTGACTCGAGCTTTTCAGACCTTGTTACTGGAAACCAACATCAGAATAAAATTGGCCTTCTGGTATTTTGTCTGCATTTGACAATTGGTTAGATATACCTCTGGGCCAATTAAAATGACACGCTGGTTTAATCAAGCCATAGAGGCACCACCCCTTTTAACCTAATTACCAGGCGGTGATATTGACCCATCGATAGGCTGAAGTTGTGCTTTGGGCTTAGGTCTAGGTAAACACAATAGTAAAGCTATGTGTATAGGTAAAGTCCCTCCTCACACAAGGAACCTGCACTAAGGTTCTACATTAAGCTTTTACCCAACCCTGATGCCTCTTGTGTATGGTATCCAAGCTAATTCTATGCTGAAGATGTGTTCACACAGGTGGGCTAAAAACCATACCCTACTCTACTTTTTGTCCGAGGAGGTTGGCGTATTTTCGCTTGACTGTTAAAATACGAAAACAAATATTAGTATACCATGTTCAGTCCTCCAGCTTCGAGGTTGGGCTATATACATGGATAATGAGAGAGAGAGAGAGAGAGAGAGAGAGAGAGAGAGAGAGAGAGAGAGAGAGAGAGAGAGAGAGAGAGAGAGAGAGAGGGGTAAGGAAAGTCAGAATGACGATAACGAACGGAGAACAGATTGAGACGTGGGATCCATATCATTCATATACATGTCCATTTTACATATAGACTTGGGATGTAGTCTCCATATCCTGGCGTCCTTCCCAATGTCAGAGCTACCCAGAAAAAGGACAGGCACCAACCAAAATAACAAAGAGTCAAGTGCAATATGATTCTGGCCAACACAATGTCCTGTCCCCATCCTCTATACAGCAGGATCTATTCTCTACCAGGTCAGGCGGTCATGTCCTGTGGTAAAGGACTAAATCTAGTTTTCTATTTATTCTATTTCTATCTGAAGTGTACGTGTTTTGATAGTGAGGCTGGGTTTGCTGTTGAAGTAATTCCTGGGAAATTGTATATTTTCTCATTGACACCGATGCAATATAGACTGCGAAACCTATCGACCCGGGCTATCAACCCTATATCTCCACAATATGTACTTAGGCCACTTAAAAAAAATAAACTGGTTTCTCATCACCGCGCGCATAATAAAAATCGTGATTTGGGGAAAACATTCTTTTTGAAGATTTTTAATGAGAAACATGTCTAGAAGTCTACACTAAGTCTTGGTCTTTGCGAACAAGGGAATGGAAGCTGAGTTATTTTGCCACAAAACCAAACGGCCTTCTGTAAATATGTAGTAAGGACTAATGTCTAAAGTGCAAAGGTTAACCCAGGCCAGACAGGCTCCACGCTCTGCCGCACCTAGTGTTAGATGCAATCTAGCTAAACCCATTAAACCTGCCAAGAATATAAAGAAACGCCACAGAAGACCATCTACCTCTACCCGTACCAATGAATGGAGGATGGATAGCCCACACCCGGTCTCATGAACTAGCAGTATCTGGTGGCCCCGTATGGCCATGTTAGTTCTGACCTCGCAATATCCTGCAAGAATTGGCGTGGTACTAGACCCCAAGACACCCTGATATGCCAAGAATAAGTTGCGTTCCGAGAGCAGAACCAACCTCTCACGAATTGCCTGCGTCCGCATACGCGCGGTTGTCGCCCGTCGGTTCGCTATATATTATGAGGATAAAGATATCTAGTAATATGTGGGAGCTATTTCTTCAATATTCACTATCGTTTCAAATGAATTGCATAGTTTTTAGTAGTAGAATGTGGCATAGCACTGCATGATACAATCTCATCCATGGTTTTATCTCAGCTAAAGATCTCTGGAAAGAATCTAGCATGTATAGTGCTTTAATAACTGCATTAACCTTGTCAAAATCTTTAAATTAAACACACTTCTTTTATCGACCCATGTGGCTGTCTTTCTACGACATGTGGTCCTGTTTTCACCCTCATGTAAGGATCAGTTGGGATCAGCCACAGTCAGTGGTAATTACCGTAGCTGCTATGCATGTAGGTCGTGTGGTGGTTGCCTGACAACAGCAGTTTCTGGGGTACACCCCGTGACGAGTGTACCTCATGGGGTACCTAGATGGGGTGACATGCACATATTATTTACCATTATGACAAAACTACAGTTGTTCTGGTGCTCACTAACTACACTCTTAGATTCTTACTCATACACGCACTAAATTGAATAGAAATAGATATTAGCCATAAGGCCAAAAAAAAGAGTTGTGTTCAGGTAACATGGCCCAAAAATAGTAGGGTAGGTAGGTCGTTTCTTTTTTTTTTACCAAATTTTTTAAGGATTTTGAGATAAAATTCCTCCCATTTTCGTATAATTTCCGGGAAAAAAATCTCAGTAAAAAAAAAGTGTTATTTGGGGGGGGGGGGGGGGGGGTAGAAAAACACACAAAAATACCTTCCAAATATTTTTTTTAATGGGTAGGGCCAAAGAAATTTGGTCGCTAGGGATACCTGAACACAACTTTTTTTTATGGCCTAAGGACCAATAATTTCAAAAATATTTCGCTGCAGGTATGTCATAGCCCCAATCATATAGATGGTAATGCAAGTCCAAGTAAGATAGGTATTGTGTTTCTTCAAAGATAATGTCCCAGTAGAGGATAAATACAGACTTCCAAGAAAATCCTCATTGAGATGCAAAATGTTCTTCCCCGAAAAATAACTTGTGTCACAATTGTCTCCTTTACGTTGAATTGTATTGATTTACGGTTCACTTTTTAAAAATCTGAGTTTCCTCGGATGCATTCGTGCATAAAGGACAACAGGCCGTTTCACCGTAAAGAAAATTGTCTATTTTGTCAATAATTACATCGTTACTGGCTTTATATTCCAAGAGATTCCTCTTAACTATATTGCTTGACTCATTTCATATTTTCATTATTCTAGGAAATCAGAAATGTAGCTCATTTATCTTCCCATGTAAATGGCCTGGGGAGGTGGATGTACTAGCCCGACCTCATCTGAGTAATTTCCGCTCAAATATCTAAATTTTAACTTTGCTTTTGTGGATGGTTTGCTAGGGAGACTTAGTGACTAGCCACGCGGAAAGGATGCTTCATGTGGAGATGCGCGGGGCATCCTGTGTTCTTGGCTGCTCTCACAAATGTTACCATTGACTGCAAGTGTGTGTTGGCCGGATCAAGGGATCGAGTGAGAAGAAATATTGTATTGGGTGCGTAATGGCTGGCCGTTGTACTCCCTGGCGCCTCCTTGAGTTTAGATTTGGTACTACGAGACACCAAGTCAGTTGAACCCGGGATGAGTGGCCAATGTATGAAGCCAAGAGGCCCCTTCACATTATGGTACGTGTTGTGATAGGTCACGGATCATTGGTGTCAGTGGTCAGAGAGGGCACAGGGCAACTTTTTGGGATTGAGATGAGTGGACGTATCGTTTCTCAAGATCTGAAAACGAAGATTTAGGCCCTCCCTTTGTTTATAACTGTAGCGCCCATGTATGCATTCGTCATGAGGAGGTTATCTCAGAACTGATTATACGAATTTACCCACTTAAAGACAGCCATTCGCCAATGACAGCATCATAATATCCAGGTGACCTCTCTCCTTCAATGGAGAATTTGAATACGTGGTATTGTAGGACCTGACACCTGACAGAGTGGCAACAAAAGGTAAGGAAACACTGACCTTTCCAGACTATTAGCATTAATTGATTGAAAATGTTTTTCTCTCAACAAGACTTAGTGATTATTCATGCATTTTGACTCACAAGGTATCGCCATAGCGAGACTACAAACATGATTTGTATGGCGTCTATCTGAAAACTCTTTATTTTAGGGCCCTACATCTAATTCAATAATATGGCGGGATACGACGAGGTATATGTTATATATGTTAACTAATGCTTATTATAAATTATACCATAGTTGGCTGGAAAGAATGGCTAGTGTACATGCAGTACATGTATGCATTGTGTAAGAAAAAACGTCTACAGATATATCGCCCTAATTTATGGCTGAGTACAGTCGTCTTCGACTCGTGATGAGCATTTTCTGAGGCCAAAATGATGCATACAGCGCTGTGCTATAGGCCTGCATGCCCTGCATTTATGCTTAGAAAACAGACAATGGAAGAAGCAACAATACGAAGTATTAGACATTGCCTGTATAGGATATAACAATTCAGTTAACTAATTGTCTATCAACATATTGGAATGAAACACATTGTATGCATTTCCAGTATCATATCACAGTGTATGAAGATAAAGTAACCAGTGCATTATAGATTACAAGTACAACGTACCGAATGGTGACGACCAGTCATCGCCCATAACCTTCCAGTATGTCTCACCATCATCTGAAAAGAAAATGTCGAATGGAATTATAAGTTGACATGGAAGGGCACAGAAAGGTGCGTTTCAAATAACCCGATCAATCAAAGCAAAATGATCAATGTCGACACTATACATACGTATCCAGTGTTGAAAAAGAAGATCATGGTAATTTTCTTTTGTTGGTTTTACAGTTGGTTCACTGTAATTGTCAGTGGGATCTGTTCTGTGAAGCTACACTGGTCAACTAGTTGGATTTAGGGCAGCTTCTAGGCTTCTAGGTTTCCTAAGGTAAACATTAATAGTAATAACCTTTTCATCATATACTTTCGGATCATGTTACATGAAATACGTTTTTTCTTCTTTGTTTAGTTATTTCATATATGTGGCCAGGTGAGGGAAAACGTGCCTCCAGGGGGGAAATGGCTTTTCAAAGTTTATGTCACAGGCTTTAAAATGAGATATCTTGAGCTAAAATATCCCAAGTAGTTTTGTTGCTTGTCAAACCGGGGTTGGTGTGTACAACTGAAGATGGCAAATAAGCTCTAAAACCACTATATCCTGTTATAAATACTAATAATTACTGATAATGTAAAAAATACAGTTTTGTTGAAAAATAACCAAAGACATCTTATGTTTTTATCATGAAATTGGTTCTAGAGGGAATTTCTGAGGTCTGTTTTTGATTCTGAGTTCCTTGTGAAATTTTCAAAAACATTTGTGGCAAAAGAATTCCCATTTGGAATAATGGAGTGTTTCCATAGCAACCAGAAATTGCCATATACATGCCAATTTTCCATGTTTCCATGGCAACAAATGTTCCTTTTGCATTCCAAAAATGGAACGCTTTCAGTGGAGATGGAATAATTCTAAGCATTATCACTGGATTCCCCATGAAAAATTAGTCTCAAGCATTTTTGAGTATATTTTTCATATGCTGCCTCCTGGTGGCCAAAACCAGTACTAAAAATCCCCCCCCCCCCCGGAGGCATGTTTCCCCTCACCTGGCCACATATTTTTTCTTTTCGGGGGGGGGGGGGCTCTGGTCCAAGGTTATTGCTACATATAGTCAACCGTTATATACATACATGAGCCTACACAGATACCCACACTTCATGTATGACTTAGACATTATGACGATTAATAAGATTCATTTCCATTACAAGCATCCATAAATAGCGACCTGCTGTTGTTTCTTTTAAACATTCCCATGTACTATCCCAGCAAACTGGCGTGGGCTAGGGTGAACCTGCGTGAGCCTGGGTTAGCCTATTTTGCGTTAAGCACTAGGTGTCTGAATGAGTCAGCTCTGCGTGAGCCTCCTCAAAGCTCACCCAAGCTCACACCTCCTGACTCAAATGTAACCCACAGTTTGCGTTGGTTTGAGTGAAGATGGGTCAGTCTTGAGTTAGAGTAATCCTATTCCCAATACAAGGTGTGAGGATGCGTGAGCTGTGGGTTAGCTGCCACAGATCTCACTCATCCTCACGAATCTGTAAGCACTGAGAGACGGTGGAATCTGTATCCCTTGTACATTGAATGTATACTCTACAGAGAGATTAGATCAATCTGATTTTATATACATATTTACCTCAGAAAAGACTATCTATTTTGCCTATGGGATATAGCCCTGCAGAGGGGTTATCTAGATTTTACAAATCATTAACACAACCCCCAGCTTTAGTTTCACAGGAATATAAAATTATGATGTTCAGTGACCTATATGGTAACATATAGTTATGGGAAACAAATAGTAATTCCACACATAACAGTAATACATCTCAATGCATTCACCTACTGTATGAGGAGAGGTGACATCACATTTAGCTCAAGCCAGCTCAACCCCACGCAAGTTCACACTACATATATCACCTGAGGTCAGCCTCTCTCTGATTGGTCAATGCTCCTAGCTCATCACCTAGCTCAAGCTCACGCAAGCTCACACTATGCATATCACTCTTCTGATTGGTCAATCCTTCAACTTTCAAATCCCTTTGTTCATGATAGAAGTGGCAGTTACCAGGAGGAGACACAGGAGGAAGGATGTGAGGTAGGTAGCTTGCTCTACTAGTACATGTATTTTGAGTTTTGCAGATAAGTGAAGGTTCTTATACACAAAATCTATACACATGTACAAATTACTTAGTTTCACTATTATCTCATGCACAGGATATCTGAATTACCCATCTTCTTTTTTTCAGAATGAAGTGGTAATAGAGGAAAGGATACACCATGATGTTGAGACCAGGCACAAGACAAAACACACTAGTTGATATATACCACACAACAAGATGCTTCGAGAAGACTACATTAACATTGATGTGAATAAAGATATATGTCCCAGTATGAAATGATGTAAGTCCTATAGTAGGAATACAACCAAGTGTCAGGTTGAGTCAGCCTGAGCCTGACACCATCTTACTACCAAGTGTCAGGTTGAGTCAGTCAGAGCCTGACACCATGCTGACACCATGTACACGTTTTGAACACCTGGTGTCATACCCCTGCTCAGGCTGGAGCTAACTGACGCCAATTTGCTGGGATCGACAGTGTGTGGCGGGCCCAGGAATTTGAAAGCGGGGGTGGGGGGGTGGGGGGGTCACCAAACAGCCCGCGCGGGCTAACAGTAAAGTATCGAAAAGTGTCGTGCCGGCTGAAAATGTTAGAGAAATGTAATTCAAGAAGCAGGGAAAGAAAACACAAAAAGCCCGAAAACTGGAACCTCCCCCTGTATCCACCCCTGTAGATTTACTGTTGATCCGCATTTGCTATCTTTCCATATATATTGTACTGAACCTATCCTGATCTCTCCACTTATCTATGTATGACATAGACAGGGATGTACAACATGTCATGATGTGATCTTAAGATTTGCATTCAGATAGACCGTGGAGAATCTAGATTCTAAAAGAAGCCCAGCTAAGAACAGCCTCACCACTAGTTGGATTCCATATGCAAATTCCACGGTAATTCAGAACGTGCCAGGCTGAAACAGTTCCCCAAAGTAATCTTTATCTGATTAGTTGACTCAACTCGTGATTTCACAGACGGTCGGCTGCATGTGAGCCAAGAAACAAAATGCTTGGACTGAAGAAGGCCTGAGGCGGGTGGAGAGGGGAGTGGTGTTATCCCGGTGTTATAGAGTTAGGGGTGTGGCGAGGGAGTTTAGATAAGGACAGGAGTTTTGGTATAGTGGCTTCATATCCCGATCGCCCAGTGTAATTATCACCGAGATAACTAGCTATACGTGTGCCTAATTGTAATCTCTAAAACCCCACCGGCTACCAGTTGAAGAACATAGCTCTTGGGGACTATACCATACCAAACCCCACCAACCGCGCCCCCTAACTTTGGGCTGTGTCGTTAGTGCCCCCTAATTGCATTGCTGATCAATCAAGGGTATAAAGTAATTACTGGGCGCAAATCAAGACGCGTTTTCGCTGTCTCCTGTCATTTCCACTCGGGTAAAAACGTCCGCCATCTTGCTGGCCCAGCGTCCCTGTGTCGCGGCGCACACAAAGCGCCCCCAAATGGGAATTTTCTACACCGCCAGGCGGGGCCACAGGCGGCGCGGCCGGATAATCGGGCACCTGATGAGGTTTAGACCAGCCGTGATTAAAGTGTTATGAATTTTCAAATGAGTCGACGCTATTCGATTATCAGAGCGCGGCGTGGTGAGTCGTCCTGCTGCTCAAGGCCCCGTGTGCTGGTGGGGAGGTGGGCGGAGGTGTGGCTGCATGGTGTGACTGAGCAGCTCTGGGATAACATAAGCTGACAGATTCTCAGCGTCAAGGCCACCGGGTTACCTCCTCCTCCTCCTCCTCCTCCACGGTCTGAGTATTTATTCCGTTTTCTCCAGCTGTACCTATACACCGCTCTCTATATATACATCCTCTATGGTTCCCTTCTGTGCTTAATGTCGCAGGTCTCGGTACCCCTCCAGCGGCAGTCAGAATTGAGCCGGGACAGGTACTCAGGCCTATATATAGGGGCGCTGGGGGTTTGAGCACACCCCAAGCCCTTCTCCTCTGCACCCTTACTGTTGAGGTGGAATTGGCGCCCTCCCCACCCCCACCAACCACCCCCTCCTCCCCCTAGCTGTATACACCTTTTGCTCGCCCTCTGGGTTTTCGGACAGCCAGAGGGCGGCGGAGCGGACAGCTACAGTTCTGCGACGGCGCTGCCCGCCTCCCATCTGGCATTTGCCTAAAGCAGCCCTGAGCAGCAGCTTTGCCACTCCGCCACATTTGTTTAGCACTAAGACATGGCGTTTATAACATGGGGCCGCGTGGTCGCTAAGGAGGGCACCTCGCCTGTGTCTAGCACTAACAGCATTGTCTAGGGAGGGGGGGGGGGGGCAGAACTTCTTCTAACCATGCAAAAGCACTATTGCGTGCACACTAAATGATGCATTGTGGTATATTTACATCATACTGCTATATAGCCTGATAAAGTCAATATAGAACCAACAAGGTCTTTACTTGGATCCCAGTGAGATGCCTTTGATAAAGGACAACTATAACGAAGAGTCCTCAGAAGCCCATACATCTGTGAGTTAAGTGGGGGACATATACATGTATAATAAAGTACCAGCATGGATCTTTGCCTGACGTCGGACGTCGTCGGTGCAGACTTATTACTGCGTAAAGGCTCAGGTAATTGGGACCAGAGAGGACGGCGGGCCCTGCCATGTCAGCTTCCTCGTTATCCTTGATTATCGCTCACCCAGGTTACTGCTCCCCACCAAGCGCCGTTATTGTCAGAGATCATTATCTCTAGGGGGACCTTTCTATCTTGGGTACACTCCCCTGCAATTATGCACATAGCATATCATGTTGATAGAACTATTGCAAGGAATAGTACACGGTATTTTTTTCCATGTGTATGGGATATTACCTGACAATTGAAAAGAAGGTGCGTTTCATGTAACCCGATCTTACATTTTAAAGCAAGCATAACCTAGTCATTCTGATGCAAGTTCTCCGGTGGAATACCTTGTGTCTAAGGTTTGAAAAGAAAAAAAGGAGAAAGATTTGACGCACCTAATCTTCTCGTACCATTTTACATGAAGCACAGTTGTTGTACCTACTATTAAAGTACCAGTTCTGTGTCACCCTGTCCAGACACGTTACTTGCTAAGCCCTATTTGTCTCAGCGTTCATGAGAATAGCACAGATTCAAAGTAGTAGAGTCCCACTTCAAGATGGATTGAGACAATGATTTCTCGATCAGCTGCAGGACATGGGTGGATACAGGATTTTGAAAGGGGCTGGCGGGAGGAGATACACATATTTTAAAACCTCAAATTTTGGGCCAAAAGGGGACGGGCGTACGGGTCTGCGCGCTTCAAGTAGCAATGAGCGTATCCCACTCACAATTCTAGTCTGCTATGTGGTTAAGTGCGAATGGTGAGAATGCCCCTTTAAATCGGCGCCTGCTGACAACCCCTTTCTATATATATATTACTCACAGCGCGAATCAGCCTACCGGTAGTAGTGCCGTGCGTGGTCCTGGTGCGTGAGTAGACGCAGGGGACTAGCGTGGAAGCGGCTGACATCAGCACCCACGTCTCCTGGTTAAAATTATGATGATAAACCCCCCCTCACACGCATCTATTCCATTATTTTTAAAACCTAAATGTATTAAGTCGGTGTACCACTACTAGTGCTAAAATGAGTTCTATGCATTGAGGTTCCGGACAAGGAAACCAAACTGAGACAAGACATGGAGCAGCAATGCATAGACAATAGTATGGGTTTCATATAGATATTTGATTGAAGTCACGAATATTGTATTTTTAGATGTGGCTTCATCGTTGTCAACAGCATGAGATTTTAACCAACATGCATTTAATTATATTTCTGAAGGTGGGGAGGAATAAGCTGTAGTTATTTTAGTTTAAAAGAAATCAACCACCGTTATTTCCTAATGGACCATAAAAAAAGGTCTGATGGTCTGAATGCTATCTAATGCGGGGGTTTAATCACACAGAACGTCATTACATTTGCAGTAGTAGATATTTAAAAAGGGCAGGCACTTGGAAAGGGAAGTACTTTAAAACATTTTAATAATTGTAAAAAGATGTCCTCCCACGTTGGAAAGTATTTTTCAGCTGTTGTACCGTTTACTTGTAACTTGCTGAGCACAACCAAAGGAATTACCATTGCACCAAAATTATTTTGAGGACGTTTATCTACCGGAGAGAGCTACAGACATTAGCCTCAAAACGGACGAGAGGAATATGAAGCAACACGCGGCAGATGCTTTCGGTGGCAGCGGGAATTGTCGCACATCCCCGCGTTGTCTTGACCTTTTGACTCAGGCGGGTCCGCCCCCTCCCCCTTTGGCCCAAAATTTGTATTATTTTTAGTGTATAATAATTTATGGATTTTAAACAATGCCACCCCCTTTGAAAATCATGGATCCTCCCCTGAATGGCGAATGTGTATAGTGGAATGGATATCAAGATAGACTATGTAGTAGATACCCTACGAGTAAATGAGTGTATGTCAAAATAACCACGGCAAACTGACTATGAGGCCACCAGTCACTATATCATTGTTATTATTACATAGCCCAGTTGTGAGGAGGGTATCTGACTTGACCCTCAGGTATGTAATAGATAGACTATGGTTATGAGAGGCTAACATAACCATTGTCTATCTGTTTTAAACCACAGCTGTGAGGTTATGTGAGTCTAAGTAGTAGATACCCTACGAGTAACTGAGAGTATGTCAAAATAACCATGGCACACTGACTGGTGGCCTCATAGGCCACCAGTCACTATACCATTGCTATTATTACATAACTCAGTTACGAGGAGGGTATCTGACTTAACCTTCGGTTATGTGAAAATAACCAAGGTGCGAAATCCTTTGTCTAAGCCTTCCCCCGTGGGTTAAGTGGAAATAACCAAGGTGTGAATTCCTTTGTCTTAGCCCTCTGCTGTGGTTTAAGTGAAATTAACCCACAGTGGGCGGCTAAGACAAAGGATTCGCACCTTGGTTATCTTGCATACCCGAGGGTTAAGTCAGATAGACTACACCTGTACCTTGGTATGCCTTATACCCACTGCCCACTGGTCAGCGACTCGGTGTATAACACCTCGTCTTGACCCTGTGGGGCAGTGGGTATGAGGCATACCAAGGCACAGGTGTCGTCTATCTAATACATAACCAAGGTGTGAAACCCAGTGTATTAGCCGTCCACCGTGATTTAAGGGTGTGTATACGACCCAATTGTCCACATGTAAGACACAGTTAACTACACCTATTACAATGAGCAGCTGATGAGCGGCTCAGACACTTACCATCTGCAGGTGAGCAGTTCCTGAGTTCACCTGTCCACGTTTTGCCATTACACCGTAAATAGGAGCGATCCCGTGTATGGTTACATGTGACAATGATGCTGTTACCGATTTGTTCCACTACCCCATCCTTGGGTGGGACGAACACTGGACATCCGATAGCTGCAGCAGAAAAGAGATGTGGAGGTGTGAGCGTATGGTGGCCATTTGTTTGGGCACAATATCACTCGGTTTGTCACAAAGGGTGTACATACCCAATTTAATTAACTGTAAATGAATCATTTGCTAGTTCATTGAAAAAGACAATAATGCCTTAGCTTCCCAACATATAATACACTGATAACGAACTACTACATAATAGTATCGGTTTATCTACCTGTGTATTGAATACTGACACCGTAGACTCTGGTTTAATTATTGTGTGGACCCAAACTCAGACACTGTGGGCCATCCACATCCATATTTACCTGGCCTGTGGAATCATTTTGCCCGGGTCAAGACTTTGAAGACCCAATACAGGCCAAGAAAAACACTTTGATCTTCTTCAAAGGCGTCGGCCGGCGGCAGAGCCACGCGGCGCCGATGATTAGGTTTCAGACACAAGTATCCACCCGCCCTTCGCCGCCCTTTGTTTTCACGCTCTGCCACGCGACCCTCAGCAAAACCAGGTATCCAAGGTCAATTAACCACAGGCTGACACCGCACTATTGGGAGTGGTCATTTTTTAACAATAGGGGGCTGGGGGCTGGGGGCTGGGGGCTGGGGGCTGGGGGCTGGGGGCTGGGGGCTGGGGATGGATTTTCGTGCGAGCGGATTGAACTCTTTTAGTCCCCCGCAAGGCGGCTTGAAATTGAGCGCTGCCAACCCCTCAAACCATAGTAATACGGAGGCTTTTTCGCTAAAAAAAAAAAAAAGGGGTCCAAAATTGTTTGGCCCCCATATCCCCCGTTGTTTAAAAATGGCCGCTCCCTCAGCACCAAGAGAAACCAACACAGGACAGAGCAGGGATATAACTATGGGAGAGGGAAACATACCTTCGAATTTGATGAGGAAGAAGACTTCCTTCTTGGGTGAGTTGTAGCGCATGAGCTGTACTTCCACGGCGTTCTGGTTGGAGATGAAGACGTTCTCCTCCCTCTTGTCTCCACCACAGACCACTGTCTCACGGATGGACACCTTCTCCTTGACCATGGCGTACTTATGGCAGAAAGTCCTGGTGTGCAACTTGCTGTTCATAACCTCATTCTCCGGCAACACCTCGCCAAGGGAGAAGTCCAGGAGGGTCATGTTAATGCGCTGTCCGGCATCGGCGCGGATTATCCAGGGGCACGACTCGGAGCCGAACCCATCCTCGGCCGCCATGAGACTGGACAGGTACCCGGATGTGGAACTCACGTTCAGTTCTCGCGGTGTGAGATACGAGGCCGGGTCACATGTCACACCGCCGGGGTCTTCAGGCGTCTCCACTGGAATCAGAAACAGAGATCAGACAGGGGAATGTACATATCTATAGACAGGGATCTATATGACGGGGGGTGGGAGGGTTGGGGATGTGGGGGTATAGGGTGGGGGTGGGGTACCTTATGTGTGGAAGAATGAGGTGTGGTCCCTGGCTGTGGTGGGGCCGACGGTCTGCTGCGGAGATGCAAACAGGCATGTTTTACTGCGTGTTTGATAAGGATCAAATGGAATTTTCTGGGGGACGCGGGCATGCCCCCCCCCCTCCATACGCCCACCACAACCACCACCATGGGTCCTTTCACAAGTATAGCGTCGTGGTAAGTAGTATGAGAATTGGCACGTAGGAGGTGGCACATATGCCTCACCCCCCCCCCCCCATCCACACCCACACACCCACACACCACGTACATACAATCCACGCTGACCAAACAATCACGATGTAATCAGCCGGCCTGCTGGCCACCCTTCACGTAAAGCAGAATTAATGGCGACCAGAGTTCGACACGAGGGATTCCATATCTATATGCTGATCCATATTGCTGTGGCGCCGGCGGTCCACCCATATTAGCCGCCTACCCTCCCGTGGCTACCCACCCGCGGCCGTCCACCAACGGCAAAAACCTGAAGTAAAGGCAGTATGGGGGGAGCTAGGAGGAGGAAGAGGTAATCAGCAAATCCATCCACGTGGGCCGTCATCTCGACGCGACCTCTACCGACAGACAGCCGCAACTGCCAACCCGTGCCGGGATCCAGGGGAGGGCCACAGTGAAGGAATGTCGGGCACGTTATTGGTCCGGCGGGAGTTGGAGAGGGCGCGTGTAAACGTGTGGAGATGGGGAGGACAGCGTCTCACTCCATGTTGCTGCCCCTTATATGCTTGAGTTTACAAGACATGGAACCCTCGTTCTTAAACCACCACTTCAAATGGGCATATATGTAAATTACAAGCATACAAAGGATTTGCGTTGCTTGCCATTGCCTGTATAGGGACTACATGTATATAAAGCCCCCACTGACGCCTGCCTCTGGTTTCTGGCGCTATGAGCCATCTTTCTTTTTCGTTAAGAGGGAACACAAAGACTGATGACACCAGTTCAACGTAAACAAGTGAAATTTATCTGGTCCATTTATATAGCGACAGCGTTTTTTACCACACTATATTACATACCCGGTATATCGTCCCCCCATCGAACTTTATTTTCTTATGATATAGAGAATGTCAACGGAAGGCACTCTGTATACTTATAACGATAATAGGATGTCTCGGCTATAGCACAATAAAAAGGGGATAATAAAGAAGGAGAAGAGCAATTGAGAAGAGGAAGCAGCATAAACATTGGACGGATGAGATGTTTGTGGATGAGGTGGGTGGAGGGGGAGGCTGTAGCAGTATCAAGGCTTGGGGAAGCAGACTTCCGGGACTGCGAAGTGGCCGTACAATGGAGGGGGAACAAATGACAGAGCCGTCGTTCAGTAGGATGTAGGGTGCGTCCACTGGGGATACTATTGGGAGGAAGGGTGGGCTGGGCATAACACAGTCGGCCGTCAAGCAGTCAGACGTGGACACTTCTCCTCCCTCATCCCCCACAAAGGGGCACGTAAAACAGGCAGAGACCCACATGGCTGACATCGTCCACTTCATTCCCAGCACACTATCCATGTCAGCTGAGACTATATGGAGACGACAATGAGATGGGCTGTGGGGGTTGTAGTACCAGGGGTCTATCGTAATCTAGTGGGTTGGACTCGGGTAGTATAGACATTGGCAGATAGTGCTATAACTTATAGTATAAGCCACCCATGCCTTGGAGGACTGTGTTGGTGTACAAGCGTAACATGCTCACGTTAGGGGTTGGCTACACATTGAAGTGATGGTTATTGAAACGAGAGAATAGAGATTGAGGTAAACATGTTTCCAATGTAATTGGACAGAGGCGGTAGATGCATATGCGACTGACTGGTTTTACTCTTTTTTTTTTTGACCAGACATGCAGAAATCGATTTATACTCATAGCACTTTCATGAATGTATACTGTCCAGTAAGATAGGGATGATGACAATGGGTAAACAACTGAGATGTAGATGCACATGCTCCCATTTTGCGCATGATAATGTAATGGGTGGTTTGTAGTTGCTTCGAGATGACGTTGATTGATAGAGGGGTATGGCACAGTATTGTAACCAAGTCTATGACACGCATGCAGACAGTGGCATTGATTGAAATTGAAACCATGGTAGTACTGTAGGCGGGGTAGGATAGGGTAGGGTGCTATACCCTATAGTAAGTAATGGTTCAATATAAAGCTTAGATGTATGGTGATAGCAGGAGGCCCTAACTAGTGTCCATTAAGGATGTCCGAACACCCCCTCCCCTTCATGAATCATGCCTACCTGATCCTGCCATCCATTCAGCTGTCGGCCATAAGTGGGATCATTGTAATCTAAGGGACCTTTGATTAGGCGTGTTATCAGATAAAGGGGACCGTATCGCCTGCCTGGCGGTGCAGAGCCAGTCGCATTCTGCGCATGACAAAGAAAGGAAACCAGAGCCGGCACGGCACGTCAGTATTTATTAGGCAGAAATAATGGGCGTTACGAGAGGCACTGACAGAGCGCCAGCCTCATGCCCCCCCCCCCCCCCCCCCACCACCACCACCACCACACACACCGCCGCCTATTTCTTGTTGCAGACCACGACCCCACCCTTCGACCACCACAGCGCATTGGCTACTCCAGTACCTCACCCCTGGGGTTGGTCTATAGCCACCTCTATGGTGTCCAAAAGACAATGTCGACTGTCGACCTGCTCTAGACCTATTGGCGACTCGTTCACTACATCTGGTCTCCACACAGAGAAAAACAGTGAGCCTCAGCCAGATTCTCCCCATGTCGCCAAATCGACAATCTTTTCAAGGTCAAGCATTTCAAAGTGAGTGCGGTAATGATGGACTCTCCTTATCATGAGGCAATGTTGCTTCTTCTACAGTCTATAGTGATGCTGGGGATGGGAATCCAGCTATCTGCTACCAGGCAGTATTTACTTTTTACAACACACACATACAACTATGAGAGTCATATGTCGCGCCAAAACGAACACTTTTGAAAGTCAAGCACTGCCTGACTTTCATGAGGTGGTCGTTTTGGCGACAATGACGCATGAATATTTTTCCGCACGTACTTGCGTATCCATGGACACATAGGACTATATTGTATGGAATATGTGATTTCACCATGCCCCCTTTCCCCCAACCAGCTCACCGTCCTTCATCAACACCATGAGCACGTCAGTGACAACTGTTCACCTTTTGCCTGCCCCCTCTCAAACCCTACATTAGCCATGGGCTCATGGCCATGCCTTCCTCCTCCTTTTTGCCGCCGGCCCATGTCACCCGCCTCTTGCACCCCATCGTTTCCACCCTATAGACATTCCCCATTCCAGGCCCCTCGCCCTTTAGGCCACCCCATTGCGAACTGCTCCAGGGCTCACAGCTCTGCCTGGCAACCTGCTCACGTGTCAGTGCCTATGCTGCTGCATGTCCCACAGGGACCAGTGAGAGCTGCTCCGGAATGCTTACAATACCCCTACAGAATGGGCATGCATATTTGAACCCACACTGTCCGTTTGGAGGGCATTCTCCTGAGGTTCCTGTGCTTATTCTAAATTATGATGCTCCATTCTGGCGTGTTTGTAATAGTTCTAAGTGGTAGGTATCCCTCTCTTATCATATAGCATTGCATAGTTCTTCGGTGCATGACATACAAGTGTCAACACATCCCGTTATTGATGGTGAGCTGTCGAGTGTAGACTATATATGTAGCGACTGGACTTAACAATTACAGGTCGTTTTCTAGATGGCAGTGAGTGACTTTAGAAATAAATTGTATTAAAGACATCAGCTGGTCATACACATGGTGAAGCTGCTCTCTTTTAAATTATATGTATGTGAAGCAGTCACTTGTGTACACACATGTCCATAATGCACGTGCGTTATGGAAAAAAAGTAAATCCTGCCATTACTGATGCACGGGTGCCTCTGCCATTGATTCTCTCTATGAATCGAGTCTGGCAAGCATTGACTCTCCTTCATAAAATAGGGAGTCACAGAGGGAGTTACTTTCAAAGCAAAACCTGGACTCGCTTGAAGGTAACCGTCTACAGTCCTGTAAAAAGTTGGTTGCCATTTTTGTAGGTATACAGTAGATTCTACTGTAGGTGTACAGTTTATTGTAGGTAAACAGTGGAATCTACTGTAAATCTACAGTAGATCCTACTGTAAATCCATTATACAGTAGATTCTACTGTAGGTCCACAGTAAATTCTACGGTGTGCTTATACTAACTACTTACATTGAGGGACTCATTGGAAAATCTGACTTGTTTTCTCTTCATTGTGTACATTATTATTTAGGCCAGGCGAAGGCGTTATGGTGGTCCTGCCTATCCTCACACTCTAGTATAGCTTGCAATACCATCAGACACTAGCGTTGTAGGCATAGGTTAATAAAATTGCTTGGTACTTTGACCTGGGATATTTGATTCTAGGTTCTGGGGGTTAATATGATATATCTGATTCTCAAGGCTGAAATCAGATATGGAACATATCATAACTATCCCCCGCATACTTATGTTTAAAAATGTCTATGATAGGCAATTCCTTTTTGGATCGACAATTAGATAATTTGTTATACACCGAGTCGATGACCAGTGGGCAGTGGGTATGTGGAAGGACCCTGGCCAGGTGTAGTCTATCTGACTTAACCAAGGTGCGAATCCTTTGTCTTAGCCCTCCACCGTGGGTTAAATGCTGATATTCCGTCAACACTGACAGGGCAGCACATAGTGGATATGCACATCAAAAGGTCCCTCTGTCTGTAACGCTAGACAGTCCCTATAGCCCCGTAACTACATGTACTATAGTATCACATTTGTCCAGTTAGACTTCCTCTTAGTATACATCTGTAAACTGTACATAAAGCATGTGTGACTAGATAGGGTAACATGTGACACCTTAAATCTATATGAATCATTTTACTATCGCTCTTTGTTATATGCCAGCTCTAAGTGTAATATCGGTCAATGGGATATCGAAAACGGAAATGCCAAGACCCTATGAATCAACTAAAGCATTCTCATACCTATAGTACACTGAAAACTTCAGGGTCGTCATTTTGACAATACCAAAATTGACAACTTTAGATAGTCAGGGTGACGACCCTAGGTCATCATTGTGGCGACCTAAAGTAGTCACGTCTGATCCATTCAGACCAAAGTTGTCATAATGACCACCTTTGGTAGTCACATTAATTGGGTTGTCAGAATGACTACCTTAAAGGTGGAGGATATAGCTTTTTACCACCAGGGGGAGCTACTGTGCTGACTAATTGATAATACCGAGATGCCCCTCCCCCTCTACCATATAAGAGTTGGTCTCACAGGTGTGTGACGACTGGTAGGTGGGAGGGCAACTTCAGCTCGTTGGACACATATGTGGTCATGTATCAGCTTTGAGTACCCAAATCTGAGAGAGTTGCCCCCCTCCTCCTGGCAGTACCCTGGATGCGGCATTGGGTGGAAGGCGCCCCTCTGCATTATGTCCCGGCCAAGTGATGGCGCAAGCTCTAGCACTCTCTTTGAGTTGTAGATTCCACCTATTAATAGAACGGTGCTGCAGGCTTGAGGTGGAGGGGCACATATTTACAATCTCAAAGACGAGTATAACGGTCTAACACCATCTAAAGCCATTCCAAAATTGGCCTCAACATGCACCCCTTCTTATAGAGCATGTTGCCATTATTTAACAAACAATCACATCCCTACACCAGCCACTGTTAAATAATGACCGCTCCATTAATATTACTTGTAGTATGCACCTGGGCTCTCTGTAGAGCCGTCCATGCCCAGGCAGCAACATTTTGAGTGCATGCATGACAGGTACTCAGCCCTTTATAGACGGTGGTCTGGGGTTTAAAGGGGCCGTAACACCTCTCTCACTAATCACAAATACGTATCAGCCAATATAGCCATGATCAACATAGGCGCAGATTCAGAGGGGGGCGGACCAGGCGTACGTCCCCCCTATTTTCCTGTATATTTTAATGTAAATTCTTTCAAAACCCCCAGTACATTGCCTATTTCACGCCCCCCCCCCCCCCTTTCCAAAATTCCTCGATCCGCCCCTGCCAACACAACACTATTTAAATTGTAGTCAGATACACACTGTATGAAGCTATGGTAAAACAAAGCCAGCCACCTGAGGGATCACGCCACACAGGTGCGAATTTGGCAGTCTGAGGAAGAAGGCTAAGCACTTTTTTATAATTGGATTTTACTGTTCTATAAAATGTAGAAATAGGTAGCAAATAGGGTTGGTGAGTAATTCCGACTATTAGAGAGATTCAGTGTAATAACTTAGCATTTTACTTATTTGGACTAAATCCAATACATTGACGACAGAATAATTTTGATACACCTTGACCATAAATATATGCATTTTTCTGGCAACAATGCCCTCCACCCCCACCGGCACTGAGTATAACCAAGCTTTCCCACCTAGGTACACCTCACCTCCACCATCGACCCTTACCGCTGATGAAGTAGCAAGATGGCAAGGTGTTTGTGGAGGCTTGCTGTGGCTCTGTCCACACATGCAGCGTGCATCGTATAGGCAGTAACTGAGCTTTGACTCTGGTCTATTCAAAGGTTGACAAATACAATTACGAAAAATATCATGTCATGGCCTCTTTAATGGCATAACCTCGGTCACAAGTCACCAACTCCTTACCTACGGAGGTATGGAGTCAGTGGGTGGGCCCTACTACATATAGGCGGTTCCTATTATGATAATTAGCAAGCTATAGGAGCAAAACGGCGGGTAGAAGCACAGGGATACTGCGGCTTTAAGGTATTTTCAATTTGAAGACTTAAAGTCATCAACATTGACAACTTTTTGAAGACTTAAAGTCATCAGCATTGACAACTTTCAAGTCTCTAGTTTGTCACAATGACAACTTTAGTTGTCACACACCGAGACAAATTTTGGCACATAGCTGCCACCTAGCGTCAAAGTTTATATATTCTTGGTCATTGCCTTTACCCACTGGCATGTAATTTTTAACAAGTTATGCTATTTAGAGTAACCAAGAATACACCAAGACTATAAAAGGCATGCCCCACTGGAGCGGGGGGCACTGATTAGAGACTACATTCAATGACCATTCGCTATGGGACAGCACTGCCACTTGCCATAATTTATTATGCCAACCTAGGTCGACGTTATAACGAGTTTCAGTTTCCCTGGGTTTTCAGTGTAATGTCACAGGAGCATCAATATTCCCATGGAAAAAACGATATAGCGGTATCATCCTACGATTTTGTAACTGTCTGAAATGATTTCTTACGATGAATGTGTCTGGCAGCGGAACAATAACATGAATGTTCCCTTCTATTATATAACTCACCTTTGAGGCAGACATAGCTGGCATCCAAATAGGAGGAGAAGTCCTTAGGACATGGCCTACGAACCCGCATGGTATCCGTGGGCACACTGAACTTACACGAGCGCCTCCCAGAGCACATGGCATCAACATGGGTGAGCATGTCCACACTGCACCCCACGTAGCCATAGTTCTTACTCACACAGCGGCCTAACTGCATGCGGCCGTAACGGGCCGACTTGATAAGGATCACCTCGTCCTCGGCACACGTAACGTTGAACGACTCCCATTGACAGTACTCCCGGGTTATACCTGGAACACATGAAGGTAGAACTACTGTTAGGAAAAACTATAATATTTCGTACATGGCGATCAAACTAGTACATGTACTTCACAACTATTCAATGATCATACATTCTACCGACTATTTAGAACACAGAGAAAAATGTGAGCGTCAACTGGACTCTTCCCAGGGTCAGGCACTGCCTGACTCAGGTAAGAGAGTTAGCTGGACTTTCACAACAGTCAGACTGAGCCTCCTTTGATAGTCCCATAAAGTTACTCCCTTCGAGAGTAACCCTGATCCTCGAATGACAGTCAGGCAAGACAAATCTTCATACCAGAAACAGGCTGACTTTTGTTCCACAGTCAGGCTATGTCTGACTCTGGAATAAGGGTCAGTTAGCCTGAGCCTTCTTTGTTTGCTACCAGGGCAGGACACAATACAGTATTGAGATTAATGGTAGGATATGAGATACCATTCTTGTGTACTTGGGAAGTATATACATTGAGATTCTGGGATCACCTTTGACATATGTGGTATCTCTATGTTGTTATATACTTAAATGACTGGTGGTCTGTAATAGCACACCCTTTCCTATTCAGGACAACAGAACTATTTTATATAGGATTTCTTTTACAATTGTCAGGGAGGCCATATATATATTTAAAAACACCACCTCCCAATACAAATAAGCAACTAGTGTTACTGTAAAGAAGAGATTCCAGCTATCCCTGACTTTCATTGAGGCCAAAGTCCAGCATTGCTAGACTCACATCCACATGTGGGTCCAGCTTGGCTCGAGTCTCAATAGCCAGAGTCTGGCACTGCTGTACTCTTGCTCTAGGTACAGTCCAGCATTGCCAGACTACCCTTGAGCATGAAAGTCAGGCAGTGTTGAACTCTCATACAGGAGGATCCAGCATTGCCTGACTTTGACAGTAGAGAGGGTCCAGCACTGCCTGACTGTTATGTCACCCTGAGCCAGGCATTGCTGGACCCTCTCCACTGTCAAAGTCAGCCTGACTATCAGATGAGAGTGCTTTTGGCGACACATGCCTGACTGTGGTATGTTCATCAGCCATTTATCGCGAAGCAACCAATGAAATAAAAACCTTCTGAAACCCATCTATAGTGGGACTTTTATAAAGGCATTCCCAGTGGACGGCAAGGTGTAAAACGTACCATCACATAAGAACAATTCATCGCCACCGTCACCTTTGAGGATTTAATAACGCAAAACGATCAAGCAACGTCTTTTTTGTAAAGTACCCTTCTTCAAGGTTTTGTTATATACCGTTGCCTCATCCTATAGTAAGGAAAGCACCCTTGTTGGATAAAAAAACCCACATAATTCCGCGTTTATAAGTGCGTGATAGTTTCTCTCTGCCATCTATCAAAAATGAAGTAATTTAATCCTTTTGAATGGCTCAACATGTCCCATATGATAGCGCTGAGGGATTCCGGGGTCAACTCGATCAAATTCCATTCAAAAGTTTTATCATTCTGAACAAACAGGTGAGGTCCATAAGCGTTCCTAGGTCACCCTGCTCCAGGCGTATCGAGTTACCAATAACATATCATCTTAAACACCACCATTATCAACTATGTATTGTCGCGCAAATTAAGTGTTTTCCATATATGACGGCTGGATTATATTTTCAATTTCGCTGTCATATTGGGACAGCTTTCTGCAGCCATTTTATACAGATAACCCCAGCATAACTTCACAATGTGCATCTGAAGTATGGTCAGCGGTGTCAGCTCTCATATTCTGAATATCATATGAGGGCTTTCAGCCTATAGATGTTCTCATAAATACCTTTCATATAGCTGTTGGCATTTAGCAATAACCAGAGGGCTACTGGTATGGGATTTCACCTGTGAATGAGGCCTATTTGAGTTTATGGAAAAAGGCCGTCGGTAAAATGCATGCGAGCTATAGTCTGTCAGTTAGATCCAGTAAAAAGGACCCATTTACATGTGATTCATGTCAGGTTGACAATGGAGGGTGGATGTGTCCAATATTTCACAGTGTCATGGCGTCATGCCACCGACTCCTGTCACTTGTGGAGATCCATTCAGCCAGCTCACACTCCCGCCACCCAACAATGCCGGACACTGGAGACCGTAACACACGCCTGAATGCTGGGAGTCGCTGATGTGGGGCGTCCCACATTCAACAGGAAATTGACTGCCCCTCTCTCCCCTACCCCATTACTACACACATCCTTCGGCGACAAAACCTCCACAAACTCAAATTGATCTTCTATACCTCACACTC
Source organism: Harmothoe impar (assembly GCA_947462335.1). Taxonomy (NCBI): domain Eukaryota; kingdom Metazoa; phylum Annelida; class Polychaeta; order Phyllodocida; family Polynoidae; genus Harmothoe; species Harmothoe impar. Next base: position 53,330,710 of record OX381705.1, read on the forward strand.
GTGCTTCCCCTCGTTTTCTCCTAAACGGTCGGTGTCCTGAAGTAGCGGTCGCCTCCTTTGTTGACTTTGGGGATTGTGGGAATGTGGCATTGCGTGTAGGCAGCAATTTACCCTATGTAGAGTGTCTAAGGGCCTTTGGCATGGCAGAGCTAATATAGGCGGAGCAGACCTTGTATGGTCATATCAGGGCAGGTACAGGGGGCATCCTGCCTGTACCTTGTGGGTAAGCGTGTGCAGAAGCCAAACTGGCTGCCTGTGCCTCGTATCTACGGCATGCCTTTTGGCTGTGAGGCCTGATAGAACCTCGGTCACACTCCAATCACGTTCCCATCAACGTCCTATCTGGCCTTGATAGCCTTCACACTGTTAGTGCGGGAATTCAGATAGGCTGCTTTCAGGCTGTGCTGCTTATCTCTATGAGCTGCTCGATGAGCAGTAGGATCAAGTGCCCTAGACCGTATACACAATGACCTCACCCTGGAGCCATCTGGAAAAAGCTTCATTATTTAGAAAGAGGTCAGAGCCCTCCTGTTGTAACATGCCTTGTATAGGAGACAAAGAAAGGTCAGTGCAATGACAATTTACACCCCTTCCATATATATGTATGTGTCTCCCTGTTACATGTTAGCATGGAAACTATGGTTCAGGCAGACGAAATCAACAGAAAGCAGGACGCCAACGATAGTTACTCCCAAGTGGAAGGCTAAGACAAAACATTTTACATCTTGGTTACATCGTATACCCTCACATAACAGAAGGTTAGGTTAGTAGCTGAGTTATGTAACAATAACAATGATGGAGTGGCTGGTGCCGTATGCATGAGGGCCCTGTGAGGTTAGTAGTTACCAGCCAGTCTGTTGTGGTTATTTTGACATACACTCAGTTCCTCGGGTTTATCTATTACTTATTGCAAAACATTGTACATTCGCTGCTCTTCCGGGCATTCCATGTTGTTTTTGAAAATAATAACCACGGATATAATACAGTAACCATAGGCTAGTACAGACCTGCTATGCTAAAGCACAATCTACGGTTGGGTTGTAAGGCCAACATAGACATGTATAGTCCCCCATCCCCACCAACTATTAACAAGTTATCGGTACTACTAAATATTATATAATATATCATATGTGTTCCTTTTATACGCTTCTTTCATGTTTGTCAACATCCACTGCATGTTATACATAGCTGTAACCCATACCCATAGACGATTGTGACAAATGGAATAATGCAACAGAAATGTAATACATGTTCACTGACTATAGGCGGGAGGAGAAGGTACGGGAATGGCAATGGATCCTATACATTCCTGACACTGATATCTAGTTCAGAAGCCTTCAATTGCCAATAAGCATCACCAGTCATCAAAGTGGAGCCATATGACTGTCTCAACCCTTAATGCTCTAGGTACAGAAATGTCTGTGTGATGATCACTCAGTCCTATTTGAAAGCTACCCCATATCCAATATCACACACAGTCTGGTGGCATCTTTGCCAATTATATCCTTTGATCTCTTCACTGAAAACCAAAGGGAAGGGACCTATTGGAATTGATGATAGGAATATCTAAACATAGCAAAGTAGAACTTGAATTACTCTGTCTCGAAGGCAACTATACTATGATAATGCATACCTTATTGCTCTTCACTATAGACTATATAGCTACCACCATCCTCATAATCAGGACTACTGGGGATGATACACTCAGCAAAATGTGAACGTCAGTCTGACGCTGGTCTTGTCGTCAAAATCACTCACTTACAGGAGTCAGGCATTGTAGTGAGGGTCATGCTATGCTGGATCCTTATTTTGATGCTGGACTCACACAACGTGGGTGGAGAGTCAGGCGATGGCGGATCCTTTTCACAGATTCTGGCAATGCTGGACTAAATGGCGCCTCTCTCTCAGTCCCCGTGCCTAAATGGAAGATTATAGTATTGCCTGACCCTCACCAAAATGGCTGACCCTTGCAGGAGAGTGGTTCTGGTGACAAGGCCAGCGTCAGCCTGACGCTCACAATCCCTGGGTGTAGTAGTGTCTATGAGATGCCTGCAGCTTTCGGTGGGGCTGGCTTGTAGCTCTCAGTTGAGCTGGCTGAGGGTTACGGACAGACGTTACAGATTTTCAAGCCAGTCAATGGTGGCTATAATTGTATCTGAGACCAATCAAGAAGGCCCTGATTGGCTGTGTAAAATCTTAAAAGGGTGAGCTGAAAAACTGGGTATTTATAGTTGCGTCTCTCAAATCCAAAATTCCTGCCTGCCTGCACATGCTCCCTTCTTCAAATACTCCAATATTATTTATATATATATAGAAATGTGTTATGAATTGCGACAAGTATTACCAGAGTTTTCCAGAAAGATTATACCATACCCACAACACTAGTGTCACGTGGGTTATTCAGGTAATAGGAGGTCTGGTAATGCAGGGTAGACATGTCAGTGGTGCTGGCATACTGACCTTTCGGCTCGGCCCCGGCGTCCATTACTTGGACACAGCTCCTCCAGGCGATGACAGCCTAACAACAACCTAACGACAGGCTCTTTCCTTGCGACCCCCGTGTGCCAGGAGTGGCCCATAAACCTGACATAACATCGTGACAGCTATGGCGGCCTAGGGCACCGGTCTGGCCTCCCTAACCTATATAATGGTGATTCAGGGGTGTGCCTCCTGATAGAGGCAAGGGCAGGTGTGTACATATTTAGCTGCTACTCCCTATACAAGCGGTTTGCTTCGATATGTTCCTATTGAGTTCTAAACACAGCTCATTTTGCTCTTCACTCATCTTGCCTCTGTGTGCGTATATATACACCATCTGTTTTGTGGCTGACGGGTCTCTGTTATGGCCACCCTTAACGAGGTGTTGAAGCCATTAGAGGGCCACACCTGCCACCCGTAGGCTAAAACACCTAATTCATGAGGCGCTTATCCATTAGCTAGCGGCTCAAAACACTACCAGTGCGTGTGTGTGCCGGTGAGGTATGGGTGAGCAGCTCCCCAACGTTAGGAGCAGCTCAGCACGCCTATCTCAAGGGACCAAACTGAGCTTGTACAGGCATAGTCGACCGTTCCTCTTGAACACAGGAAGTAGCGTCGCCCATTGATCAGTGTAGGACAGTCCCGCCTGTAAATCAACAACAGGAGAGACATGTGACCTATACCCGGTCCTGTCTATAGTTCTTGTACCCATCACCCCTCCCTGTCCATACCAAGCCCTTGTCTCAAAGCCTCCCTCCCTGGTAGGTAGGTCAGAGTTTGGAGGGGTTCATGGAACCCCCAGCTCCGTGCATGGCGATCACCGGTGACATGAGGGATCGGGGTGCCCTCACCCCGAGCATGCCGTTTATCCCGGCAGGGCGCGCTCTGCTGGCCCGCGGCGGTTTATGCCTACCCAGGAGGAAGCTCTCACCCTGGCTTATCTGGTGGACACAGGTGGCCGGGGCAGCCAGGGGGCAGCCGCCGACAGCCGCACCACTAAATCCTTGTCCACGCCAGCCGGCTGCTGGAGGGCTCTGGGGAGTGCACCGCAGTCCCCCATGGCTTCCTCCAGGGTTAGCTGCCAGCTTAGCCAGGTGTGCCGCAGGTGGAGATGGATGCCTCCAGGTAAGGGGATGACCTGATGCAATTCCTTAATGTAGGTTACCTCCAGGGTGTGCGTATATATATATATGCCCCCGGCTATACAGGTCTACGGTGACGAGCTGTAATAAGCATGCCTCCTTCTCTAATATTGGGCGGCCCGCAATTAGTCGAAGGACAGAACCAGAGGGTACTGCAACGATATCTCCTGTTGGTACCAAGACATATAACACAGCCGGGAAAGCTACATGTTCACAAACATAGAAAGACAACAGTGTTGTCTAGTCCTGTTTCCCCGGGTTCCCTGATAATTCAGGTTTTGCATTCTGAGCCTTTGGCGCACTGCATGACATGTACTCGTCAGTGCTTCATGCACAATGGTCGTGTGTCGGCACAGTGTTTACGGCGATGGTGTGCTTGTATCTGATGCTAGAACAAAACTGTGGCCTATTTCCAAATACAGTGTGACTAGTGCAGACCTAGATACAACAGAACAGAAACTGAAACTGAAAGAGCCTATGTAAGATATACACACTCTACCATTTACATAATGTATCAAAGACGCCATCTAGGTTACAGCTGCAGGGTAATTTAGCGGATAAAGAGGTTGTCCATAGAAACCACTTATATGGACAAGTTGATATTCTATGTAATGTAATGGCTTAATCTAGTTTTAGGTCGCTAACAGGGTTGATGTAAAAGACGGAACTTATTTGGATCAAATGGCAGGACACAATATTTGTATATAGTACAAGGTTAATAGCGACCACCTCACACAGTGACTACTTTACATAGCGACCACCTTACATAGCGACCACCTTACATAGCGACCACCTTACACAGCGACCACCTTACACAGCAACCACCTAGCCTGTATTAAGTGTTGTGTGGCATTGTTAGCGACTCCACTCATAGCGACCTATACCTAGAGTATATATAGGGCTTCATGCATCATGTTTACCCCATATTAAACCCATGGGGGTTATATCCCCCCGGGGAAATTTTTCCTCTCATATGAATACTTTTAGCTTGAATTATATTATAGACACCCTATATATATACTCTAGTTTTAGGTCGCTAACACTGAGGTCGCTATTGAACCTTTGTGTATACAGCCAGTGCTGTGGGATCCACCTTAGCGACTCCACTGATAGCGACCTAAAACTAGAGTATATATATAGGAAAAAGCATCAAACTAAAAACATTCAAGGGGGACTTTACCCCCGGGGGAAAGGGCTTCCCTAAAGGGGAGACATTTAAAAATATGGGGATTTGTTTTTTGGGGGAGAAAGAAGGTAGGTGGCGCAGCCTTATTCATATTTACCCTGGAATGATTAGGTCGCTATCTAATACATTCTCTACATACTAGCTATATAGGGCATAGCCTAGATAGCGACTCCACTCTTAGCGACCTAAAACTAGAGTATATATAGAGGAAATTGTATCAAACTAAAAACATTTGAGGGGACTAACCCCCCGGGGAAAGGGTTTCCCTTAAGGGGAGATATAAGAAAAAGATGGGGATTTGCTTTTTGGGGGGAAAGGAAGCTAGGTGGCGCAGCCTTATTCATATTAACCCTGGAATGATTAGGTCGCTAACTGGTGGTCGCTATCTAATACATTGCCTACATACTAAATATATATGGACCAGCCTAGATAGCGACTTCACTGTTAGCGACCTAAAACTAGAGTATATATAGAGGAAATTGTATCAAACTAAAAACATTTGAGGGGACTAAACCCCCCGGGGAAAGGGTTTCCCTTAAGGGGATATATAAGAAAAAGATGGGGATTTGCTTTTTGGGGGGAAAAAGAAGCTAGGTGGCGCAGCCTTATTCATATTAACCCTGGAATGATTAGGTCGCTAACTGATGGTCGCTATCTAATACATTACCTACATACTACCTACACATGGACTAGCCTAGATAGCGACTCCACTGTTAGCGACCTATACCTAGAGTATATATAGGGAAAGAAATGTTTTAAAAAAAGTGTTGTTTGTTTTGTGGGAAAAGAAACTATAGGTGGTGCTGCCTTATTCATATTAACCCTGGAATGATTAGGTCGCTAACTGGTGGTCGCTATCATACATCCCTACATACTAGCTACATACAGAATAGCCTAGATTGCGACTCCACCTGTTAGCAACTTAAACCTAAAGTATTATAGGAAATATCCTTGGTTAGGGGTCTTTTACTGAATAAGGGTCATTTGCTCGGGGGTATACTACCCATACACAAATAACCCTTATTCAGTAAAAGACCCATAGCCAGTGACATTCCCTATACAGCATGAGAAGGACAATGCAACCTGTGTACATGAGGTTTTAACTAAATTATTGTCCCTTCCGTTTGAGAGGTCAAGATTCCATTTTTTATATATAACCTTCAATTTTACCAATTCTCATCCTCCTTAAACGACTTAAGGATTTCTTAGCGACTTAAACCTAGAGAATGCCCATACAAGAGTGGGACAGTATGAATGTGTAAGTAGTATATAGAGTGGGGAGTTGGACCAGGATATTGCCGGGTGGCATGCTCCCCGCTAGCATATGATGGGGTTAGGGGTAGGTCAGGGGGCCAATGGGGAGTTATAATGGATTCCGAATGTAGTACGTGGTTACTTAGACTTAAATGGAATCTGTATTGCCGTTCACTCTTTGCCTTAGAAATGACAGGCCATCCCATTTGCATGGCTCTAATACTAATTAAAACCTATGCAGTGTTGATTGCACAATTAGCTATCAGAGTCGATTCGGATAATCCTCAATAAACGACAATGATTACTAGTTACTATTTAGGTTGATAATTAAGGCTGTATTAAAGAATCTAAAAGAAATATCATCGGGCAAAGGTTTATGGTCTATATTGCCATGAGCCTGTGGAATGCGTTCTTATTTTGGTATATTAGTACACGCATCTGCTCACCAACATAATTACATCATCAATTTTGTGTTCATTTTAAGATGACGATATTATTATACATATCTTATATACCTACTGTCGACTCTACGGAACAGGTATACATATTCATAGTTATTTAGGTGACAGTATAGCATTACAACATGTCTGTACCACTAGTGTATTAATAATGCTAACAACCTCTCAGAATGATAATACAATCCATTTTCTCTCGGATGATTAGCATCTCTAACATGTTCCAGTCACATAAGTCTGACCACTGGTAGCACCTACCCTTTCTCTCAAGGACCCATGTCAGTACGTGTTACCATAGCATTACAGGACAGAGTATGCCCGATACCCCGAGCCCCACTCAGCCTTAATGTGGATGCCTGGTCATGATCCCATCCACTCCAGGACCCAAAAGGCCATCTGTACCCCTCTACCCACTGCCTACCTTGATGTAGATTACTTGAATACGTCTTAAAGGATTAGCATATGTAAAAGCATTGGAGGGAAAAAAGAGCAGAGCTCCCAAGGGAACCAAGAGGCAATGCATTAGAAGGCAGTATGTGCTTCTCTGGGGAAGGGTGAATATAGACAAAAACGGGGTCCCTATCCCATATGGGAGAGAGAGAGAGAGAGAGAGAGAGAGTGGAACCATCTTGTTTCCCTAACATGTCTGCAATACGAGTGTATGGCCATAAGCATTTTACCCTAAATGGGAATCCATCCACTTATAGCTTAGAATGGCAGAGCTTTCTAATGAAATCTGAGACAAAGATTACCAATTATACTTTCCAACGTTCACACTTATTGGTCTGTGAAATAGTGTAGCCCAGTAACCTCCAGCATACAAAGGTAGAATATGATTATATGAGCCTGCCATATTCTCGACATATTCCCAGTCGTATTCAAGCAAGACTTTCTTTGAACACATCGAATTATATTGAAAGTGGTTGTAATACAGAAGCATACAGTAAATGGACGTTATTCTGTAAGAGACCCCAGTGATTCTCTACCCCTCCTGCGGCTGGGGTGCCTGTTTCCGTGTTAAGGTGTCATGTCCCATTGACGGGGGTCCTGTATTTCAGATTCCCCGGAGGCGACACACCATTAGGGCGAGCTGCTCTGTTTAACCACCGTCCCATCAATGACCACTAGACAGAAAAAGTAGCCATCATCAGGGGATTTAAAGCATCATGTGATCCACCATGATGTATCAATCCTACCCTCTTTTTTATTCTCCTCTGGCAATTCCCTCTTCTTGGTGAGAACATTCAAATGCTGGCACCATGGTGGCCGTTAAGGGACACCTTTTTCCTGTGTAGTTTTAGGGGTACAATGATTTATGTGACACCAACACAAACCCAATGGCGCTTATTTGGTAATGAGATTGTGGGATTCATTGAACCTCTGTCATTTATTGTCAATCCTAACCATACTTTATGAATGATTATTCATATTCTAATATAATATTCTACATAGTGTACTGTACAGTTGCAGAACGAAGTGAATACTATTAGAGAAGAGTCATATGGCAATTCCGAAATACTTCCTTGCTGTGAGTGTGAAGAGCAAGGACAGGAGTGATACTGTAGATCATTCATATAATATATATGTTGTGGGATCCATCCATATAGACTTCAGAGGCGTCTGCATACGCCCCCACTGTGTCCCATTCTGAACATTAGGACCCAGGGAAGGTAACATAACAACAGCCCAGCTCCAATTGCCTGAGGCAGCCAGGCAAAATCTGTCCACTTAATGGGAACTGAGGGTCTGTCCACAGCTATTATTGTTTTATTTTCTTCCTCCCAATCCCTGTTAAATGTCACGTTATTATTACTCGTAATCCTTCCTCTGTGATTGCCCATTTTAGTGACGCAACAAAACAGTTTGGATTAATGTCCTGCACAATGGAACTAATCGAAAGGATGTTGAGTTCTGTTTTGTTTTCATGCTTTCTGGGGTGGCAATTAAAGGAGGCAGATTACAAGGGAAACGGGGGGGGGGGGGTAGAAATCCACTTAGAATCATCCAATATAATCATGGCAATAGTCATAGTTCACGTGATGACAATTGTTCAATGCAGCACATAGATCCTTTATCCGATTTGGAATATTGCTTCTCACAGGGAACATGTATACTATGAAGCGGATATCAAATTAATTAGTATTCAACTGCCGACCCTGTAAATCCGATCGATCCGTGACCTTCTTATCTGAACTCATTCTTATCTGAATTCATGCACGCCTCATTTCGGAGCATATTAAGCCTGTATGATACACGTTTCTATTGCATTTGTCCCTGTATGTGCATATATTCAATAAAACAGCAACCGGTGCGTCTCAGCATACACTGATATTCTTTGGCTCCTTATACGACCAACCGCTCAGCGACTATAGCCTAACCATGTTTATTGGTTCCCTATCCGACCAACCTAGTTTAGTTGATATTGTCGGGTTGGTCAGTACTGAACAACTCACCTTAGTATTCTCCATTTCAATGGGTTTTAGGCGAAATCCTTATGAGTAATGCACTAGCCATATGTTGTCATGCCTCCGTCATTTTTTAATAGCACTTATTAGATTTGATTTTTATTTGGCAAGTATATCGCATACATTATGGGCGTTTTTCAATAGATGCCAATGTCTTGGTCATCCCTGACCAATGTCCCTATGACTAACCTGGGGTAGCCACTTCAGACTAAGGGCCGGGGCATTTAGATTTTCTGTGTAGATAGGCTATACAGCCAATATAACAACGGGTATGCAGAACCACTACTGCTGTGAACCAAAGATAGCAGTCGCTGATTGGGACGGATCGAATCTGCCTCAGGTCTGACTTATTAGGCCTTCATTCTGGTCTGAATCCGCCCCTGATTGGTCACTTGCCGGGAGCACAGGGAATAGTAAGAAACTATCAGTGATTGTTGCTACAAAGGGAATCTCATTTCATGTTCTCATTTACTGGGTGGTGCATTGCCAAGAGTAAGTCCTCTGTGCGGCAGATGTAGTAATTTTCCCTTGCTTTAAAGTGGGTATATCCGATTTTTCTTCAAATTCTAAATATTGCTTGAATGTATTCCAAACACTCTAAAAGTATAGTATTTAGAGAATAGAGGTCAATTGAATGTCAGCATGGGGTGTTAATAGGTCACAATGGGATCCTATATCCCCCAAACATGGGCTTTTCTAATGTATTTTAAATGTGGGGAATAAAAGCGTGCACGCTTTTATTCCAAAATGACCATATTTTAGGCAATAAAATCCATTTAGAGCAAAATCAGAGGGAATTAGGGCAAATGGAATAGATAGGAAGTCAAAGATACTATTTGTGAACATTCTGACTCATTTTTAGGGAAATCTAGTTTTTTGTCCCACACATCGGATGTACTAACTTTAATCACTTGGGAATACGGTGATATAACAATATAATATCGATATTAGCTATTGCGCAGGGAACAGGGTTGGTTCTTAAATATTACACTCATAATTAGTGTGTCTTTCTTAACGTCCTTACGTCAAAAGAATGGTACACTACCCCAACCTGACTTTCAGAATAATGTTCCGCATTTCAAGTGAGTCCCCCGCTATTTCCTATTTCCTTTTACCTCCATATTCCCTATATATATACAGAATTCATAGTTTTGGAATGTCATTGTGAAGCTTTCTAACGTCATTACATGTAGACATATCTAAGATATTTAGGTAAACACTGGGAATATTTTCACCATTAAAGACAACCCACCAAACTCAATAGTACCATACTGGACAGCACACAGTGTGTCCTTAAATTCTATTAGTTGCACCGGAGAAAAAGATGCATCCCACAGTTCATGAATGGAAATCATCAGTCTTCCATATGACTGTCTACAATACTGAACATCCACCGCCTGTCTTCTTCTCTAGACAATAGACAGCTGAGTAAACAGGCCTTGTTTCACACTGCCATTGCTGTTAAATGAACACATCAGCCTATTGTTGGTGCTGGCATGGGGGGAACAAACATCGACTCCCCATATAAAACTTGCAGTATGTAGAGTATGGAGCGGCTACAGCCATACAGTGGTGGCGCTCTGTCACTGTCTCAGCCTGATACATCTAGTTAAGCGTCCACACAGTATTACATTCCTCTCCCGAGCAGCTCGGCAATTGCCGCAGCAACTGGAGCAGCTCATACCCAACAGCTCGGCCGCTGTGATTGACATTAAGGCTGGCTGGATTGGCGCTTGATTCCCGGCATGGATCCTGACAAATGTTTTTGCCTGCACCTTCAATGTTTCATCGCCTTATTTCTGTACACGCCGGTAAGGCAGGCCCGCGGAAGTCCACGGAAGCCCGCGGAAGCGCCCGACCAATCCACATCAGCTGATAACTGTTAATTACCAACCTGATCAGGCTAATGATCGGCAAATCAGCCGGCGCTGATTTTACCCTCTTTGCCATCAGCGGCGAATTGCCAGTCGCAGAGAGGGGAAAGAACGGGAAGTTTTGAGAGAAACAGCTAGGCGGGTCTGCGTTCGATCTCGGGGTGGGGCTAGGGGGAAGGTGGGTGTATGGGGACGGGGTGGGTGGGTGGGTGTGGGGAGTTTGGGGGCTGTCTCCTTGATGCGGGGTGCTTGCGGCCATGCTGGCTTGTCGTCAGTAATCACGCGGGGGAAGGGTGGGGAACAGACGCTTCCGGTATCAATCATCTTAGTGGGACGGCTCTTTTTGAAGTCCTGGATCCTTCCTGCCGTCTGATTAGCGACCCTCCCGGGGCCTGACGGGCGACAGGCCCACCAAAGATTCAACAGAGCGCTGTGTGTCACTGAGATACAGCGGCAGAAAATTTAGGATCAAATACTGTGTGACTCTGTAACACTGACGCAAAGTTTAGTGTTAAGTATCCCAGACTACCGACTTCACACAGTCTAGAGACAACAGGGTGGGAATGGGTATTGTCTTAGAAGGTCATGAATTGTAAAAAATATAAGTTATTTTTGCCTGGATGGATGAACATGTTAAAAACCTTTGCACAATGAATATAATTATAACATGTATTATAGAATGTTAATGTGCAACTTGCATTATAGAACACTTGTTTCATCCGAATGATAACAGAACTATGATTGAAATCTCGTGCCATACCAGTATACAAAAATATACGTAAGAGGAGTGAACAATGACTGTTAGTGTATACATAGAATTCCCATTGGCATATCACCTTTCTGTGTATTCTGACATAGTACTCAGCAACTAAAAGGAATTACAACTGTATGATCATACCCTCTCATAGCCAAGTCCTGATACAATGGACAGTAGTATATGGAGAGTGGCGTATGGACAGTAGTACATGGAAAGTGGCCTATGGGCAGTAGTGTATGGAGAGTGGCCTATAGCTAGTAGTACATGGAGAGTGGCCTATGGACAGTAGTGTATGGAGAGTGGCCTATAGCTAGTAGTACATGGACAGTGGCCTTTGGACAGTAGTGTATGGAGAGTGGCCTATGGACAGTAGTGTATGGAGAGTGGCCTATAGCTAGTAGTACATGGACAGTGGCCTTTGGACAGTAGTGTATGGAGAGTGGCCTATGGACAGTAGTGTATGGAGAGTGGCCTATAGCTAGTAGTACATGGACAGTGGCCTTTGGACAGTAGTGTATGGAGAGTGGCCTATGGACAGTAGTGTATGGAGAGTGGCCTATAGCCAATAGTACATGGACAGTGGCCTATGGACAGTAGTGTATGGAGAGTGGCCTATAGCTAGTAGTACATGGACAGTGGCCTTTGGACAGTAGTGTATGGAGAGTGGCCTATAGCTAGTAGTACATGGACAGTGGCCTTTGGACAGTAGTACATGTACATGGGCAGTGGCCTATGGACAGTAGTGTATGGAGAGTGGCCTATGGACAGTAGTACATGGAGAGTGGCCTATGGGTAGTAGTGTATGGAGAGTGGCCTATGGACAACAGTACATGAAGAGTGGGCTATGAACAGAAAAATACATAGGCTGGCCTTTGGACAGAAGTATTGAGAGTGGCCTATCGCGAGTACCCTAAGTATGGATTATGCCCAGTAGTATGTGAAGAGTGGTCTATGACGAGGAGAGGTATATAACAAGAGGTATATGAAGAGTGGACTGTGATTAATAGTATATGGAGAATGGCCTATTGCCAGTAGTATATGAAAATAATGGGGAGTGCTCTATGGCAACCAGTTGATATGGAAAGTGACACATAAAGAGTGGCACCTATATGGAAAGCGGACTAAAGCCGGGTAGTATATTGAGTCTGCCCTGCTGCCCATAGTCAGGAGTGTATTGAGATTGGCCCATGCTGAGCAGTGTATGGGTAGTGTTCTATGTTAACCATCATACTATGAAGACGGTCCTATCACCAAAGGTAGAAAATTTAATCAAGTATGGAATTGTGATAATATAAGTTACCTAGCAGTATGTATACCTCTTATAATCATGCTGTAACCATTTACCCGCGCCTTCATTTGATATCATTCACAAGCAGCATCGCCTTCTCTTGCATGACAATATTGCTCCATCAAATAATCACACCATTTTCATCATAACGCAGACATCTCTCCCACACTCTCCCTTAAATTCTCAATACATCTTAAATACATAATTCAAACGTAGTTCGTCAAAACCCGCCTCGGTGTACTAGAGGTACGGAATCTGACTCGGACCGCCGATGTCGATTAAATGCACATCTGTGTTGGGTGCGGATTACTAATGGATCAGCGTACATTTATTCTTAACGGCCTCCGTACGTCACTAGCACGGACAACCCCTACACAGAGAAAAGTAGAGGAGTCAACTGTGTCTCCCAGGTGGCTCTGGTAAAATGTAGTGTCAAACAGCTATTGACTCTGCTTATAAGAAGGGTCAACACTGGGTTGACACCGATAGAAGAGAGTCAACTCAAGTTGACACTGATAGTAGAGAGTCAACTCAAGTTGACCCTTCATATAAGCAGAGTCATTAGCTGTTTGACTCTCTATTTTACCAGAGCCACGTGGGAGACACAGTTGACACGTTTACTTTTCTGTGTGTAGACACACTTGTTGCCACGTGATACACTAATGAAACGATGAGGGTCCCAGGCGGCAACTCACTTCTTGATTGAGGACGTGTCGGCTTACCACCTTAAACCTACACGGTACCTCATCTTTTATTCAGCTGTGGGAATTAGGACATCTTTAAGGGCCCGTATTGGATCCTCAGGAGTAAAACCATCGTCGGCACGCCATGATTACAGATGACATGTCTAGAATTGCAGCCCTGCAGGTGGCTTATTTTAGATTGTCATCATGAGAGACTGCAGAGCCGTCTGTGATGAAGACGTTTCGCACGAAGCACCAACCCAGACTTAAAATGAACGTGACATGTGGCATTGGTTCTCATCCCTTATTCCCTATATCTTACCAGGGACGTCTACGTTGGAGATAAGGGTCATGTATCATCTTATTATACGTATCTAATCATACATAGGCAGGACTGTAATTATAAGTGATACCAGTGGTTATCTAACAGAATTATAGTGCACATAATATTAGCGTGACACTGTGCCATGCTTGGGGCAGTGTGCTAGAAACGTTCACCGAGTGTGATGTTTGTTCAATATACTAACAGATTCTCATACCATGTCGCACTGAATCACGCATAGTTATAACGCACAGGATAAAATATTGTTCAATAATAAAAGTCCCACACATTATCAAAATAGTAACATAGCATTAATTGTGCCTCTACATGGGTAAAAATCGACACGGGCGACACGGCAAGACAGCCCTTTTAAAAATCGACACAGGCGACACGGCCCTTTTAAAAATCGACGGACATGAACAAATTGAATAGAAGGTATAACTATGTATGAGGGTAAATAAATCGACACAGTGACACGGCCCTTTTGCTTAAATTCGACACGGCAACATGGTCAAAATTGTGAGCACCCATGTAGAGGCACTAAATTGGATGAGTTGTGATTTCACGGGTGAAACATAACGGCCTGTACCTGTATCAAATACAACATACTACTACCAGTGTGGCGCCCGGGCCCAGGCAAACTGCGGTAGTAGAGGCCTACTTGCTATTCAATACGGACCTTGGCACTATACTTCTCCTTTGCCAAATCCTTCAGGGACACCACACCCAACCCAACAATTGGAAATATTGCACCAGTAGCGATGCATGTAAGCTGATTTGATCAATCCATGCTGAGATTACATGTTTCCCAGCCATATCCACGACTCATTTAAAAAAAACCTCCGTTATATAATGCAATGAGAGCCGGTGCTTGCTGCACTTCGACTCTTGCCGGAGGGGTATCAGGATTTGGACTTTTAAGGCCGTTTTGGACATGTGCGCTGTGGGTGGTTGGTGGGACGCGGCCAACCGCAGCGCCCAACATTGTGGGCTGACTGTGGGCTGGTTGTGGGCTGATTGTGGGCTGATTGTGGGCTAGTTGTGGGCTGGTTGTGATGCCGCCCTCTCCTCCCCACCACAACCCCCTCTAGCACCTAGCCGCCAACATGCCATTTAGTCACGAATCAATGCTGGATTAAAGAGAGAATCCCGCAATCAACACCTACTTGATGTCCACTCTCATCGACCCCTACAAATAGGGGGAATCACGACTGTGGCGCATCACTATAGTCGCCGCGGGAGTTTTGGATGAGGCGAGTTGTACGTTGGGTGCATGGGGACGGTGGTTTGCGATAGAGACTGGGCGACGGGGCGGGAAAGAGGATATTGACCAGCGGTTGGGGTATGCTGGGGTGCATGGCGGTCACCAGAGGGGTCCGACAGACGTCCATCATCAGTCGCCGACGGCAGATGATTCGATGATTCTGTATCGGACAGCGCCCGGGCATTATTCCGCCGCAAATTGACCGGCGGCGACGGAGGCGCCGCGGAACCTGCTACACCCCCTGGCTACACCCCCCCCCCCTCACCACAACCCATCTCTAGTAATACTGACCGCCGACCCCTCCAGGGTGGTATATGAATAGCTGCAGGGGTGGGGGCTCACAGGTCGGGTGGAGATCCCGATGCTGATCTGATATGTGTGTCTAGACACCTATAGATACGGAGCGTGCGTGTCTTCAGTCTGCGTGGCGCGTGTGTTTAGTGCGTGCACGCGTATTTACCAAGCGGTATTCGCCACCCGGGGCCACCGCCCCAGGAAAATGGTGGTGGGCGCGGCCAGTCGGGGGTTGGGCATCGGTAGGGCCGAGTTCATGTGGCTGTGGCCAACCGCCTGGGAATTGTGTCTGGGTATGGCAACTGGAGGTGTGGGTGGGCTGCTACACACTGTAAAATGTTGGTTGCCATTTTTGTAGGCGTACAGTAGATTCTACTGTATTAGGGCCGAGTTCATGTGGCTGTGGCCAACCGCCTGGGAATTGTGTCTGGGTATGGCAACTGGAGGTGTGGGTGGGCTGCTACACACTGTAAAATGTTGGTTGCCATTTTTGTAGGCGTACAGTAGATTCTACTGTATTTGTGCAGTTTATTGTAGGTAAATAGTAGAATCCACTGTACATATACAGTAGATTCTCCTGTAAATCCATTCTACAAAAGATTATACAGTAGATCTAATGTAGATTCTACTGCGTACCTACACTAACTATTTACAGTGTATGGGTGTGGTGTTGGCACAGGCAGTGGTGGGTGGAGGGGCCTTGATCATCATGGAGATGCACGGGGTCAGGTGTTTTGGTATTGTATTCGTGGAGGCCGGCTTAACTAAATCCACTGCTTAGGGAGGGGCCGAGTGACTGAGGGGATGCTCCCAGGTCCCCAGAGGTGCTCGGCCAGAGGACCAGTGTATTATTGACCACCAGAGGCAAGCTATATACAGTGTGCCCCAGTGTTCTTTACTCAGGCCCAACATACCCACTATATTGTCTCACATCCTTCAACACACCCCATCCCATATGAGCACGCACTTCATTTATCTTGAGAACGTGAGCTCCAGCAGTGTGTGGTGTGCTACGACACATAACCACAACTTACCCATAAGGAACTTACTCCCCATGGCACGTCGTTTTTAATCTTGGCCATTGATCAGCTTTAATGTGGGCTTAACGTCCTTAACACGCACCAAAGGAATTAAAGAAGAGGCACAGCGGCCCAGAGGTGGCGCGGAGTAGGTGGGACACGGGAGGGGCGAGGGGAATGGGGTAGAGAGGGAAGGCGGGAAGAGCGAGAGGCATGGGAGTAATGACGCTGGAGGAGGGGATAGTGCTGAATATATAAGGGGACGAGGGGTGTCGGAGGAAGAGGAAATAATGAAGGAATTCTAGAAAGGAACAAAGGAGGTATTATAAAAGGAGGGTTTATAGATACAGAGGCCTGAGAAAGGTAGGCATAATGCTGAAAGAAGAAGGGAGGAGAGTGATGGAGAGGTTGGACCGTGATATTGAGGTATTGTATGCTCTCTATTGTATGGCGTGGGGGTGGGCATTCAAGTCCACATGCAGTTCGCTGTAGGCAGCCCCACAGAAGGCACTCCGGCTACATTTGTACCAGCATTATAGTCTGTCAGATTGAATCTCACTCTAACATTGATTGCTCGCTCACTCATTTGTCCTCCCTTTATAAGGTCTCCGACTGACCTCCTTCTACAGTGGTTGACGCGAGCCCTATAGGAACGCGTCCTGACGTAGCTACGTCATAGTATTGTCAAGTCTGATTTTTCCTCTCCCGTCAGACAGCACCAGCAGCGCCCCCATGCGGAAGGCTTTCCGACCTTGGTGACGTCATTAGTGTACGTCACGAGAGGCTAGACGGGCGACGTTTTATTTATGTATGTGACGGAGCAGGACGACGACGTGGCAGCCATCATCCTCCTGCTCCTACAGTATATACAGTGTGGGGGTGCAGGGTCCAGTGGAAGCAGGGGAGCAGTGAGGAGGAGGTAGGGGGGGGGGGGGTAGGTGTGGGTGGTACCCGCTCCCCCTGGGGCCGGACATGAATGATTAAAGGACCTCCACTGACGGCTTGCTCCAGGTGAGAAGATGTGCACTGATGGACGCTGACGTAAAATTGAACGAGCCACGCCATGCCACGTGGTGCAAGAAGGGAGTAGGCCTGCCGCCACGCCAAACGTCTATTATCATACCCATGGCGATAGCAGCCATGTAGACTACTACCACTGCCCTGCTGACTATGAGGGGTTATTGTTGGGGCTCTAGATCCCCTAGTTCTGTAAATAGTAAGACACAGTAGAATCTACTGCAATTTTAGTATCTACCGTAACTTTACACACTACAGTAGGTTCTACTGTATACATAATAAGAAATGCAGCCAGATGTTTACAGTGTACAACATAGGTCCAATTAAGAGCGTTGATTATGACATTATCCCCCTCCCAGCCCCGTTGGAAAGAGCAATTCAGGCACATCGCATGAGCATCCGACAGCGCTCCATCGCATCACTAGCAGATGTACCATTCCCACTGGTTTTATATAATATCCATTTCAGACTCTCACAGAATAACACACCAAGCAGTCTATTTTCCAAGTTTCACCAGTCCTCAATTCATAAAGTCATTAGTAGCCAATAAATGAATAAAATAACGTCTTAGTGGCCATATAAGGTACAGAATGGGTACTTTGTGATTAAGTCATCCTAATTTACCCATGAGCCAAACACACGTGTAACTTCATCTAAATTTACTATCCTACTTACCAGAATAAACAACATTTATAGAGCCGTCGTATCAGCTGCTTATAAATATTGTATAGAGACATTCCCATTTGAGGCTAGAGGAGTGTGAGATAAAGAGCGTAGGATGTGCCAATCATTGGGGATATGGATGTGTACATAGCCGGAGGGGCTGGGCACGCGCCCAAACCAAACAGCCGCCTCGGCCTGCCCCGCTCCCACAGGTGGGGGCGTCCCAATCAAACCTACCCAGATACCTGCACTGTCGGCGCCAGCAGCCGCCAAGCCTGGCGTGCGCCGCGTTACGAGCTCAGACAGATAGTCTAGGCGTGTCCGTTACACCCCCTCCCTTCCAGCTCTAACGAGGTAAGCCGATAGCCGCTGATAGCCTCGGCGCTCGGCTGCACTCACCTTTTTTTAAAGCACAGAGTCTGCCGTATGCGCACGCAACTCGTGGGTGCGCACGCACACATGGAGGGGTGCGTAGGTCAGGTACGGACACACTCTCACCCCCAACCCCACAGCAGTCACATGACATGATGGGGCAGAGCACGTGACCTTCAAGCTCCAATCGGCTGTCAGCGGGGTTAGGGCCCACATTAAATGTTTACGGCAGCCATCACTGGCGGCACACCGCAAATTAAGGACGGCAACAAGTGTGAACATGAAGGAAGGGCGGGAGTCGGGTAGAGGAGATAAAGTGGATATATAGTTTAGGGATTAAAGGGCACCTGTAGAAGGGAAGTAGATTGCTATGTTAGAGGTTCGGGCTCTAACCCTTTAAGTAGTGCATAGCGCTGTAATGTACTGCATCCCTTTGTCGCCATGTTGCCATGGCGCCCTGGCGCCAGCCCTGGCGAGTAGCTCGCATGTGCTGCATTCAAGCATCACTGCCCAAGCATCGGGTTGACCCCTGGGCCGACTCTAGGGTTGATATGCTTATATAAACGTCGGCATGATGCATGAATGTAGTTCTGGCGACTACTTGTGTCCATGCACCATGACGACGAAGGGCACAGCACATTAAAGCAATATAATACATACGGCCCTTAAAGGGTTGGATTGAAGCAGGGGACGCGGCAGAAGAAGCGGGGCGTACATTGATAAGTGGGCTTCCGTTGGGTTATGACAGGAGGGTAGAGTGTGTAGGGTGTGGAGAGCAGCTCTATATGGATTTCCCTCCCCGGTGTAAAGGGGGCAGCCTCTCCCCTGCTCACCGGACGAGGCGTTCCCTCTTTAATGGTCGCCTGAAAGGCCCCTGGGGGAAACGTCAATGTAATATTAATCCTCATAACACAGAGCCCCGTGCTCCCAACCCGCCTCTTTTTGAAGCATTAGGTCGATATAATATCGTGTTGATTCTCAGTGCACTTACACTTTTTGCATCTGACTCCACTGCTGTGGTCTGCTAGAATCGCCGATTAGATACTAACGATTAGTCAGCAGTATTATGCTCCATAAAGTATATCATGGGACTATTCCGATTATTAATATGCGGTGACTGTATGATCAATTATTGATAATTAAATCCTCGTAATAATTCAGTCCCCTTTTAAGTGGATGTAACCTTCTGCCGACTGTTTGTAATTACACATGGATGGGTGAAGAGATCGATAGGTAAGTGGAGTTCAGTGCTCTAATCAGAGGGCGCCTCAGAATGCCAGAGGGTCAGTGAGGACGTTCCTTCCTCCAGTGGTTAGACACCATCACATTCAGCTTACCTGATTCACCCCGCCCCCTCCCCCCACCCCACCACCCAGGAGGAGTGGAGGCATACCTGGTCCGATATGGGCACGTCAGGTGGTATGTCAGGTCCAATTATTTCCAGCTGAAATATGGAATGGGCCTTTCCTTAGGCTAACTCTAGCTGAAGGATACCGTCCTTTGCCTCATCCCTCAGTCAGTCACTGGGCAGTGTTGAGGCCTCTATTCATTCCTTTACGTCGAGCTCTCCTTGATGCTATGGGGTCTGGGTACAGGTACTCTATGGTCAATATTGACTCTACCACTCGTAGATATGTGTGTGCTTCCTTCATCTCGAGATCATTTGTGCCGTAAGAAGACGGGTGCACATATACAGTGTCCTCCCATCATACATCACAACCAGAGACTGGGCTTTGGCTCCTAGCAATGTGCATTGTTTAATGCACCTACTGATTCCCTGGGGTTTCCTTACCCTTAACCAATTGATGAAACATCTATTCACACAGTGGCAATGTTTAGATTCCTTTCGGCTATTTTCAAAACTATTTCCTCACATAGCGATGCATTTGGAGCAGTTATCCTCACAGGTCTATGTCGAGCCATGTGGGAACAATATCGGGAAAAACTGAACGGACTGACGGAGAGAAAACTTTGGGTCCTTGTCAGTGTTACTGGTAATCTGAAAAGCCTAAATAATTTAGGCATTTTTCGAAACACTTTTGTACGTACACCCCGATTCGAAGCTTACTTATTACTTTAACAGGTGGGATAGGAGAATGTATAGGAACACGTTCAGAATCTAAATGCCTGTTCTGAGAGTGTACGAAACAGCTATTTGAAATTTAAATCCCCATCCTTCTGTAACCATACCATTAAGCTGCAGCAGCCAAGTACATGCTCTACAGTTGGTATAAGGGAGTGTTCATTGGCTTTGGGACCTTGTCCCCAAAGCCATTTACACCACAGACCAGAGTTTGGCTTTTTTGACAAGAAAAGACTAGCATAGGCCCTCTTGTTCATTGTTAGATATAGACCTAGCTGGCCCTTACACCTTGCCTAGGACTGGTATCCCTATGTGTCCTTGTAGGCGTGTGCAAGATTAATTTATCCTAGATCTTGTTTTCAGTTACTACATGTAGAACCAATGTACCTTGTGCTAAGGCCTAGACATCTTGTGAACAGCCATATTTTGAGTTCTCTAATGTGGCTGTCAATGGCAAGGATAGGTACCAGCCTAATAATTATTAACTCCCATGTTAAGCCAAGCTGTCAATGCCAATTCCCATACTATGCACATACAGGACTAGAAGTTGAGTGGGTCCAGCGTGGCTCTTGAAAACACTCAAGCCCACCCAATGACAAACTGTGGAGTCCAACATAATTGCCCTCCCCCCCCCACGCACACATGCACCGACCCTGGCATAATATTCTACAATCTTTAACCCTTTGAGGCCGAGTGTCGACTATAGTCGATACCATGGCTGGCCGAGCATCGACTATAGTCGATGCCATGGCTGGCCGAGCATCGACTATAGTCGACATAACTCTATGAGAATCAGCAAAGGCTCGGCCCTGAGAGAGTTCCTGTGAAAATGTCTCGCCCCTATCACCAGCAAATATTTTTTTTGGTCGGCCTTAAAGGGTTAAAGGAAGGCCATCACAAGTCCTCCTTGTGCCCCCCTCCTCCTCCCTGTGCCTCCCTGTGCCCTCTCCTCCTCCTCCTCCCTCTGCCCTCTCCTCCTTCTCCCTCCTTTCTCTGCCCTCTCCTCCTCCCTCTGCCCTCTCCTCCTTCCTCTGCCCCCTCCTACTACCCTTCCGCCCACTCTACCCCATTTTCCTCCTTCCTGTTACCTTCTCCTCCCTCTGCCCTCCCTCTGCCTTCCCTCCTTCTGCCCCCTCCTCCTCCCTCTGACTGCCAAGATGGCTGCCGAAAACTCAAGATAGTCTGATTTCCTTGTGTGATACATGGATAATAGGGTTTTCTGGAATGTAGAATCCATTTTCAGGCTCACAATTTCAAACCGGGAAATGTCCAAAATGGCTGCCAAGATGGCCACCAAAAACTCAAGATTGTCCGATTTCCTTGTATCACACATGTATAATAGGGTTTTCTGGGGTGTAGAATCCATTTGTAGGCTCCAATTTTTGATCCAGGTAATTTTCAAGATGGCTGCAAGATGCTATTTGCATAAGCATCAATGGAGTTTCATTGGTACCTATTTGATTCCATTGGCACATATTGGATTCTATTGTTATACCAGCTGCAGTAAAACCAATAAAAATCAAAAAGATTTAGCTAAGGGAGGGTTCATTATTTATGGCAGGGGGGGGGTGAGCATTTGAGGGGGGGGGCAAATTTTTTTAGGGGTATTCAAAGGGGGGGGGCCTTTTTTTTTACCCTATTCTTAGGGGGGGGCCTTTTTTTTAGGGGTATTCCTAAAAATGTCGCGAATTTAGTACGTTGAAATGTCGCGAATTTTGGTGACAGCCTGTGTTATATTCTACCAAATTATGTCAATATTTTCAAAATTTTCTAGAATTTTCCTCAAACTCCCAGCAAATTTCTCACTGCATCACTTTTAACACTCAGAATAGCCCACTGTTTTGTCAGTCTTCAAAAAAGTGCCGGCCTCATGTAAGTACTGAGGGTATGGGAGCTTCTAATTTATAAGCACTGGGGCCCTTAAACTCAAGGGTATGTAAGTCGAGTGTCTGAGGTTTGACTATTATCGCTCACCAGCGAGTATCATGAGACGTTTACACTAAAACACCTTACGAATGGATGTATTTGTTGCAAGGTAGTAAATTGTAGGTAAAAAAGTGCCCACGATTAAATGCATACAATTAGTAGACACCACTATTGTTTTTTGTAATAAAGTTGGAAACCAAGGGTGAGGCCCACTGAGGGGGGGGGCGCTTTTTTTTAAACCTATTCCGAGGGGGGGGGGCTTTTTTTTTTCAACCTATTCCGAGGGGGGGGGCCAATTATTTTTGACGTATTCGATTTGCCAAACGCTCACCCCCCCCCTGCCATAAATAATGAACCCTCCCTAAGTGCATGTAATTAACTGACCATGCAGTGTTGCTGCAAACCATCAAACATGAATTGCATAAGAACCCCAGAAACACCGAAAATTATAAATCTATGCCCCCTCGTTTTCTCACCTGTAGTTCATGACAATCCTATGAAACCTAAAGCCACTACAGCTTTGCCATAACATCCTTGAATTTGTCCCCTTGTTTATTAATTACAGGGGGCGTGGTGAGATTTCGCGCGGAGGGGCCAACATTTTTTACTTTTACGCCCCTCCCCCTCGAGAGCGTGTGCGCCCCCCCCCTCGCCGAAGGCTCGGACATTTTTTCACCCACCCCCCATTTGACCTATAGTAATGTGTGGGCTTTTTTGCTAAAAAGGAGCTAATTTTTTTACGCCCCCCTCCTCAAGAGGGGTCGGAAATTTTTAAGCCCCCCCCTGTAACTAATTGATGAACAATCCCTAAATTCAGCATGCCTACTCAGTGGGGGTTGCACAGGATCCAACTGCTGCCATGGTAAGCTGAGGTATAAAGTCTCCTGCATGTGCACGTTATACAGATCGGCTGAGTAGTCCCCATCAGATAAAATCTTTCTTTCCATGGGTTCATCCTTAAATGTAAACCGGGAATGTAAATCTCCATGTTCATACATGTATGTAAACCTGTTCATCAGGCTAGACCAGTATTGCTATCTGGGATTCAAAATAATGACCCTGTACATAGTATGTCATATGAATGTGGAATTATGTCCAGTATCTATTAGTTTTGAAATTTGTTTAACATGGCTACCACACCTACATTTCATGGAGACAATGAAATTAATGCTAAGAAGTCCCACTTTTCAGAATTTTCATTAGTAGGAAGCGCTGAGTAACTGATAACATTACTTCATTTTTAATGACCTTGATCTGAACTACTCCTGCTCAAAATGAACTGTATTAATCTGATTATGGAGCTAGTACACAGGGGATGATACCTCCTTGTCGTTCAGCTCTGAGAGCTCAATGTACTTGAAGGGAACTGCAGCTTTGTTCCTCGCCTTTACACACCTGGTCCCCTATAAAGAGGATGAAGAGACGCACCTCCATCTTATCTCAATTCAGACGTATTAAGAGATTAGTGGTGGTCATATTGAAACATGAAGAGTTGGTGGCTTTGGGGGGGGGGGGGGGAAAGGCCAGCGCATTACAACAGCTGGAAAGGCCCAGCCACTATCAATTTGAACATTCTCTTTCGCGGGTTGGACAGAACTCGTTTGGCACACCCACTCTAAAAGTACTTTCCAAGGACAAAACGAGGACAAAAGTGTAATGTCCGACTGGCCGATCCTAGGTTTTTGGACCTCGAATTGAGAGGATCCCCTCCTAGAACTCTCCCTTCTTGGAAATTCCATCCCCCCCCGTTTTACTACAGGAGTAAGTGTACATAATATTATTAGTTGTGTAGAAAGAAAGATTTTTAAAAAAGGTTGCGGGGTTATATCTCCTGATACATGAAACATAACTAGTCCATAATATCTGAATATTGCAAGCAGATAAAAACTACCTGACTTGGTACCTAAACAAGCATATCCCACATTATCTTAAACAACTGATGGGGGGGGGGGGTCAGGATGAGAAAGTTCTAGGGTTGGATAATTCCATGGGGAGGGTTTCCTGGGAGAGGGCAATTTAGGGAGGGGGCAATGCCAGGCGGAGAATTTCAGGGGGCTGAACCTATAGCACCCCATTAGGCCACATGTCATTCGTGTTCTTCATACACGGTTAATAGTTACTGTAGATAAGATGTAGAGAAAAATATTGTAGCTGTACCCTATACACTATTGCAATTAGTATATACATGAACAGTAGATTCTACTGTTAGTTTAATTCAAAGTAAAAAGATTGGTATTTTTGGGTTCACCATTTGCAGTGTACTTTCCAAACAGACTAGACTATTACTACATGTACAGCCCCACAAATGCCACTGTTCCAATCGCTGTTGACAGTGTTTGTCCTTCGGTCAGTGATTGTGTCTTTCAGTGCAGCACTTAGACACTTTATCCACAGTAGGGGGTCTTCTATTTTCACATGAGTGCCTGGTGAGACTGATATTTAAGCTGGACAACATCATATCATGTTCCTCAGAGAATGGGCAATTAGAGGAATGGCTGCTATTCGAAGGTCAAATAACCGTGAACAGTCCTCTACAGGATGCCTATAGCTTAAGGCTATCTAGATGTGTATTTATGGATGTACATTGCATCGTTAGTTTCGGATTATTGGGCCTCCATTTAGAATAAAATCAAAGCTCGCCTTAGGCAAAATCATGTTGTTCTTTCTCAAGGTGTGGAATAACCGGATCATAATATTGTGGGGATTTAAACTTGGGACTCCCATTCCAACTCCTGGACAGGAAGGTATAATCTCTCAATCTAGAGCACATGGGAACTGTTGTAACACGTTGCTAATCACGCAGCTACTAACGTGATCAAAATTTAATTATGTATAACATGGGTATGTCGGTCTAGACTTACAAAGCATGGTAAGCACGGTGGATGTAATCAATCCAGTGTTGTTAAATGAGCTTCTACAATACCTCTGAAGGTTCTTTTTTATTGCCTGACGATAGATACGCTCAGTTTGCCTGTGTTGAAGGTCAGTCTGTCCCGACATGAGTCACTCATGACCTTATACCAGACTCTACAAACCTGCCCTGGGGCTGACCTGAACATTTATTATTCTGCTCCATACTGAAGGACACTCAGTGCAGTATCCACTATGAAAAGTGAGCCTGAAGCATGTACAGTGGAAAACACACCAAAAGAATAGACTACAATATGGTAGATCATATACTAGCTGAAGTGTTTTCGGCTACCTTGACTCAACCAACATCACTCATCTTCATTTTCATCATCACATGCCCGTCTCACATCTCACTATGTTTCAGCCATTCACGTCTTTCCAATATTGAAGTAGACATGTGAATACTTGCGGCGGGGATTAGTATCAAATGTCTCCTTCGTGCCGTGCAGTTCTTGAATGTAAAGTGCTATTTAGTTGATTTCTACAGTGTGTTAATGAATTCACCTCTAAAATGCCAAACCCTTGCCCCTCTGGTAACAGTTGGAGCGCGGACTGGCACTCTGGGTCTTTATAGAGGAGGTGGGGGCTTTAAGAGTGGAGCTAATTCCGATGTATACAGTCCTTCGGCAGTTGACTCCCTGGTGCTTTGCAAGCTCTGCTTGATATGGGATTCTGGACAGGTAGGTCATTCATCTACAAGACACGGGCCTCGACACTGAACTTGCTGGGGGATGTGCTCAGACTGTAGGATTTGCAGCAACCAGACTCAACTACTTGATGATTACATCCGTGTTTCCTGAAGCTTTAGAAATCCCATCCCTAGCTTTTTTTATAGCGATATATACGTTCATGGATGTAGTGAGTCAAGTCTTCTTATATATTCTGTCTTTGCTCTGGATGATGTATATCAAATCCAATGGTTTCACTATATTACTACTAGGAAAAACAGAAGATCTAGGGTCGATAATAACAAATTCAGTGGGCATGATACTGATATACTTGAAATGGGGGCTTCAGAGCCATCAAAAACATTTCCAAATCGACTTATACCATCAGCTATGATATGATATTTCTCAACCATGATCTTGATGATTAAATATTTCAGTATAACGTAGGGGATTATATTGAGACAAGGAGCTCACCCAGCCTCATAATGAGCTGGATAATTGATCCTTGCCTGTCACATTTATATCTATCTTTAAGCCACTTATGAATATGCTGCCCATGCCATTTTGCCATACGCACAAATCCATTATGTATACCTTCCTCATAGAGACTACATTTATAAACCCTACTTAACTTTATATAATATGCACCATCCCCCCTGGCAGCACCCTCCTGCACTCCATTCTCTATTTTCCTGCTCTCCTTCACTTTCTCCATCTCTGCCTCTGTATGTCTCTGTCTGTTTGTCTATCTGTCTTTGTCTCTCCCTCTCTATGTTGGCTGTCTGTCTCTGTCTGTCTCTGTCTCTGTCTGGCTCTCTTTGTCTCACTCCTCGCCTTTCCTCCTTCCTCTTTGAAAAATACCAATCCATCACCACCTGCCACCACAGCCCTACATGTACCAATCGAACTCAGACAATTCCATCTGATCAAACCCTTCCGTGTCACCTCCAGCAGTCATACCACACCAGTTACTGACACCTGAGACCCTCTTATCTATACATCACCCTGGCTAAACACAGCTTTGGCAGACACCACCCTATTATCTACATAGAGCGTGCTCAAGTACTGCCAACATTTTAGCCTCTTGAAAGCTCATATGTACGCCACCCTCAGGCTTGGACCTGCTCTCTTACCACCTCTTGTACATGTACTACTACCCTCCATTCCCCATCTATGCCACCTGCCCTTTTTGCTGGTGCCACGGCTACCAACCACTCACGTCGAGCTGTCTAAGTTTTGTTTATGGTGCTGGTGAGCTAACAGGAAAGAGCACGGTGCGCTCTAATGGCTGCAGGGTATGCGCAAGTTGGATGGAGCTGGTGGATTGGAGTGGTAAAGGAGTGGGGAGTGGGGGGGGGGGCTCTGGTGGTGTGGTGGAGATTTTTCTTTCATATGGGGGGAGGGGGGTAAAGTCGTGGTCATGCAGAAACTGATCCTTTCTGAACATATGCTGCCAGTGATCGGCGCCCAATGCGGCGTCACACGCACTGTTCATATATCAAGAACAGTCAGGATGTTGCGTGTCTGGCTGGATGACGAGCTGACAACAAGAGGTAGGTAGCTGGATGAGTGAGTGGTAGTATGGATGGCAGGCAGGAATTTGGGATAGCCGAGAGACGGAGGTTGGCCTGAGTTGGAATGTAGGACCATAGTAGCAGTGGATGGTGTGCGGTACTGATTGTCATTCCAAGTGACACATAATATTGAGGGGTAGATAGTTGGCTGGGAACATTAAGATGTCATCATATATCTGTGATGGCCAATTATGATTATGCTTTTTTTTTACAGTGTGCCTATATTCTAAAGAATATAAAAATAATGTGACTTACAAATTAATGAGGTCAGGTAGGGTGTTCTCTATAGTTAAGGGTAAAAGCATTGTAACAATAAAATGAAAAGGATTAATGGAAGCCAATGTAGGCACTACCAGACAGATTGTCAAAATAGAGCATACATATTTTGGCTAGTACAACCAAATCAATAGGTAGTAGTTGGCTTATATTGAGGTTATATGAAGTCCATGCATGTATTGGGTATTGATGAACTGATTGGAAAGGTGATGACCTCAGGAGATGAACAATCATAGTTCTGGTGTTCTGAAATCATATAGGTGTGCAGCTCTGTAGAACATTGGTAGTTAGTAATGGGCCTCTTACAAGAGGACAAATGCTTGGGTGTTCTGAGGGAAAGAGGTTCATGTCCCAACTACTGAAATGACAGGAGATGCCAAGGTAGGCCATGACCCTTGTTTTATATGTATTTTTGGTAGCTGATAACAATGAAATATGCAGTAAACATTGGTGGTGGGCAACCAGTGAAGGGTCATGAAGGTTCAAGGTATATGGTCATCATGAAGAGAGGATAGGGGGTCAGAGGTTGCTTTTGATTAAGTTAAAGTTTTATCAAGTATTTTGTTGTGGTAGTGAACTACCAGGAAATAGTTTGGTACACTCTATAATAGCTGCAGGGTATGGGCGAGTCAGATAGACCACCTGGTGGATAGGAGTTGTGGTGGAGATCTTTGGATGAAGGGGGGGGGGTAAAGTTGTGGTCACAAAAAAGCTGATCCTGTCTGAACATATGCTGCCAGTGATTGGCGCCCAATGCTGCATCACACGCACACCATTGATGTTATCAAGGACAGTGGGGTTGTTGTCTGGCGGCTGGCTGGACGACGAGCTGACAACAAGAGGTAGCTAGGTGGATGAGTGAGTGGTAGTGTGGATGGCAAGGGGTGGAATTTGTGGTAGAACAGAGTCGGAGCCTAGAGGTGCGGTGGAATGTAGAAGTGTAGTGGCACTAGATGGCGTGCAGTACTACTCATCATTCAAAGTGACACATACTATTGAGGAGTGGACAGTTGGCTGGCTTGGTGAGTTGTCAGCATATTCGTGATGGTCAATCATCATGAAAATGTGAAAGAAGAAGAAGGGAATTTGAATTGCTTACCAATGCGGTCGGGCAGTGGGTTGTCTATATGGATAGGGGATTTAGTATGCTAGTAGGGATGCTATATTCCACAAATCTCCACGGCATAATGGTACTGCTTATATTGAGTTGGAGTCGGAATAAATATATCTTTGGCATTATAGATAATGCACCATGGACACCTCTACACTGAAACCATAGGCTGGCAACTACCAAGTAGAACAAGGACGACTGAAAAGCAATACGAATGCAGCCATTGAAGGGACAGATGATCAAGATAGGACATTATAGATTTTGGCTGGTGCAGCAAGGTCAGCATAGATAGTAGTTGGCGTATATGGAGGTTGGTGGTCGATGGAGGTATTGGCATAGTTCAAGCGCTAAGGAAGTAGACAGGGGGATAACCTTGGTAGGTAAACAATATATGGTGTAGGTGAGCAGGTGTGTATAACGGTAATTAGTGCTGCCATTGAGTGGCAGGTGTGATGAAGTAGTCATAGATGGGTATCTTACTGGCGTACCATGGGTAGGGGAGGCAGGACGTGTGAAAGGGGCCTATTGCTGAGGCATTAAAGGGTCAGAATTGGGAAGGTTATGACTTGAGTTTAAAGTGGCATTGTCCGATGATTAGGGCTCAAAAATAAATTTTGCTAAAGATGAACCAGAATGTTTAATATGGCCATACTTCATGCCTTACCTACTTTATTAACATTATTCCCCTTAATTCAACTTAAATTTTAGCTAATCGTCTGTTATATACTCAATAGACCTTTGGAGTGCACGCTATAAGTCCAACCATTGAAAATACTCTGTAAAAGGCTATACCTGTGTTCATAGGACCCTCTAAAATTGCCTCTCGTTGCCCATCAATGATATTTTATTGTGTCCCATCCTCCAGATATGATATTATGATGATTTTTTTAACACATTTAAGTAGAATTTAAAATATGGAAAAAATCGATCAATGCCACATTAATGTTAAACTCCCACCTCCTATACACAAGGACCAGAATACCAGTCCTCGCCCCACTTCGACTCTTGCTGTAGGGGCAGCAGAAATTAAGCAGAACCTTTTTTCTGGATGACTGATTAACCATGAAACAAACAGGTTGAGCCGTTTTTTTTTTGCTTTGGCTGAAAAGTACCCAGAAATCGACTCATGAACTTGAATGCCGACTCGCCGACGACCGCCTCGACTCTTGAACTATTAGATCGACCCTTAAATAGCCTCAAAAGGACCTAAAATATAAATATTTTTTCAAAATTGCATAAAAATGTCTAGGGTCGGCCCTGTTTTGCTAGGTAGGGTCGGGTAACCTGAAACACACCTTTATAAAATCTGGCCCTAAATAAGGGATGGGTTGCCTTCTGGATGTTTAGCGTAAGGTGATGGAATGTGCACCTCCATGGTGACGTCAGCCCGTCCCCCTGGGGGTAGAGCCGGACAGGGTGACAATCTGCTTCAGGCCTCATGGTATGAGGGGAATTGATTGTCAATAATGTTTTATCTGCTCCATGCCGGGCCCCACGACCCGACATATTGGCCGCCTCTCCATTCCACTCCACATACTTGAAATCCACAGCCGCGGTGTAAAGAGGTTGGGGTCGTGAGGAATGGCCCCAGGTTACCCTTCCCCTTTCGCCTTTCCTCTCACCCATCCTCCCACCAAGCCCTAACAATACGGTGAAGCATTGTACGATCGTGATTCTATGGGCATTTGTACTGTGATGAGGCGGTCCGTACTCCCTCCCTGTGGAACCAATCTAACCTTGTCCCGCCACCTCAGCGGGCTCTTCAAACCACACAAGCCCTACCCAATATCATGCAGCCAGCACCCTCTCACACCCTCGACCCAGACTCTCACCTTAAAACCACACGAGCGCCCGCCTTCACCCCTCAGGCCACACCCCTCCCCTGCCCGGATCTAGGGCCAAGCTGGTTGCAGGCCAGCCTTGGGCTGCCCTCCATAATTAATGCGTCTTAATTTCGGTAGGCCGATCCGGCGGGGATCAGCGGCTCTGGCTGGTAGCTGGGGTGATGGATGGGGCGCCGGTTCGCCGCCTACCTGGCTGAAAACCACCCCGAGCTGAGAAGGGCGCCCCGACATCCGTCCAGAATTTTGAATGGGCATTTAGCACTGGGTAGTCTTTTTTCTGTTTTTATAGATATAGGCCCCTCCATCCGCAAGCACACCCACCAACCAGTTACCCCGCCTTTTTTTTTGGTGGAGGGGTGAAACAGCCAAGACTGAGGGGTGATCAATAACTAGTTTTACGACCCTCCACCTCCCACTACACATTTGCCCCCATCCCCCTCCCCCAATATATCCCACCCCCACCAAAGTCCCAGAGCGGGAGGGGGCGGTGCGATCGTTGCGCCTGCTCGGATTAGGGGCGTGAAATGGCCCGCCGGTGTCTCAGCAGTGCCTGCCTGAATTATTGGCGGGAAATCAAAACGCGGCCGTTAATATTGGTCGTATATAGGCGTGGGAGGCTGACTGATTATATATAGGCTGTTGTGTGGGGGATGTGTACAGCTGGATTTCTCGTTGGTCATGAAGCCAGAGTTCTGAATATTTTCACCAAACCCGATACAGCTGTAGCTAGCTATACAGAGTTAGGGGTATGGACGTAAAGAAGATATGGGTTGATCAGTTCTGACAGTCCCCCATGAAGCATACTCCCCGGGCCTGCATGGACTAAGTAATTTACGAGGGTAACCAAATTAAACGGTACGGTCCGTGTTGTTTTAAACACACGTTTGCGGTGTGAACGGACGGTGTGACGGTGGTCGGCAGAGGATTGGGTGGCGTCGTTTGCGAGCCCCAAAGGGGTATTTCACAGGAATAGGCAACACTCGTGAGGCTGGGCAATGATGACAAATAAGGCGGCTCTGGGATGACTAAGTTTAGTGCCCTTGAGAGTGCAATGATCACGGAATAGGGATCAACGCTTTTAGCAGGCGGAATCAATACCTGCTCGAGCGTCTAAATTGCATTTTCGGACTGGTGGTTCAGTCCGCTCTGGCGGCGTAGAAAATTAAGCCTCCTTCTTCTGGCTAGACTAGGCCACCCTTGGTTCTCAGAACCAGGTATCCATCTTACCTCTGCTTGCCTTTTTTCGATCTGCAGATCTGGTTGTACCGATCTATATAGTGTTCACCCATCTCCAACTCTAATGCTCCACATCCATTGACCTACATAGCAACCCACTTGATCGCTGTATTTCTTTTACCTTCTTTATGTGGTTATCATTTCATCTTTCGAGTGTTCTGTTCTCCAGTGCCCATGTATGAAGAAAGTGTTCGCAGTCTATACCCCATCTAGCCCTATACTAAAGACCTCAAACCAGAAACCTCCGACCAGTGAAGAGTCTGTGGGCTTTATATCACGTCCCTTCTTGGAACGTCTAAAGAACCTGCTGCTGTTACTTTGCTTACAAAAATGGAAGAAAGTAACTTCTGTAGGGATACTCCCATGGAAGTGACATTCATTCAGACGTCGCTCCTCTCTACAGTAGCGGATCCAGGGGGTGGCCTGGCGGGCACGTGCCCCCCCCCCCCCCCCAGACCCCCTGAAAATGGCCCTTGATATGACTCTTAACTACGGAGAATGTGGTCCAGAACCCTGCCTGTGCCCCCCCCCTAGACCAACTTTTCTTGGTTGTGCCCCCCCCCCCCTAGACCACCCCTTCTGGATCCGCCCCTGCTCTAGACATATATATCTAGGCAGCGAGCATTAGCAATGCCTGTGATTAAACGTAAAACGTCTACACTATACCACATTCTATGACGCTATTATTATGCCCAACCATTAACCAAGGAAATGTCCAGAAAGAGATCACCGGGGAATAGGAGTGACCAGTCAGTGCTATTCATGGGTGACTGGGGATCAAACAAAGCATAGCAGACAGGTAGATTCAGGTAAAACCTACCAGAGAGGACCCATAGTGCTCCCCTTACCCCAAGGACACACAGGGAATACTGTTGGTTTGTATGATCCCCATGGGTGAAACTACCTTGTGCATTGTTTGATCCCCATAAGGTGCCTGGGCATACCGACTGGTCAAGTCTATTGGGGTTAGCGGTTGTAATTAGCGGCCTTGTCATGGCTCGGTGAGTTTGATTATAGAAATGAAAATGGAGTTTCAAACGCCTATTACCTTAGTATTGATTGTTGCTAATGCTATCTATTACATTGGATACTCAATAGTTCATATCTTGGCATAACCTGTCATGTAGACAAAATCTAACATTGTTTTCTAATTTGGGATCACAGTCACAACACAAATTGCCTATAATGTCACATACTATTACATGTACTCTTGTCTCAATTCATGTTTTGTATGGTTATAGCTGTACTAGATTTGTGAAATCATTCTCTCTTTGGCCATGTATTCAATGAAGCATTCTCTTTATCCATGTTCATTCAATGATTGCCCTTAACTGAGTTTTATACCCTACCTAACGTAATATCCTACCTAACGTAATGTAATCCCTCCACCCTGTCCTGCTATATATGTATACTCTTTCGAATATTGTCAATTACCATTACATCGCACTCAATTATAGATTCTCCGTGTTTGCCACCCCATTTAACCTAAGCTTTAATTGGGGCCACCACCCTTGTGTCATTTATTATGCACTGGGAAATAAGTGAGGTTGACCCTGACGGTCACAATACTTCCGAAACAACAGTGTTGCAGGGGTCAGGTATTCCAGCAAGATGTATGCAATATACTGGACTCTCATGATGAGAGTCTATATATCATATCCTTCTCAGACTGTATTATGCTGTTGTAATGATTACCTCCAGAGTCTGGCAATGCTGGACCCTCTTTCATTACTCCAAAAGTCCAGCATCCCATGCACTGAGGCATTGCGGGGTCAGGCTGACCCTCACCTCTTTTGTATATATTCGTGTGGCACCAGACTATACTATATTTAGCCCTGCTCCTCTGATATTTGGGGCGGGGAGAAGGGAACTAGGGATACCCTTCCCCTACACCACTGCTGCATTCATATATTGAGTCCAATATCTCCCCTCATAGGTTCCCAATCAACAGTAACCACTTGGTGTCCCCATCTCCTCCTGCAGGCATGCCGAGGGCGCTTCTGAAGGCGACACACGCCGGCTCGGATCTCCCACCAAGGAGGTTGAGACTGTGATTGAGATAGGAGCTAAATGAAGCGGCATGAATGGCTGCGTGTCGTCTCTGTGTCCGCCCAGGTCGTCTTTATCGCCCGTTGCATCTCAAGGCGGCGGGTCAAAGGGCCAGCGCCGACCCCAGCAATCAGCCGGCTGGATCCCCGCCTTTAAGACGCCCTGATGCAATAACGCCGCCCTGGAGCGACACGGGTCGTGAGGCAGAGCTGTGCTCTGGGACCCAGGAGCTAGGGTTGGGATATATCATATGGGCAACAGTCTGTATACAATGCTGTCCCAACACATGCATATCTACGAGGGCGAAGGGAGAGGAGATATATCTCCGTATTTAATTTAGTTATTGGACGGCGCTAAAAGGTTGCAGGCAGGGATCAATACAGCGGCTTAGCTAGGGGCCACCAGCTGCGACCTGCTCACCACCCAGCCTCCTCCAGGGTTCACCCCCTCCCCAACTGCCCTTAACCCTTTAATATACACTATGGCCATTGTCATCATGATACATGAAGTCTACTCGTCATGGGTCCCTACATACTGCATTCCAACCGTTCCTGAGTATATCATTCCTATACGGTCGGCATGATGCATTCATGTAGTCTTGGCGAGTAACTAATCGCCAGGGCTGTATTCATGCAATATGAAGACAAAGGGCATAGCGCATTAAAGCACTGTGCGGCCCTTAAAGTGTTAACCCCAGCTCTTAGACCCTCCCCAGCCTTCCTCCTAGCACCCCACCCAGGGGGAGGAGGTGCGCAGCTGGCGGCAAACAGGCGCCACTTTGAATCCCGTTTGTTACCACTGAGATACATTCGAACATCCCCCACTGACGCCGCCCAGGCGCGATTGGCGGAGTGTTACTTCTACTTCACTCGGCAGTTCAGCCCCATCCTTCCACCTATAGGAGTGAGCACAATGGCACTGATGGTAAGAGCAACAACAGGAGGAGGCGGGTGGGGTGTATAGGGGTGAAGCAGTTGGAAGCTGGCCACTTTAAGTAAAGCGTTACGGTTTCCGATTTGTGCTCTTTAGGTGGCGGTCGTTTGAAGTGGTATTGAAGGGGCCTATACGGCTGGTTGGGTGGGTGGGGCTGGAGATGTTCTACGAGAAGGAGCCTATCGATTACGGGGAACCACGCCTGAGGGGGTTTTATCGCCTAAGTACCAATTACCGGCGCATTGAGCAGTCTGAGCTGGTGTAATCCTGGTGTACCGGGTCTATGGCCGATTGGATCTCAGTACTCTCGGCGCGCCGCACCGACCGGTTGCTCAATGGCAGACAATGGGTTACCATGGTAGCACCTGATCACTTCGTTAGTCCCGGGTCGATGGTTGACGAGCTATCCGAAAGGGCTTTGTTGTTCCTCTGGTCGTAATACCAATATACCATTGTATTGCTCCTTGTAGACAGGCCACGGCCTGGCTCCCAATAGTAGTACCACTTGTGAGAGGGTGGTTCGTCCCACGCCTTAGATAGTACTCAGCCAGATTTGGACTGGAGAAAAAGAGAGGTCGTCTTTCCATTGCTTTATAGTGGGTCTACATATTAAGTGTAAAGGTTGACAGATGCACCACTCACCTCCCATGTGTTTCATGCCTATTCCTCCAGTGGTCCTCCAGAGGCTGGCGCTGAGGTAAGCCACCAGGAGAGTAGCCAGTAGTCCAAACATGCCTGACCGGTGAGCTGCTCAGGTACAGTAGTGGATCACGAGCTGGTTGAGAGCAGCTCTCTGTGAGAAGGCGTGGCGCCTCCCCTCTCTGGTAAGGTATAGCACTGAGCGGCAATCCGCGGCAATCCAGTGGCGCCCAACGAGTGTGTGAGAGAGAGAGGGAGAGACTGCTCAGCGCCACGCGAGCCGCTCGGCCACTGCTCTCCTGAGCTGCTCGTACAACGCGTGGCCTCTCGCTGGCCGCGTCACGACACAAATGGCGGGTGTGCGGCGCGGCGCGGTAGTCCGGGCCCCTCGCCGCGTGGTGGTGGTGGCAGTGGTGGTTAGGGAGATGGGGGGGGGGGGTAGTGGAGGCACGGTGCTATAGCAGCGTCGGCCCGTCCAGGATGCTGGATCGATGGTTCGCTCTGTCTCCGGCGGCGTGCTCTGACACGGATTGATTTTCGCGGGCAGGGCGGGGCGCAGCTCCCGGGCCGGCACATGGTGGCGCTGAGGGGAAGGGGGCACTAGACCGGGGGGCACTGCTTGCTTATATCCGGGGTTAGGATCAGGGTGTAGCGTGCCGTCTAGAACCCTAGACTGGTGTCTTGCACTAACTGGTGTCTTGCACTGGTGTCTTGCACTAACACATGTAAGAACAGGGAAAGTAATGGTTTGGGCGAGCTATAGTGGCAGACAAGCCCGTACCGTGGTGGGTGATCAGTGTCCTACAGGGCATACAATGTTAGCTCGGGAAGGGGGGAGGAGGTGATACATGAGCGGCAACTTGGTGTAAGACAGCAAGGCCTCAAGATTGGGGGTGGGGTAGATTCACCTGGGGTCGGACACATACCTAGAGTCGGACACTTGGTTTCATGGTTATTCAATCATTTTAAGCTCTTAATGGTAAAGTGCTATTCTTCCAAAGAACACACACTAGAAGTCGTAGTGTACATGAATAATCTCAAATGTCACTGTCCGTCTCAGGGTATGTGTCTGACTCATGGTGAATCTACCCTATAGGGAGTGAGTCCCGGGGGAGGGGATGGGCAGAGGAGAGGATTCTACAGGCAGATCTGCGCACCCACCGTGTCTATGGAATCCTTCTCCCGCCTCACTGGATGGAATATAAAGGCCTGTGATCGATGACAAGGGCGCGCCGAACCCGGCACCCTCCGAGGGGAGGGATATTAGGTCATTGAATGGGAAAATTAAAATGACCCCGGCCCGCACGTCAGCAAGCTATCAGCGCGCCCGGAGGTCTATTCACCACAAACCCGACACGACGATAACGTGCTATCTAATCCGATCTCTCTGGGGTGGGCACGAGTACATAGGGTCGGATGGGGATAATAAGAATAGTGCCGGCCGGTTTATATTATTACCCTACAACATTGTCGGTCATTGTCGGTGCAGACCGACAATGCCACCAGCAGGTTGTCAGGCAATGGCCAACCTCGAAGCCATCCAAGAGGCGAACCCATCGGAATGTGGGCCCCCTTTGGCGGTCCTGATCCAGAAGTGCTGTCATGCAAACGTCGGCACCTCCTGGAAAGGGGTGGAGGAGAGAAGAGGGAGGTATCCACTGGGGGTGCTGCAGAGTCTAGCCCCCCCCCCCCCCCCCATGCGCACAGTTTCTATGGAGTCCCGTCAGTCCCTATATAACACAACAGTCCCTAGGCGCGACGTGGATGTGATACGTAACAAGCACCGGGTAAACAGAGGCCGGGCTGGCAGCATATCTCCCCTGTGATCCACTCCCCACCCTCCCCTATCACCCTCTCCTCTGCCTCTCATCCCCTCCCACACTGTCCGCCATCTCAATAGCCACCAGCCTCAGCAGGAGATTGAATCCCCGCACACACCGCCCGACCAGGCACAAAAAGACGGGCCAACAAGCCAAATAGGACGAGAAGCACTTCAGGAGAACTGGCAGGCACGCTCTGACATTTTGAGAAGGGGGTTTTCTAGGATGGGAAGCTGGTGGAGAAGAGGCAGTAGGGCAAGTGTCTACCTAGTTTTCTTAAAGGGGCCTATAGCGTGGAGGGCCCTGTGAAATATGGAGATTGGAGCGGAACTGGAGCATCTATAGCTCCTTCCCGCCGTGGGAGCTGCTCAGAACTGCTCTTGTGTCCTGCTCACTTTGATGATAATCGGCGACGGCGTGATTGCTTCAAAACTGGGGCTTCGCTAAACAAACGTTTTCATATGGTAATGACTGTGTCAACAGAACTCACTCATAATATGAAAAAAAAAAAGAGCGTAGAAAGAAGATGCGAATTAACGCATGAGGCGGGGCGGCTTCTGCGTCCCTAATACAAACCAGCTCAGACCCCGAGTCGTTTAAAGGAATAACATGGTGGGGGGCTTTTCTCAGCGGGAATGAAAAGAGCACAGAGCGCCAAGGAGGTGGCGGTTTGCATGGCGCTAATTCCCGGGTCTTTGTCTCTAGGCGTCGGTGCGAGTCCCTGAAGGGAAGGCGGCGGGAAGCAGGCCGACAGCAGTAGACGATGGCCTTGGTGAATAGTGAATGGGGAGGGTGGTGAATGTGGGTGGTAACAGGTGGGGTGGGGGTGGGGTGCACTGTAAAATGTACACTGTAAATTTACAGCAAATGTTTCTGGAAATTTTGTCCCATTCTACATTATTCAAGTCATTCAACAAAGTTGTCAGAAAGATATATAGTGTGCAGTCACAAGAAAGGAAATTGTTAACTTACAGAATGTGATGTCCTGTAATCCAACTTTAACCCCTTCACCACTGGGTTTCATGTAACTCAATGCAATTTTGTGCAATATATTGGCTTACCGCGTGGAAGGGGTTAAGAGACGCCTAATGTATACACAGCAGCATTACCGTTATTTATCTTATCATTCTATTTATATTGCTATCATTGGGGAGAACATTCCTGTATCAGTTTTAATTGAAGCTCAGATTACCCACATGTACACAATGTACTGTATTTACATGTTATGCAGCGAGGCTGTAACTGACACCAGCCATATACACAGTATTATATTTCAGCTGCAGATGTGTTATACCTATTTTAGATACACTCCTACTTATATCAACCTCTCTAACATATTAACGGACGTTATCATTAAGCTGAACAGGCTAACATGGTGCTGATCCATTCCTGTATTTTAAATTATTGAGGCCCTAGGTGATCTACCAGAGATATCAGGTAAAACAGATACCATACACATAGTGACATATTGCGGCCAGCACCCTCAAATAGAAATGTACAAGAACATACTTTGATGTAGACCATTTACCACTAGCGGGATTGCACGATATATCCTGTATAGTGCCGTAATTAAGGATACAGCCTAAAGCCATGTAGACACAAAGAACACGTTGTTATGGGTAGTAACACAGCAACTTTTTACAGTGTGGTGGGCTTTGTGTGGCGAGTTGGTGATGGGAGGGTGGGCGGCGGTTGGCGACCGTCTCAGAATCCTCAGGATCCAGCCTCTCACTATAACTCATCAGGGGCGGCGATCATTTAGAAATAGCTTGTCAGTCTGTTAAGTCCGCCCAGACTTTTATGACACGCAGCGCGGGCGGCGAGCTGCTCACAGGGGAGCTGCTTGGGCGTGTGTAGGTCTCCAGGGCTGGGATTAGTAGACAACTGAGACATATTACCGACTTTAAACCCAGCTCTATGCTACAGCTCATGGGCGTGAGATATGAGTGAGTCGTGTTACACCAAGAGACAACCCTAAGTTGGGTGACTAGACAGTCTTCAATAGAATAGAATACATTATGTAAGGGTATAGTGATACTGAAACATAGGATCCTATGGTTTACAGTGTGATTGATGTCCTCATGAATAATCAGAATAGTGAGGCTACCAACAATCATGGGTGTCAGGGATAGTGTATATTTACAACTGAGGCAGGTAAATAGCCGCCAGTATGCTGGCTCTGTATGGAGATATATGATCGATGCATGTGATCATAATTACACACCTATTCTACTATATTAATATGATACATTGTATTACTATTAGGATATCATAAAAATAGTCGAAACCTACATACTGGCATAATGCTTTTATAGAAGAATATTCCGGCCATTTGCAAGGATCACCCATTGATGGACAATTCGAAATAAACAGTTATAGAGTAAAGTCGAAATGTTGCTTTGTCATGCAATATAATCATTTTCATACAAGGGCAAAAGAATAAAGGTGACCCCACCTACACTCAAAAAGTAAACTCGTCTGCAGACTCTTCTAAGTGACAAGAGAGTGGGTCCTCTAGCTGTAGTTGTCAGATAGAAGATACACTTGGTATGTGCCAGCCCAAAACCTGACTCATGCCAGCCCTAGACTCGTCAACCAGGGTCTGATTCAGGATTTTCCCTGTGGGTGGC
Organism: Harmothoe impar; assembly: GCA_947462335.1. Taxonomy (NCBI): domain Eukaryota; kingdom Metazoa; phylum Annelida; class Polychaeta; order Phyllodocida; family Polynoidae; genus Harmothoe; species Harmothoe impar. Next base: position 53,370,942 of record OX381705.1, read on the forward strand.
ATCAGTATAACATGCATTCTGTATAAAGTTGGGGGATGAATTGCATAATTTCTATGTTGATTTTAATCATATTTATGGGAATACACATTCATGTTATGGAGAATCCTGAGATTTATCTATTGGGGATGCTAGAAAAGGTAAAGGAATCAATGTTTTGATATAATTGAGACAAAACAAATATGTGTAGGGCACAGACACCTCTTTTGTGGTTATTTCTATGGTACAATAGCTGCAAGGAAACTCCCATTGGTATGACATCCACATATGTGTTAGCAGTCTGTTACTAAAGGGTAGAAATACTCTCAATATAGACTTGGGGATATGGCAGGAATTCCCCTAACCTACATACCTCTATGTTTGTATGAATTAGCTTTTATAAACCTCAGTAATATAGACAGACATGGACAACAATTATGCCTAGGCAGAACCCAGTTAGCTCCACCTGCAGTGAAGTAGAGGTTATAGTGCACAGGTTAACCCTCTAAGGGGTGCATAGTGCTTTAAGGTGCTATGCTCTATGTTATCATAATACATGAGTTAACGCTGTTGTGGGCGAGTCTGCACTGAAGTTTGCGAGTCATTATTTGGGGTACTTTTCAGGCCAAAGTAAAAAATCAAAAAAGATCCGACCTACCCTACCTAGATTTTCAGACTGTGTAACCTGAAACATACCTTTTATTTCTTATGGCCAAATATGATAACATGGCCTGTATCATCTCAGATGGTCTGACGATATATACAAGGCAGACGTATATATACGGTGTAGACTACATATTATTGCATTTGGGTTGGGCTTAACTTGTCGCAGATATTGCAGTGATCGTGTTTCTTTTTTCATTTAGCCATTCAAATAAACACATATAAAGGGTTATTTTATACATTGTAGTGGTCCAATTGGAGAGGTGCAAAAAACACTGAAACTGTAGACTCTAAACCACGAATAACAATAATATAAATAGCCTCATTGTTCGTAGTTATCCCTTTGTCATTGTTAATAGGCGTCTTTGCCTGGCCATTTGGCATTGCTAAAAAAACTAATTAGTCCAAAAATGACATTGTCGGGACACCTCACACTTTGAGACGCCGCAGGACGGTATAATAATAGTAAGATGGCACTAAGGCCTAAACAATGTGGCGATACATAAAATGGTGACGCTTGAAATAAATGAATTGATCAGATTTTGCTTCGATAGTCAGATAATAAGAATATGTTTGAAATAGACGGCTCTACAGGCAACTGCCCCCAGCAACTGTCCTTAACCATGGTGGATTCAACCATGGTTATTGCCATCCAAGTAAGCAATATGTGACGAAACATGGGAAATCGTAACATTAGGGGGAATAGCCATAAATGCTCTAAACATGATATTTCAGGAGATATAGTTAAAAATGTGAATACTTAAGAGAAAATGACCCTAGACTAACTTTTCCCAAGGAATCCTTTGAAGCTTTTATCAAAACTCTATTTTCATTCTAAATTGGTCCTATTTGGAATGTAAAAAGAACGTTTTTAGCCATTTTTAGCTTCTTTGTTGACATTTGGTTGCCATGGCAACCATCAATTCATTCTTATGGAATAAAAATCATCCCTATCAAATTGCCCAATCCATGAGGATTTCAGAACTGAAAACAGAATGCCAATATTTCTACTTTATCCAAATCTATGGACAATAATATGCATTTATTGGTTTAATTTTTAATAATTATGATTCATATGGAGTATTTGAAATTAGATTGATATGTGATCGCATTGCAGTCTATTCTGAATTCCTACATCTCCCTACCATCCCATTTTTGAGATGTCATTTCTCAGCAACTATTTCAAATATTTTGATGCTTGAAGTATCAAATTGTAGCTAAAGACCTGAAATTGATTAAAGGTGTTTTCCCCTAATGTCACGTTTTCCCACGTTTTGTCACATATGTGTTTTGACAACTGTGGTGAAAACCTGGATGAAAGGAATGGTACGAGTCTGTACCATTGGTCAACGATTAATTTGACAAGCCTTCTATCCCTTAGGGCCAGGGCCTTCTGTGCTAGTGTTAGATGTCTAATACGCGAACACTTATAATTGATCATCATATTACTGTAGTTGGTCTCTTACTACAAGTGTAACGCATGAGAACAAAAACCAGACAAGGTGAATTAGACTTTAATATACGGCGACTTCATTGCAAAGGATAACTCTTGAGTATTATATGACCAGTATAACCATCAGCTATACAGGGATCAGATCAGTATCATAATACAGGGAAGTAACCCTACAGCGTAGTGTTAAGCCCAGAGTGCAGGGTGGTCTTGCCTCGACCGTCCCAAACCTGACTGACTTCCAATGGGGAAGTAGTCCACCTTATATACACCGCTGTGGAGGTCACCTGACCGTACCAGCAGGGCCACCTAGTAGGTATAATTATGTAACACGCTTATGTAAGTACTACCGACTAGAACCGAAGGTAATACCGGTACACTACCGTATACAACCGAACTAGAGAGAGTCGGTATATGTAACAGACCGACGACACTCGTTAAGTAAATAAACCAGTTACGTGTACAATAAGACCGTGTCGTTTTACATCATAACAACATATAATAGATATACATTGTAAAATGATAACAGTTTAGACTCATAGCTAACCCGTTACACTACCCAGACATTTTGTGAGAGCAAATATTTTTGTTCGGGCCTACACTGATAATAGTGGTCCTGTAAAGGTTAGGCACTACCGACTAAAATCAGTTTTCTATAGCGATGTAAGCATAGCAAAATCGGTTATACCTGTTTAATGGTATGTTACTTGTTAGGCATGAGTATGGTTAATTTATTGTCAAGCATTAATTAAGTTGACTGATTTAGGCTAAATTAGTCAAGTGACCATAAACATAATAAAATTTAAAAGAGTCACTCATGACAAGGCAGCACGAGACTGCGAATTCCAGTACATGTACTGAAGTCAAGGCAGAGCAAGATTGGGAATTGCAGAGTACCGCACACGAGACAGGACATTGATCAAGTATTTATCAAGGAAGAACGAGGCAGGATATAACAAGGTAAGGCAGAGCATGACAGGCAGCACAAAAAACACAAAGCAGGGCAGAATAGATGAGGGCAGATCAGGGTACAGGTTTAGTACTCATAATATGACTCCTATAGGCGAGGTAAATCTATAGGCAAGGTAGAGCCAGGAGGAACAGGGGACAAGTAGAATGATTTGGTTAAAGATGGTGTATCAGCTAATAGACTTCCCAAATCTTTTCTTCAAAATGGATATAATTTTAATGTCAAGGGTTTTGTTATTATTTTAGCTGATATGCAGTGCTCAATGTTAAATATATTTGTGTATAAATGCATGATTTGAGATAGAAAATAATGTTGCTTATTCACCTCACTGACTCAGTCACTCCCCCAGGTGAGTACAGGGGTAACTAGCCTGGTAGAGAAAGCACTGAGCCATGCAGTACCGCAACATAGACAGTTTTAGTGTCGACCTACAGTAAAAGATATTGCACTGCATGTGCTCATCTCATAGACTAAGACACTGTCAATCATTTTAAAAGTTAGGGAAGATGTATGGGATAGGATATACAATAGTAATATGATAAAACTAAAAAATCTCTAAATATTTAGCTGATACACCATCTTTAATGAATTAAATAGAATTGAGCAGTGGGTTTGCGTTGAAGAGGGGTTCGTTCCCCACTACTACACTATCAGCGCCCGGATATGGACAGCTGAGTTGTTCTTTCAATTCCAGCAAAGTTTGACCCCTGGTCAGGTGACTCTTGACCTCAATCCCTGAAGGTTTCCCGGTTGAATTTAGGTTGATTATGAGTGGGAAACTTGTCCCTTTTGGGTTAACATAATTGAATTGAATATGTGTATTGTACGGTAACCTTGTTGACGCTTTCTGCACGATGAACTCCTGGGGATAAATCTGTTCATAATATCAATTTATGCTACAGATTCTATCTATCCGAGATTCAGATTGAAGATGCATGAGAGCTGATCTCCGTTAGTGTAGTATGGTGATGTACTTCACCATATCTGCGATATCCCATGCTATACAATGATAGGATCTATATTTCATTGTCATTTCGACTTCCACCTTCGAATAGATGCTGCTACATTTTGTATTGAGTTATTAGGTATCGCGAGCAAAGCAGAACAATGGATACTAATCATATTGTATGAGGGCAGGGAAAAGCACATTAGAGAGGAGCAGATTGGGGAGGAGACGAATTAAGTACTCCAGAACAAGGCAAGATAGAGCAACCCAGCAAATCATTGTCATCTTTGGCCACCTTTGGCCAATTTTGGCCATACTGAAGTTGGTCATGCCAAAACCTGACCAAAGTAGCCGAATTTGGTCATAGCCAAGCCACATCAATTCTGAACCCCTACTGACATAGGGTAAGTACTTACTTATGCCACGTCATATATTTTAACAACATTGAATCCGAATTGATTTATGTGCACACATTCCTGTCACATCATCAATAACATTGCGTCTTTGTGCTCCCCAAACTTAGTCAGAGTGATTGTCTTTATGAATAATCAGTGGCTATGGTGTACAATCGACAAACCATGAGGATCTAACTATGGTTACTTCTGATATAGGCAGTGTATTAATTTTAATTAATATAATGTCATGAATAAGAAACTGTAACGTTACTTTTCTACTTTAGCATTGACATTGGATGATTGAAGTACCGGGTATACGCACCGGCACTTCTCCTGACAAAGGAGATAAAAGGCCAACATCCCCATACCATTCATGCTCTACCCTAACCTCCACACGTTTGTAGTCCTGTGGATGCTGGGTACGCCACCTTCATATATCTCCTATATAGGCACTCATACAGACCTGATGTGGCTTGCCTTACACACCTCATTTACACGAACACAGCTACATCCCCACCACAGTTTTTAAATATTTGAGACGTACATCTGCTGTGGATGTGCTATGAGAGTGGAGGCTAGCCCCTGGGAGGCGCCCGGCCCATTTTACTGCGTCGGGTTAGGATTCTCCAGGGGGTCGTTAAGGTTCAGCCACGGTACCTTTGTACATTATACGAGACCGTCGTGTATGAGGCTCGTGCCCATTCAAAGCCCATTCCTCCAACGTCTACTATTGACAGGCAGATTACTGGATGGGGTGCACTAACTCATTCAATGACCACCTCCCTGCTCGGCTCCGCCCGGCCTTGGGTATAAAGACCCTGTATAAGAGGCATGTCAAACAAAACATTGTCCTTTTGAGACGAGATGTACCATTACAGACTTTACTACTTCATACATATTTTTGAGGACAAGGCAATCCTGTGAGTGATTCTGAAACGACTACCTTGGCTCTCATTGACTGTCTCCTGTCTATACAGTACATCAAAATAAGGTTATGCAAATTATGAGTAATTATACATACTGAGCACATGTTTTGAGCATGCTTGATTATGAGAATAACGAAAATGACTACTTTTGCAGCGATACTTATTCATGTATGTGACCGAGAATTAAATTCTAAATTCTTGGCCACATATATAAATACGATTACAACATATTGTGATGATTAACAATTAAGTTGCGTCAATCACAATCTGGATCTTGCGATTCTTTTTTTCTACTGTATGCTACTACTGGTTTCATCAACAATCTTAAAGCGATCCTGCACAGCTACACAATACCATGTGTGTTCTGAAGTTATTACGTATACTTTAACTCATTGTATGCCAAGAGGATGTTTAATGTTTGTACCCCTGAAATCCCAAAGCCAAACTCCCATAATCGGAGCATGGACTTACTGTAGAATAGCCTGCCGTGTTCACGTGACTGCCCTGTGTCCTAGGGGCTCTGTACGCAACCCCAAGGTGTAGTGATACGGGTAATATGTTATACGGGGCTAGAAATAGTCCCATCTCTTCCGGCTTGGGGCTCTAAAAGGACACACGATAGGCTTGGAGTACTGCGGGCCTGGATCCTCCCATGGACAGGCCTATACGTCTTGCCCATCCCCAGCACGCTAGAGTTCTGACAGTTAAACAAACACTACTTGGCCCACTCTGATGTATTATGTGATTATTGCGTTTCCGCCCGCTTTTCTTCCCCCAAGAGCTGGCCCTCGAGAATCGCATTGTTTATGAAGAGCAATATTTCTTGCTGGAAGTGAAAGATTTGGGTCGTCATATTCCTAACTGTGGGCTAGTAGGAGATAAATACGTGTCTCTGATTATTTGTGTTGGTTGACGGCCTGCCACCATTTGATTACACGTGCATGTATCATGTTGCAAGGGCGGCCCATACGTCATGTAAAAACACCCCAACCAGACCAGAATAAATATGCCACGTGCTGTACTTGTAAAAAGGCAAGCAATCTATTCGGACCACATAGAGAGAGGAACCGAAATCAGGCTTTGTAAATGTCTCTGTCGATTGTTCAATATTCCAGTTTATTTTGTAACAACAATCAATTATTAAACCATGATGAAACGTGTACCTAGCTTACCATGTCTTTTGACGTGCAGTAACACAGGTAGCTTTATCCAGAAAACAGTCATTCTGTTTGAGTCTGTTTCACAATCACCATTCCCAGTTATCACACAGCGATGGTGGAAATTGTATTAACCCTTTATCGACATATACATATGCCTCTCCCAATGATCAGACTTTCTAGCTGAACCTCGCTACATTTTTTCCTTTTACAACTTGAAGACGTGAGGGAAATGTCTGCTTCTGTGAATTTAACATCCCATAAATCATGTGATGATACTATACATCTTCTCCCCACTCGCCCACTTTAACAGGTTTATAGCTATGCCGCCACCTTTGTCCTAGCATGAGCTAGCTATGTCTGTGAGCCACATACACCTCCGTGCACAGCTTAACAGTTAGGAGGCCAGTTTAGTGGGCACAGGAGGGTAAGGCGCTGGCACTAAATGAGTCCCTAGTAAACTCGAGTAGCTCGTATAGCGTCGCTGAATAACGCCCCAACTGGGAACAGCTCCGGGAGCAGCTCCTGAGCAGTTCCCTTGGCTTACAACGTCAGGCTGCTCTTCTCCCATAACGCGTCTCCCATCTCCCATCGAGTCCAGGGTCCCACATGTGGATCCCTCCGGCCTCGCCGTTTATCTCCCACCCGTCTCCCGTCCCGTCAGGAGTTAGGCCGGGGGAGATACAGGGGAGTGGCCGGGGAGGAGGAGGCCTAATCCGCCGTGATCTTCACAGACAGATTAATCAAGGCGCCGCGTCAGATAAGCGCGACCACCGATCAGGTCTCGGCCAGCCGAGCAGAACGTCGACCGGGATTAGCATCGCCTGAGGTGTGGGATTGGGTGGCGGGGGCGGGAAGGGATCATTCAGGAGTAATGTATGAGTGCGCAGGGAAGGGTTGGGGATGTGGGGTTATGGTAGGGGCAGGGCCGGCCAATGATACTACACACTGTTCGATATTCATCTTGGGTGGTGATCCAGCATCCAATTTGTTCCATAATGTATCTGGCAGACAGTGCTGGGGATGAAGACGTTAAGCGGTGTTAAGCAGAACGGTACACTTACCTCTGTGTAAGAAATGAAGCTATTTAGTGTAATCAGCCTAAGGATGATGTCACATGTGTAGAATGGATATCGACGATAATTTGGATGTATTGCAGGAGATTAGACCACTATTATGTTATCCATATCCCTTTCCCAAACCCTCATGGAAGTATGGGCAATAAATAATGTCCTTTGGTACTTTAAATCAATACTCTACATTTTTCAGACTTTAAATGCTTACTTTCCCAATAATGCATCATAAGTTTCTGACAGCATTTTATATCTGGCATTTAAGGCCCGCTCATATTATATGCAGGAGAAGTAACCCCTACTTTCCCCCAGCCTCTCACATAAACGACCAGATCCATCTGAAGGCCCGCTTAATTGCTTTGGATGGGATCGCTTTCCACGATATGGATCGGCGAATTGGCATAGCTCGAAATAGACCAGAAAAAAGGTAGGGAGCATTCCCACAAAACACAACAGTCGGCCTATCTTAGTGCTAGAGGCCATCCAACAGAGGCCTTATGGGGGCCTTGCCAGCTGGGGGCGGGTTATTGACACGACAAATGTAGAACTAACATCAGGCCTGCGAGTATGGAGGAGTGCCAATCCTGTAATAGAGCTATCTGTGAGGAGGAGAGACTGTAGAGCCCACCTTAATGGACTAGGTACGCCTCCTCCAGCGCTATAGTGGGTAATCATCGGCGCAGAGAGACCCCCAAGGAGGGCGTTTGTGAGAGATATGTAGGCACATCTGATCTCCCTCATTTTAGTAGGACGTGCATTATTCAACCAGACCAACACGTATATATCCATGTTATGCTACATTCCCATAGCGAGGATCAACCCTGTGGACACTGCAGGCTTATACAGCTTGTCACGAGATCTGTCCCAGGCATTGTGATATATTGGCAGATTTACACTGTAGACAGTTGTGGATGAATATCATCTGATTGGCACTTTCCACAGTTATGCAACATTTACGCGATATATACTGATATACAATTGATGTTCCATGATGATAATGGTACATAGGACTCCATGAAAATAGATTTACATTTTCCAACACATTTGCTCACCATTATGTTCATCTATTTCTAGTAGCATGATAATGTTCATTTTAAATCACATTGACATTTCCTAGGTGCTATGGTTATTGAAGAATTCAACATTTTATATCTATATCATTATCAATAATAAAGGGGTTTCCTATCAGAAGGGTTACAATCAAGTTATAACATTACAAAATAATTGTGTAGATCTATGTTGAAGGAATTGACGGAACTGTTTCAGGTACCTGTTTAAGTAGGGACATTGGTCCATTACTATAAAAAAAACTATTTTTACAGTCAAATAAATATGTATAGTGCCAGAATAATGGTAGATACAGGAACATGGTGAGAAGGTGTACCATAGCTTTACTATGTCCTCAGATAATATCCCCGGGTCCCAACCTGGTACAGAATATATGACTATGTTAGCCAATATACATTACCCAGCTACGTTAGGTTAATAGTCAAATGTTATGTCGTATGGGGCGGGCCATGCCATTATAGTTTATGATAGAGGAGATGTAGCAACTACCACCAGTTCGGCCCTCAAACACAATTTGCTTTCACTGACAATAGTAAAAGTATCTCTGAAAATGCGATCGCTTGGTGAGTGGCCTCAGCATGATCGATGGGATTTCACAGGGAATGGTGTTTGCTTTGTCCCATCATATCAAGTGTGCAGAAGTGGGACTGTGTCGCCTGCTTCAGACCACACATTCTATATACTACTCACACAGACTCACCGCCGAGGGACCAACAGAGCCAGTCTCTATAGAGTTGACTCCAAAGCAGCCACACTAGATCAATACATAAAAAGAGGTTATACAGTGACAGATATATAGCGTACATTATGCCCATCGACAGATAATTCCCTACATTGCTGTAAGTAAGGAGTACCTTGAGGGAATGCTTTCAATAGCGTGGTATTTGTATTGTAAGTAGTATATGGAACATTTTACTGTAAGTAGTATATCGAATAGTCAGTCTGGCTCTGGACCACTGGGGTGAAGGGGCAGCAACGTTATTCACAACGGCAAAATACAGGCGACCCATATCCTAAGCCCTATTAGCATGATAAATCGTACAACTCACGGAGATGCAATTCTGATTCAGAACGGGCCCCAGTCTGGAATACTACTTCTCTTCCCCCGCCCTGGAGGGGCTTACAATAGAAATGACAGCTGTGCAGAGTCTGGGGTCTAGGGTTTCTGTCTGCCAGTTACATTCACCTACATGGTCACGCATGGCAGAAACCACTGTAAGCCGACCACATCCGGCCATACCTGGAACCGGATGTATGTAAACCGCTGCGCACGCAGGTCTACAGGAAGTCGTCACGTGACTTTGTGAAAGCCGATTGGCGAGCAGGAAGGGGGCAACATGAGAGTGTCTGGGCAGGGCTTGGACTCCTCCAGTCCCTGGTCGGCCCTACCACCACCTCCTGCCCGGTCCCATCCCTCATACCGTGCCCCCGTCCACACGCCCGCCACCCGACACATTCAATTACCCGCAGAGCTAAATCCAATGCGAGCCGACAACGCGGTCAATTTGTGGTCACCGCCCGCCGCACCCCAAATACGTGCCCACCCGGGAGGGGTGGAGGGGTGGGGGCTGGTCGTGGGGGCACCCCTGAGGAACTGGCCATAAAACTGCAGTCCACATGGAGCAATGAAAGCCGCCAGTACCTGCTACTCTAATAACCTGGAGAAACAAGAGGGAGTGTTACAGCCAGGGGCAAGCCTATAGACTCGGACATTGGCTTCCCCTTCAGTAGGACCCTCTTTCCTGTAGACAGATTGTGTATAGACACAGACCGGAGATGGGCTCAGCGGAAGCTGAAGGGCATGGCGTTAAAATAGACATGCGCCATCAGCAAATCACCACATCCGGTGTAGCAGACCCGACAGTTGCTGAGGACTGAAGCTTCTTACTCAACACCTTTCCCCATCCCACACGCTTTCACCTCACACCCCATCCCCAGCCTCTTACTGGAAGGCCTGTAGCATTTTATTGACGCTACCCTCCCTCTGGTTTTGGCATTATTGATTGTACCCACCCAGGCCCTTACCTCCAGTGCTCGGCAGGCTTAAACCAACAGGGGTCCCCCTCACTCAGGCAGACCCCAGCCCAGACCTGCCTATTCCAGCAGGTCCCGAGTGAGATAAAATTTCACAAGCGCCCTGCTCGACCAACGGGAGGGCGGTTTCCGGTGGGCGATAAAGTGGCAGACGTCATAACTCGACCCTCCCTCTCTGTTTCCTGGTCCGATGGAGGCAGCCCGCACAAGGCATGGTGAGGTTAGCTCACCCTGCCTCCACTTGATGAGATTACTGGGCCTGGAGGCGAGGAGTGGGGAGTGAGGAGAGGAGTGGATAGCTTGGAGTAGGGGGAGTGAGAGTGGGTAGAGGCAGAGGTACGCCGGAATGCAGGGGCGTCAGATGGGGTCGTACTGCCACGCGAGTAAAAATGCTCGCGCAGAGAGTAATGGCGCCGTTCGCGTGTGTGACTGAAATAATTTGTCAGTGGGCTGATATACGTTGGAGGGCGTGCCTGACAGATCGAAACCATCAATAGCGAAGGGCCATGGCACGTATGGGAGGTATTGTATAGTTGGGGGCAGGCTTTGCGATGTTGAGAATGGGAAGGGCATAGGACTCCCTGCACCAAGCAGCCATTATATATATATACCCCCACATCTAACTCTGTGTAATGGAGCTCTCCCTGGGAGACCGTATAACAAAGGCCCGGCTGATCCCAGCAGGCCCTATACCGGTACTTCCTGTGAGCTGCTGAGATCGCGCTGACCCCAGGCGCCAGGGGGCGCGACACGTTGCCGCCGGCGGCGCGCTCTCATTTGGCCAGCATTGATGAAACCGAAATTGGGAATTTCATGCTGGTTATGACGGTGGGCTAACCAGGTTGCCAGCAATTACCGCCCGGTTAGACGGCGGGGAATTGGCTGAGACCTTAATGGGTGCCCAGGCCCAGCAGCAGCAGAATGTCTTCCTGGGCGCGCCTCCATCATATATAGGACGGGGTGGGAGAGAGGTGAGGTGTGTGTGTGGGGGAGGGGGGGAGACGGTTGGTTGGTAGTTGGCGCTGAGCCCCCCCGCTCCTCCTCCTCCAGCCTCTCCAACAACTTCCATTTCGTCGTGTTCCCCGGCGGGCGGCCCAGCGGTGGTCAATCAGCCGACGTCGGTCAGCAATGCGTCCGGCCTCACACCCCGCCCCGCCGCCCGCACCTGGAGGGCCCCGGTCACAAGGCAATATGCGACGTGGTGGTGGTCGTCGTAAACACAGCCACCTTTATGAGTCCTTGTTTCTCCCCTCACATCACTATAACACCATGTTAACCCCCCCCCTCCTCCTCCCCATTCACCTCCCCATCCACCTCACCACATCCACACATCCAGACATCGCTCCATATTCAAGCCAGCACAACTATATTGACTGGCACCATTAGTCCCCGGCACTCATTACACTGCCACGTGAACCACAGCCAGCCACCACCCTCCTGGTTAAACACAAGAACGCCCCCTTTGCTAAATAAACAATTGCCCGGTTAAAAAAGCAGAATATTTACCTTCAGCCCTACGTGAAAGGATTAAGTAAAAGAACACTCGCGAGCCGAGCTTGCCATCAGAATGCAATTGCAGCGCGTTATGGTAGCGGTCCATTTCGGCCAACACAATCACCATCTATTTTCCGGGGGGCAAATCTAATTGCGGTTCATTTCGTCCACTCAGGTGGTTTGCCTCGCAACAGGAAGTAGCTCCGGGACACACGCCTTGCCTGTCGGGAAGACACAGTGACGTCAGTTCCCGTCACGTGGTCCCTCGTCCAACCAATCACGGCCGAGGACTGTAAAGGGCGGCACCAACGCATTCAAACGAACGAGGCAGGGTCCGTAATCAGGGCGTCGCTCTGCCCCCCGATCACCTGGACGGAGCAGAAACCAATCCTCCCACCGCGTCCCCACACGCGTATACATTAGTGTCTCTTCCCCCCTGCAGACAAATTGGCACAATTGGCCAAAATACACGGCCGAGGAGGCTGACCTGTCTGTGCCCCCTACAGCGGGATGGGATAGGGGGGGGGGGGGTGGCCATATATGCCCCCCCCCCCACCCACACACACACCTTCCTCAGCCCTCCCAAGGCTGACCCCAACAAGGCTGACCTTGTTGTTGGGAGGTCACTGCTGGGTGTGGTCTAGTTTGCAGGCAATGGTGAAGATACGTGGTGGGGCACGGGGCCACTGGCAGCCCGCGATAAAGACTGCTCCAGCAGGGGTGGGGAGGAAGACTGTGGAGACTGGGGGGATATAGAAAAAGGTGGGGCCCACATTGAAATACCGCACGTCGTGTAGCTGGTGATAAGACAGCCACCGGGAGGCGCGCTACAATACTGGCCCCGCGCGGAGCTGTGTGATGTGGGAATAGGGTGTTGTGGTGCTGGAGAGTGTGGTGGGGGTGGGGGTGGTGATGGGGGTGTTGTGGTGGGTGGGTGAGGGTGGGTGGGGAGGGGGGGGGGTGTTCTGTGGGTAATGGGGAATGCTCGTCGTGTTGCTGATACACGCAGCCCAGCCTCCACCGACGGATATTGACGGCGGTGTCAGACAGGAAATAATTCCTGACAGCCACCGTCAACAGTGAAACGGCCGACTTTACCCCGGCTACAGACAGGGGAACAGACAGGAGACAGACAGGCGGAGACAGGGGGAGCTGCGTGGTCTGACGTCTGTGCTGAGCATGGCTGCGGCGTAGCACTGTAGGGTAGTGGGTAGTCTGGGGGGCTGGTGAGATGACCGATGGAGAGGCAGCGTCAGGGCCGATCCTGTTTGCGTTTCCGGTTCCGGCTTTGGCGGGGCGCAGGGATTAGCTGTGGGATATCTGCCTAATCCAATGATATCATAACCGGGCTCGCCCGGGCGACTAATTCCCCTGCTCAGTGGCTTTAATCGCCCTGTCGGCTTGCTGACGCATTAATATTGAATGCATGCCATAAACAGGAGAGTGATTAGCCGAGGTCGAGGTCATGAGGTCAGCGGTGCTGGGGAAGGGGGTGGGACTTGGGTGGGGATGCGGCAAGATGTACGGGCACTTGAAGTCGGCCCGGCGTTAACCTCAGGGGCCATAGAATGGTCGTATAGTGGCCTTGCCCAAGGTCTTATGCTGCTGATGTGAGAGTCTCATCCTATCCTACCTCCCAGAGTCCCGTCCCAACCTTCCTCCAGCACCCTCTAGCCGGTCTGGAGACGCAGCAGACATTACTATGGAGCGTGACGTCACCTCACGACGTTTCTGTCCCCGTCTCCGTGACGTATGGATGTAATTAATCCCGCCTGGCAGGTCGGCCTCCCTCTGTTTCCGCGCCGCAAGTCAGTCACGCTCTGCTGATTCCTGATTTACTTGGCTGAGCTGCTCACTGTGGCCATGAGCTGTTCCTGTGAGCTGCTATCTTCTAGAGACTGGTATTATTTGGACAGAACACATGAGCTGCTCATAATGTTGCAATTTTGTTCTCGATAATGTTTGTCCCTCGATAATGTTAGCCCCAAGAAGCTTGCCGGAGAGATGTCTTCCTAGCACATTATCTTTGGATGTAGTTTTCACTGGAGTCTATGAATGTTTATCTTTGTGTATCTAGCATGTCATGAGATATACCCTCCTATTGTCTCCTTTATTTAATTAATTACGCACATCATTTTCTAGGTTATTATTCTTGGGAGTCTATATATAGATGACTATCGTTTTACAGCTAGTATGGCCTGGGATATTGCCCTCTTGGATCATTTTAGCATCTGTGCCACTTTTGTGCACAGTTGAATTATCACATTTCCTATAAGTACTAGACATGCATCAATAAAAGATCTTATCCATCATGTGCATATAATATATCTTAATATTGAACAATTTCATATAGGTTATCGTCGATTTGCACGTGGGTAAAACCACTATCAGACTTTGTCGTTGCAAATGATGTTTCTGAGAACAAGCCATTAAATACAGCCTTTATTACAGTCCTTGTCAATTTCCCAGATGAGACGCTCATTTCATGGATGATGGGAATGGGTACTTTTAATAGATGAAAATACCTCGGGATGTTACTAAAATACATTCAGAAGGATCTACAGAAAACAAATTGGTGCATGTTTCAACGCTTCCCGACCACGGGTTCAACAACATGCAAATAGAGCTAATACGGACAAATTCCTCCCCTGAGCACCCCCCCCCCTCCCCACCCACCCCCAGTCACACATACACACAGACTCCACACAGACAGACAAACTCGTGGACTGAATGACCCAGATTTGCCCCAGGCCCTTGCTTGTTCTACCTCACAGAGGTAGGAGGAAAGGGGAGGTTTGTGTGAGGGGAATGTAGGGAGGATGGCAGCTAGACGAAGGTCGGCTACAATGAATCAGGAACTGTCCTCCCCTTTCCCTGGGGTCAGAATCCGACATGTCGGCAAGTCAGGTCCAATCTTATCAGCACACGTAGGTGTTCGTCCAGCTTCCTAATCGCCGCTCCATTCTCTGAGCTTATCTGCCTTGCTTGCACGAATAGAAGAACAGAAAGTGGAACAGCGACATTTGGGGCAACGGAAATAACTGCGAAAACAATGACGGGGCAAACTGTCCATCGAGGACAAAGGCAGGAGAGAGATTCTAAAGTTAATACGCATGTTGCCTCAAAAGGCCAGGGTTGCGGGTAGTTTGGAGTACAATTTTACTGTTCCTCGTTTTTCATCTGTCGAGTAAAGTTGCGGGTACGTGACATGGAGTGCTGACTGTGGGGGATGCGCGGGATGAATGACATGCCTCTATAAATAGTTTAAAAGGTTGGGGAACCTGGCAGGGGGAGTTTGATGTTTGAACGACACATAAAAAAGTCAGTACCGCCTTGCCTACAAAGTCCTCAGAGAAAGGGGACATGAAAGCAAATGCGCGTTATCATTACACCCCTTGATTAGAGACGAGGCGTTAATGATTCCCACTTTGGGTATTGTCTAATTATGCAATTAAGACTCTGGTGACCCCGCAACAATTACGGATGGGTAGCAATGTTCTTTTTTCAAGTTCAATGCGATTGCCTTTCCTTGACGACCAAGGAACCGCTATTTCCGTATTTTAATTTGGGAAGGTGTGCATGCGGATTTCACCCATGTTATCCCCCTCCTCAAAGGGGGTTGAAGGTGATGAGGTAAAAGGTCTAGGCAGTGCGGTTTCTCAACAATTCCCAGGCCCTTA
Source organism: Harmothoe impar (assembly GCA_947462335.1). Taxonomy (NCBI): domain Eukaryota; kingdom Metazoa; phylum Annelida; class Polychaeta; order Phyllodocida; family Polynoidae; genus Harmothoe; species Harmothoe impar. Next base: position 53,386,774 of record OX381705.1, read on the forward strand.
GGGCCAGGAGAAAGCCCTGGTGGGCCCGCGGTGAGGAAGCCTTTCTTCTACCTTACTTTGATTTTGCACAGCATCGCTTCTCGCTCTATTAAGAAATCTAAGATCAAGACGTGTCACAAGGCGTACGGATATATAACATATGGCATTATCAGCCTCATGGGGAGAATCCCCATATAGACGTGCATAACTTGTAGATAGTGAGGTGAAAACGGGGAGGTATAAGTAGTGTGTATAAATAGGGAGATGTCGGTAGTAGTATTATGTAAATGGGGAGGTGTAAGGCTGCGTAAAATCAATTTTGAGGTATGCGGACGCTTTTTGAAAGAGAAGACGTGAGGGAGTGAGGCCTTTCTTTTACATTTTATTTCCTTTTTAGACAGCTAGAGAGCTTATTTTTCAGATTTCCATCTCAAATGACGAGGGATGTCTTTCGTTTTTGTATTTTTCCTGACAAGGACATTCAATCACTCAACATGAATGATCGGAAAATATGGGTTTGGTTCGCAAAAACTAATTATAAACATAAATGAACTCCACACAGAAAAAATCCAGAGTCGGCAAACCTGGCACTGCCTTGTCAATTTGACAAGGAAAGGGGCTGGCAAGCAAAACTCTTCAGTAAGAAGACCCAAATAGCTCCACCTGGTACATGCCAGCCCTAAACTTGTCTAGAAGTTACTCACCATTTCCCCTGCAGGTGGCCATTGTCTAGCATAAATGTGTACCCTTGGGAATAAATTGATTAATTCCCATCTTGATATAATACTGAGTATTACCATACCTATATGTTAAAATGGAGAATTCTATGAAGTATCTAGGGAAAACATAAGATAATATAAAGAATGCATGTTTTTGGCAGCATTAAGGAAATAGATGATAGGTGTAGAGTGAGCACACCTCTTTTCTGTCATTCACCAGGGCACAAGTAGGTGCATGCACCTTATATTGGTATTATACACACACAAGCCTACAGTCCATTGCTGGAGAGTAGCCTATTCTCAGTAAAGACTTGGTGATACATTATGTGAACCCTTGGTGGCACTAGTGTATTAATTATCACTTATATATGTGGTTATGTATTTAAACAAATTGATAAAATAATCTTGTCATCTGGAACCAGATCAAACTCATACATTTGAAACCCTAGACCTACCACCCTTATGCAATGATGAGCCCCAGCTGTGGCTAATCTAGGCCTGCATCAACTATCTTAGTTTGACAACCTTGAGAAGTCTAGGGTCGTCTTGTGGGATGGTAACCTGGCAGGTTGTCAATTTGACAAGTTGAAGCTAGTTGATTCTATGCTGTTCACTTAGAAGACCCTAGGGTCGTCCTGTAAGACGACCTTATGGACTCCAGAGCTGTCCAGAGTTTTTCAGTGCACCTCTTTTCGTTTCAGTGAGCTCTCTCTCTCTATTTCAAAGTATTGCATATGACAAGAGATGTTATGTTTTCATTTGAAACTGAAGGAAATGTGTAAATAAATCGTAAATGAAAACTTCACATTTCATGGCATAGGGTCGCATCAATTAATGGTGGCCTACAATATGTAAGCTAGGAGCGTAAACAGTAAAGCTCACAGCATGAAGCTAGATGAATGCTACAGAACAGATGTTACAGCTACCCGCTGACACCTTAATTGCATCGTTTCACTCCCAACTGGTAATCTCTTATATCCCCTGTTCTAAAGTATGGGGAAGTTATATTAATAATAACACAATGTCATGTAATCTTGTTCTAGGCTAAATAGACAATAGTATAGATAGACTGCACAATACAACCCCCAACACCGGTGTTAACTTAGCTATGGTGTCTATAATAGATACAGGGTTCACCGGCGCCTATTAATTTCCGAATTCCCCTTTCCCAGCCGCCCCTATTCAGAGGAAGCGCCTATTCAAAACCCGGCGCTGAAACATAACAATTTAGCGTAAATGGGGCAATGTAAGTAGTTTATGTAAAGTGAGAGGTGTAGGTGGTGCATGTGAACGTTAAGTCGTAATTGTACATGTAAAGGCGTTTGTATTATGTAAATGGGGAGATGTAAGTGGTAATGAGGAGGTATAAGTGGTATTATGTAAATGGGAAGGTGTAATCAAGTAGTATGTGTAAATGGGAAGTGTAAGTAGTATATGTAAATGGGGAGGTGTCAGAAGTATGTGTAAATGGGGAGGTGTAAGTAGTATATGTAAATAGGAAGGTGTAAGTAGTATATGTGAATATTGAGGTGTAAGCAGTAAGTCAGTACATACACATGATGCGCAAGCCTACACTTAGCCCGAACTGAACCTCTACTCATAGTGTCTTTTTTCTAGTAGTGAAGGGAGTGTTCTCCACCTCACTTCTTCCTATTAGTATGTCCGATGAATTGAAAACTGCTATAGACAGAATGGAAACTAATACATTTTGTAGACATGACTAATGCATTTGGATTTCTTTTTGTTATCTATAATCTCAAGTCTTGCTGTAAAAGACAAAGTATAGGAACTTGCTTTTAGTCCGTTGCAGTTGGAAATAAAATCTCTGAATTCAATTGGATTAGAATAAGGAGAGATAAATACCATTATGTTCTAAATGTAAAGGTGTAAGTTGTGCATGTATGCCGGCGGGTGGAGGGGGGGGGGGTAGAAGTGGTGTATCTAAAATCTTAGAAATATATGTTCTAAGAATAGAACTGCTCGATAATAATTATAATCAGGTTACGTATAGGTCATAGGGACTATGACAATGCACTCTCAACATCATCTCAAATATCTTTATTTGTCTCATGCCATCCCCTTTGCCTTCAATAGGGTTACATTAGCTCTAGTGTTTGATCTCAGACGGGGAATACTGCATATATCATTATATGGTATAGGAATGACAAGTACTGTCTCTATTGTCTCATATTCGGAGATAGTTGCGTATAACAATTACAGGGCACGACGACGGGAGGCAATTGATCATGTTATCAGTTCACCCTTGGATCTCTGGTCATTAGCCTCGCTGGTGCCTCAGTTGGTACCTAGTTGTCTGAGGGTGTATGGATCCAAGGGGTGTCTGTGCTGTCTACACATGCAGTTACTCACTTAGATCAATATAGATAGTTATGTATTCTGATTGTGGACATCAGCTAAGGGGAACAGTATCAGACCTGACATCACTTATCTTGATGACATCCCGTAGACCGATAAAACGACGGCCCATGTAAGACAAAGAACTAACTGCATTTCATGGTACGATCGATCTGGACATGCTGAGGGTTGGCACGTCTTTGATGGGGCCCGAGGGTGTGGGCGTCACATGAGGGAAGGTCTATGAGTAGAGGTTGGTCGGGGATGGTCAGTCAAGGTGGGGTGGAGGAGTGGTCAGAGGAGGGTATGAGGCGAGGGGTTGGTTGGGGTGGATGTGGTGGCGGGTGGGGGGCAGGACAATCGGCCAGACATGATTTATCACCCACTGACCCACACAGGCTTCACAGGAACGCCCTTGCCCCCATTCCCTTTCTCTTTCCTGCCGCAGACCCGCGATCCATCCCCTTTTCCATCCCACTCCCTGCCAAACTGCCCACAGACAAAGTCATACTTCCCCTGATCTAGCCGTCCCTAGTGAACCCAGAGCCGGGCGCGGCTTTCCCTGGCTCAAATCAGAAATCCGGCTGTGGCTCGTGCAGCTATCCCCGCACGTCTTATTAGGGGGCGGGATGCCCGGCCCCGCGAGCCGAGTACAAATTAGAGCTGCTCCGCCCGCAGGTCGTATATTTCCTGTTTATTTGTCATCTCCGTCGATCCGCTCGCCGCCGCTTGACGCGCTTGTCCGTAGCGGGCGTAATCCGGAGCAGAGGGCCCGATGGAGGCGGGTTGTATTGGCTTTTGGTCAGTCAGAGCATTACCGAGCTGCTCAGGACACTCTGGGCGCCGGCATTACCTTGCGGAGACGGGCCGGATTACCGGCGCACCGACCGGCACAGCCGCTGGGCCCCCACCTGCCCGCGTCGCAGCCAACTCTCTGTCGGCATCCATCTTCCGCGCCGCTGATGCCCGCGTCGGAATACCAAATCGGCCCAAGGGTGATTCGCCCCCTTAAAAAGTGGCCAACGCCTATAGAAATGGTGAGCTTATCCGCGCGTGGGCATATCGCTGGCCAATAATACCCGCCAGCGCTTTGGACAGACCAGTGTGTATATGCAGATAAATATAAATGACCATGTCCCCAGGAGAGAAGGGGGGGGGGGGGTGAGCTTGGGGCTGTATGTGTAGGAGGGTAGGGGTTGGGGGGGGGGCAACTCTACCCTTTCAAGCCCGGGGGACAAGGTCTAGATACATAGCCAGGATGCAGAATACAGTGCTGCCGACTGGTGGTGCCCGCAGACATCACCCCCAGTCCACTGTTACTCTGCACCCGTTATTCTGGCGCCGACAAAAAGAAGGGCAGACCACGTGATTGAAGCTGGTCGGCGCGCTTGTCATCAGACGCCTAATTAGATTAGCGGAGATAGTGAAAATCGGCCGATGATTTTAATTGATGGCGATGTGGACTGAATAATTCAGTTAGCGCCTTCCCTGGTCATGGATCCAAATGCAGTGGCAGGCTCACTGGCTGCAGCCGGGGGATCGGGCCGGGGATCCAGGGCGCCACCATGTATTGTATGATCATGATTATGCGGGGTGGTGGACGGGGTCTGATGGCTCCAGGGTGGCTACTGCATGGCATAAGGGAGGCATCCTCAGCAGCAACCAAGGGCACATATATCAGTTGCTGCCTTAGCACCAGGACAGCACCACACCACCACCACTACACCATAACCTCCTGCTCCCGGCCTCGTACGTCGTCGTGCCCACATCTCCCTGGGGGACTAGGTCCGCCCAACAGGAACACGTCTACTATCAGGGAGGAACCAGGGCGGGCGTCTGTAGGCCTTGCTTCTACAAACACTCTATGTAGCAAGCGTCTCTATAGTGATCTTCGTTATCAGAGTTTAGATTATAGGATGTCTCCACCAGTTTGTCTGCAGCTCAATACTCATTTCCTTCACTGTGGATCTATAGCTACCCACACTGTAAATAGTGAAACCGAAAATACTTCATTTTGTACTGTAAACCAATTGTATAATAGATTCTACTACCCATGTACACGAATACGTAGTAGTTATAGAACGAGTACGAAAATGCAGCGAAGAAGCATTACAGGCTCTTTTCACTGAATACCCCTACATATTGGTACAAGGCCTATAACTACTTTATACCACTAGCTGTATACGGTATACAACAGATGTGAAATGCTTTGTTCTCCGTGCCAGCTGTGGTATAACATAATATGTACTGTAAAACTACAGTAGATTCTACGCTTCAGATATTCAGCTTCTAATAGTGTATATATAATTGCTCATTGCTATATGTGAACACGGTTATTACCAGTCTCTGCATAATTGAATGTACCATGTCAAACTATGGCTATATAGACCCCTTTCCAGACTCATGATTGTATAATTCATTTACGACGCTCTAATTACATACTAAATTCGGATAATCAATATAAGTCAACACCTATCATGTCAGCTAACATGCAATCCGATCACCTTTTTCTTCAAATTCCCCCCAATCAGCCCCGGGCATGAAATGCCTTTGCCCACTGCCAGTTCCCAAATCTGCAGATGCGAAGAGTCAAGCTAAGTATACCCAGCACTAGTTCTGGTACTCTCGTTCCCAAATCCTTCCTGTTCCTGTTCGCTGGTTCCAGCCTACAAGCAGGGGTTGCCCAGACCCAGCAAAATCCAAAGTTCAAGGTCATTTGGCTGTCCCCAGAGCCTTCCTTCGGAAGGATTTGAGAACGAGAGTATAGTACTGGTCGCTTGAGGCAATTCTTACCTAATTCTAACCACTTCTATAAAGTATATAGAAGTTCATATCTACCACCGACCGTTCTTGCACCACCCATATCTGCCTGGATCTGGCTCCATGCGCCCCAGGCTCCCCATATGAGGCCGTCGTCTTGCTAATTAATGCCGCCAGATGGGGTGATAAACGAGCCGGGTGCTGATCAGCCTAGATAGTGCTTGATGAATGAGCAGCGCCGCTAGAGGTCACTCCGAACAGGGTAGGCGTGAGGGGAATTCGGGCTGCTGGATAGAGGGTGCTTCTGACAGGTATCTCAATCTGTGGAGTCTGATACATAGAGTTCAATCAGTTTCTATACAGATTATAAATTGTTTTGAGTGAATCTGCCATGGGCTGATTTCATGTTACGGTTGACAACAATGTCTATCTCGTATTTATTACTATGGATGAATCGGTCGATCGTTTCACTGAAGTATGCATATCCGATGAAGTATGTATATATATATACGATGCATAATATATACCCGGCACATATTTATATCATTGTAATCAACAGTTTCGGTAACTCATATCTCTGTCCTCACTGCTTTATGTACATAGTTTTGATTAAATGATTAAATGCCATTACATTAATCCTGACATGCGGATGGCATTGTTGTTGAAGGACTGATTCCTTCATGAATGCCTATCAAAAGGTCACCATTAAGGTGTACTCTGGAGCGGCTACACAGCAATTTAGAGTGGAAATGTTTGATAAGGTCTGAAGCTATTGCTATTGACTAGATAGCACGTCTGCATCAGTGCTCCGATCATAGGGAATTGCATAGGACAAGTCCCAGATACTCAACACATTTCTGACACATCTCCACACTTGAACAGGTTCATACTATTTGATACACTTATCAATATAGGATATTTGCTTGTTTGATTCATGACGGCTTTTACAATCTATATGTGTATCCTAGTACATTGCAAGCAATGTGTCCTCGAATGAGGGCTCATGTTTATATATAGATGTAGTAGTTGCACCAGCAATAATAACAAGCGAAAAAGTTTTCTGTTCGTAGAACAAGAATTCTTGCCTGTTTCACTTTTTTCCGAAACTCCAAAACTAATTTCTCACCGATTTCCGTATCGGTATCAGCACTAACCAACACTATACTGATGGCAATGCTTTTACATCTGTCACAGCTCCCACCACCAAGAAGTCATCCACTCATATTTTTATGTGTCATGGTTTTATCCGGCGTTATACTCATTCTCTCGGTTTTAACATTACTTCCCTGTCTGCCCCCTCCCGCCCCAACACACTTCTTCATTTCAAATCTGACGAAGGGCAGACTCCTAAGTGGATGCCTGGGGAGCCTTCGGGTGCCTTTAAGATCCTTGTCACACAATGATCTGCAGGAAAGTCGGCAGTGCTGGCAGTGGGATTAGTCGTAGTAACATTAACACCGGAGAAAAACGTAATGAGAGATAATTGATGACTACTGGTAATCACAGCATGGCGGCACTAGGATCACGTGGCCTTAATACCAGGCTGAAGGCAGGAGAAAACTCCCTCCTCCTGCTCCTCCTCCAGAGAGGGAGGATGCCACTTTTTGGTGTTGCGGTGCAATTCCTGCAGCTGGATTTGTATGATCAATATCCGTCAAGGCGTGACCGATCTATGGGCAGATTCCACAGTTTGGATGGTGGCATTTAGTCCAGGAGACGATAACGTCTCCCCCAGCCGTCACGCTCACGTGATAACGACCGGCATGCACCAGTAACCATCCCCACAAGTGCAGCGATTTCGACTTCCGGTTGGGGCTTCTATGGTCGGAAGAATATCACCCCCTTCCGCTCCTCACCATTTCTGCACTGTCTGCCTCCTCAGGCCATCACTTTGTCATAGCATGTGTTTTTACCGGCAGGATTTAAGACCTCGCAGATACGACGCGATGTAGCACAAAAACAGCCGGGCTATCACCATGGAATATCATTCTAATTCACAAATAAAAACATAGCTTTTATGGATCACGCTATAAAATGAGATCCTGTTAGAATAAAAAATAAAAAGCTCTCATGATAATGATTATTACGACTGTATGCCACTACGTCCACATAGGGGAAAGCACTAGGTTCCGGCCCGAGGTTGAAATGAGATGTTCCTAACACCTCATTTTCCTTTAATTTTAAATGCCCTTTTTTTTAAAGTTTCCTCTGGAGACTAGTATTCTCAACATGAGGATAATTCTCCTGTGAATTACACCTGTACTGTTCCATCTCAGGAGATGATTATTATTCGCTAAGTTCATAACCTAAGTGTACGCCTGGTGAACCTCTACAGAAATACCCAGACAGCCACAGAAGCTTAGGTGTCCTGTCTTGGCAATTGCACATGAATTCCATGCACTTTAATTGAAGTTAGACGTCTTTTCAGTGCAAGGCGCATTGATATTTCATTTGCCATACATTTCCAATTGGGGGCCACCGTTAATTATGCATGTCCATACTCTATGGAAGCATCAACACCAATCAATTTGCTGATGATGTTCATTTTTTGTGACTAAACCAATTTGTAGAGAAATTTGAAACATTATTTTGAGGGATGAGAGTCGGACGTTCCAGAGGGATTACCCGATGTGTAACATGGAAGAATGGCAAACAGATTAGACCATAACATACATGGGTGAGGAGTATCCCTCCTAATCAACGACAAATGGGCTGAAAAGGCCCGCGGTGGCGGTCCAATGCTCCACATCTCCATTAAAGCACCATTATCGACCCGAGGGCCTTCACATTCCACCGCTGATAGATCGTGTAAGTTAAAAGCAATTAGAGGCGCATTCAGTCGCCGCCACCCGTACCAGCCAGCGCGGAATTGAAACGTTGGTGGCGGATCAATAGGCACTGCTTGATTAAGGCAACACACCGCCCCCATTGGCCGACATTTTAATGCCATCGAGCAGTCGGGTGAGTCATCCAAATCAGGGCGATGTGAGGAGGAGAGCTGGCTTTAGGGAAAGGAGATGGGGTGTCGGCAGTGAAGGCCCCCACCTCCTCCCCTATTTCCCGCCACCTGCGCTCCTCCCCAGAGACCTCTGCCGGCTCACCCGGCGTTGGATCAGATAGCAGTCACGTGTCCGGTCATGTGACTTGTCACGTGATGTCCCCTGGTCACAGAACCCCGCAGTTCGTGTTCTGGAATGTTGGGGGAGTGTGGGGAGGGGGTTCGTGCGGGATATAGAGTGACACCTTGTAGGGCCCCTGTCTAAAGGATGCACCCCTATTTGCTGTCTAGTGTTATAGTCTGACCATTCCTCCATACCTCATGGTTAAATTACCACACTCCATACCTAATGACAACAGCCTCACAGCCAGTACAGTGCATAGTTTATGCTTTACTTGACACACTTCATTTGTCACACCTTCCTTACCACACCTTATATCCTTTGTTTCTCTCATTTTTACTGTCATCCATCTCCATGCCACCTTCCCCAATGATGCTGTGCATGCTTCGATATCCTATTCATTTTTTACCCCACTTCTCCAGACATGAACTTGATGTACGAGTAGTTGTAATGGGCCTTTAATAATTCTATCGACAGATATGATGAGGGCTATGTTGCAATACAATAATCTAGCCAGATTCATCGTGAGATGACGTATCGTCACAGCATATTATGAGTACGTTTTAATTACCCATACATGATGTGATGGATGGGATGGAGACACACATACTTATTTTCCTTTGAGGCACACGGAATGAGAGGTAATCTAGGTTTAAAATAATCAAAATTGAAAATAGACAATCTGTGTTGCTTTAATTTGCAATACTTGACGATTTGGCAGATGAGTAGTGGTGTGATAATTAATGTAGATGAGCGGTATAATCTACTGTTGTGTTACAATATATACTGCTGTATTAGTGTACATGATAAGTAGAATCTACGCTTACTATTTTTGGGTTCATTGCTTATAATGTGTAGGTTTCGGTTTGGCACAGTCACTCTTTGGGCTAGCTTATTGCGATCCTTGGTGTTGCAGCCACACCGCCGCTTTCTTTGAGGCGGGAGAGATAACAATCTTCACTTCTAGATCAACCCGCAAATGGTATAACTTCAAGGGGCGTTATATAGCTTTCGTGTACACTATAGCATATTCATATCGAGGCCATGACTGTGTAGGCTCCATGTCCATTTAAACTGTATGTCTAATTTACCACTCTTTACCCATATAATGGAAGATGGAAAAGTCTTCATCTTTTTAGCATCATAAAATTAAACAATTTCAAGACATGTGGCACTGCATGGTCGTGTCAATGGTGACCTTGCATAGAATTATCACAGCCTTACTATCGCTGGTGTGGTCATGCAGCTAAAACTGCACTTTGGTTATGGGCTTTACTGAGGTGCTTTACCTCCTATCCATCTAACTGCTGCGTGTATAAATACCATTTTTCTCAGTGATATTCTTGATGAATACAGCCCCTACGAGCAAGGCGAGCGGCTGGCAAAAAAAGTGAAGATATCCAGAGACTGGAGGAGCTGCTCCGATGGACCCATTGATGTTCTAAATGTAATTTAATAGGAATGGTGCTCCTTTTTATCATACAGGCCGTTATACAAGAGTCCTGACTAATGGGACAGGCTTAGTGGTAAAATTATAATGGTGCTTTTGAAAAGGTCATAAAACGGCGGATAGTCCATGAGGTTCTGAAAGGACAGGTACTTTATTAGATTTGGCATTAGCACTAACGATAATCCCATTTTCTATGCATCCACCGCCACAGGCTGCTGTTTCAGTGGTGTTAACGAAGAAAAAGTCTTGTAAAATGCACAGACGGTAATAACATTATTTAATTTGTAATAGACGGCACCTCAGTGTAAAATGGTATTTATGTCAATGGACGGTGTTCCCCAAGAAGAACACCAACGTTCAGTTCCTGCTGGGTGTAGGATGCAGTCTGAAAGAAAACTGCATGATAACCATCAACGTGTATGAATCATCGTTACTAATTTCTTAAATACATTTAAGATGATCCCTGTTCATGAAACATGACCTTAGGCTCTTTGACGATCTGGCCAAAAATACGTGTGTTCAAATGCGCTTTTGACTGAAACATGTATGATATAATGATGGCCAACACTACGCAATCATTTAAGCGATCTTATAATGCGCATCGCCGAGAGCTCTATAGCGATAGCTACATTGTATTTCATATTTCCACATTGCATTTTGGTAGACACTATTGAAACAATGCCTAGGGTATTTGCTTGAGACATTTGAAAGATTTAAAGCTTGTAGGTGCTGGAATTCATGGCTCTCAGTCTAATATAATCTATACAAGACCACACTGTCTCTCTCCCTCTGCACTGACATATACCCTATACGGCTTGCCCCCATATTGGTATACACCTTACAGAACTCAGCCGTCTAGGGTGACACGTTGACGAGAGGTTCATATTGAGCTGGGGCCTGGCGTCTAGAGCACGTGGCGTCCTGCCTGGAGAGGCAGCCCTCCATTAGCCAGCCACAGGAGGGGCTGCAGGAGGAGGAAGGCACCGTGTAATGGACACTCTTATATTGACTGAGCACCCTGACTGTGGAGGGCTCAGAATCACAGACCGTGTCTGCACACTACCACCTGGCAGACCAACCCTATGTATATGCCACCATCCCTCCACTTCTGTCTCACATGGTATTACTTAGGGAGTGCTCATTTTTTAACAACAGGGGGGGGTGGTGGATTTGGGGGGGGGGGGGGGGGGGGAAATTTGGACCCCTTGACCGGGGGGGGGGGGGTAAAAAATTTAGACCCCTCTTGGGGGGGGTGAAAAAAATTCAACCTGTTTTGAGGGGAAAAGCCCGCGCGTTACTATGCTACAAAGGGGCGCAAACGCGCGCGATTTTCGGCCTGCCGGAGGGGGGGGGGGGGTAAAAAATTTCGACCCCTCTAGCGGGGGGGGGGGTGAAAAAATTTCGCGCGCTGCGCGCGAAATCTCACCGCCCCCCCCTGTTGTTAAAAAATGAGCACTCCCTTATAAGTGTATACACACCAATGTCTGTGCATGTTTGTGTCTATAGACTTGTACATAGACCATGTTGTGGTCCTGTGTGTATTACTTACTGAGGGTGTAGATGTTTTGCTGAAGGACATAAAGGCTATTTTGAAGTTGATGATCTCCGCACTAAATATTACATTAAATACTACTTTAAAGCGAATAGGATATCTATGGATCGCTATATAGTTGGACTAGCTCAGCTGGATGCCTTCTGTTATACCATCTTGAATAACCTGGTATACACCATGAACATTCGGTTGATTAAATCCAATTCAATTCAATAATACATTGTACACGTGCATGTCTGAATTCATATAATGAGCAACTAATATAATTTGGGTTCAGCTACGAAAGGTCAGTTATTGAGTAACTTGCTTTCATAAAACATTGTTGTTATTGCAATCACCGAAGCAGTGGAAGCACAGCCGGTTTACATGGCTCTTGGCTAAATGAAAAGAATATGGTTTCGAGCTATTGTGGCTGAAATATCAACATACCATTTTCCAGGTGGTAGGGACACTATCATATTATTGTTATTCCCCACCTTCACAATTGAACTTTGAATATGCAAGGAACCAGGAGCAAAAAGCGGTCAATGTTGTGATCATAACCGTACATATGCCACTTCTCACTTTGTTGTTGCTCAAATCGACAATTCATGTTACTACTATTGGACACCACATATGGGTGCTGGTATATTCAAACATAATGTGCAGTTAGAAATAGTTCAGTAGTCGGTCATTGCCAATGTTGTGAATTGATAGACAAATAGCTCACATGCATTTCTGCAACTGTTATGAAGTTGGTAAATTTACTGACGCTTAGAATACACAACTGTCGAGCTGTGCCAAATATTGGGGATGACAACGGTAAACAGAGAGTGCTGATCCCGTGTGGCATTTGATAGCTATCAATCACATCTAAAACATTGAGCAAATACAGGTAGAACTGTGCGGCCAGTAGAGGCCGAACAATCGGCTGTGAATGAGTTTAGAGTCCATTTATAAAAGAAGTCACAATACCTGACTGTAGTTCCATTCAGTGGTGATCGGTTGCTTCCTCATATTATAGAAAGGGACAATTGTAACCAAAGGGGCGTTGAACATTAAAAGAATAATGTTATGAAATTCATTGGGAAGCACACATGGCTATTGTGACATCTTTTAAAAATACATTTTTAAGACAGAATCTAATAGGGATGGAATACAAACGTGTACATGACAGAAGTGTACATATAAATGTAAATTTAGACTACTTCAGAATCAAAGGCAGTATGGCAAAATTGAGATCTAAGTAATGCAGTAATACAGACATTTATGTACGCATCTAAAGTAACCCTGTATGTATGTAACAATGGGAACATTAAAGTCACGAAACAAAATATATTATAGACTTATTGGGGACTATTGTTGAGATCCGTGCAGATGCATCGAGAAAGATAGAGAACATTGGGACAAATGAGGCTTTATAAGATGTACATATAAACGTTTTGCCTGCAGAAATGTGGGCAAAACAGACATGATTGTATAATACAAATTCAACTTACAAAGTCTAATATAAAAACAGGAAAATGTTAAGTATGAGAATAGTCATGCTATTGCTATATAGGAGTGGCGTATGAGTAGCATGGGTGCATTAGTTCTAATTTTAACCACTGGCATCATAGATAGGGACATATAACCACACTGAAACCCTGAGGCCTGCAGGAATTTGCTTGTCACCGATGACTTGGGGTACTCATACCAAGTCACTACCTAACGTGATCATTGTGATGACATAAAAGTGGCCACTAAGGATATAGTTTTGCCGCCTAGTGAGCACCATGGTACTCTCCCAGGTCACCATCACTATGATCACCCAAGGGCATTCAGTAGTGAGCACTTAGTATATAAAAGAGGATGGGGGAGTATTATTAATGTATATGGGGAGGTGTAAGTAGTACATATAAATGGGTAGGTGCAAGTAGTATGTAAATAAGGAGGTGTAAGTATTATAATGTATATGGGGAGGTCTAAGTAGTATGTAAAGGAGGAGGTGTGAGTAGTATACTGTATATGGGGAGGTCTAAGTAGTATATGTAAATGGGTGGGTGCAAGTAGTGTGTAAATGAGGAGCTGTAAGTAGTATAATGTATATAGGGAGGTGGAAGTAGTATATGTAAATGGGTAGGTGCAAGTAGTATGTAAATGAAGAGGTGAAAGTAGTATAATGTATATAGGGAGGTGTAAGTAGTATGTATAACTTTGAGTGGGGGTGTAAGTAGTGTATGTAAATGGGGAATTTTAAGGAGTGTGTTAATATGGAGAGAAGCACAACACATGTCAACAATGATCACTACTACCATATAGGTAACCTTTTTCTTAAAGCAACGAGGGTCCATATGGTATGAACATGGCTAATTATTCACATATGTATACAGTGCTGATATCATCCATTGGAGAGTAAATTGAATCCAGTCTCAGAAAGTGATCATCTTATGGGTGCAGATAAGGGATATAATAATACTTCGCCACATCTTCTCCAAGAAGTTAACCTGTTTTGTTTACACAGATGCTGGTACCCCATGGCCAATGGCACCTGAGTCACCTGCTGGCATGGGGTAACCAACGCCAAGGTCAATGCATCCTCCAGTGTTTGTACCTTGAGACACAAGGTCGTGGTGGGGATTGATAACCGACTTAAAGCATACCCCGGGGTCTCAAGTCCAGGCTAGGAGCAGTTCACCCCATAATATGTTATGTACCATATGATAGAAAATCAATAGATATAGGAGAATGACATTCATCCTTCAAGAAAAGTCATGACCTAATTAATATGCTTTAGTAGTTTAGTAGTACTGCGTTATTAGCCTTTAGAATGCACTGTATAGAATCCATAATATAATGTGACAGAAAATAAAAATAATAGATATTTCCCGGAAATAATTAATAATTTGTCGATCGATCATACTTCATCTTTGCCCAGATAGTTTGATTAATAGTTCTGGGAGAGGTCCTCGGTCGACTATACTGCCTCCCTATGAAATGATCCTCTGAGTGAGGAAACTTTTATTGCCCACCTTACGCACATCTAGCTGTGGGAATTGAATCAGTGAGCCGACATAGACGTCCCCCAGGTGTCTTTATTGGCTGCCATCTTACATTAGCGGGGAAGTGGCATCTACTTTCCTGGCCTACACAACACCGCGAAATAGAATTTTCTATCGGAGGTCCAATGCCCGGTGGGCCAGGTTTCACCATTGAGGGCGCATCTTTCCTCGGGCGACGCCGGACACGCCCCCCAGTGGCCATGACTGACAATGGTGACTAGGGCATACATATAAGGAAATTATGCAGTTATCGATGCTTTTCCAATAACCTGTCAGATTTGGGGGAAATAAGGCGGGCCGCACGGAGAGCAAGAGGCGGCCTTCTATCTGTCGTGAAATATCACGTCTCCGTGGGGAGAAGGAGTAGGGGTGCAGGGAGGGCGTAGGGCCTGCCTTTGGGATGAATACGTTACTCCTGATCGATCGGCAAAGATAGCAATTGGCGCGGCCCCGTGCCCGCCGCGGCCCGCTGATGCGGCCACGCGGATAATTGGAGATAATGCCGCTTGGATAGACACCCAGCAGCGCCGCCCGCCACGCTAAACAGATAACGCGGGCGCTGTAAGCACTTTATGACGGCGCAACGCCGCGCCGCGCCTCTCGCCTCCCGCGGCCCGCGCGACCAGGAATTATACCACAATAATATTGCCAGACGAAAGGACATATCGGGGGAGCGAGCTGCTCGGGGAGGCGCTCGGGGAGCAGCTCGGCGCAAGGTGCAGTGCAGCCGGCTGTGAGATGTATGTTTTTAGGGGAATCAATGGTGAGCGGGCCCGCAGTCAGGGTGAGAGAAGCAAAGCAACAAAGGATCTTATCTTGTAAAAGTGGGTTTATTTCTCGTATATATATGTACATATGACAAGTCAAGGAAAAGGGCTTCGAATCTGTACGTTCAAATTAAGATATAGGTAAAGAATGTTTTACATAAGATATCATTGGTACTATTGGGGTTTCACGGAATTTTATTCCACTTGTTTCATATACATTGTATCACTCTTTCCTTTCTCTGTTCAGATTCCATTGACAAAAATATAATAGCAGATGTATAATACAGAACAGCTCATGTACAAAAGGCATAGACATTCGGTGACTGGGAGGCCCCACTTTGACATAGTATATACACTGGAGGAGTTGGCTCTAGCTTTAAATCCATTCACATGTTGACGGCCAATATTTACACGAACATAACATAAACCCAGTGGTATTCACATATGCAGAGTGGTCGTTGTGAGCCCGGCGATACACTTACAAATAACATTATGCATCCACCATCACCGACTGGGGGCCGGTGAGGGCTAGGAGTGAACCTCAAACGTCATACGTCATATAATGACGACACGACCACATGACGTCAACGACGTGACGTCAACATCTCCTTGGTGGCCATGCGTGAGCAGTGTATGTGGGGCAGGCTTCTTCCTGTCATGTGACTCATACCTGTATTTACCGCTATGCGGCGCCACTTCCAAGAGGTCCTCCGCCACAGAGTAGTGCGGCAGCTATTTGCATTATCCTATTTGTGGTGGCGCGCTAGGACGCCTATATCACACTGGTAGTTCCCAAATCGGGATTACAGGGGCGGTAGAGGGGGTTCCTTTGGGAGGCATTACACGCCTCTCTCTGCTCAATCAGAGAGCGGCAATAGGCCCCTCTCTATCCTGTCACAAATACGAATACTATTCTGTAGGTTGCTGAGCAGCTCATGACGGGTCCCTGCCTACCATGTTGTACAGCTCCCGCGGGTTGAAGTCTGGACTCTCATATATGTGTCCTAAGGACCCCTCAGAGAGCCGCGACACCATACCTCGGCCCTTGTCGGCGCCCGGTACAGTGCCGAAGTTGGGTCCCGACACCCAGGAGGTAGCCCGGGGGTCATAGCCCACACCCCCTCCACCACCCATACGGGCATTGATGTGGTCCTGGAGGAGGGAGTCGGCACTGTGCATGTAGGTGCCCTTGGGTGCCGTGGCGTACTGACTAGGTTCTGGAATCCGCAGGTCGATACTCTTGTCCTCTGTCTCTCCATCACAACCGAAAGCCCAACCACGTCTGTAAAGGCAGAGGAAAGTAACTATGGAAGGAGCTTCAATGCCTTATCATTAGCTAAATCACGTATAGTCACAGTATAATTAGTAGTTATAGTAAGCTGACCACCAGTAGACACATCCAAGTACTGACAAATTAAATGTCAATTAAAACTTTCATATAGACATTCATGGGTTAGATGCCTTTATGTACTTATCAATGTGTGCCACATTGTATGATTACTAGTATATGTTGATTATGAGTAGCCTCGTATAGGTAAAACAATTTCAATAAACCGTGCCCAACTGGTGTTGAGGGAGTAAAAGGAGTTATCTTTCCATAGAGGCCGGTTTTCCATACAGTAATAGTATCCATAAAGCCCATGGGTAGCACTAGATATGTAAATTGCGTGCCTATCGGTAAGCTAACGGGAGGTGCCTATACGTGTATACTGTAGATTAAGAGGGTACGTTTGCCAGCTACAAAGGCAAAGTTCCATATACTACTAGGTTCAATGTTGCCCGAGGTAAATATTAAAACATACTGCAGTTGACGAGGGGCATCTATATATTAGATTTCATAAACGATCCCCCCGCCCTGCTTTACCCGTTAAGGGCAACGAAATTATGGTGGATTATAATTAACGCGTATTAACTTATAAATAATTACTATATATGGCTATGCACCCATGCATAATTCCTCTCAGAGGTGCTGATCAATGTCTGAATTCGATCATTCAAATAACTATAAACACTCACCTTTTCAGACAAACCAAGGCCACGAGAAGAAGGACCACGCCGATAATGATCCCTAACCCGACTCCTAGTCCAACTACTATGAGAATACCTGGAATATTAATAACTTGTCATTAATACAATCACTGTTGTCTCGAAATCATTTTACGGAGGGGTTTACCCATGTCTGAATTACTCATCCAAATTCACATTATATCAGTAGGACACATCTGTGTAGTAAGCATACTTCAAGTTCAATACAATGCTAAGCCATAAAATGCATTAAAAAAACTCGCAGGCTCAAAATGAGGCCTTGTATTCATTGCCTCTTTCCAACAGAGACACACCCCTACCCTCTGCTGCCCCAGATGGCCCTCTTCAGGATACTCACCGTGTGAAGATGACCACTCCCGGCCGAATATGGACGACCACACTCCAGATGAAGTACCTGCAACGACAGCCAGAAGAAGAGTGGTGAGTGGACGTGAGTCTAACAGATGGCTGCTAGGTCCCAATAGACTGGCCGCTTATAAATACAGATGACCACGAGGCCCCTTAGACTGACCCTTATATTAGAGGCCTCTGTGGCGGTCAGTGGTCTGGGAAGGAAGGGGCCGCCTGGAGGAGGCTACTCCTGCCCCTACAGGAAGGGTACTGTGATATTTATCTCTGTAACTCTCAGACCGCCGCGCTATTGATAGGCTACAGGTAACTGGAGGTCCAAGCCATAAGCACATAAAACTACTAACAACTGGAGTTGTGTGCCTGGAGGTTGGATAACCCGCCCAGCGACCCCACAACCTCGATTACCTTCCAGTAGCACCTGCCACAAGGGTCAAGTTTCTCACTTGCACATCCACAAAATAATCCATATTATTAATTAGTTTCTCGTCTTGAGTAACCATCTCTGCTCACATAGTACATTCAGAGCAGACAAACGAGAAAGCCACACGCAAGATTTTAAATATTTAAACATTGACATTGGAAGCAGATAAGGAAATGATCATAGCACCGAGAGGACATAGGTCAGGAGACGGGGAGAGAGGTAGAGCTGTGTAGAATAGCTACACCCCAGAGTTATTCCCCTATCCCATGCACTAAGGTCAGCGCTCACTTGCTCGTCAAACCACCATTTGGCCACCAGGGGGCAGTCGGCGCATGCGCAGAATGGCGGAAACGGGGTCACTCCATCAGCGCAATGCGCATGCGTCGGTTTGATGCTCATCAAGTCGTTAGCTGAGACAGAATGAGCGTAATAGGAAAGCGACCTAACAGTTCCCCAGGCGGCCACTGGCGGCGCCCCGCGCGCCCACAGCAAGGCTGATTCAATTCCTCCCTTCTAGCCAATCACAGCACAGCACCGCCGTTACTGCCGCCCTCCGCATCCGGACCCACTGATTGGCTGATCGGCTTTTAATGGTCAGTCGTCCGGATCTAGGTTCGCCCTTTTGCCGACATGTAAATAAATTTCTGAGGACGATGTACTTTCACCAGGTTGGGCTGATAAAAAAGGAAATAAACGTGGACATAAAAGGCGGTCGGAGAAGGACTTTCCCAGTCAAATAAGCAAATGGGTGACCATGTTTGCAGCCATCTCTGACTATAAACAGGAATTTATCGACACATATCTCCTGGGAGCATTCATCTTATGGTAGGTCTGGGCCATGGTTCTGATGGTATAACTGCAGTGTTGTCCTTGGAGCACCCTGTAGGTCACGGGCCAGAAATGGACTGGGACTGTGATTGGCAAGTGGACACAGGTGACCTATATATAATACAAGGGTGTGACAAAGCTTGACTCCTCTCTCCTGTGCACCTACATTAAATGAGGAATGTGACCGATCTAATCTAAACTGGATGGAATAAATGTGCTAATTTGTAGGTTCATACTTAACTGGTATTCCCCTTAGCACTGTGGCATGAATATGTTAGTTATAATTAAGTAATTGGTGATTTGGTGTTTGTCCACCCTCTCCTGTGTGTTTACATTTTCTGCAGTCCTGAAAGCATGTGAATCAATGGCAGCTCATTGGTCAGGGGGTAATGAATATTCATATTACAATGCCTGCAAGGTCTAGTAATAGCACCTGTACCACTGAGGGTCATTGAAAGATGCTCTGGGTGAGTGGAGCCAACATGCCAGTCAATCACCACTAGTCAAGGAGAGGTGTTTGGGGCAGACATTTAGGCCTGCTGGAGATTGGTTAATGATCAGGGGTAGTGTACAGTAAGTGGAGGTGGGTACTAGTGAGTGGGTGGGGGAGGTGTGTGAGGGGGCAGGTGGGGACATTACAATTAGCACACAGCAAAGTCTGGGCTGAGGGCCCCATAAAGGGGCACTTCATGTGCAGTTTATTTTCATGAAGAAACCCATATCAAAATATTAGTGCACAACAGATATTCATTATAAATCATGGTAGAGTCACAATAAATTAGTTAAAGGCTAATTATGAAAGAAATGTTATATTCCCAAGCTTGGCAGCAAATGGTTCTCTAGAGAACCAACAGAGGGCACTCACAAATAAAATGGTGGAAACCAATATGGCGGTCCAGTGACATACCCTGGTAGTATTATCTAGGTCACATCTCATTCTCCAATCACAATCCCAGTTCATTTCTGGCCTGTGCTGTAGGTATAGACCGTATCAGGCCAAATAAAAAAAAAGTTTTGTTTCAGGTAACATGGGATGAAACTCTAGGGTCGGTAGGTCGGATTTTTTTTTTTTTTTAATTTTTTTTTTTTTTACATAACCCTTAGATTGACCCAAAAAAGTATGAAAATGGGAAGATTTTTTTCAAAACTTTTGAAAACCTAAAATTTACCCCCAAAAAGTGTAAAAATATAAAAATGTCTTCAAAATTGCATAAAAAAACGTAGGGTCGGCCCTGTTTACATAGGGTCGGTCGGGTGACCTGAAACAAACTTTTTTTTTTTTTGGCCTCAGCAATATTACTTTGTATGCCTCTGACCACTGGCAGGCCAGCGGTTCTAAGCTGTCACAACATTCAGGACAGGCACTTCATTGTTGCACAGTCAGATGTGGGCTCTGAGTCGGAAACCCATGACCCTGAAATGACCCTGTCCTAGCTGTCCATAATATACTGCCTTGAAAGGGGTCATTGCTTATAAACTGTATTCATGTTGACCTGTGTCCAATGGACATATAAGGCTGATGTATTATAGTAGTATATGTACACTTATTTGAGGTTACTATTAAAGGTGCATGAGTGTCAAACCTAAAGTGAACTTTGCATTGGTTAGTATCATTGAAAAGCATCATTTGCTACACTTGTCTTGTGCTTTGTGTTTTGTCGTGTTGTAAAAAAGTACATGTGCTCGTGTAAACCCTTTCCCAAAGTCAAGTAAAACCATGAATGTCCTCCTGTATCACAAGTAAATCCCCTCACCCACAAGGGGATGTCCAGATATGCAAAGTTTAGAAAATGATAATCATGAATGCTATCCTGTATCATTGATATTCGTATCAAATCCCCTACCTCATACAAAAATAAAGCACATATAGCTGATAGTATAGAATACGTTGAGAAGATATGAACACAGTAGCAGAAGTAGACATATTCGACCAGCCACCCATTCTGTGCTTGTCTCGCTGTTTCAAGTTTAGTAGCAGAGCATAGAATATTAGCAGATAGCAGGCACAGTGCCTTATCCATGGTTCTCCAGTTTGCCACTAGGGGGATCCACTGACAAGACAAGACCCAGAATGGACTCATTGAGGTTTTCGCAGATAATAAAGTGTTTTAGGGGTTCCACGATACGACCATGCACAATGCCCCAGAGAGTGGTCAAGATCTGACCAGAAGAAAGGTAGAAAATGATAATATTTACAGTTCAGAAATGCTTGGAAGCAGGCGTTTACCAGAACGCACTTAAGGAATATAAGAATATGCTTAGTTTGAATCTGAGTCAAAATCATGTAAAAACATGTCGTTTTACCTTCGGCTCTCCTAGGAGAAGCTTTGACTAAAACCAAAAGTAACAGAAGTCGTGTCAAGCAAACGTAGTAAACATTGAATACTTTGGCACTCTCTGAATGAAACACGGGGTCGTTATGGATGCAGCCAGATCCAGTCTGGCTCTGTGGCGCCCCCTAGTGTCCCATTCGGCCTTAGTTGATCCAACATCCACAAGGTGGCGTGGCTGATCTGAAGAGTAGTTGTGACTCCAGAAGTAGCCCTACACAGTGCACCCATCGAGACTCAATGATAAAAGATCTCACCTATTCCAGGCCGTCAGACTGCAAGTGTTTGTTTCAACCTTACAGAGTTGTACATTTGTAACGCATACTTTTCTTTCCTTTCGTAGTGCATACTCAAATTTGACACTATGAGTAATATCTAATGAAGATTTTAGTGAATTGTGCACTGAGAAGAGTGGTTTTACACAAAAGTAAAATGACCGAATTGGCGAAAATAGACCTTCTTTGCATTTTGATTGTTATGCTTTAGAAATATTAATAACGCAGTTTTATGTCTATATAAAGTTTTAAAAATGTGTGATGACATGTTTGTAATCACGTTTTCTGCAGCTTCTAGATTTGGTATGATTTATCCACAATATTCCCATTTGAATGCCAACCATTTTGGATTTGCGTCAAAAGTTATGTTTGGTAATGTCCTATTGACAGTGTTCCATCTGGGCGCCATCAAAACCATTTAATTCTTTAGACACAGAAATCCGTTGGCATAACTCAATCAAGCTTCAAAGCTGTATAATACAAGAAGGAAATATTATATGTGTACATGTGTACATAAATATTTTTTTTGCTCTTCTTCTGTAAAAGGTCAGCGCTTAATTGATACACATCAACATACGCCAGTTTCCATGGTATACACCTGAATGATATAGGACCTTACAGCTATACATCATGAGAAGAGCAGAGAGTGTGGATGTTTTACATGAGCTTCTCACTAGACAGCTCCCTCATGTGCTTGTTTTACATAGACAGAGCTGCTCGAGTTGCACCTATATATGTCTTTACAGCAGAAAACAGAGTAGGCACCTTCTGCTCGGCCACAGCCGCGGGGATTAGCCCTAATCATTGGCCGCCCGCCCCTATCTGCGTCCGCGCCGCCGGCATTCTTCCCTGGCTCACAGTAAGCGGAGCCAGGAGGATATGCTCACTGCTGCTCGCAGATGCTCACATCCCTCATTATCACGGAGCCACAGAGGAGATTGGCGGGTAGAAACTGGAGGCGCCCACCATCAAGCTCATGGAATTAGAATGAGTGGTCTCGTGTATAAGCCACGTGGATTGAGAGGGGCCTGTGGGAAAGGGGTGTATTTCTGAGTATATAGTTGATAGTAAGGTGGGGCGTACGGATGAGGATGGGATGGGGGGTGTCAGTGCTCCCTACCTCCAGGAGGTGGCGACACAGGTGCTTGGGGCCTTAGATCCGCTCGTCTTTTGTTCCTTTGCCAAAAGCGACCGCCACTGGGAGAGGAGGGAGTTGGGGCAAAAAAGCTCGGTGGTTGTCTGTTCTACCCTACGCCTCACGCACATCGGTGCGAAGTGCCTATTGGAAGGGTGCATGGCCTGGCACGCCCCGACTGGCGTGGTATCGCTATCATTGAATTAGCTCAGATTGAATAGAGCCCAGTGCGACCTGCGACATGCAACCCTGGAGGTCTGGACCTGTGTGGTGAGATTGGCCGTGTCCACTAACACCAACAACCAACCAGGCCGCTGTCAGAAACCAGTCCTATACAGAGAGGGCTCCAGCATTGGAGGTTATCAGGCTGGTTAGAGGGTGTGGGTTAGAGAGGAGGGGGGATCTGGTGAAGGGGGTTGTCGGCCAGCCCTCTGATAGACTCCCTGTGTGGCATTGCTGTTTGTAATTTGAGTGTGGGTATGGATTTTTAGCTGTGAGTGTAGGCTATATCTAGAATAGATGCTGGTACAACATGGGTAGTTGCCATGTACTATCGATACAATGTTTTACAGCAGGAAGTCTTAGATTGGAAATCAGCATTTAGGCATTTTCTCGCAAAGGAATGAATACATTGAGATGACGTGCTGCAATAATTATGTTCAGGCAATGAACTGGGCGTCTCCATGCATACACCCCCAATCAGTGGAACCAAGAAAGGGGCCAATGGTAATGTCATTATTCCATCGCTATTGAATTCATTTGAGGAAAGTTGAGTCACTCCATGGCAGATGATGTACCTGGAGGTTGTGGTAAAGGGGAAACGCAAGCAGGGCTTGTGGAAGAAAACTAGTTCCCTTTGCATGTCAAGGGTGTGACCCAAAACTACATTTATACCAACATCGAACACCGCCTCCCTACAACCTTGGCTCTCCCCGCTTTCATCCCTTTAGGCCCCCGGATCCTTACACACCGCCCACCCCCATGCGACCATTTCGACGTGGTGACAAGCCCGCCAGTCATTCTTTACATGGACAATAGTAACACGCTCCGTCTGCGTGACATCGAACCCCGCTCTTTGAAAAGAAAAGGAGAAAAAGGAGCATAAAATCTGTCTGCGTTTTGAATTGTGTTTATCGAAATCCGCTGTGTTGTCATGCGCTATTCTCTCCCAGGCCTTCCTACTCGTATTTCCTCCGGGGAAATGAAAGCCACTTTGCCAAATGGCCCAGCAAGTGAAAGTTTAGCAATAACCAGCCCTACATCCTGCACGGCAATCACGCAACTCAAATAAGAAGCGAATATCCCTGAAAGACCCCCGCCTCAAATAGAATTACCGTCTACCCATACCATGCGTTAATTTAATTCCGCTAACAGCTAATGTAACTCGCCTACTTGTCTTGGAGAGGCAATTTAAATCGCCATTGTTTGACTGGAAATGTCATTGTTAACGTTAAGAGGAGGATGGATGGAATATGATATAACCAGCGGAAACAATAACCACATTTTTGTAGTACAAGGAAACCTAAGCTTGGTGCCCTTGAACACAATGACGGCTTGTCACAGCAATGGCCACACGTTACCATGGCTACGGTCAGATGATCCAACGGTCTGTGGGGGTCGCGGCTTTATTTTAGTGATGTATGGTTACCCAGCCCATCTACACTTCCAACTGAACACTTCATTTAAATTACTCCAAATGTCAAAATCGGATGTACATATAATGTATTGTATTAGGTAGATGGGATCTGTAATGAGTAAACCATTTCCATAATTCCCACCTGATACGGCTAACTTCAATCCATTGCGGTTTATCATTTCTGGACAACCATAAAGTATGATACACATTTAAGAGAATTGAATCAGTATGGCTTCCTCAAATTTCTTCAATCACATTATGTACAATAGGTTGCATTTAAATGATAGAATGTATTGTAACTTGGTTATCTGTAGTGTGTACATCATGCACTAATAGTACAGGTCAAGATATGATACAAGTGAGTCGATATATAAGTGTTATAAGCCAAGGACAGAGTTATTATCCGCGGCTGACGCCTTGGACAATTACCATTGTCTAAGGCGTATACATCTGCTCACGCGTATCCATATGTGATTTATACCCAGTGATTGTTTTGTAATTGTTTTGGATTCGTTTATACGTGTTATTTAACAAGGCAATTTATTTTGTTCATCGAGTCAACTGTGGTACAATGTTAGTTACATGATACACCGATGCATAGACGCACATTGCTTTATTGCCAGTCTTCGGTGAATACACCTTTTTATAAATGATACCTGATAGATAAAGAACCTCCATAGCTCATTCAAATCAATACTATGATAAAGGCTATTGCTAGCTTGGTCACTACACGTGTTGCTTTACTCACCTAAAGTACAGTTCCCAGAGCGGCCTACCCACGAGCTGCCCCTACACCGGAGGAACCACGTCTCTTTAGTGTTGTTACAGGTGATGGTTGCCGTGTCGTCTACCAGGCGGATGGAACCATGTGTGGGCGCAGTCAGTTTGGGACACCCTGATGCTGAAAGGAGAAGCACAGATGTTAAATATAAAATAATTAGAATACTTAATGAAGAGCTCGGAGACGTGTAACCCAACACTGATGCATGATCACTGAGCGTTTTGAACTTCGGACGCCTCATACTTGGTGAAATTCATTCCATGGATTCAGAATTAAAGGCAGGTCACGACAGCTGCCACATATTCACATCTGAAAGATCAAATGTACTGATAGAAATTCTGCACACATTCAGAGATCTGCATAATAGATCGATAAAGAGAAATGGAGTTCGTGCATGTGTATACTTTGCTGTACAAAGTGTGTAGGAGGCACGCTTGGTTTGGCTATTCTGTGGAGGATAAATATGTAGGCAGCTATCGAAATACCCTTCTCAGGTTTTGATGGGTAAATCGAGCACCTTTAGTAAAAGGTATATATACAATAATGGATGATCGATATGACATTGCGGTTCATATCCCGTCAATACATATTTTTACGCTGGTTTTACAAGTCCTTTATGTGATAATGTAGGATGCAGAGAGACCGGGCAATATCACATTGTCATATACAGATATCAAATTACGTAAAAGGTATCCAATATATAGCAGTCTGTATATATTTCATCAGTATAATGGAAGTGTGCAAATAAACATATTATACAGAGGCCTGCACAGACGCGAAACGAGCCCTTGGGCTGGTTCATGTTTGGACATGGTGGAACTTGACATGTTTAGTTCAATACATGGAGTAATCTGACCTTTCGATAATATAATTGTAGGCCTTTGTGTTTTATTTGAATAGGAAATAGTTTCATGTATCTCATTATTATTTCATAATTTTCTCCCAAGCATCCTAACTAGTTCTCTGATTGACAAGCCGTAATAGATGGCTAGTAGCCAATGATGTCCTCTTCCAGCTACCCTTAAAGTTTGTTCGAGATGAGCCATTATTGCAGACTTGAATGCAAGAAGTTACATTATGTGCTACTAATGCATTGTTTATAATATATTTTTTCATAATATAATATTAAACAAGAGGATTGTATCTAAGATGACAAGTACTTCTCCCCTATCAGAAGATGTAATTCTGTGACAACACAATAATGAAATAAATAACTAGTGGGAATCGGACACATCGCATTGCCTATAGCGATCAGCCTTGACGTACAATCCAGATCGATAGAATTCATTCAGGGCTGCTACAGACAGGATCACAATGGTGATGGGTACAGTGTACAGTGTATTAATCTTATTTTATGAGTTGATAGAGGCGTGGATTTTAAATCGGGATAGGACTACAACGAGGTGCTTAACAGTGACGTACATCCTTTGTGATCTTGACTAGATGTTATCCGCATCCTTAGTATGGAAGGTAAAGACCAATACTACCAGGACCATGCAATTACAGTTGTCTCGTTGTCCCTTTATCTGAAGGTTCGCACACTGCTGGTAGTCATAATGCATGTGTGTAGCCCTGGCGAGTAACTCACCACAGCCGCATTCAAGCCCCATGCCCACAGATTAAAGGGTTAGATGGGACTGAAAGATAGAAGGATGGAAGCTACAGATTAACTACAGTTGGAGGACAAGTGCCATGGACCTTACCTTGGTATTTGAGCAGGAACTGGGGCTGCACCTGTGAACGGTCAGGCCTGAGGAGGGTGATCTCCACCCTGTTACTCTTGGAGACGTAGACATTCTTCTCCCTGACACGCCCGGCACAGATGGGTGTGTTTTGGCTCAGGTCCCGAATCTGGGCGTAACGGTTACAGTACACAGACTGACCACCGGGAGAGCCCTTCTTCAGGCCATACACACCAAAGTCCAGCAGTGTGATGTTGATCCGCTGACCCGGTGCAACCTGAATGACCCACGGACAGTTGGACATTGATGGGGATGTGGGTTGACGTGATGAGATGTAGCCTTCTGACGCGTTGAGAAGCATACGACGGTTTCCATTCCGACACGCTCTGGAGTCCTCCACAGAAACTGCAGGACAGAAAGAGTGAATGTGTGATGAGATAATATTGCTAAATATATACAAGGCCAGAGGATATTGTACCTATTTGTGTCTGCCCATTAGGACCAATGCTACGGGAATGACCACTTAAGTTGGGAAGGATGATCGATGTGGAGGGTATAGTATTATGGGCGCAGACAGGGGTTCGACCGGCCAGGGAATGTGGGCCCAGGAAACAAGCAGTCCGAAAAGATATATGCCTGTACCAGAAAAGACACCAATAAATTATAAATGAAAAGAACTAACAGGGATACTACAGTAATTTGAAGACATGTATGTTCGCTGCAAAATGAACAGATTCTAAAAAAAATACCGCGTAGTAGTACAGTAATGAAAACCTGAATACATGTGACAGTCGACTATATAATCCACATTGCAAATTAAGAGTTTCCAGAGAGGGCCTGGCTGGACGTTTCACTAATATGGCATTGAGATATTAGAGGTTGGAGGTGACCAGAAGAGGAAAGGGCGTGGTATTGGACTATCGGATGGGGGAGGAGAGGAAGGAAGGAAACTGGAGGATTGAGGAGAATGGGATTGGGAGAGGAGGGAGAGAGAGAGAGAGGAGGGGAGTAAGAGGAGACTTGGGAATGGGAGTGATTCGTCTTCATCACCATCGGGCAGCGTCCCTTTGATGACAGGCCCGCTGGGAACGACTCTGAGGCGCGTCCGCCGAAATTACTGCGCGCCGAGGAAATGAGGGAGGGCTAGCCGCAAGAAACAGAGGCAAAAGCGGAAGATAATGGGAAATAATGCTGACCAGCCGAGCTGTGTAAAAGGATGTGAAAGGCGAGGCGGTGCTCCTTGCAAGAATTGGCCACAGCTCGTGACCCGCCTCTTATGTGGAGCTTAAGCACGCAACATGGGCCTGCGTGTGGCCACTAGCTGGGGACAAGCATGTATTTACCATGGAGAGTCAGCAGATTCATTAGCCCAGTGCACACAGGCAGTTAGAGCAATTTCAGAACACATTACTACGTCTAAATGTCATCTTGAATACGATCTAATAATATTGGAGTTGATTAAATGACGTATCAATCCACTATCGAATAATGTCCTTTCGGAAAAGGCAAGCAGACGTGGGTAGCATAATCTATTTGCATTAATTAACGTTTGAAATCCCTGTCTAGTGCAAAGGCGATAGGAAAAGTAAACTCAAGGAACAGGCCTCGTGTCATGCTCTGCCTATCAAGTCATCGTATTCCCTACACTGATAATAATGGACCTGGAAATGTTAGTCACTACGGACTACATTTCTATAGTCACATGAATGTAGCAAAAACGACTATACCAAGTTAGTCACCTATGTCTATAGTAAGTTAGTCATATAGTCAACCTATAGTCAGCCATTAAATCGGCTGATTTTGGCTATATAGTCAAGTGACTATGAATTTAATGGTTTCATGGTCTAAAGTAGTCACTATGACTAATAGATATAGTCAATCATGAGAAATAAGGGGAACTTAAGTACTGAAGGCAGGTCAAGGTTCATCAGGGTAGACATGGCTAGGATAAGGCAGGGCAGGGGACAGGCTAAGATAAGGCAGAGTAGGTGACAGGCTAGGATGAGGTAGTGTAGGGGACAGGCTAGGATGAGGCTGGGCAGGGGACAGGCTAGGATAAGGCAGGGCGGGGGACAGGCTAGGATAAAGCATGGCAGGGACAAGCTAGAATGAGGCAGGGCAGGGGACAGGCTAGGATGAGGCAGGGCAGGTGACAGGCTAGAATAAGGCAGGACAGGGGACAAGCTATGATAAGGCAAGGCAGGGGACAAGCTAGGATAAGGCAGGCCAGGGACCAGGCTAGTAGGATAGGGCAGGGCAGGGCAGGGCAGGGACAGGCTAGGATAAGGCAGAGCAGGTGGCAGGATAGGATAAGGCAGGCCAGGGGACAAGCTAGGATAAGGCAGGGCAGGTGCCAGGCCAGGATAAAGCAGGGCAGGGACAGGCTAGGATAAGGCAGGGCAGGTGACAGGCTAGGAAAAGGCATAGCAGGTGACAGGCTAGGATAAGGTAGGCCAGGAAACAGGCTAGGATAAAGCAGGGCAGGGGACAGGCTAGGATAGGGCAGGGACAGGCTAGGATGAGGCAGGGCAGGGGACATGCTAGGATAAGGCAGGGCAGGTGACAGGCTGGGATAAGGCAGGCCAGGGGACATGCTAGGATAAGGCAGGGCAGGGGCCAGGCTAGTAGGATAGGGCAGGGCAGGGCAGGGACAGGCTAGGATGAGGCAAGGCAGGGGACAGGCTAGGATGAGGCAGGCCAGGGGACAAGCTAGGATAAGGCAGGCCAGGGGACAGGCTAAGATAAGGCAAGGCAGGGGACAGGCTAGGATGAGGCAGAGCAGGTGACAGGCTAGGATAAGGCAGGCCAGGGGACAAGCTAGGATAAGGCAGGCCAGGGGACAGGCTAGGATAAGGCAAGGCAGGGGACAGGCTAGGATAAGGCAGAGCAGGTGACAGGATAGGATAAGGCAGGCCAGGGGACAAGCTAGAATAAGGCAGGCCAGGTAACAGGCCAGGATAAAGCAGGGCAGGGGACAGGCTAAGATAAGGCAGGCCAGCGGACAGGATAGGATAAGGCAAGGTAGGGGACAGGCTAGGATAAGGCAGAGCAGATGACAGGCTAGGATAAAGCAGGGCAGGGACAGGCTAGGAAAAGGCAGGCCAGGGAACAGGCTAGGATAGGGCAGGTCAGGGGACAAGCTAGGATAAGGCAGGGCAGGTGACAAGCTAGGATAAGGCAGGCCGAGGGACAAGCTAGGATAAGGCAGGGCAGGTGACAGGCCAGGATAAAGCAGGGATGGGACAGGCTAGGATAAGGCAGGGCAGGGGACATGCTAGGATAGGGCAGGGGACAGGCTAGGATGAGGCAGGGCAGGGGACAGGCTAGGATAAAGCAGGGCAGGTGACAGGCTAGGATAAGGCAGACCAGGGGACAAGCTAGGATAAGGCAGGCCAGGGGACAGGCTAGGATAAGGCAAGGCAGGGGACAGGCTAGGATAAGGCAGAGCAGATGACAGGCTAGCATAAGGCAGGCCAGGGGACAAGCTAGGATAAGGCAGGCCAGGTAACAGGCCAGGATAAAGCAGGGCAGGGGACAGGCTAAGATAAGGCAGGCCAGCGGACAGGCTAGGATAAGGCAAGGCAGGGGACAGGCTAGGATAAGGCAGAGCAGATGACAGGCTAGGATAAAGCAGGCCAGGGGACAAGCTAGGAAAAGGCAGGCCAGGGGACAGGCTAGGATAGGGCAGGGCAGGGGACAAGCAAGGATAAGACAGGCCAGGGGAAAAGCTAGGATAAGGCAGGGCAGGTGACAGGCCAAGGTAAAACAGGGCAGGGACAGGCTAGGATAAGGCAGGCCAGGGGACATGCTAGGATAGGGCAGGGACAGGCTAGGATAAGGCAGGGCAGGGGACAGGCTAGGATAGGGCAGGGACAGGCTAGGATGAAGCAGGCCAGGGGACAAGCTAGGATAAGACAGGCCAGGGGACAGGCTAGGATAAGGCAGAGCAGATGACAGGCTCCTGTGTAGGCCTATCATGCTCTGTCAGTCTAGACATACACTGTTCATGTATTTCTATGTTATCAAAATTGGAACAAATTACCATGATAACTCTATCAAAAATGAGAACTCATGCACCCTATAACATCTTAAGTTGTCATAGTCAACTGTAACATAACATATAACAAGCAGGGATATCCATAGAACAGTGGTTTAGGAGAGGATGTGCCTACCTGAAGTCCATGGACCATTCAAATTTGAATCCTAACTGTTTCCTGTGCACACATTCCTGTGACATCATCAATTTGTGTGATCCACATATAGTCACTCCTGACTATCTTTATGACTAATATGTGACTAAGTTGTATAGTTCCATGACTACGGGGGTCAAAATATGATGGTATAGTCAGTACTGACTATAGGTTTTATTATCAGTGTAGAGTACTCCCCCAATAGAAACATCTAGACATAATAATCCTCTTATAGTGTAGTGAACAATTCGAAACGGAATTGCTTGAGGGTGGAATAATATGGCTTCAAAGCTGCTCTGCAAATTGGAATCATAGATATATGGAGATGACCTGTTTCCCTTCTGCATTTATGAGATCCCGTTTGATTGTGTCATATAAAGTATGCCTCTACAACTATAACCATGGATCCTATCAGCCACTGTTAGAACAAGGCCCAGACCCTGGTCTGGTCCGATGGCAATAAGAGCACATGCATAACATCCGAACTTTTAAACTACAAAGATAAATAAGCCAGGCAATTAAGCATACCCAATTGCAGGCAGCGTTTATGGGGATACCCTTGAGGCAAACCTAGTCTCCAGTCAATTGCCATTGTAATTACAATTTTAAAAGGAGGACATTGGGGAGAGGGTGGGCGGATATATGAAGAACGGCTCGCCTCCCTGAGGGCCCCCTTAGGACAGGACTGCGCATGCCTGCGGCTGTTAATGTGCTTGCGGAAGTCGCCCCCCCCCCTCCCGCCTCTCACCAGCTGGTGGCAATGGGAGGGGGTTGCTTTTTTGGGATCGGAGAGGGGGTCGGGGAGAGGCAATGGAGGGGGGTCGTTAATCAAACACACCCTCCTCGTCCGCAGACGCAGCTTATCACCGTCCACTAATCTCAGGAAGAGTCCCAAACGGGACTAGGTCCTTCTCAGCAACGGCCGGCTTTGCCTCACAAATGACATTTCTTCATTAGGGCGACAGAGATCAGTGCACGGATAAGCAATATTACTGTGCGCGTCCCGCTTCTTGTTGTCGACGACGGGCGTGGTGAGGACAAGGTAAAGGGTATGGGGAGGCGTAATGAAGCCTGGGGGTTGGTCGCACACGCCGCCACATTGTGGGCACTAACAATGGCTCACCACCAACCAGAAAAGAAAACCTCAAGGGGAAATGCGGAGAAGCCACCCAAAGTCAAGAGGGCCGCTGCCGAACGCGGCCTTGCATGGGTCCTGGAATCATGACGCCTGTACCCCCAGGCTGTATCACGGGTCCAACGCCATCTGGTGGAGCAGCTCCGAGCAGCTCCGCGTGTGGCTGATACATGGGGCTGCTCATTACGCCAAAGGGTGGGGACATGGAGAACGAGACGTAAGGGCTCGCTGAGACAATTGGTGAAAGGCATTGGGTGTAGTGTATGGGGTGGGGATGGTCTAAGAGTGGCTTCAGGGTAACTGGGTCCGACGCCTGGTCGAAACTGGGCCTCTAACCGCGTGATGCCAACAAATTGGCGGTGCAAGGCGGTCAATGATGCAGCCTGCAGGTCTAGGTGCCTGGAGACCAGGAGGGGCGTCGGACGGTGGACGGCGGAAGGAGACTGAGAGGGGGTAGAGGTAGGAGGAGGGGTGGGTTAGGGAGGGCAGATATCAACCACCTCCTAAAGAATGACATGAATGGATTGCGGACAGCAGGAACAACGAAAGGGGGGGGGGGGGTGAGTGAGGAGTCGGTGACTAGTGGTTTTTATAATCTTGCGGACGCGAGGGTCGGTTGGGTGGGTTGGATTGGGTGCGCGGAAGAAAAGGGAGAAGGGTTTCAAAGTGGGGTGAGCCGCCGGTCGAGTTGCTCACCATTCCGGCCTCTTTTTCAGGGCGCCGGATGTAGGTGTGCGCATGTGTAAGTGACCCTGAGTTGCTCCATCAGGATGGTGTGGTTGACGCATGCGTCAGATTCATCCCAGTAAAAGGGGCTGTGACCGCGGCGGCCGATATTAGACCAGCATATGACACCAAACGGCCGCACTGCCTGCCTGCCTCCCACCATGCCTCCCTGACAGCCGGCCTGAATATGGAACACATTCAAGGATCAATGCTGTTCCGGACATGCCCGGTCATACTCCTCCTGGGCCGACGTGTTAAGGACAGGAAACCACTGCATCTAGTACAAAGCTGCTTTGGCTCTTTATCCATATATATTATGTGGGTACACAGCGGCATGCATGGGCCAGAAATCCTACACACACCCTCCCTGTCCATCCTATCCTATCAGTCAGGACACATAACAGGCAGATACTCTGGTTTGATATAAAATGGCCAGGCACGACACATCATGTAAGTGCCGCTGTTTGTGGGTAAAAACACAGCCCATCTCGCAAAGTGCTCATCATCCGCTATGCCGTCCCCTCCCCACCCCGCGCCTCCTCTCCAGTGCCGAATTTGGAGGCTGTTACATTAGAGTGGCATTGGCCTTGGGCGAAATACAAGCCTAGCCCGTTTCCCCTTCCGCTGCAAGAGCCAACATGGAGGAGATAGGGGGTTTACCCCCCGCTGAGCATCAGCCAAAGTAACCCAAGCCAGGCCTTGTCGCATTAGGAGCCATGTCATAGTTTGAAAGCTATTTTGAATTTTGAAAAACGTGACGAGGAGCTGTGTGGGGTGAGGTTATAAGTTATAGACATGGCTATTCCGGAATCCCCCATCCCTATCTGCAGAGATCCCCGAAAACAATCCAATTCAAAGCCTGTTTATAACCGAGTCATTTCCCCCATCTATAACCAATGCCACATAATCATTTCTATGATTATGTCTCCAGTTTCCGGCTGCCAGAACAACGGTGCAAGCTTTCGGTATCGGTAACCTGTCCCGGCTTTAATGTAGATAACGACAGCAACTTACAATTTTTATGTCTGCACCTGTCGGCGTGAGAGGCGCGTCCCTGTGGAGACTGCAGGGACGTTAGCTGGAAGCCTTGTCGTGGGGCTTAGCTGGGGGAGAAATGACGTGCGGACGGGAGCCACATTTTTCAGACATTTATCTTGGGTGCTGCGGACGGCACGGCAGCTGTTAATGGAATGGAGTCATCACCGCGGCAAGACAGCGGAAAACATAACGATTACTCACACACACAAAAACAACCGGCGTTTGGATTCCACGAGTAAAAGCCTTCATCGGGGTGTGGCGACAATGGTGTGGGATGTTCTTCGTGAATCCAACTTAAGGTCTCTGAGACCTAAGTACAAAGGCAATTGCATTGGCTTCAAGACTCCCTGATCGGCTGCTGAGAAGTACTTTTTGTTTGGCTGCGTCGCCCGCCGCCTTCATATCCCCGGCAGCTTTTATGTGAAGCCATATGTAATAGTCTGATAAAATGCTCCTCCCCTTTGGGTGCTAAAGGGCTCATGCGTACTTGTCTACTCTTTACTGTCAACACATTATTGTTTCGCAGCGCCTTCACCAAAAAGTATTAGTCTCAAGCTCGATTGACTATAAGGGGACGGAATAAAAAAAAGAAAGCATTTCTTATCTCAAATTCGCTCATCATGTGCCATAGTTCTAAAGAGGAGATTTAGCGGTCGATTTTTTAATAAGGCATCTACTGGGCTGTTCTTTCCCTTAGGGGATGGGCTGAATCATTTATGCCATATCTCAGGGTTAGGGATGCATCAGCAAATAGTGACGTGGTAAATGGCAGGAACGTGCAGGGCCGTTCTTCCACTAACATGAACACACTTATGGAAAGTGTGTCAATGTTCTTAGTGAGCCTTGGATCTATTTCTTCTGAAAGAAGTAGTTTGATTAAATCCTGACATAGTGCGGGTACATGGTGTGGGCAACCCATTATTTGACACAACAGGAGGTTATTGCTCCAAAGTAGCCTATATGATGAGCCAGTCAGTTCACAGAGGTCCATTCACAACCATGCTGTGTTTTTTCATCGCTCAGGTCGTGCCATGAGCATTAGCCCAGATATGTCAAAGCCGTTATGAGACGTGTATCAGAAGAAGAAAGTGAAAACGTATGACAAAGGTCAGACAATGCCCTATTGTTACCATCACTGTAAATGGCATTTGGAATTACTGTTGTATTATGTCCTGTCATATGTGACTTCACTAGTCATGTCCCACGTCAGTGTAATGGAATTTTGTTTACTCTTTTATTCCCTCTAACAAGCCACATCTGAGAGAGGAAATGGAATATTTCGATGTGATTGTGATCCCCGGCGCTTTGTGTCAACAGGGGTAGTAAAGAAGAACTAACAAAAGGCTGGGAGAGCAGAGAGAAAGCACTTTGCATTTGGTCATAACGTCACAGATTAGCGAGAGCCTCCAGCTAACAGGATATTCGGATGCAAAATGGCAATGTCTGATATGAAACGTCAAATACAATTCTGGAGTGTTAGGAGCGTCACTTATAACATTAACCATCCTATTGGCGAGTGCAATGTTCTAGGTATAAGCTCGTGTTGCCCTTATAGCAAAGTTGTAATAGGATAATGCTGTTGACATCAACTGTCATTGAGGTAGCTCATAGTGTGGGACTGTGGATTTGACAACTGATGGTAACTGGGAAGGCATAGTGATAAATGATAATCTCCCAGAGATGCAGACAGCATCTAGAAATACACCTCTCGACATATTGTACTACAATTGGGCAAAAGTGAGTAACACAAACCTATATTGTTAAGGCAGTTTCTCGCCAAGGCATTTCAGACATTGCCAATTCAGACATGTGCAAAACAAATGCAGTTGCACAAGGCGCGTCGTGAAGACCTCCGAAAGAAAGGATATCGGTTTGAATCCGGTCAGCTTCTAAGCCTGGGGCTTGAAATGAACATGGATGAGATGGATAAAAAAGGGGGACCTGAAAAAGGCCATTTTGGACCCCCGGCATACTGGAATCAAGTAGTCTTCTTAATTAGGATGAACAAATGACAAAGGAAGTGGCCCCTGGACCTGAGGGTGGCAGGAGACTTCCCCCTAACCTGGATGTATGAAAATTGAAACGTGCATAGAACACGCACGATCACTTTAACGCCTCATTTTGCACCAGATGCACAAAAGTGTGCTGTCCCGATTGGATAGTGTGCCATCGATAGAAGTTCACTTGCTGGTCATTGTTCAACATTTTGTGTTCCTCCGCACACATTGCATTGATAGCCTGGAATGTATAAAGGCATAGTGATGCAGTGAAACCAATGCAAATGGAATTTACCACAAAGGAGCTGCCTTTCTACTTCATAGCCTATATATAATCTAAGCAAAACACCTGAACTCTTTCGTCAAATGCTGACTGTTATTCAGGTGAGAATTTCTGCCACCTTGCACATAAATATTGGACACAGGTGGCTCAGGTCATCAACCCAGGTGTTCTATACAGCGAACGAGAGTTAGGTTATGTGATTTCTCCTGAGCATCATTATATTGGTTCCAATTAACTCAATTCGTCTGAATGGAATTAATGTATAAACCAATATCATTATTGAATTTTTGAAAGGTTTGGCGTTACTTGGCGACAGGGCAATCATTTCACATACACTTCTCTTCAAGTGGAGCAAATAGACCTAGTCGTACCTGTATTCATGTTTCATATTATGCTTTGAGACAATTGAACCAGCCATCACATTGACATTCCATTCGTCGGTTTGGTTTAAGTTCCAATTCGTCTTTCGACAGGTTTAATCCAACTAACAAATCAAATTTTCTAAATCTAATTTCACCAATTTTAACCCACTCCCTTCATTTGGCGTAATGAGGAGGAAGCACACCATAAAACAGACGGGAGGTATTAATTCATTCCGACGCATTTCTTATTCTGAGCTTTTTTTAATCTGAATGTTGAGGCAGATTTCTCCTGAATTGGAAAGTCCAAGTTCCTGTTAATTGTAGTGAACGCCCTAAATCCTAATCAAAACATTTTACTTGGTTTTAATGCGCAATAAATACTAGAACTGAAGTCAAATGAAAGGAGAGTTGTTCACAGAATGCAGAGTTACCACTGAATGAAGTACAGCATCTCATTATCAAAGCCTTGCTCAGTGAAACCGGAAATTTGCCAAGTTAGAAGCGGCAATTGAGTTTTCCTAGGAAAGGTTAATAATAAACGAAGCCACTCGTCCCTAACTCGATTGGGTGGGACAAGAGTTACCATGACCTAAACGGTCAGAAGCTACTTTTGTCACCCCAACACCTTTCAGATCTTCGTATTAGCTATTGGAACCAATATCTAAATACCAGGTATGACTCTGTATTTACCTGTTATAAAAATAGAGATGTTAAACATTGAAGGGTATAGTCAACGGACATAGGCCTTTATCGAACGGAGATGCGTGCGATCACCATTATTAATACCATTGCGTGCAGCATGATATTTCATCTATACAGTTCCATATCTTTACTCGTGTCCGATGTCATATACATGTGCATATCATACTTTGAGGAAAACTGACTAACTAAGGTACTGACACACTTTGTAGAGACTGTAATTGGTGTAGTGTTATTATAATTCTGGTAAGGTACTATCTCTAGCCAACTCATTGCTTACAAGGTCTGCGACCGTGGAAGTTGTCAATTTGTTACTGCTGAAGGCCAGCATAATCAATACAGGTCACGACGAAGGTTGAATATATGCAGGTCAGGGTCCAAAACCTCGTTCATACTGAAACCAGACGTGCTGCTTAGGAGCGGATCTGTAGAGAAAACTATGACCACATAACGGCAAACAGAATTCTGCTTTTGAGCCATTGTGGCCTTTGCATATTGTTGAGTAAGTAAATTCATAAACTACATATGTGACACGATCTGCGAAAAAAAATCTTAGTGCAGGACGCACTAAGGTCCCTTTTCCCAGGACATGTCACATATGCTAGGACAACTTCACCTCTCTTGGCCCAAGTTAGGATATCGTGCACCGGGCTGCGGTCTCTCAGCACATTTATGAAAACTGTTTGTAGCATTGCCACATCAGAGAACCCATTTTTGTTAACTTCTAAGTGGAATTTGAAGTCCAAGAATCCATAGTATTCTGTTCTATTAGAGTATCAGTTTCTGATATGGGACAGTAAAGGCTAACATTACGATTTCCCCATCAAAACAGGGAAAGCCTAAGGGTTATTCAGCACGGTGTTCTATCACTGCATATAATTCTTTCACACATGAATCTCAATAACTGGATTTTCTAGAATATTCAATGGAATGAACATGCGCAGACATGTATGATTAATTCAATAAACATTGGATTAATTCATATTATTGCACTGCAAAAGCAGAACGCTGACTGGTGAAATGATGATTTCCATTATAATAACTCTGATACGGAATTAGAAATAATAAAACATTCGCTGTGCTTAAATGTCCATTCTAAAGAG
Organism: Harmothoe impar; assembly: GCA_947462335.1. Taxonomy (NCBI): domain Eukaryota; kingdom Metazoa; phylum Annelida; class Polychaeta; order Phyllodocida; family Polynoidae; genus Harmothoe; species Harmothoe impar. The sequence goes on from OX381705.1 coordinate 53,425,513, forward strand.
CTTTCAGTTATTCCCACGGCAGTCTGAATACTATTAGTCCCAGTGGTTTTCCATTGGAAACCCCGTGATGCTCATTTATCCTACCTGTTTTGGGCCACACCAAGTTATTACCCCAGCTTTAAGGTTAGAATAACATCATTTGACACCTCGCGCTGAAAGTTGTTTTCATACAATATGTCAATATTAGTTTTCCAATCCAAGCCCTCGAGCCTTTTACAGTGTATCAATTTAAACAATATGTTGCTGTACAAACCATCTACAAAACATTGACATGATGCACAGATATAGATACAGCCCTCATATCATTTTATCTGCTTTTCTGATTCACAAGCCACTTGCAGACCTTATATCCATGATGTTTTGAGCTCATACATATGCAGGCCCATTGTCTGTTGAATGAGTCAGTTGTTTTGGGTGTGCATTGAGCAGGCTGCAGTTGACCCCTGTAGGGCATACAACATCTGGCGGCTTGTATTGACTGTGAGGCTACACAGGTTTCAATTAGTTGGGGCTGTTCCCTTTGGGTGTAAATGTAAATGGTGAAGATTGAGGGGGAGCTGCTCTGGTTAACTGCCAGCCCCTACAGCCGAGTTGCTTATGCTAGACTTTGGATGTTGGCTATACGGACATCACATTGGATACTGCCTTGTACTTTTGATAGTCTGTGGGCCTACATGGTTATTATGATATCATTAGTTAATTATCGAAGTGTGTCTTCCTGTTATATCAGTTATTGTATATCCAACATTGGTTTCTGAATATTCTAATCTCACGTACGGGAAGCGTCATGTTGTCCAATATGGAAATATGCAGTATCCATACCATGTAAAGTTGCATTAATTTTATTCTAATGGCTAACATAACCATTCTCTTGCTAGTAGGTAGGATGAAGAGTGATAATATTTAATATTTAATTTGATCATCTCTCATACTATTGAAATCAGTCATCATGGGTGTCCGCACGGAGCCATGCTTTGGACAAAAGACAAAAGGCGAATGATAACCACCATAGCACGAGATTCATAATGAATTGATATAATTACGTTGTTTAGAAAGGTCTAGGTTATCAATTAAATTGATATATCGTAATAGCAACGATGACGCCTACTAATGAATGAATTTGGCTAATGAAGTCTCAGACATCGCGTACTAAATTGATTAATGTTAGAGTCCATCGATTTTATACTCCAAGACGAATGGGTTCTCATTCAAGCAGACTACAGACTACTATATACCTGTTTTTGTATACTTACATAGTTCACTTGAATCCAATAGCTTTCTATAGGCGCCATACTTCCCTTTCTTCCTCTCTATAGATACTGGTCATGCAGGAGTAATCCAAGTAAAAATGGTTATGAAAGACTGACTACTAGTCACAGACCAGTATCAAACTTCACTCTGTAGGGCCTCGGGTAGATGCAATTTATATACAGACTCAGCCTTCCTGGTCTCAACAGTATTGACTATCTGCTATACCCAGTGGGCGGCTTAACAATCACTTCTCAGTGGAATAAGATTAAAGTGTAGCAGCTCTGAGTAAGCAGCCTGAGACAACTGGCAGATAATTAATTGCTTACTGCTTAGGCTGGTAGGGATGGAGGTGGGGGGGGGAGCAGTCATCGGTGGGGCGGGGGGAGGGGACAAATGATCTCTTAGAAGGAGAGACACAGCGAATACATACATGTATTTGCTTTGCTAGATGTATCTGGAGATAATTTGCCAGTGGACTTGGATAATATATGAGCTTTCTGTTTCTATATGGCAGAACCATTCCACTTGCATTGTATCTCATCCCAACATCCCTTCATCAAGCAGTATGGCAAGCATTTACATGTTTGATAAAAAGCAATGATATACATGTATAGAAGAGCTCAAATAATGTGGTGAGTGTATACACCTATTTCACGATATGGTAGAGTGTATTATCCAACAGAAATACCACGTCCATTGTGATCCTAGCGCTGGCTTCCAAGAACACTTAAGTCAATTGACCTCTATAGTTGCTCTGGCGCTGATTCAGAGACATCATTTCCTGCCGTTTAAATAGTAGGTAGTCTGATATCATTAGCCTGAATATCAGTGACATTAAACCGGACATGCGGTGCGTGGTGGCTCACAGTAAAAAGGAACACAGCTAAAATGCCAGTGTGTATGAATCCCACTACAGAAATAGCTTTTTCATAGATTTTGCAATGAGTTCCATGGCAGGCCATTCATGTCTGGCATCAGGGATTATGCTCTCCGGTAATTAATTTATTCCTGACGTAATTGAATTCATCAAAATACTTTGTATTCTCTAATTCACTTGTTACAAAGAAATAACTCACAATAGTGGCCCCATGTTTTACAATGCTAATTAAGACTCTGACCCTATATATGCCAGTAGCTCTATTTCAATATTGCTTTCCCTGGTCCACGTGTCTCCAGCAGTTGCAAGTAGGTTCTGACCCTGCGGCCATGGTCGATAATGGACTTACCTTGTACGCAGCGATAGCTAGCCTCGAAGTAGGAGGCAACGTCCTTGGGGCAGGGCCGGACCTGCTCCTGGAGAAACTCAGTGACGGGAACCTCACAGTGCCGACGACCAGAGCATTTACTATCCATGTAGCCGACGACGTCCTGAGAACACCCGACGTAGCCGTACTCCTTACTGACACAACGTCCGGCAGCCATGCGGCCGTAACGTGCCGTGTCTAGGACAATGGCCTGGTTGAGACCACACGTGGCATTGAAGGACTCCCCCAGGCAGTAGTCGTGTACGGCACCTGTATGGGTGAACATGTCTGGATTAGTACATGGAATATGGATTGAAGACATGGTATGATATACACAGAGGTCTACATGAAGCTGTCCAATCTGATAATATTATAGTTTCTTCACGGGAGTATTGACCTACATCTCACCTGGTGGAACCTAGTTTCAGTTAAGCTTATCTACACTGTAAATGGTATGTGTAGGTACACAGTAAAATATACTTAAGCTTTATATCATCTACTGTAGCTTTCCAGCATATTGTACTGTGCACCTGCAATAAACTGTATACTTATACAGTAGATTTACCTACCAAAAAAGCAACAAACTTTTTACAGTGTATAACGTGAAGAAACTATCAGTTGGTTCAGGATCCAGTACATCTCTGAATATACATTTTGTATTGCTGTCCATGGGAACATCCAATACAGTTGGTACACGTGGATATTTACAATGAAGAACGGCGCGATGATGAACGAGACTCAGCTTCTTCACACCCCATGAAGAACGAGTCTCCCAAATGAGATGAGACCACATCACTCACTTCAAAATACAATGTAGTCATCCCTCAAACTAATAAATACTCTCTGACGGCGACTGGCTGAAGACTTAACTATTTCACACGCGTTCGAGGCATTTCTCTGCCGGCTTGGCATAGTCACTCAAAACCGGCTCACTAATTGTGGCTCTCTATGCATACATTCTACCTTTCACTGGCACCAGGGTGTTTTGTTTGGACTCATTAGCTAAGGGATTGGCTTGTGGGAGTGATATTTTAGCCTGGTGACCCATCCTGGTAAAAGAACAGCGCATTGGGTAACTATTTACCTAACACGAATAAACGCCATCTTAATTCTCGGAGAAGACCATTAGAGCACGAGCACATGCTTTAAGAGAGGCCGTTCTCCAGTCCCCACGCATACACCTCGACTGTTAGTTGCATGGGATGAGCTGTATCAGTGTATTGCAATTAACTGGAGTGCGTGCTCTCCTTTCAGTATAGCTACTTAGAAAATGGAATCTACATAAAAGCTGTCATATCACTTAACTTTGTCGCTGACTGCTTGGGAACTTAGAAATTCGGTAGTTGTGCATTGTATATCAGTCCGTTATCATACACGAATTATTTTAGAGTGGAGCAATGTCGTTTCAACTGTAAAGGTTAAAATACTGCATCTTGATCTTAACACGTTTAGAACAGATTGAAGCAATATCTTGATAGGTTTTCGCAATCACTGAATTGATACTTGTTAATAACAACTACACACCAGTTAGTGTGGCTGTAATTAATAAGTATCATCTTCCCTAGACATTTTAATAACAAATAATTCCCATGCATTTGATGCAGTGTGCGATTTAATCATTCTGAAATCTCTAACATGGACGTATCAATGTATCATGAACTCCCTTAAAAGTCAATGTAATGGCCTGAACGATGGCAACATGATAATCAAAAACTCATCTGCTCGGCAACTGCTGTATTCATATGTAAAACAATATTGTGCACAGCTTTGAATGGAAAATGAGATGTTTCAACCAAATAAACAGAACTATAAGACCATGGCATATTGAATGTCTGATAGAATATGATAAGTTTACGATGTTGTGTTTATTTATTTTGTGAAATGTATTTTGAGCCATCTAAACCGAACATCTCCACATCTATAAACAATTATATGGTATTGTAAATGCCAATACATGTGGGAGTATCTTTAGCAATGCAGGGACCGTCACAAGAATGTCTACACTAAAACAGCATTCACATATCATTGCTATGTCCAAAGTTATACCCAATATTTGAACAAGTTTGGTCGGTCTAATTTTGATTTTACATATTTACGTTAATTAGACATTATAATGAACATAATCATTTTTTCTCAGTGGCAAAACTAGAATATTACAAAAGTTATACCTCTTTGGAGAGCCTATGCCTTCGATATTAAAGAGTGCATTTAACCTCGGATAACCCTTTCCGCTGATCTGCCCACATATAAAATAATTAAACACAGTGCCCTAAATGCGTCAGTCTCCTGTGAAATGTTAAGCGGTGCTTCTCTCTCTCTCTCACACTGTGGTTCTTTGATTTCTTAAAGCAATCAGCTATCAGTGCCTCAACGATAACCGACAGGTAAGCAGGCATTAGAAGCGACGCGTCCCCTTGGAATATAACGGTATCAGTTACCACCCTTCCCTAGAGAGCAAACAATCGATGATACGCTGTAACAACTGTCAAACAGTGATGTCGGAAACGCGAGAGGCCTTCATAAATCTATTCCTGCTAACAAGTTAGCCCCTGCTTGCACGGCCTCGCGAACCGCCTTTACATCATTTCCCCCAAGGCCACTGCTTCTCGATTCCTTGGCATGGAACTCTCCAGTCGACAATTCGTCTTTCTCTGGAGACTGCTAAAAGATTCAATCTGTACCCGCTGGGTGCCGACCTGGACACCGCCCCCATCTTGGTTCGTTATGGGGAGGGGGAGGGGGCTTTGGATGGCATGGAGGGGGAAGGAGGGAGGCAGGGGTATCCAGGAGGCCTTGGCACCAGATTCATCACAGAGACTCGACACCTGGATTCCTAGGCCATACATTTCTTAATAAACAAAGCCGAGTGGCATAGCTTGGCGTCGTGGGAAACGTACTTATGCATGAACATTGATCGATACAAGGCCTTGGTGTAGTGGCAAGCACCGAAATGGCCTCGCATTCAGTGTTAAAGGAAAGGCCTCTATATACCACTGGCAATGGGATACAGCAGAAAACATAGTTTTCTTTGTGATAGATGAGCTTTATATACCCGTGAGGCCCTTGTGTAACATACACCTTTGAACCTAGGTCTACAATGACTGTAAAACTAAATTACACAGGGGTAGTCTTTCATCCTTCTGTTTATCGCCGCGATTCACCTTATTTCTCTTTTAAACCTACAATTCAATGTGCTGGCCTTTAAGAAAAGAATCGGCACAAGGATATATTCCTCGTATATATCTAGTCATACTTACTGACCATAAATATTCAACTCTATACACTAGTACTGTTCTGACAAGTGATTCTATGATCACAGCCCTACTTCTTTAGACTATCAATACTATCAATCCATCTTATCTCATTCTACAGAAGAGGTGTCTTCGTATCAACCTGTTATATTCAGATTCTACTTCCAACGATAACCTCGATATTTAAAAGAAATTCTTCCAAAGCAGGCATTCTATTTTGGCATCTTGATTGAGGAACACAATCTGAAACATGGGTGTCTAAGAATCCTTCAGCATCTTGAGGACGCATGACAGCACGACATTTACTGTCAAGGAGTGGAATCGTTTAAAATGTCTTTGAAGTTGGCAAGACATTGATTTTGCACACGCACAGGAAAGGCCTTTTACAGACACACATTATGATTCATACATCCAGAGGAATCAGCCTAAAAGGAAGCTTACAATGCCATCAAAGAAACTACAGTTTGGAAATTCTAGCTCCTTTCAAAAAGGCATCATGCCATTCTAGCATCATGAAGAGGAGGTCAAAATGAAAACAGCAAGTGGCACTGGATCGAATGTCGGATCTAAGGCGTAGCTTCCAAGTGCAGCCGTGCAAAATGGAAACGCCATATACAATATTCAGTCATGGGTTCATCCATGGCATGGCATGAATAAATAGGTAGTACACATGTTTGTGTTAATGCATACTTTATCGGCCATCCTGGGCGCTTTATGGGGAGGGCAAAGGTTACTTCCTTTGAGGCAGTGACGCCTGATAAAGCCAGCCTTTGTGGGCATTCCCTTGGGATGGTAAACGACCGGTCATAGTGATGTTAGGACTATATATTATATAGAGGATGTCTATACTAAGCTGTGGATGTGTTCTGGGTGCTCCTGGGTCCCCATATAGTGACCGACAGATTCCCTATCCCTATAGCAATATGATCCACCAAATGCTTACAGATTATACACAAAATAATAATAAATAAAGCCCTATGTACAAGACTATGCAATTCACTGTTGCTTTTTATTTATGAAGAACATGGCTAAACGCAGTATATGCATACCTCTATGAAATGATCATAGAAATTGTTTGCCTTTGATATTGATGCTAGAGCTATTGATAATCCGTGCTCATGTTATAGTATGTTATGCCTAACAGCCAAATTTCGTCCTGTGCTGCAATGGGGGGTTATATAACAACATTGACCTGGGTGTGACCAGCTTTCCCTCACTCCCATAGCTCTAACCACCATGGAGGTCACTTGTACTGGGTCATGTCACTGGCATGCTGGTACATGTATATCACTTATTACTAAATGATCCCTATTGTTGTACCACATTAGTGGCTTAGTATAGGTCTCTAACGCACTGCCCTGTACTTGGCTGCTCACCAGCTGCTCACTTTGTACTTGACCTGCTCCCAACCCAGCATCCGGTATAGATCCATGTACAAGGCACAGCCATCCCGGCAGTCAGTGGGGACCATGCGTAGCTTCCGGTTTGGGGACTTGGGCGTCTTTTGTGAGCGGGCGCGAGGGGAGAGCTAAGTGGATTTGGCGAATGGCGTGGTCAATGCCTGGGCGTGTCTAACCCCATTGTTGGTTTTCAGACAAGTGCTTAAATATGATTACCGAGCGGCCATGGAAAGCCACATCCGCCCGAGTCGTATTGGATTTCCATTAGGAGGCGGTGGGCAAACAGCGGCCGCCGCTGCTCGCGGATGGCCAAATCGGGGGCGATAAATCATAGGGAGGCTGCGAACACAATGTCCACCCACCGACCCCCTCACCCCGACCAGCAGCAGTGTCTGCAAGGACACTGAGTGACCGCTGCGGGCGGGCTGGCCGAATCACGCGAGGGTAACGTGCTTCTGAGTGCCGCTATCGCTGGTCAGGCCCAGGGGGAAGCAGAAAGGAAAAAGCTCTGAGATGGCTTGCTCCTGGGGGTTGGTGGGGTGAGCGTATAGAGGAGGTGCGCAATGGAGAGGTCTGGTCAGCAGGGTGACTATCCAGGCGGTCCGATAAGCCGCGACACTGCTACCATCCCCAATTATTAGATCATGTCCAATGTGTCTGGGCGCCGACCCCTGACACCGGCAAATGTCGGAGCACGACCCTGGGAGCACTCCTGGTGGGACTGGGCTGCTCCGAGCTGCTCTGTGATTGTCGAACCCTGTAAAGCCACTATTGCCCTGTCTAATGGTAAGGGTCGTCACAGCAGCCGTGTTCAGGGGTTGAAACTGAGGGATTTATAATTGGAATGATCAGTTGGGACGATGCTGTGGACTGATGACGTATGTGCTTGAAATATATAGGGGGTATGAATGTGTGCGTGGGGTGTATATATGTGGGGGGTGGGGGTAAATAATGGGTGAGTTTTCAGGTTCCTGCTGGCAAGAACTAGGCGGTGTTGGTTTTAAAACTATACCTATCTATCTGTTGGTGAGTGCTTAAGGGTTCAGATTATGGGGAGTTATGCTCTGGAGTTTAGCATATCAACAACATGACGGCTATCGGTCATCTAAATGTCCATTCCGTCATAACGCCACCATTGCTTTCTGCTGGTGAAGCCACCATTGCCGGATTAGACGGTAAAGACTTTCTGGCTAAGCATGAAGGATGGACGTCAGTCCGCTCTTTGTGTTGCCCCTGACTAAACTCCCCCACCCGTCTATGTCCGCGCCTCAATGCCGCGGCTCTGAAGTTCCCCCAACAGTTTACGCCTTCTTATCCTGCTTCCACACACTGCCAGCCCAGCACTAAAACTGTCCAGCCAACGTCGCTCCTGATCCGGCCCCATCCGTCGTCGTCGATGACGACGCCACCCAGCAGCAGACGCACCAATCAATAGGGCTATTGAGCCAGAACGTGGACATTTACTTGCTGAATTATCATCTGATTCCACTATCAGCAACCATCTGTGCTTAATAGCGCTCCGTCATGCACAGCCGCAGGAGGCAGAGAGAAAGGGAAAAAACTAAGGGGACTGGCTTACCACTTTGCTTGACAAATCAAATTGGAAAGAAGAATCAATAGCTGCGGCCGACCTTTAACCACTAGGAAGCAGGCGGGGGTATTTGCTGAGTTGAACTTAATTTCACAGACTGCAGTCAAGGCTCTATTATGAAATAGGTGCCCTGAGGGGAGTGGGCCAGTGGGTAGGCATGGGTAATGGGCGCCCGTAGAGATAGGCGTCTTATGGCAGTGGTTAGCATGCAGTTCCCAGCCTCTATATCTGCAATGCTGATGATGGTAGGGTAAATTCACAATGAATCGGACACATACCATAAGACGGACAGTGAAATCTGAGATTATTCATGCACAGAACGACCTCTTGTGTTGTTGTTTTTTGGAGCAAATGACACTTAAAATTGAACATTATGCCCAAATAAAGAGATTAATATACTGGAATAACAACAAAAGCAAGTGTCCGTCTCAAGGTGTGTGTCTGACTACGGGTGAATCTACCCTGTAGCCACCAGCACAAAACATGAGGCTGAAAATGGCGCCTCGTGGCCTCCGGTCTACAGCTTAGGAGACTCTAGGGTGCACCGTCCATCTGTCTTGGATCAATTGTGATAATGAGAGATTGGCGACTCGGCCACTATAGTAGTATATGCCTCCCAGTGGTTGGGAAACAGGCATGTATGTTCTCCTAAGGGCAAGGGTGGGGACTATAGGGTAGAGAACTGGTATACCGACTGGCTCATCCCCTATGTGCTCCGCATACAGTCGGGCAGAAACTGACGTGGTTTCCACCACAGAGACCAGCAGGGGAGTCGAACTGAATAGCATATCGGGGCGGAAACCCGTGTAACGTAAAATTGGCATCTGTTTGTTCCAGACGTTTAGAGACAGCAAGCTCCCCCTGACTGATTTGAGGGAAGGTAGTTGTGTACTACGCGACCCAGTTTTTATCGCTCAGTGCGAGCTGCTCACAGACAGGCAGAGCTTGTTGGGCGAGCTGCTCACTCAGCGTATGGACCTGTGGGCTCTAATCGGAGCAGGTAGATGAGCATTGTCGGACAGAGATTCCTAGGGAATTCCGCCCCTCCCCCCCCCCACCTCCATACTACCACACCCACCTCCACCCCAAATCCGCCATCCACATAAAAGTTGGAGCACTGCTACCACGCGAGCTACTTCACTCATTCCCCTTCAGTCCAATCAATGAGAATTAACACCAACGCCCAGTCTGAAATCCCCTCTCCCATCCTCCCCATCTCCACCTACAGTGCGAACTTCCGACTGAGAGAAAAAGCTTTGTATGTTTGTCACTTCTGGTGGTTGGCTGCACTCTTGACGGCCGCTGAAGAAATCGTTTGCAGTGGGAAATGTTCCAAATGTCTGAGTGTGTGCGTTTCGGCGTCCAGTGGACAGGAAAAGGGGGTTGGTTTGGGAACTGGAGGTCTGTTAGGAGCGATGTCCGTGAGTAGCTGGGTGTGTAGGTGGGTGGATGAGCAGGCGCTAGCGGCTAGAACTCTGGATAGGGAAGAGGTAGTGGGGGAGGAACATGGGGCGGAGGGACAAGTATAAAGCACCGATATCACGCTCAGGGCGGGCGGCGTTCACGCAAACCTTGACTCGGCGATTGAATCTTTAATGATGCGAACAAAGCTGTGCCTTATCCGCCACAATGGGCCGCGTGGCTGGCAGCAGGCCAGCGTCCGATGAGGCCACATAGTGTAGATCCCCCCTCCCTATTTTACCCTTCACCCCCCCCCTCCTCCACATCCTCCTGATAACTTCTACCCACTGGCGCCAGGTCGTGATCCCATCCCACTCCCCACCCCCGACACATCTCCGACGAGGGTTCTGCCATCGTCAGATAGGTGGCAGGCAGGGGGACTGGCGTCCGGATAACATCAACCACCTTTAAAGGCAGGAGGGAGTTGGGGGGGGGGGGGTGGATCCAGCTTAAGAAAGGAGATTGCCTGTGCACTGTGGGGGCCACACGCAGGGTCTGGCCAGCAGGCAGGCTGGGCTAAAGGGACGGTGGGAGGGGGGATGTGCTGAGGACGTGTTCTCCCAGAGTGGTACTTGCCTTGCTTTGCCTTTTCTACTACTACTTTCACCTACACCGTCTGTGCCCGAGGTTCTTAGTGAAGGGTGGTGTAGCTAAGGCGGGTGTATGGGGGATATTTGGGGATTGGTAAGCTGCAGGGTTGTGGAGAAGAAAGTGTGTGGAGCGAAGAGGTGGGTGGGGAGGGGGAAGGCCCACATGGTGGGGAAGCCACTGGCAGGCAGTGGCTTCCTTGGGGCCGGCTGGCTTGCAGGCTTGCCCGATAAAGGCGCGTCTAATTAACTTTGGATGGGCGCAGTCCATGAGGCCGCATAGAAATCAGGTGGTGGCGGGCGGTAGGCGGCAGCTGATAAAGCCGAGCTGAGCCGGCCGCCGGCTAATTAAGACGGCAGCGTATCAACAACAGGAAATGATCACGTCGCGCCTGCGTCCAGCGGCGATGGCCAGGTCAGCGGAGGACGGCCAATGCATGCACGAACAGCCTGTGGGTAGTAGAAGGCAGGAGATTAAATTAAAATACGTCTGGCATGTGCCAACAGCCGCGGCCAAACTCTCGGGGTATCTGAAGGGCGCTGTTTGAAGGGATGGGGGACAAACTCCAGGGCAGGGTGGCCTACGCCGACTAACGAAATTAAGCAGCGACGCTTCCTAGAAGCAAACAGCCCTAAACGGCTTATTTCCATTCCATTACCTCCATTATGTCTCCGGTCCTGAAAGACAATCACTTGGTCGGGTCCTTTAAGTCCCTTTCCCCCGGCTGCAAGCAGTGCCGAGAGATTCGGTTTGCATAGGCCAATTAGGGCGCGGGCAAATACCAGCCCCGCACCGAGGCTTTGATCTCCTGCGGCAGGCGCAAGACACCGCGGGCGGTAACTCGGGGCGCATACCGACCAGGATTGGGAGGGCGGAGATAGACAAGAGGCTGGCTCCTCGACTCCCCTGTTTGACTTCTCCATCTAAGACAGACGCACACTTAGGTAGCCCCACCCACTCACTTAAATCCACACACGCCCCCAGCGGGAGGGCCTTATGGCATGGTTGGAGGTAGAGTGCCGGTGCCTTTAAACTTGTTTTACCTGGGCTGCCGAACCTTGAGTGCCTCCTCATAACTCATACCTGGCACACCTGCAGATGGTACCTGACTACTACCACCCCCCACATAGCCACGGGCCCTCCTCCTCCAGGACGCCGCCCCTCTTTGTAGTTACAGGAGCACGCCTGGAGGAGTCGCCAGCTTAAGCACCCCACAAAAAGCACATCCGATAAGAACCCATAGAGTACAAGGAGAAGCATGCTCAAGTATCAATAATACTCTTAAACTCCATTAAAGACATTGACTAGACACAGGTGCATTACACTGACAGGTGTCTACTGTTAGTTGGAGAAGTTACGTAGTATATATATCTCACCTTTCTGAGCAGCTCGCTGGTCTACCACGATGAGAATGAGCAGTATCGAGTTACATAGCCGCACGGTGAAACGTACTCCATCCATACTGGGGGTGGTGACTTGACAACCGTCCGATATAAGGGATCTGTTGCTGTGGTGATTGACGATGATGTATATAGTAATAACAAAATTCCTGCCTTGTAACTCCACAACTTAATCCTCTAAGTGGAGCTGCTCCCGTGCACTGACAGAGTCTATCCTCCTCTCTGTGTATGATGATCACTGTGGCCGGTTGAGCTGCTCCTGAGCTGCTGGCACGCGTGTATCCAGCGTGCGGACCTGATCACTTCTGACGGAGCGCGCCGCTGGTCGCCTCCCACCACCACCACCCGCTGCTTCCTCCCGTCAGAGCGCCAGCAGCGGCCGCAGCAGCAGTAGCAGCAGCTGACAGAAGAGGGTGGGGGATGGGGGTATAAGGGTGGGGGAGCACACTCAACGGGGCGGGGACAAGGGGCAGGTGTACGCGTGGCCGTATAGTTCACTACCCTCTCCAATGGCTACTCACACAACTGTTTCTACCCCCACGCATCCAGGCACACACCCTTCCCCCCCTCTCTCTCCCTTCAAGCTGCTTTCACCCACCCCTATATACCGCCTCACACCCAACTTATCAGCCGTGTGAAGGATGCCACTGCACGTGGAATCCCCTCCGCAGGGCGTCCAGTGCGGGGATTATAAGGTAGACATGGGAGGGGGGCTGCAGGGTTGGGGGGATCAGTTCAAACACACAGAGATGTAAATCAGGCGGACGTTCTTTATGTCCGTGTACTGGAGGACGGTCGGACGGAATGCCGCAGGCGCCACTTCCCTCAACAGCCAGTGCAGGTTTCGGCAGTGGGCACACCGCCCAACACGTGGCCCTTCCAGTAGCTCTATCTGTGGAACTGGCTGCTTCCAACAGGAGGTTTCACCCACCAAGCTCTCATGCACCTAAGAGCGAGCTGCTCGTCAAGGATTGAGTTGCTCAATGGAGTGTCCTCTAGACATAAAAGTGCCACAAAAAAACTCACTCGACCTTTCCCTAGGACACACTAAAATAATCAATATAGACAAGGCAGTTTGCCGTTGTCAGAGCATGTATAATCGATTAACGTCCCGATGAATACCTTCGTTACTACCTTGGAGAGTAAAACAATGGGGTGGCTGATTCATGGAGTAGAGGGCAGAGCTGTAATGAGTGGTATTGTAAAGCCCACAGAACTCTAGTACAGCGAGGACGCTGACTTGTTGACAGCAGGTACGAGCCGTTATACATGCAAAAGAGGAGGCTTTTGTGTCTGACATTTGTCTCTCCAGGGTGCTACTATATGCTACACACCAGGCCACCAGCTGCCCTCGCCACCCCCTACCTCCTCCCCAGCATGTAAAACGTATCCTAACGTGTTCACTTGGCTAAATGTTGACTAATAGCTTGAGGGCAGGTGTGGCTGTTGATATATCCATTAATATATAAAGCAGGCCCGACATGGGGGCTGATTGTGAGTTAGATGTTGCCCCACAACGATTACAATACTTATAACAGGCTGGTACAGGCCCGGCTGCAGGCGACGGGCGGGGGCTGTAATGCTCCGGCCTCTGATCTATCATGCAGGCGGCCTGTCCCGTAGTCAGCTGGTAGTATACAAGCCTGAAATGTCACGTTGGATGGTACGCATGTTAACCATTGAGGCCCCCTATCTACGCCATTTCACTAATACGGGAACACTAAAAGCCTTTATCTAATTTGCATGCAGAATGCAGAGAGACAATTCTACTAGTGGTACTGTATCAATAAACAAACGCCTTGCCATCAATAGAGTGGATTGTTGTTGAGACATGTATAATATGGTGGTGTACTGTACGCACTATACACGCAGTACCGGTATCCTTATAAATACATGAAATGTGCAAGTACATGTGAGATAGTTCAGCTGTTTTTGGCAGCCATCCATATGGTGGTTAAAGCATGGCCATGGGCTTGGTCCATTTGGGGGTGGTCAGTGTGCATTAATTATGCCAGGGATGGGATATGGAACGTAGTAAAGGACTCCATAACTAAAGGACCTGCACTCCGTGACATGATGCACGTGTACCTAAACTCCATTCTGAGCGGCTCATAAGCCTCAGCCCCCACACGATTGGAGTATGTCGTAATATAGAGCTTCCCCTCCGGCTACAACATTGGCTATACACTAAAGCTAATCCTCGGTCTAATACTTCTAGTTATATAATCCTCCTTTTATCATATCATCTTACGATGTTCCCTTTGTAGATCTTGGGTTATAAAGGGATGTATACTGAATAATATTCATACGGTACCATCTTAAATTGCAGATAAATCAACACACCAGCACTTAATTAGTGTGTATAACCAATGCCGCGGGCGGAGCATCGACCACGTACTGTGTATAATTACGAGCATATATCCCAATTAGCCTTATTTGTATTTTGGGTATTCGTGCTCTGCATGGAGTATATGGAGAACAGCCATATTATTGTAAAATTAACTTCATAAACTCAGCATTGGCTTTAGTATGGATGCACTGAGATAGACAGTTGTTTACCTGACCTGCCTTCAAACGAAGGGATGCATGGAATGTAAATAGTATCCCATACGAAAGGATCAATGGAATCCTACAGAAGAAAGAGATAAAAGAATAAAATCCATGCGTACACTTTGTGCCTCTACATGGGTACCCGCAATTTTGACCGTGTCGCCGGGTCGAATTTTAGCAGTAGGGCAGTGGCATTGTGTCGATTTTTAGCAATATAAGAATAAAGAGAAAAACCTCCTGTGTGTCGATTTTTATCCCCGATTTTCCTGTGTCCGTCGATTTTTAAAAGGGCCAAAAAGGGCCGTGTCGCTGTGTCGCCCGTGTCGATTTTTACCCATGTAGAGGCACCACTTTGATGCATGAAATCAATCCTGGCAGTGATGGCTAGCTAAAGATGGACTTCTCAAGTAAAGAGATGTGCTTTCAGTTGATGGGAATAAACCCGTCTTTGTTATTCTATATAGCTGTCCACCATGCTTGGTACATGCACTTTTCATGTAAAATATCAATACAAACATCTGTAGTCTCAAAGCCAGAGCTACCATAAAGGGGGTGGCCTTTACTGTCAGTTGTGTACTGTTTTCCGTGGTCTTACTGTCACTATACAAGTCCTGGTGATGTTCCATAGACAGTAACCATGGTCAGCATATTATATCCACCTTGCTCTGGTTCAGGGTAGTCAGCTTACTACAATAAAGAACCTTTCAAGGCTTCCTCCACCAAACAGTCTCGTGCCTAACAAAGCCGCCGTCCCCTGGGGCTCAGGCAACTTGGACTTAGCACTAGACATTCTGCGTCCGCAAGCTGCTTACTCGTTCCGTAGACTGGATAGGATTATCACAATGGCCACAAATTCCCATTTCTATGTGGGAGGGTCGGTGTTTATAACTCCCTTCTATGGCTGACGAGTTTTATCATGTGTCTAAAGTAGGGGAGTGTTTTAGCATATGCTATATTATCCCATCATCAATGTGCGCGTATGCCTTATTTATGTACAACGTATAAGGGCCTTCAGGGTACACATATTATTCTATATATAATACCATAAAGGATCGCTTTATGTTGCATTCATCAATGCATGACATCATGTAATCGTGTAATATCATATCACCCAACCCTATAGATAAGTGGTATTAGTAATACTAGAAGCCGATACACTCGTGGGCAGCTTTGATAGTTTTTTGTAGTGTTGTAATTGTATATATCGTGCATAACAGGAGAATATATTTGTCCATACAACTTTAAATACATTATCCTATCAATAAATGCACTTCATCACCGACGTTGATTCGTGTATGGTATACACTTTGATACATTGCTTTGGGTTGAGGGGAAAAGGATGGCACTTCAGTATTGGGTAAAGTGAGACTTGAAGGAATGTTTATATTAACTATTGACTCAAGGTGATAAAGACACTAGATAAACATCACTATATACGACACTGTCTATTCTATATTTTCTCTTTATCTGGTTATTCGGGTCTGGAATTTGAATCAATACATGGTAAACCTTGTGCATGTTTATGATGTGCTTATAAAAAATGCTTTCCTGTCTTTATAATGTTTTCTGGATTGAGTGTCCGTTGGACCAGTGCATTCTGCCCTTCACAATGATGGGGCTCTTTTCTGTTGCCAGTAGTCCGTATTGCTCTGGTATACACACTATATCAAGTACACTGATAATCGCTATGCTTGAGGCATTAGTCAGTAGTGCCTAACCTAGTTAGTCATGTGTAAACTCCCTAAACACACAAACCCCACCTTTGTCTTTTTAATTCTGGGAATGATAGGAATGATAAAAATGTTTACCCACACGCACAGTTCTCTTGAGAGGAACATGAAATCCTTCATATCACTTGTACAACCCATTAGCTAAGTTTACTCTAGGATTGAACTTTGCAAAGCAGCATTAATATCTTACTTCTCACAGGGCGGGTGTTTATGCCATCCTTTAGAAGATTATCAATTGATTTGGTATATTTTGTTAAATGCAATGTATGTTTGAATTGTAAAATCTTCAATCTACACGGTAATTGAAAATTATGATTATTTCACACATAACATAGAAAACTTAAACTGTATACGCCAAGTCACAGGGTGCCATCTGTTGGATCATTTGCGGATTAGACAATCATTATTTTTGAACATCAGCTCGTCATCTTGACTTATACAATAGTAACATGAAGTGACTAATAGTAATATTCCTGGATTATGTAATACTGACTAACGTCATAAACCTGTAGATTACCAGTGTATATCCAGAGAACAGTGATCACCCAAGGTCCTAACCTTGCCAGAAGTAGCTACTGCATTGATGATATCTGTCCTTTAGATTATTTCTGGCGAAAGTTGTAAGCATAGATGAATACACTGGATTCTCACCTGGCTATCCATTTCTATCATTGCGTACGTCACATCTCACCCAGAAGTTATATCATTCTGTGAAAGGCAGGGACACGGGATGATTGGATCATTATCTAAGAACACACGACCTTGTCTAGTACAAACAGGGAATCAGCGGTGGGGATTAACCCTTTAAGAACTGAATGTAGTTATGATGTACCGATGCAGCACCGGCGAGTATTAAATGGTGCATCATACCGATACTTCGGGAGTGTCTCAACCCTATAGGGTCGGCATGGTGGTTGAATGCAGCATTTGTGAGGTACTCGCCAAGGCTGCATTCATGCATCATGATTACCAAGGACATGATGCATTGAGGCATGCCGTCCTTAAAGGGTTAAGGGAGAGGACATGTACCTATACCTGTGTGTACAGATACACATGTCTAAACAGGTAAGCCAAGTGGACGCTGAAATATGACTCATCATCTCTCCACAGAAGTATCTGGTATAGATGAAAGCTTCTTAGTCCACATTGAAGGCTCGTATAATTGTCAGAGTCGTGGTACCTTCATCTTTAGTACATATTGATTCCCCATTAAATGTCGTAAGGTCATGGACATTCCTGCGGAATAACTACCGGTAAATTGAAATAGTTGTTCTTAGAATGTATCAGCTGTTTATGTGGGTTTATTAAAATCCATCCCCTAAAGTACGGCTCTAAAAATACCTAACCACCCTCATTTCAAATCGATTCGAAAGTTCCTTCAACTTGATTGATATTCAAGTTCGGTGAATATTTCCCCACAACACTGCATCCCCATCTAGTTTTAACAAAATATTTCTTTCTCAAATCTCACCGACCCTGGCTTTCCGATGTCAGCCAGGTTTCAAAATTCTCAAGGTGGTCGACATTGTTATCGGCCGCAGGATTGGAGCATCAAAGAGGGCTGGGCAGAGCGAGAGCACTATCTGACTGCCTTTGATTGGTCCCCTTGATGGTGGTGCTCATCGATGCAGCAAGCGGTGGTAGTGGCTGGGCTGCCTAGTGGGTGGTGTCATCGCGTACACAGGCCTACAAAGACTAAAAAAATATTTGTGATTCAGGTTCAGTCCCGATATGTACCTATATGACCCGCGACTCCCTAGACTTTTTCATTCATGTCCAGAAAATTCAGTTTTTCATACACTGCAGCACCACCTACGAACGATACTAATTGCTGCCATTTTTTTAATATTTCGTTAATAAAAGATACAACAAAACACGTTTATCCCCCGCCCGTCCTATATAAATCGTCCCTTCTAAATTGGACCTGAAACACAGCTCTACTCTCTTGGCCTTACTACCGTCCTTAACGGGGCCTGTTCGCATGGCCACCGCCTCCCACACTAAAGTCAAACTACAAAGCGTCCCGGAGGCTGATCTTTGTTCTGGCTGATCAAGACATAAGGGCATAATGATGATGGAGGTGGTGGCTGGGCTCTAGTAGGTGGGGTGGTAATAAAGGCGAGAGCTTTAGGAGGGGTTGCTGTATAAGTGTTGGCTTTTTATGCGGTTGGATGTTAGCATCTGGGTAGTCGTTACTGGATATTGATGAGGATGCTATTAGGTGTTTTTGTTGACTGATAAGCAATTTTGGTCAACGTTTATGATGATGTGTTGTTCCTTTGGCGGGCAGCTAGCAATAAAGTAGGTGTAGTTTAAATGTGGCATTCTGGGGCTGTGCATCTCATAACACTAAAATTATTGGTCCGTTTCATGTTCATCTCGACTGAATCGCTGGTGATCCCGGACATAATGATGGTTCTGCTCTTAGGGTTTAATAGAATTTGAGGCATACAACTGTTGCATGCAATTTATTGGAAGTACTAGTACATTGTATACCAAGTCGTACTTACTACTGACATCCCCGACCAATGTGATGGCAACTACACTATTGGAAATATGTAGCAGAGCAGTAGAATCGACTGTACACTGATAATCGTCGTGCTCCGGGGCTTAGTGTGTAGTGGCTATCCCAGGTTAGTCACATCGCTGTTGGTCAGAATGAACTGATATTCATAAAATGACTGAGACAAAACTAAATATGAATAATGCTTTATATATACTTAGCCTAATACTGGTAGAATCGGAAAGACTAAGGTGGGTTGGTCCCTACTGACTAACTTGGCAGCATCAAGTAAGCGTGGTTGGTCGTATAGGGAGCCAAAGCATGACCAACTAGTCCAATCACTCACTATAGTGACTGAGTTGTTGGTCAGTACTGACTTAGGTCAGGTTATTAGTGTAGCTCTACAGGACATATACATGGGCACATGGTGTGTTAACTATCAACAATGTCTTTTATATTCAATTATGTGATTTAATCCACTGGCATATTGCTACTTGTAATCAGAAACTGTTGATCAATGTGATTTTGGTGTCTTCAGCCTGTTGGTAGGCAGTGCTGCAACCATATGCCCGTTAGTAGGAGTCCACTAATATGGGAGGCATTGCTCATTGATGTGGTAGTGGCGAACCCGATCTGCTCGTCAGTGGTCTGTGTTGACCGTTGTCAGGTGGGACTGGCCTGTCTGAGGTCTGCACCGACTGCCAAGTGGTCAGACAGCCCAACTCTCACCCTCAACCCAACCCCTTATCCCATGGTGGTTGCCTGCTGGTGGGAAGCTCACTACTTAGAGGGCCGAGGCCGAGGCCAGCGACGCACCGCACTTAACTAGCGCCCAGTGCACTTAGCACGGACCGCGGATCGATCTCACTGTGGGTTCCTCTGTCAATTGCAAACATGGCTAAAACACGCTACCACGAGGACGTCGAAATCCGATGACGCCGTTTCCGGTTCCACTGCACACGCATGCGCAGAGCGTCGATGTGGAGGAGCCATGTCCGGTAGTACGGGAGTTGGCGTGGGGTGAGTGGGAGGACTCTAGGCTTGGATGCGAGCTGCTCGGTTTTAGGCACAGAACTAGGTCGGCTCAGCTCGCGTTTAAAGATGCGCTGTAATCAATAGGGCCGAGTGAGGTCTTGCAGGTGGAATCAGAAATCCACGTGGAAAGATAATTCCCGGAAATGCCTCGCCAAGAATAGCCACCCCATCGTTTGGTGGCCATCTTTTGCTATTGGGTGCCGGGTTCTATCTGTCTCATTCCCGCAATCAATGTCGTATTTACTATAGAGAGCAGTTCTGAGCTGCTTCTGAGCTGCTCCTACCACGGCCCCTATCCACAAAGCCTCCTACAAACACAGCCGGACTTTGAAATTATGAAGGATAGGGGGGGGGGGGGCTTTGAGGCTTTTCTTTGAGGTCTTGCCAAGTTTCACTTCTTTTATACGAGGGGCTGCCATCCACTTATCCAGCGATGCAATAATGCAAATACATGGCACAACAGATAAAGAAATGCATATGAAATAGCTACTACTGTTTATTATTATATAGCTCCTGTCGACGACTACCAAGACTAATGTTACTTATGAAGTTTTGGTCTCCCATAAAAACACAACAATTTGACTTCTACTGGTCACTTTGGGTCCGGTATCAAGATTTCTGACCAGTTTGAGGTTTTACTAGTAAGCTGAAAATCAAAGTTTGGGCTGCTTTTTCACTATTTGGCTGATCTTATAACAGGGGGTCACGGGGTTGCGCAGAAATAATTCCCGTTGTTTGGAACCGAAATGTATGATCTGATCGTAGATTTATTAACCCCCCTATCTTTAGGATGACGCAATCTGAGACGTTGTATAGTATGAGGGACGGAAGAGCAACTTGATAAGGCTTTATAAGGATACATACAATGATTGTGACAATGTATCTTCATCGTTACCGCACCAGGGGCATATCAATACACTTGAGACCACTAGCAATAGCTCCTCGTGGAGAGGAAGGGGTTAAAGAGAGTAGGAAGCCATACCACCTGTAGCTCTGACCTACTGCCTGAAAGCGCCCTATAAACAGCCCACAGAAAAGTCTAACAAACGCCATCCGACGCTACATAGACCTATGGGCCCCTCCAGGGTCTTGCTACTTGCCTGAGGCGGTGTAGCGGTGTAGCAATTCGTCGACTGGCGCCCGTTCCGCCCGGTCGAGGCCGATGGCGGCGACCATACATCGTGGCAGGCGGCGGGTTCGGGAGCCTGAGCGGTAATTACAGTGGTACAGTTAGTGGACCAGACAAGCGGCAATCCCGCCAGCCGATTTCTGTCGACTGGAGGCCGTCAGGGCCATCTCTCAGCCAGCCCTATCCGCGGCCGAGCTTCCCCCAAATTAGATGTTGAGCAAGGCACGCAGCATGGTCGGGCCGCGGGGGCCTTCCGGGCAGCTCGCCTAGATTATAGGCCCACGCCTGGAGGGCCCTCGGGTGAAATATCTATCCATCTTATTTCCGCATAAAATAGCCGCGACTTCATTACCTCGAGAGTGTCCGTTCTGATAAAGGACGGAAGTGAGAGCACTTACTACTAACAGGCTTGTAGAGTGTAGACAGTGACTTTCCTCTTTTCCCTCATATTTTTCCTACGGATTTGGTCCGTTCGCTAGTCTTGTCTGGGAATATCAGGACTGCATAATAATATTGCTATTCTAAATATAACGTAGATGTCTCCTTCCCCTTTATATATCATCTCCAAACATGGCCATGAATTGTGTTTAAGTGGTAGAACCTGCTTACTATCGGCTTAACCGCCCCTTCCCACTAACGCTCCTCGCCTGTATCTCATTGCATGCTGCAGCAGTTACCATTATCTGGCACCGATCCTTTCAGCCTAAATTGTGAGCATTACTGAAAATAATTCCCAAAGTAAAAAATGTCTATCTCGACATATTCTCGACCCCAATAAGACAGATGAGTATATACCTTAGTCACATGTTACTTGTTAGTCATAAAGGCCGTCAACCTAACTATGTATGGGGCACACAAATAAAGTATCAATATTTCTTTTAAATGATGCCACATGGATGTAAGCTTACTTAAACAGCTGAGATTAGAAATTGATGGCTCAGCTGACTTCAGTTGAGCATGTCTGTCTCATAAATCACTGCCCTGCAGATCTCCCTGTCTGTTTGATCAAAATGTTTATTCTGACCATACATGCTCACTTACTTAAGACATTACATTGGTTAGTTGTCACGGTTGCTTTATGCCCAAAATAACATCTACCGTTTTTTCCAAAGGTGGTAATGGTAATCGAATCCATGAGGTGAGTGGTGGTAGAAAGCACAACCCTACACTTTTATCGAGGCAATGTTTCTTTTGCATTCCATACTACATAGTATGAGATACACAGGCCTTTATACGTTCTATGTCCAGCACAGCTACTCTAAGATTGCATAGTAATTCCTCTTGAAAATTAATCAATCATTTACACAACATGTTTGGTATTATGTACAAGGGGAAAAACAAAGACTTGTCGCCATTAGCACTCTCATACAAGGGTCAGGTACTGCTGGACTATGATAGATGGGTCAAGGGCCATTCTAGTGAGGGTCGGGCTATGCTGGACCTTCAATAACAGGCTGGACTTAGCAAAATTGCTTGAAAGTCTGGCCATGCTGGATCTTCATGCCAGAGTCTGACAATGCTGCACTCTTCCAGGCTGAAAGAGACTCTCCCTCATATTTGCCTGGGTGTAGTTATAAACACAGATTTAAAAAACATTGTTGGGTGGCTAAAGGTCACCAAAACTGAAGTTACCCAAACAAGACAACTGTTGTGCTTACTCCACAAGAGGTTCAAGGATGTTGAGAATGTCCTCACCCGACCGCGAGCGTTGAGAGGGGACAACAAAATTCTCCTCAAGGTGATGCGAACCAAAATGGAGGCACGCATATATTCTCAACCTTGATTTATATCTATAATACCCGACCAGTGTCACACCATAGTCTTCAAGTTTAATAAGGGTTATATATATAATTATATATATACATATAATTAAAGGCTAAGCTATATACAATACTATACCTATATCCAATGGGATGCATCCCCCATCTGCCTCTACTAGTGTATTCATGCTGCTCTTAATTGTCTTGCCCTAACTGACCTTTACCTGGCTGTGCCTTGCCGCCAGGGTGCTTAATTTGTTTCCTCTCCCACCTTGCCATGCCACACTGCCTCGCCCTCATTGGAGTACTTATTATGCATCTCCTGTCGTACCTTTCTCTGCCCTACTTTGTCCTGCCTTCACCTAATTGCTCATTTCCCCTGTCCTGCTTTGCTCAAGTGTATTTTTCCTTGACCTATAAGCAGTCGATTCGTCAGGTCTGTTATTCTCAGTATAGCATTATGACGACACTACGAATATTTTCTCAGGACGCGACCATGAGACTCATCAGCTTATAAGCTGGGGCTCCACTACAGGATTATTTTTCTTAACGTCAGAGCCTTCCCAGACAATCGGATACAAAGAATGTCTGAAGTACACAGTGCAGGACTATATTCAAACTTTAGGTAGTTTTAAATGTTATGCTGAATACCACAGCCCCATTGATTTGACCAAGCAATAACCCTCTATTTTATCACCGTCGCCAGTATCTTATTGCCTATAATTAGGTCATCACATTACATGATTCAACAGAATGATACGTATACATTACAGATTAGAATATTTACTTTTGTTGTAGCTAATAAACAGATGAAGTTGATCCAAAGGATCATTCAAAGCGTTCACAGTTGAGGGTTATCTGATGGGGCTCACCAGACCACCCTCAGTTTTTGAGAATCCTCACGAACCTTTGTCCATTGTAGCAAACGTTGTGAAAATAGCTCCGAATTGAGTTTCAACTGTAATTATAGAACTTAAAATTTCATATATGTTTTCAGGTGAGGATGTAATAAGGTATCTGAGTGTTGTTATTAGAGTTCCTATAACTATAATGATCTTCGGAAGTCATAATGCTGCGACTGGAGCTTCTTTATTGTGACAGGTGGTCTGACAGGTTTTAATTTTGAGTTCCTTCATGTTTAATAGTCTGTATCGACCAGGACGATCAGATTGTCCAGGCAACAGCAATAAACAGTCCATTTGCTGTTCAATAGCCCAACTGTGACTCGTCGAAGGCTACTTCTCACCTATACTGACTGCATGGGTACTTATTACTGGACATCGATTCTCTCTCTTTGTAGCTCTATAGTGATCGATGCCCAGTTTTATACTTCAGACCAGTGGCTCATTTTGGCTGTTTTTTGCCTCACAGATTGCTTCTAGGGCAAAATCCTGACTAGGTGCCAATATATTCTCTATGCCAATGTGTAATATGAGGGTAGAAAACACTGGAACCTCAGTTAGAAAAAATCCTACTGAACAGTTTTTGAGAAAATTAGGGTTTTGTTGCATATTTTTGGTGTTTTTAGTACATTTCCTACATAAACCGTGAACGCCAGCATTTCTCACTTTTCAGGTGTTTAGAATCAGAATTTGACTTTTTTTTATTCGCAGTAGGATTTCTGAGTATCGAGCCATTCTAGAAAAGCTATTCTTTGGAAAAAATACTTAGTATTTCTTGATGATTTTCGTTGCACAAATTTAGGGTTGTAATATAAAAACTGCATTGTCATCCAATCAAAGTGTTTATGCACTGTTGATGGTCACCCCCTCCCACCCACTTCACTCTGCATTGAAGGAGAACAGGCAGGGGAGGTTCATGTGTCCGTATATAGCTGTTGACCTGGGTGCTGGGTGCATTTTTAATTTATGGGGTGCCAACTGTTCATGAAAGAAAAATCAAATAGAATATTTTATTTTTTTTAGTATCAGATTAATGCAACTACAATTCGTAATTTAGCACTTAAAGCATTGTATTTGCATTAATATGAATAGTAGCCACCTTATGGGGTGCCAACTATTCATGAAAGAAAAATCTATAAGAATTTGTTTTTTACTAGCATTAAATTGATGCAACTACAATTCGAGATTGCATTTTAAGCATCTTAAATCAATGGTAGTCATCTTAAATATATGGGGTGCCAACTGTTCATGAATTAAAAAAAAAGAATAGAATTAGTTTTTTTATTAGTATCAGATTAATGCAACTACAATTTGTGATTGCACTTAAAGCATTGTGGCATGCAATGACTGGTAGCCACCTTGAATGTATGGGGTGCCAACTGTTCATGAAAGAAAGAAAAGAAAGTATTTTTTTTAAGAATCAAATTAATGCAACTGCAATTCAAGATTGCATTTAAGCATTATGGCATTCAATGACTGGTGGCCATCTTGAACCTATGGGGTGCCAACTCTTCATGAAAAGAACAACTAAATTGGATTTTTTTAACAGTATAAAATTTATGCAACTACATTTCAAGATTGCATTTAAAGCATTGTGGCATTCAATGAATGGTGGCCATCCTAAACCTATGGGGTGCCAACTGCGTTTGAAAAAGGTATCAAATAGAAATTTTCTACATCATACAAATTAATGCAACTATAATTCTTCATTGCACTGAAAGCATTGTGGCATTTAGTAAATGGTAGCCATCTTGAATGGGTTGAATGAAGGAAAAATCAAATAGGATTTGTTTTTTTGATAGTATCAAATTAATGCAACTACAAGTCAAGATTGCATTTCAAGCATCAGGACATTCAATGAGTGATAGCCATCTTGAATCTATGGGATGCCAACTGTTCATGAAAGAAAAATGGAATAGATTTTTTTTTTATTAGTATCAAATTACTGCAACTGCAATTCGAGATTACATTGAAAGCATGGTGGCATTCAATGAATGGTTGCAATCTTGAATCTTTAAATGAACATACACACAGACATATTCATAGGCATGAACATGGTGTTCTCCTTCATATAGATATTCATGGATTTCTACTTCTACTAAATATAGATTTCTGTTGGAAGGATTCTGTTACATGGATGTCGATGTCCAGTTTTAGATATATATCCATATAGTGCATTGGAGTGCTATAATGTTGGACTGCTGTATATTAATATGATTTGTGTGAATAATGGTAGTGAACTTACACTGAGAATATACATTTTAATTAACATGCCATTTAAATTTGATTTCCATGACCACTATACAATGAGGGTGAATGATATTTTCACTTAAGATCCCTATGCTCTAATTATCATAAACCATTTTAACCTGATTAGTTCTGAAATAATTAAATATGTACTAGTACCAGTAGAATTGTCCTAATGTAGTGTCACCAGGGAATTGATTGCTTAGCCTACCTTCATCATATGAAACATGGTAAAGGACAGATTGCATTGATAATTTATTCATCCCTTTACTCATTTCTGGATAACCTGTTGGTCCTAGATCCCATTGGTAGGGGGAGTATTAATCCCACAATTGGGCTGTGTTAAAAATTAATGTAACATACTGTTAATGGATAGTTGAATGATATGGTCCAGTTACAAGAATCATCTAGTGTATCATATGGCTGGCTGGCTTTTAATGAGGGACACAAAAGAGTGCACGAACGATGTATTTTGCCCCAGATGCTATTTCAATTCAAAACAGAATACATGATGAGCTTTTAACCATAGACGAACGACAAAGTGGATTTCAGTTATTGTGTATTGCAAATTAATGCATTATGGAAAGGGTGCATTACAAATTATCACTACATAACAGCACTACATTAATTATATATGAGAGTTCAAAGGCCATTCATTTTGTTGCATTAAAGTGACTTACATTTGTTTCTAGTATTGATGAAAACACACCTGTGTAGACACTGTTTGAAATAACCAGAAGTAATGTATCCTATACATTTACAGAAACATTTCTATTGACAATAAGTAATATAGATATTGAAGGGGGTTTGTTCAGTGACGACATATTGTATTTGACTAAAATGAATACTTACGGATCGTTATTATGTTCCTACTTTGACAGGCATTAACATTAGTATTGCAGGGGGGTTCCTCAGATGAAGACTTATTGTATCTGACTAGATAACAATTAATAGGAGGAATATTGTACATATAAACGTATGTCCATCATTGAGTATTTCAAATATCAGAAAGAAAAGTGATGGTATATGCTCTCATAGATCAGGCCACCGTTGTATATTTACTATCGCCATATGTATGGCAAGAATGTTTTGTAATGAAAGCAAGCATGTTAAGCACTCAACAATAAGATAAAATGGCATTCTAATAATGCCTAGCTCTGACAATTCCGAATCATTTCTGACAATTCAGACATCTCTAAGCGAAGTCAATGCGCTGGTATTAGGTCATCCCAGTTTGATGAAATGTCTTGTCAATCTTTAAAAAAAACACTGGTTGTTTGTTAACTGAGGGGCAGGGCAGCGTTAAAAGGGTCGGTCCGAGTGCGTCCAATTAGCCAAATGAAGAAATAAGAAGTAGGACTGCTTTGGTTACCATCTTTATTCGCAGGGAATAATGGTAGTGACATCTGATCTCATGAGGCTCCTGAAAAGTGATCTCAGGCTCTTTCTTTCCTCTTTTTTTCAGTTTGTTTTTCTTCCTTTTTACATAATTTTGCATTCTTTCTGTCCTTTCTGTATTTATATCTATCTTTCTTTATGAATTTAATTCTCTTCATTTCTTTTTGTACCCTAATTATCTATACGTTTCTTTCACTTGTTCATCATCATTCAGGCCACAGTATCATGTGCCCATAATGTGTCTTGGTGTGGTAATCCCTGGTTTATACCCAGCTGGATACACAGCTAACTGTATAACGATCGTCTCTGTGATCCGAGTTGAGGCAGCGTAGTGGAGATTAAAGCAAACAAGGATCGACAAGGCTGTCCCGTCCCCAAGGGGCCTCGTGTAAGGGACGAGGGGCCCGGTGGGGGAGGTCGGGTGTATATGGCAGGTGACAGACGACGTCCGCCGGGCGCCGTTTGGCCGCCCCTCGCACCCCACCCGTCACCCGCCGAATTGACTCTCACAAACCCCAGGGAGTGACTCAGGTGAGAGCTTGCGGCGGTGAGCTGCTCGGCCATGCTGGGCCGGCCGCAGGGAGATAGTAAACCGGGGTTGTGGAGGGTGAGGTGGATGTGGGGGTTGACAGGTGTAAGCAGCCTTGACGCCGCTCACACGTCAGTATGACTGGCGTCACGTGTGACGTCGACCTGCGGTCACTTGTCCCCTTATACCCCATAGGCCGCGCTGACGGGCCGGCGTCACATAATGATCGACTGTCTGATGACGACTATACTGATGGTTTAGAGTCGCAGGTCCCTACTATGCCACTCAACCCTATCCCCACCCCCAACACATTGCAGTAGAATAGAGAGGTTAAGATCACGTCGTGTACGGCAACGTGTACGGCTAACGTCACAGGTCACTTCGGGGGTATTCCCATCTAGCCGTACACAATGTGTAGCCTTGAAGTTTTGGACCTGTAGGGGCGGGGGTGACTATATAAAGGAAATCTGAGTATATATAAATAAGATAAATCTGCCTATTTGTTCAAGAGGTATATGAGTACCTACTCTAAGTGTGAATTGCTTGAGCAATGATTACATTATAATTGTGTAATTACCTCTCTTTGAGGGCCTTTACCCTACTCACCTGTAACAACACACTGCAGGTGTTGGTAGGCCCATATAGGTATATCTATTCTTAACCAATTAACCTGTACTTGTAGCCCTTGCTGTACCCATGCCAGTGCACGTTCTCCAACCTTAACATCTCACTTGTTCAGAATGTCGATCTTTGTTTCACACCCGCGTCCAAGTCTGGCCCCCTTTCCCCCACTCTCCCCCACTGTAGGGCATCAGCAGCACTGTGGCCCAAAAACCTACCTGTCAGGCGGCCAAATAAGGCTTCTTGCCACTGATGGGAAAACCGGAGCTAGCGGAAGAGGAGCTCGACTCATTTGTCAATAGGGATTATCTAGAGCGCGGCTTCTGAGCCACACATTGATTCAGTCGCTAACGCGCCACTCTGACCAGCCTTGGGTATATTATATACAAAGAAGCTTAGAGAAGCATTGAAACACGTATTCTAAGCTCATGTGTGTTGATCAGTACTAAATGTACATGTTGGTGGAATCAGGTTATTACTTCTTCGTTATTTGCTCATGAAAAACGATCTCATTTACTTATACATTTAGGGATACATTTACTACAGCTTTAAGCTGTCGTGTGAATTTCCCACATGACGTGATCCAAGGGTTTTTACATCGGGGTATCCTATTTCTAAGTCGTCATACGCTTTTTGTCTGTTTTGCTTGTAACACGATGCCCATGGTTTAGTCGGGTATGTTGCCCATCAAATCCCCGATCCAAATCACCCAAAATATCCACAACGTAAAAAGACCATTCGGGTAGCATTGTCGTCTTCGATATCGTGTCACTCTTCCATTCTCTTTGTGAAATCTCCATAATCTGGCAGTATTGTGGACTGTAGTTGATGCTATAAGTATTTGCCCTGGGTAAAATAAGTCCTGTTGCACAAGAAAATCCCCTCCCTTCCCGAAACGCGCCACAAAAATATCCCACTTTTCATGTACTACTACCTCAGTCGACAGCTCACGTTGCCAACTCCATATACTACTTACCGACCACCCCCTGCGGTGCGTGAGCCGAATAGGGGACAAGTGTTATACCATTTCACTCAGGTACAACTGGAAACTGTCCATTTATGATGATTACAGAAGCCATATATAATATTGTGGGGGCCCATAATGCTGGACATATATAGCATGTAAGATGATTAAGCTGCGAATAGATAATAAATAGGCTGTATTTATAACTCATCCCTTCCACAGTGGGGGACACTGGTGGGTATGTATAGGTGCTCTAGTCACTTAATACTCTATACACGGATGTAGCTATATATAATGTGCAGTAGAACAGCAGCACCGACATTAGTCCCTATTGTTCGCGGGGACCTGTATTTATTACATAAGTGTACCTCACATTATGCGGTCCAATTATGGGACACACACACTCTTCCCGGAGCCATCAGCCGAGATCTCCAGCACCTGTCAGACAGACTGTAGGCCTGTCATAGGGAGGGGCATTTTTTGTCCCAATGTCCCGTGCGACTGTCGGGGATAGGGGTGGCCAGGTCTAACGTGAGCAGTGTATATAGCCGGCAGCAGCCACGTCAACGTCATGACAAGTAGTGGACGTAGTGATAACCACCGACCATGCACTGCATGGACTGGTTGTAGGATGGGGTGGGGGGGGGGGGGGTGGAGGGTAGATGAGATTGGCAGTACCGTATTGTTGGTTTGTGGCGCAGGGGTTCTGCATGATATGAATATTTAAGTCCCTTGCACTGTCTATAACACATGTATGAGGGGATGAGTGTATAGGTATAGCCATATTTGTATCCATGGTGATCTGTATAAAATGGGCGGGGAGCTAAAGGTTGTCATATCTGTTTTGAACTTAACTTGAACATGCATGGTAGATGGTACTGGTAATTGTATTAAATGGGTATAGGGATCTACATGGTATACATATATCAATGGGGCACTAAACATTACATGTCCTGGGAGCAGTGACAAATTAGCTCTGGGACATTTGCAATTAGTGCCATTGGTGCAATTACAATGCGTGGAGTGCAATATCCAATACGAAAGAAGATCTCAGATACTAGGATATAACATGCAGTGACTACACGTGAAACAATCAAAAACACACGATAACATGGCCAATATCTGATCGGTTGGGTGCGGCATCTGGAGTTGAGTTGTTTGGCGTTTGGCCGCCGAAGGGCGATAGTAAACGGCGGTCGGGTTGTGATCCGGGGCGGCCTGTGTAAGTGTGTCAGGCATTGAGGCTTGTGGAGGGGGTGCGGGGAGGGGTGTGGCCTGGCGAGGTAGGGTTGGGGGTGGGGGGGGGGGAGGCATGCACTCCATCACGTGGAGGCAAGGTCAAGCCAGGCGGCGGGGGCAGTGAGACGAAACGCGTGCTGATTAGGAACATGACTTGTGGCGGCCTCCGCGCTGTCCAACGTCGTTATTGTGTGCGTCTTGCTGCTTCTCGACGTGATGAATGTCGTATGAATAATAAAGCTGTAGGGGCCCGGGAACCAGCGTCCGGCCGACCGGAAGGGACCAGTGGTGGACGCGTATACTGGAGGGGTGGTGGTGTATAGGGGAGGGGATGTGGGAGGGGACTGAGCTGTCCGAGCCTCCCATACATCACTCAGGCAGAGAATGGTGCTTAATCTAAACACACCATGTACAGGATGCTTTTCAATCACTGCACCACTCCGACAATAGTCCTCCTAAACTCGTCCCAGTCCATGAATGACAGATGCACGTGTATACAGTGGTCATGTATTATTTAGACACGTGCTAGCACTAGTGTGTTCATGGATCTCTTCCCCTCTGGGCACTACTGGATGGCGGCCCGCACCTATATACTACCATTTCCCCGCCCGTCCCTGGTCCCAGTCCTACATCCCTGAGCTACTCAAGGAGAGCTGCTCACTCCAGTCCATACACGAGCCGCTCCTAACGACCGCCAGTACCCACCGGCCTTTCACACCACCTCATCAAACGATCCACTCAGTGTGTCAACCGCTGCTCCCTACATCAATTATATATACGTCGACGCGCGCTATCTATTATTCAGCGCCGCGCTGGGGGCTGGCCGCCTGGAGAAGGGGCCGACGGGGGCTGTAAACAAAGGGGCCATGTCTAGGGCGCGGTCGGGGGACTATACTACTAGTGGCCGTGCCCCACACTCAACACTCCCCCACACCCTTGTCCCCTGCAGACCAGCCTCCAGGGCAAGCCGCCATACGATGGCCGCTCCTCCGTGACTGATTGCCCGATCCCCATTGATAGCCGACATTACCGCCTTTTGACAGGCGCGGCAACACGGCGTACGCCGCCATTCACCGCAGTAACGATCCATTAAAGGGGGGACGCCGACCACCGGCCCCCACGCCACCATCCGCCGCCCGCCACCACCGCCCTCCAGTGTTGTTGTCATTATTTGTCTGCCATTACCGGGCACCCCCCCCCCAACCCCCACCCAACAACCGCTCTCATCCCACGCCCTTGTCCCACCAGTCAAAAGCCTCCCGATTCGGACACAATGCCTGCCGGGTTGCTAGCTTTTTGAGAGGGTCGCACGTCACCGTTTAGTGCTTTTGCATATAAATGCATTGCCAGTTGCGGGACACCGACCCCACCCCTACATATTGCCCGTATGTGGACGCAATCCAGAGGGGCTTTGTCAACACGGTGGCTGCTTTGTCCGCCTTTGTCCCGCCATCCGGACAATACCACCCTCAGTGGTCCGCCACATCCGCTAGATAATGCATGGGGTAGCCGAAATTAATTTGCATGACGACTAAATGGCCATGTTTCTCTGTGAGGTGGGCATAAAGGGAGGCGACAACTGGAGGACAGGACACCACAGCGAACGCCACCACTCGATACATTACTCTGATTGCACATAAAAAAAGGGCCACCACGACATTATAAAAGACCAAGATCCATCTTTTGGTGAGCTGCCCGGTGAGCTGCTCCAGTATATTGCTTGCTGAGTTACCCGGAACACGCCAGAATATCATCTGTAGTGTAAGAAACATGGCCCACAGTTGGAGGAGTTATTATGTGGGGGGTATTATCCCTGGGTATTATTTAACGGGAGGTCGAGTGGGGGATTTGATTGAAGGCTGGTTCTGCGTGCAGGTGAAATGTAGCAGCAGTTCCCCTTCCCCTCCCAGTCAATCCCTCTTCCAAATACCCACGTACAGCAACGGCGCACTGGGTGGGCATGACCGAACCCTTTAAGGGCCACATAGTGCTTTAATGCAGTCGCCATGATGTATTATTGTAGCCCAGGCGAGTAACTCGCCAGGGCTGCATTCAAGCATCATTCCAACCCCTAGGAGGTTCATATACACCGATATAGGGTCGGTATAATAACTGGCCAGGGCTGCATTCATGCGTCATGACTACAAAGGTCATATTGCATTAAGGCACTATGCGGCCCTTAACGGGTGTGGGTGGGCGGCCGTGTGAAGTAGTGCGCCGACCCAAGATAAAGACATTCTCACGACATGATCACTAATTCATGGCGAGCGGCACGCGGGACTCTCCCCTCCCGCCAGTCGGCCATCCATCAGACTGAGCAGTACGCGAGCAGGAGGCCGTAGGTAGGAGCTACTCGGGGCTGCTCCCAGTATGACGCACAGTGCAAGGCCACCTGCAGACCTCAGCAGGATATATATGACAGCACCAAACTAACTCCCCACCCGGCGGCTGTTAACAAAACCTCCCAGGACCCCCCTCTATCATTCCCCGTTTAAAATGAGTCTGCAGATGCGGTCATTGTTGACTTGACTCTTGTCTTGGATCCCTCCTTCTAATGAGATCACGTAGTTGCCATACGCTGGGACAAAAAGGGGGCTGGCTGTCCTGGATCAGACTCCAGGGCACGTTGCCAACCTCCGGTGTATCATTGCCTGCATCACGAGCCATTGCGGGACAACAATCTCATCCTGTCAATCAGGGTTGTTGTGGCATAGTAATGGAAGATAGCGTGAAGATCGTCTCTGGGCGAGATATCAGAATGATTATTCTATGAGCTCTATGCATCCATGGCGTGTAGTATTATGTGATGTGTTTTCACTTTATCTTGCACATCCTAGAACAGTGATAATGAGGTCAAAAAGCTAAAAATATTGGTTTTCAAGAATTTAAGATTATTGGACATTTCAACTGATAAGTACCTCTACTGCAATACTGTGGAAGCAAACTACCGGTACATGTAACAATAACTCGTTAAACTCTCTGAAATCCGTTTATTGATTATAATTGTCACTTATCAGCTTATCACTATTATAAGTTTGGACAGTATTTATCCAAAACATCTTAAAATAATATACTCCATAATGAAACTTTTATTTATAAATAAAATGTCAATTATTGGCTGCTGAGAAGAGATGCCATAGCGGGCATACAACAGGTCCTCTTACTATGAGAGGTGGTTATAAATATTGCTGTCTGACCACATAACGGCAGCCTGCTCATATACGTACTGCTCGTACCTGCTCATGACTAACTCACAAACAGAGTATTCTTGGCTAAAAGCCCCTTTGCCATTCCCTTTAGTTCCACTCCCAGTATGGAATGATGTGGCTATTATGGCCCTCCTGCTTCTCACTCGTACCGATGAATCAGAACACAAAGTGGGGTTTTATGACAGAGGCGTCCTAACTGACCCACAACGGGGTTTTACAAGAGCGCAGTCCAGGTCTAATGTAATTCCATCCTCATTTGATAAAATATTACAGTATTGAGCTAAAGATTAAAACAGACGTTGTATGGATGTGGTATTATTGATCCACTGAGACTAGATACCTGCTGCACAGGCATTTCATTTCAGATTTAACATCAACATCAAATGCTTCAAGCAGGGGGCAATTACCTCATTTATCAAGCTTTGAATTCTTTTAAATAGACGGGTGTGGTAATTGCAATCGATCTTTTTTTCTGCCATTTAATCGATGCGTAGTGGCTTGTGCTTCTCAAAGAGACATTCTTGAAGTAGCACATGGTAAATTTATTTGATTTCCTATCCATTTGGCTGCCTGCAATTGAGATAAAAACAATCAACATGATATGGAATCTTCCTCAAACTATTGAATGAACATCAGTCTCTGAATGGTAAGACTGATTTCATGAAATTACATATTCACCGTGCAACATTAAAAAGGAAGGAAGAGCCGTGCCATTGTTTAATCTATTTAAAAGTAATATCGGTCATGTTTAACCTTATCCCATAAATCAGCTTCTTCTTTCTAGCATTGTCACAAAATAGGAAATTGTAACTTACATGTCCATAAGCCACGTAAGTTTTGTATTAAGCATTTCATATAAATAGCGACGTGGCCTATGCATGTTTAAGTTCAGAGTAGCAAGGACGTGCTCAAGTACGCATCTAGAGGTGCTGACCACTGTAAATATGGATGCTGTCTCCACAAAGGAAAACACATAATATACACTAGCTGTGAAACGTTAGTTGCAGTTAGTGTTGGTGTACAGTAAAATCTTCCATAGTTCTAGTGTTCTCACAGTAGAATTTGTTTTCACTGTGTACCTGCAACTAACTATATCATATTGTAGGTATGAAGATGATAGAGGCAAGGAGAATGGGTACTTCGAGGGGAAATTTCAAATTGAAGATTGACATTTGTGTCATAATCTTTAACATCGTATATCATGTATTCAGCTATTCCAAAAAGGGAGGAAGCAAAGCCCTCTGAAGACAAAAACATAAAAGCCATGCATCCTGTATATGACATACTGATACCACAATAATAACAAAAAGTATGTAAAATATATATTGGTCTTTTTCAAACTTCATGATCGCTTTGTCCATGAATTCCATTATTGTAGGTATATTTTCATTCTTATTTCAGTGTTAGATGCTGTGTGAGTTACTTTATTGATCTGAATTACCCTTATTATATTTTAGAATGAAAGAACAGTTTCCATAACAACCAGATGCAAGTCAATTTAGGGGTAAACTGTTCCAAATAAGGATATAAAGCGGTCCAAATAAGGATATATTCCATTCCCATAGAATATTCTCATATGTATAATCAGAAGCAGCATGAAAAGTTCACTTAGGATGTATTTCACATTATTTTTGCTCTTTTCATCAGTATTATTAGATTAAGAGCATTTTGCACTTTCCTACGGATTACCCTATCTGCCTGCCTGCTCACATATTACCCTGTGTAGGATTGATTATATTGTATCTTACAATTCCTCTTTCCCTCTGTACAGACGTCTAACCAGAAATAAACTACAAAATGAGAACTGCCAAAATGATTTTTATATAGCGAAAGAAAAAGGAGGATACTAATAGCAAGTCGCAAAATCGATTGGCATTTCATTACATTTCTACTCTCACCAAATAGGAAATTGAAGCTCACATGTTCATTTCATTTGTATTGCCGGGAGGAAGCTAAAATGCCTTCTCCACTTAACTTTCAAATCTACCTCTATCTGTATTGGTGATATAATATATTGTACGACATCCATGGGGGGGGGGGGGTTAAGTAAGTGGCAACTAAGGAGAGGAATCTTGGGCTGGAGTCCTTACCCTGCTACCCTGTCTTGATGAGTGATGGTGGGCATACTAATATTTTAGTGATCACACAATGAGCCATCCTGAGCCAACTCTCATACAGTATTGTGCATCATCACATGCTTTACAAGCTTTGTGAAGTAACCCTGTCAGCACTCATTCAGCATCACGCATCTTCACTCATGTTACTAGAGCAGTGAGGTGACACTATGTGCCACACCCTGTCAGTACTCACAAAGCATGGTAACAATAACAAGAAACTGTATGGATTAATACTAGTTCTCTTTTGCAGAGGGAGCAAATAAGTAAAGGGTGATTTCACCGAACCTGTTTCAGCCTGTGTTAATAATGATTGTCACAAAATAGGAAATTGAAACTTGCATTTTCAGAATACCAGTCTGGGGAAGTTAGGTCAGCAGCATTTAACCCTTTAGGGCCGAGCATCAACTATAGTTGATGCCATGGGGGGCCGAGCATCGACTATAGTCGATGCCATGGCGGGGGGGCCGAGCATGACTATAGTCATCTTGACTCTATCGAATTCAGCAAAATGTCCTGGCCCCGTCACCAAAAAACTTTTTTTGGTCGGCCCTAAAGGGTTAAGGAGAAGCACTATGGCCTGGCAGCTCTATTTCATCACAATGGAACAGGGAGCTAGGGGTGTCAGGAATCGACTAACCCTTTATATGCCAGCAAAATGACGCAACCTTGTGTCAGGATGAGTGATGCGCGGTGAGAATATAATTTGAGTGATCAGCAATGAGCCATCCTCAGCCACACCCTGCCCAAGTCTCACACAGTATGGTGCATCATGACATATCTTACACACATTGTGAATTAACACTGCGTGATAAGGCGGTACTCCCTGTCAACATGCACTCAGCATTATGCATCCATACTCATTATTACTAGAGCTGTGAGCTGACACTGTGTGGCTATGTGCCACCACATCTCAGTACTCATGGACTCAACATGGGGCATCACCACCAAAGGGACAGCAATAAGAAACTAATATTGCTTGTGCTTGGCAGAAAGGGCATATCAATTTCATATCGATTGTAACAAGTATGAATAGTAGATATGATAATAGCCAATAAAATGTTTTTAGATTGGCATTCAAGACATAAATGAGATCTATGGAATATAAAAATATAAAAGTCATCATATTTCATATGGTATTACATTTGCCCCTTGCCTAACAATTATCTGAAAATGTGATTTGCAGTGACCAATATTGTAACATATAATCACGAGTAACAGCAATAACTTTAACAAGTTTTCAACAACTTTGGCTAACCTGACGATCTGAAATCTATCCAGGTGCACTTCAAGCACGTCTAAAATGCCAAGGCTGTCCCTGTGCTTCACGATGTTGGGTTCCCTTACATTAGCTATACAATTACCAGATACAATATGTAAGGGGACACTTGCCATCCTTGCTTGAAAAGGTCAAACGTGAGCTGACTGCATTTGAAAATGGCATAAATCGTATTCATATTCTTAAATTCCAATCAATGTTTCCAACCTATGGAAAATGTCAACCTGTGCCCTGAGTACTTGGGGATTCCTATATAAAAATCTTGTTTGACATGAGCTGTACAACTTCATAAACATAGACGGAGGACTTTTCTGTACTGCTGGATGAGGCTCAGAGATGTCTATACCGGAATACCCTTCCTTTGTACATTATTATTACACTTCAATACAATCTAACCGGCACTGCTGTGGTTAAAGCATATCATACCAATTGAGAACACACATACAGCAATGCATATTAACCAATGTACATGACATGTACATTGTATTGTGTGTTACTCCAAATGTATTACTTGGCTTGATTTTATTCTCTAGAAGCTGATGCATTTATATTCTATATTTTGCTGAGAATAAGACGGTCTTGTGGATTCTTTTTCTATAGTTTCCTGTTACTCTATTGCCTAGATGAATTCCCATACGTACGATAAGCTGAGGCTGACAATTTATCAATGTTAACGCTAACACAAAAGGATTATATATTGTGTACATCATTTATTGTGCATCCTAAATATAATTAAAATAGATCTAGTGTAGCTGCCATCATTTCAGTATTGAATTATCTTAAAACATTTATTGTATCCACCGGTACCTTTCTTACCACATCTCATATATCATTATAGAAATGCGCCATGGTTTTAGTAGTTTTACCACCTACTTGCCAAGTTGGCAGGTGTTCAACGACCTGATGTATGACGGACCTAGGTACACGAGATACTCGGGCCGATAGCTTTCCGTCAGTAGACCGGAAGGTGGTCCTTTCCGGGTGTATATCACATCCTGCCAGCACCTTGGGTCACTAAAAAATAACGTACATTATGTATAGTCCGGCGATTTAAACCAGCTGTTCCTCAGCGGGAACCTTCAGAAGCCCCATGAAGTTATAAAGTAGATGCCAGTGTATGCAGACCTGATGTGCATGCTTCAAAGTTCAAAGCAGAGAAAGGGAACATGGATAGTATCGAATGCGTAAGGTGCGCAGTGGAGATGGTATACAGATGGGGGAGACAAGTAAAGGTACAGAGACAGAGATACAGAGAAAGCCAGCGAAAGACAGATACATTGTGAGTGCAATTGCATTATGTATGTAAAGTGAGACATCTCATAAAAGATATAATTATACATATGATGGGTAAGGCTCACACGCGGTCAGCACATTATGGACCTCCAGTCTCTATCTTTGTGACAATGCCATGTAATTTACACAAGCATTTTTTCATTTTGCTGTTTATCATATAATACGGACATAAATGGGCTAGGCATAACATACTTATACTCTATGTACGTTGTGAATGGGAATCTTTCAAGGTTTGATCATGGTAAAATATGAGTTGCTCCAATTTATCCTGTCATTATAGACTGGTAGATGGTACAGAATAGGAGACTTGTGTATGGGAGGTATGCCTAGAGTAGAGCTCGGGATGTGGTGACCACAATGCCTCAAACTCAGCCCTGCCATTATTCAGCCAATACGCCAGGCTGGCTGAGACACCGACCATGCCATGGGTATCCTGTTATGTGTATTAGCTGACTGTAGGAGATGATCACATTGTACTCGTTAGTGATTACACATACTCAACTGAGGTTTGATTTAACATTATTGTAAGTGATGAAAAACGGTTTAGGGCATGGGTATTGCCTCGTAGAGCAGATCCTGGTAGGAGTTCCAGCTCCGTGTATAAGAGCAATATTCTAAGGTGTTCTTTTAAAGAGGGATTTTAAATTAAATGATTGTACTACTAATGCTACAGAATGTAATTGTTGTATATGACTGAAAATACCTACATTATCTATATTTTAAAGAGGGGTTTGAAATAAAGTGCACTACTAATGTTTGAGAATAATTATAACTGTGGTATACGACTTACTCAGATACTGACAATACACACATCATCAGACCCCCTGCTTGTATTATACCTGGGTGTGAACATGACCTGACAGTGGTAAAATGGTCATACTGACTAAGATAGTGTGAATTTGGTACCAGTCTTCATCTTTATCAAAGCTTTCCGATCTATTGGTAAATAGCCATCTGGGATGCGTATCTTCAACATAATAGGTCAAGCATATTCCAAAATATAAGCACATTTCAAACATAGTCCAAAATGGTTAGATTAGACCTGGGTGTAAATACGAAAACAGTCGTTGGGTTCCTAGCTTATTGGCTTTGGGGCCTTGTCCCCAAAGCCATTGACACCACACACAGAGAGTTGGAAAAAGTAGCAAGAAAAGACTAGCATAGGTCCCCTTGTTCAATGTTAAATTAAGCCCTAGCTGGCCCTTAAACATTGCCTAGGACTGGTATCCCCATGTGTCCTTGCAGGTGTGTGCAAGACTAATTTAACCTAGATCTGGTTTTCAGTTACTGCATGTAGTACCAGTGTACCTTGTGGTAAGGCCTAGACATCTTGTGAACAGCCATATTTTGAGTTCTCTAATGTGGCTGTCAATGGCAAGGATAGGTATCAGCCTAATAACTATTGACTCCTATGTCAAGCCAAGCTGTCAATGACAATGCCAATTCCCATACTATGCACATACAGGACCTGTACTAGAAGTTGAGTGGTCCAGGGTGGCTCTTGAAATCGCTCAAGCCCGCCCAAAGACAAACTGTGAAGTCCAACTTGATTACCCCTCCCCACCCCACACACACATGCAAGAAACCACATGCAACAACCCTAAAATAATATGTTGCCAACACAAGTCCTCCTTATGCCCCCTCCTTCTCCTCCCTGTGCCCCCTCCTCCTCCTCCCTCTGCCCTCTCCTCCTCCTGCTCCCTCTGCCCTCTCCTCCTCCTGCTCCCTCTGCCCTCTCCTCCCTCTGTCCTCTCCTCCTTCCTCTGCCCTCTCATACCACCCCATCTTTCCCCTCCTCCCCCCTCTACCCCATTTTCCTCCTTCCTGTTACCTACTCCCCCTCTGCCCCCTCCTCC
This sequence comes from Harmothoe impar, assembly GCA_947462335.1. Classification (NCBI taxonomy): domain Eukaryota; kingdom Metazoa; phylum Annelida; class Polychaeta; order Phyllodocida; family Polynoidae; genus Harmothoe; species Harmothoe impar. Next base: position 53,466,057 of record OX381705.1, read on the forward strand.
TCCCTCTGCCCTCCCTTCTCCCTCTGCCCCCTCCCTCTGCCCCTCCCTCTGACTGCCAAGATGGCTGTCGAAAACTCAAGATTGTCTGATTTCCTTAAATGGATAATAGGGTTTTCTAGGATGTAGAATCCATTTTCAGGCTTAGATTTTCAGTCCGGGAAATTTCCAAGATGGCTGCCAAGATGGCCACCAAAAACTCCAAATTGTCTGAATTCCTTGTGTGATACATGGATAGTAGGGTTTTCTGGGATGCAGAATCCATTTTCATGCTCAGATTTTCAATCCGGGAAATTTCCAAGATGGTTGCCAAGATGGCCGCCAAAAACTCAAGATTGTCTGATTTCCTTGTGTGATACATGGATAATAGGGTTTTCTAGGATGTAGAATCCATTTTCAGGCTTAGATTTTCAATCTGGGAAATTTCCAAGATGGCTGCCAAGATGGCCTCCAAAAACTATACCAGCAGCAGTAAAACCAATAAAAATCAAAAAGATTTAGCTAAGTGCATGTAAGTTAACTGACCATGCAGTATTGCTGCAAACCATCAGATATGAATTGCATTAGAACCCTAGACACACCAAAAAGCATTATTGCTGCATAAATCTATGCCCCTTCGTTTTCTCACCTGTAGTTCATAACAATCCTATAAAAACCCAAAGCCACTACGGCTTTGCCGTAAAATCCTTGAATTTGTCCCCTTGTCTCTCAAACTACTTTGCACTGCAACATTGTCTGGTCTTCTCTGCCTCATGGCTGTTTATCCTATCGTAAAACCCATTCCTCCCAGTTTTTGGTTGGATGTATGGTTCCATTGAACAAGGCTTTGTTAACCAGCCTCCTAAGCGGGAAGAATTCCAATAGAAATATGGGCGTAGCACAACATCTATAGAGTGTTTTTAACATACGGGGAGCAACGTTCCTTCTCGGAAAAATGTTTTTCTATACAACACGTACACCTGTATGCTCATGCCACTGCAGCAACTGTTGCTGCCAAATGTTGAAATCACTTGTGAGTATTGCAGAGCATGCCACTGCCATTATAGCTCATAGTCGATGAAAATCATTACAGTGATTTTATCACCATGCATTCATAGGAATAAAATAGGACATACTGTGTTTATCATTTGTTAAGTGTACGTATACTACCTCATCATCATCTTGATGTGCATGCTTTGCTTCTATACACGTACCTATATATACTAACCTTACAATTAACCTTCTGAATTGTTCATTTCCCATACCACTAAACCATGCTTTCAAATATGAAAGATGTCTACATGTACGGAAGCTATAGTGAGATTGGATCTGAACATTAATAACTTTAGAAAGGTCGATGTTTGAGAAACCTGGTGTCCTGATGTGTTTTGTGCCGCCAATAATGAAAGAAGAGAGTACACTGAGGTGGGAGCCCTCAATGCCCTAACTGCCCATCAACACATATTTGCTTGTCCCATTAAGGTGGGTCGCTACCTCTTGAATATGGACACACTGCGCAGGTATATGCGCATATAGCTTAAATGTATCAGAATTAGCTAATATTACATAATCTGATAGATATATATGCTGACTAAGCTATGTTAAAAAATTGGGAGATTTCGAGCAAAATTGAGCGTTTTTTTGGACTTTGAATATTTTATATATTTGTAGCTAGTGATATTTGCTATTTTTATCAAAAGTTAGAATATTGAAACTATTTACCAATAAATCATTATCTAGAATGATGTAGATCTTATTAAGTTACTTAGAATAACCAAGGGTATAAATTGTAGCCATTTTCTACCCTGATTATAGCTTTTTTACACTTTATTTTTAGGTTAAAATGTAAGATTTAGGCCGATTTTGCTATATTTTTTAACTTCAAAGGCCAAAAAACCTAAAAATATGCCCGGGACCCCCTATCAAAAGCACTTTCATATGTTAGCAAATGATCTGAACTATTTTCTGAGAAAGTTAAAAAAAATTCTGTTAATTTCGAATACCATTTTTAGCCAATAACGCTACAAAATGATAGCAATTTATTCATTTTCTTCCCCAAAACATCATATTTTTACCCAGAATTCCATGGCATTTAACTGTAAAATTAATTTTGCAGTAAAGTAAAACATATAGCTATTTTACATGTGAAGTTTTACATTTCTGTGCAAAATGGTTGATATTTAAAAAAATTATTGAAGTTTTCACACTTTTTTCTAATTTTTAGAGAAAAATTTAAATACTTTAATTTTTCAAAATTCTGTATCTAAAAAAGTAGGTCGGGACCCCCCATTTTTCTTTTCATTTTCTGTTTCTATATGTTTCAGACTGTCTTTAGAAAAAAATTAAAGACATTCTGTTAACTTTGATCAAAGGGTAGCGACCCACCTTAAATAGAGCTATTGACTTATTATCAACATAGTAGATATTATACACCAGTAAGGCCTAATCTTCAGTTTATAAATCTGTAACCTGTCATTACTGTAATCTAGTTAATAGTATTATAAAGACCAAAAATATAAAATCGAGCACCTATAAAATAGGAGTGCCCAAGTTAGATAAGTTTGTTTATTATAAATAGTAACAACAAGGTCTTGCCCCCCAGTACTAACTGAAAATTCCATGGTTGATAATACAAATCACTACCACAGCACCGGACTGCTACTGTGGATAGAACTGTGTAAACGATTTATTCTATGTGAGCTTTATGATTTCATGTGTCACATGCTGCGCGGTGTAACAACCATACAGCTTGTCTAAGGTAATAACTGACTCAGTCTACGTTTACCTTTCACCAATCACCTCTCTTGTGCTTTGAGGAATTGGCTTGTTTATTTACAACTGTTATTAAAAAGATCAATCTGAGGTTGCAAATCTCAAACTGTGTGTTCCCAGTGGTAATTGTGTCTGTTTGGTGGCTACATCAACAACACATCATCATGCACTACAGAAGCTTTAGATACTTAAACGAATCCAAAGGCCTACGACTCCTGGGAATCAACACAAGGAGTCTAAAAGGAAAAATGACGCAGCTGCGCCCGATGATCCATGACATGGACTATATATGTATATAGGAAAGTTGGCTGAAACCCTCTACTCTACCTTCTCTGATCCAACTACCGGGAATGAAGTTGTTCAGAAGGGACCGCCCCCTACACTTAGGCAAAATGGGAGGAGGTGTAGCATGCTACGTCAGGAACTGTTATGCAACCCACTCACGAGTGTGTCCTGAGCTGACGACCTCTAGCAAGCACCTAGAATGCATTGGAATTATCACAACCTTTCCAGGCCAACTCCAGAGGATAATACTCAGCGTTTACAAACCCCCTCGTGGAAACACCAAGCTCTTCTATGCTGAACTGAAAAAGTTCTTGCGCCTCCCTTGGATAGGCGAGAGGGAAATTTGGATCATTGGGGACACCAATGTGAATACCAAGGCAACCAACAGCCTAAAATTTGAATACATGTCAAAGTTCTTAAGAGCCACAAGGTTGAGATACCTACCTACAGGGGTAACGCACTACCACCCGCATGGGACCTCGACACTGGATCACATCTATACCAACAGTAGAGTGGTTCTCGAGCATGGTCTCATCAATGATATGGTCAGTGACCATGTGCCAGTATATGTGGTGCGTAAACAAGAACGGCTAAGGTACCAAACAAAGACAATCGAAGGACGGTCTTATAAAGACTACGATGGAGCCGCCCTCAGAGATTACATGACTGCCCTAGACTGGACATCCGTCTTAATTGCAGACGAACCTGAGGTGGGGTACAGCGCCATGCTGCAAGAAATAAGCTCCTACCTAGACAACACACACCCCATCAAGACCTTTAAAGTCCCTGCTGACGATAGGCCTACTCTGCCACGTGCAACTCTGAAGTTGATAAGAAAAAGGAAGAGACTACTAAAGGCATCCAGGAAAATGGGGCATGGCAGGAGATTGGCCCAGATCCGCCAGGTAAAAAAACTGAGTGGCACAATAAAAAGCCAATCAAACAAAGACGCCCAATCTGAAGTAAGGTCTGCACTCCACAGGCACCGAAACAATCCCAAAAGGTTCTGGGCAACCTTAAATAGACTGTGGAAAGGGAAAGAAGAGCAACCAGACATCGTCCTGAAAGATGAAAATGATCTGCAGGTAGCACCAGAAGCTGGCATCGGCACTGCCACCAATCCAAATTGGTTTGCAGCCCCAGCGACAACCTCAACTGAACAACAACCCCCTCCCAGTGAATCGCCCTGTGAATCATCCTCCAGACTTCAACCTGAAGACAATCTCACTGGCGGACACTATCAAAGAGATCAAAGATCTGGACACAATAAAATCGTCAGGCATAGAGCATGCGCGAACCCAGATAATTAAAGACACACTGCTAGCAAAACCAGAGGTAGCCCAGCACCTAATCAACACTAGCATCACAAGTTCGACCTTCCCTGAATCCTGGAAACTGGGACGGGTCATACCACTTGCCAAATCAGGAGACCTCTCCAAGGTTGGGAACTGGAGACCGGTGTGTCTTTTAAACGTGTGTTCAAAGATATGCGAAAAGGTAGTACACCGCCAACTACTTGATCACCTACTAGGAAATGACCTACTGTCTAGAAGTCAGTTCGGATTTATCCCAGACAGATCCACAACAGACGCCATATACCATCTCGTGGATGACCTCTACACGGCCCAAAATCTAGGAAAGCCTTCCGCAGTTGCGTTCATCGATCTGCGGAAGGCTTTCGATACTGTGAACCACTCTCTCTTGATAGACTGGGAGCCTCCAATGACACCAGGAGATGGCTGATGAGCTACCTAGACGACCGAAAACAGGTCACAGTGGCCAATGGTCACATCTTGCGGGCCCATACGGTCCCCTGTGGCGTTCCACAGGGGTCCGTATTGGGTCCACTACTATTTCTTTGCTACATCAACCAGGTCTGCAATGTGGCAGAAAATGCAAAATGCTACATGTATGCCGACGACTTGGCTTTGTTGGTCAGTGGCAATGACCCAGACCGAATAAGGCTACTTCTACAACGCGATCTCGATGCTGTTGCCAACTGGTGTGTGAGCAACAAACTGACCATCAACACGGACAAAACAAAGATCCTTTGGTCCCACCCGCCAAACAACAAACCCCCAACTGACGACCTGCCACTGACAATGGAGGGCCGCGTTCTGTCGGTGGTAAATGACTTCAATTACCTAGGGGTCATCATTGATGCCACCCTCAGCTTCAAACCCCAATGCAAGAAGGTTATAAACCTAACTCAGGTACGATTAAATCAGCTACGTGATGTCCGCAAGCACACTGACGCCAGCACAACTGCCTTAGTTTACGTGCAGATGGTACGCCCAATCATGGAGTACTGTCCATTTGTGATTGACGGTGGCCCAGCCTGGATCAGTGCCAAACTACAAGTCCTGCAGAACACAGGACTTCGCATCTGTTCCGGTATCAGGGATGCAAGAGATGCTGACATCCAGGGGCTAGATGACGAGTACTCCCTGGAGCGCTTAGAAATAAGACGCAATCGTCAAGTATTACAACTCATGTATAAACGGAGCCGTATCGAAAGCAATCTAGTGGTCCCAACAAGGAACCTTAGAGGAAACAACAAGGTTAAACTGAAAACCCAAAGACCAAAGAAGGACATATACAAGAAAAGCCCGGCCTATCGTGGCATGAGGCTATGGGACAGATGTCACCACTCAAGACACCACCAGGAGACAAAGAAGAAATTCACTGTGGCATTAACCAAAGAGGAACTGGCGCCGCTACAACCCGAGCTAGTCTAAAGCATGAAAACAAACCCATGCACACACACATATGATTGATCTGATGTACAGTTGTAATTAATAACATATGATTTTGTTTGTCCGAATATTTAATGTGATTGTCCATCGATTACTTGATGTACATGGCGATACGGGAAGAACTCTCCTAGTATTGAGAAGTATTTTGCCAAATAAAACAATTAAACTCAACTCAAAAACTTTGTTTTTGTATTGGAAGTCGAAACGGAGAATTCAATTCAAGAGCAATCAAAGCACAGGAATTTCCGATGTTATAATGTCACCTAGTGTGCGCGGCCATTACTTGGGCTGGGACCAGCAAGATGAACGATGATAACAACCTTGTACAACCGTTAACACGGTTACCCGTTGCTCCCTAAATTTACGGAGTAAAAATCAGGGCATTATTCCATTGGTCAATGTTGTATCCCACTATTGTCCTGTGCCGTGTTCTTCTCCTTATTTCGACCACGACTAATCTCCCCGTGCATAAATAAAGGAGGCTTGCCATCAAAATGACAGGTTGTAAAACTATCCATGATGGTTAATAGTGGTTGATTGACGCCTCAACAATTATTGATTGTTTAAGCACTGACAGTTAATTACCCGCCTTTCGCTGATTGCTTTCGTGCTGGAGGCACTGAACAGGTATGGTGGGCGGGTCAATGGGTTAATTACTACAGTCCGCGGGGCAAAGCTGTAACACTGATGGAATAGCTCCTCAAGTTTGTTAACTCACTTGGGACCTGATGTTTACGACTGGGATTGAGAAGTAATCTGCATTTCCACCGTTTATTATTTATACACTCTCAGAATATTGTAGCTCACATAAGCTGTGAAAGAAATTCATTTTCAATGTGTCATACATCAGTATTATGAGTGCCATAATGATATCTATTATGCTAAATGGAAGTAAAAGTACACAGTCTGCAGAGACCATTTGCATAGGATATAAGGTAGAAACGACAGAAAACACAATTGATCAATGTGGAAGAATATTGGGTGGGGGGGGGGGGGCACCAAATATTTTGCACCTATTTTAGCAAAATTTGAATTTGAAGATTTCCCCGGGTGACCATCTCAGAATTCATCCTAATTGGGTAGGATGATGGCCCAATATCTTGTTGTAAACATGTTGTGTCCCCTGTCCATATAAGGAGTATTTCATTGCTATAGTTGTGGGTTCCCAGTTGCCATAGTTTTCACATGAGACACTCGTGAAAATGGACCAGCTTTAAGATCTGCTTTTGATGAGCCCACTACCCTGCACTAAATAGGTTGCCACGTCCAAACTGCTTGGGATTTGAAGTCCATATTTACAGATGTTACTCAGAAGATGTTGGGCCATCATCTTACCCAATAAATTATTAGGATGAATTCTGAGATGGTCATCCGGGAGCCATTGGTCGATTATAGATGGACTCACACATATGCCATTTTGTTTGCTTCGTTGGGAGAGAAAAAAAACAGACAGCCACCTGTGAGGAAGACCTGATGTATATTTGTACATACTATATCTATATCTATATATTCATATATATATTCATAATGCTGACTTATTGAATACTAGCAGTAGGTAACATGAAAGCTATGATTGCTCCTCTGTATGCAACACACATATATCAATTTCTCCGACTGGAAACTAGTCTTCGAGGAAATGATACAACAACGTGCAAGGGTGTACTTGTATTTACACTATAAGATAATACCCTGAATATAGGATGCAGACTGATGACCATGCATGAAGGTGTACAAATGGTTTGGTGTAACTTATGAAGCTCTTGTCTCAGTCACGACATTGGCTCATTTTCTGATTATGCGGAGTTTGGGACTGACAGTATAGACCAGACTTGCACATTCGTGTGCATGCTCTGACTGGGAAGCTCCACTATAAAGTCACTCAGAACACTAACTCTCTCCTTTTAGTTACTACATGACATGGACAAATGTCACATTTGCTGAGACTAGATTGCCATAGTCTCCTTCTCTGGAACAAGGAAGATAAAAGTAATACGTTGGAGATAGCTTCTTTTTATGATGTATGCCCTGGCTTCCATTAATCTGTCCCAGTACTACATGTATAACAAATAGCTCTCCTGATAGCCGACCAGCCGGGGGGCAACAGATATGAGAGATTGTCTTGCAAGACTGCTTCGAATCATCTCATCCTTTTTTTTCATTCCATAATACTCACTATTGACTGATATCTATCTCACTTTACTTAGCAGGCGTATATAGCTAGCATCTTGAAGTATTTCCCTGTCTCAGAATGTTTAATTTTAATTCCACTTTCTAATTAGCCACCTGCTCAGGAATATGTGCTAGCAGAGGATGTTCATGGAAGATGTATTTTACTGAGGGCATACCCATCTATTTTCAATCCCTCGAGTTTTTCCCCTATGAATCTGGATTTGTGTCCATCTCATGAAAGGAGACAATCACTCTCAGCACCGGCAACAACTTCTCAATCGAACCGTGAATGCTGAACATGTTATGCGCAGCTCTGTTCACAAGATAGACAGATGAGTAATTCTTTTTTTCTGTGTGGTTCGATGTGCTTCCGTGACATTCGTTCATTATCGGCCTGGCAGACGGGGGCTGTGTCGGCAAAGATTCGGAAAGATTCGTGCGAAGGGGCTTGGTTCCTATAGGTCGGCCGTCTGTCAGAAAAGACCACCAAAAGTCTATGGCATTCCTGGCAGGCAATCTGCAGGGGTTTTGCTGTCAACGCTGAGCCAGGCTGGGCTTGTAGCTCTCTATAGTGAAGGAGGCTCTATTGGTAGCTGCCTCCGTTATCAAGGGGTGTGTTGTGCTGGGGGTGGCAGCATTGGGCTGAGAAGTGTTCTCAACTGCTCAAAGCATATCACAAGCACAATGCTATCGAGTTCTGTCGCGCCGCCACTGTAATACCAGAACTGAGAGAGGGGGCATTCAGCGTGGGATATTGATGTGGATTTGGGATGACTAGGCAAGAAGCCTTGTACCGACGGCGAGATGAATAAAACACATGGCTGCTTGTTGGATGAATGGGCATAACCTTACATATAGCAATACAGTCTAAACAAGAAAAATACAAAAAAGACACGGACTATAGCAATTGATGAAAGGTTTCTTTTTTTATTACAAACATCTGTTATATTCACCAAAAACAATCGAGGCAGTACAGACGTGAGCTTCAAGTGTGAAATTGGCCTTTTACCCCTATTGTTGGCACTGCCGGCGGGGAATGGTTTACGAGCATGTCTGGGTTGGTAGGAGAGTGCTCAGCCTGACAATGTTTCACAATGAGCTGCTCGTCCAATTGCCCACCATGCATCATACGTAACCCCGCCACAAGTAGTGAGCAGCTCAGTATGTAGACAGATAGAGACCCCTGTATGCGCCAACCCACTGGAGGCTCTATCTGCCCCTTTAAGTCATGATTCACTCAATGATGGCGATGCGGTGCCGCCCCTGCCTCCCATGAAAAGAAAACGAAAAGCAGAGACACGTCAAAAGCCGTTGCAAAAACCCCATGCGGACTGATGTGCAAGCCATACCCAGGCCGCCCCGGACCTGGGTACATCTGCTTTCTGTCCGATCAATGGCGGCAGGCCGTTCCGTCAGGCGGACAATATGAACCGCGCGCGCCACTCCTTGCTGTCCAATATCTTTTTTGATAGGGCCAGATCGACTCTGAAAAGCCACGGCTTCGATCGGCGCGGCGCCGCTTGTCAGAGAGCGATCAGGTTTCGGGCCGGGCGGCAGTGGGAGAGAAAGATGTTTGTGTCAGTGAGTATAGGGGGTGGGCCAGCGGGGGACAACCTGACTCCAGAATTGATCCCTTCCCTCTCTCTCTCCCTCTCTCTAACATTGGTGTTGTTGGGGGTTGAGTGTGAAGGTGTGTGCTGGAAGAGGGGAGGGGAGGGGGTTCAAACGTCGGGTGTCCTTAGCACGGCCGTCTCTATATAAATCCGTCTGGCGGCAGAGGACGTGTGTGTGTGTCGGGAACACATACCGGGGGGCACGCGACTTCCGGCCGCCATTCACACCCCCAAAGCCTCCATGCCCATGGCGCCACCCAACGGCACCACTCGACACGATGACCGATGTGGGGATTTTGCCTCTTTGTCTGAGGTGGTTTTCATTGACGTTGTCCTCTAATGCAGCACACGTTGATATTTACACGCTACTCCACCAGAGCCAATAGAGGGCGTCACTGCGTTTTGGACAGGGGTTTTTCACTGTCTGCAACCATGCATATATATGTACCAATAGGTCTATTGTTATACACCTTTCCCGCCAGACATTTCTGGACCATGATAATGTTGATTGCTTTTGTTAACTACATATATTCAGAACGAGACAGAAATGGGCGTTCTCAATTCTCTCAGTGACATTTGTTGAATTTTAATGTCCATATTTTAGACGCATAATCCTATATGCCCGCCATGCATCAAACGTAATCCCATGGTGTGTATTGTGGTATGGTTTTACATACCTGTATTGTATTCAATAGGGTAGCTACAGGTTCGTGAATAATATACGTAGATGCCTTTTAAATATACTTTGAACTTCACTTTAATGTCACGGCCGGTATATATATCAGACAACAGCCTAACGGCCCACAACGTCATAACAGGGCCAGTCGCCCTATTGACACACCGAAGTGGCGATATATGCTTCAGTATGACCTGCCTATATAAAAAGTAAATCTTGTATACAAAGGTGAGAACATAAGGATAAACTATTGATTAAATGAATAATGCTCAATATCACTACACCAACACCAACTGATTGTATACATGTAGGATCATGAATAATGTTGGACATTTGTATGACCATCGGGATGCTCATTATACCGGAGGGCATGTTAGTAGTATAGTGGATGTGGCGCCTGTGGGAGGTACTGGGGGAGGGGTGGAGGCCTAATAGCTAGCAGCAGGTGAGTCCACGTTCGTCCACCACCCTCCATTACCTCGGTTCAATCACCCCTCTCTCTCCCCACCCTGCCACACCCCTACCCCACCCATGCCCCACCCATGCCCCACCCCTGCCCCACCCCTGCCCCACCCCTGTCCCACCCAAACCCCGCCCGACCACTTCCACAATACACACGGCACTGACGGGTTGGCTGTTGCTGGTTGATTGCGCCGTCGGATCCGCTCCTGGCTGCCAGTCGTGATGCGACTGCTTCATTTTGTACGGCCAAATACATAACGACAGCCACTAGCCTCCAATCCCCATGCCACAAGCCCCCCGACACCTCCCATGCACCCTCATCAACCCATCCCCCTCTACTGCAATCGGTTATCCCCACCCTCAAACCATGGTCAACTTGGGGGGTTGGGGGTTGGGGGTGCAGGTGGCCAGCCCTCCCGGTCAAGCAGGGCGGCTAATTTGCCCGTACGCTTGCCATGCCGTGGGCAGGCAAATCAATAGAAGACACCCCGGTTTAATCTCGGACGGCATGCTACAGGCCCCGGTGCGTGATCGGGGCCATTTGGTCGGCTAATTTGGCGCCTTGTGTCGACGCGCAATTTTGCCGGGTCGTCGAGCTCGTATTTCATATGCGTCCGGTTAGAGCACCTGGCTTTAAGGTCTGCCTGCCTGCTTGGCCGCCAGCTCTCGTCCACATGCCGCTTTAATTATGAGGCTCGTGTTTGAACATTGCTGCACGCGCTGCATGTCTTCTTGATCTATTAAAGAACGTCCTTGATTGATACAGCTAGCCCCGCCTTGCCATGAGAAAGGTGAGCTGTTCCCACAAGGGAGGATGCAGGCTTTAAAATTCGCAGGAACCGTGCCTTAGACTTAGAGCCGCTGGAGGCTTATAGCTCTGGTCTATAGGCGGGCCTTGGGGTGCGCTGGGAGGTGGGGCTGAATAGAGGCAGAGGTGGGAGGGTGGTGGATTTAGTACCCACACCGGGAAGGTAAACTGCACGCTGCTTTGTCCGACACGCACCGACGGGCTGATTAAAAATCACCGCTCATCACCTGTAATGGCGGCTTGCACCTACCCCCCACCCCCCACCCCTGCACCACCGGTGCCAACCCGCGCACGGCATCGGCCCATCCGCAGCCCAGGCCTTTTGTGAGGCGCTCACAAAGAGCTGCTCCGAGCTGCTCCACAGCGCCACGAGAAACGGAGCTGGACTTCTACCTGCATCCAGTCGATGCAGCCTCTCCTGACGTGCCATGCGAATACAATTCATGGATGGGTGTGTTTTTTCTCTCCCCTCGGTCCTGTGTTCCCCTCTCCTGGTGCATGCTACTGCCGACTACGTGATCCCCCCATCCTCCTCCCTACCTATCCACATCGCCTCCCACCCCTTATACCTCCTCCTCCTCCTCCTCCTCCTCCTCCCAAGCCCCATCTCCCTCCGCCCCTAACGCAATATGGCCTGGACGTGAAACAGTCCACGGCCTGCATAGATAAAACCCACGCCGCCCACCTTCTGCAAAGGTCAGTCGCATTGTTGCCATTGTCCATGTTATCAGCTCTGTTTTACGTCACACTAAAACAGTGCTTCCTGGTCGGCTTCCTATGGGCTCTCGCTACTAATTTCCTGCATCTGAAAGGCGCGGTTCTTTATTCTAGCCGAGCTAAACGCTTCATCGCTTATTCTCTTTCTCTGCCATCATTTATGGAAATCCGTCCTGATGGAAAATCGATGGGCGGATACGTGATCGATGTTGCTCTCAATTCGCAAATTTCCTCACTAGATCTAATCCAGCTCACCCTTTTAGACCTTCCCCCCTGACCCGTGACAAGGGAAGAGGGCTGTTTGCATGGCAATTCACAGGCTCTTTGTATGGATGATATCAGAGCGTGTTCAGAGTCATTTTCCGTGTAGCCTCCCCAACTCATTTCTCTTGGATCTCCAATTGCCTTTAGACAGCATTATGCATTCAGGTGGCACCCTGGTGGCGAGTGGCCGCCGACCAGGGTGAGACAAGTCCGATGAGCCCTCTCCCACCTTTGCACCCCACCCGGCCCCAGCCCCATTCTATATCCTCCATGATCCTACTTGACGGACGATGGCCGCTGGATGTCGCCACTACAGGATCACCATCTACAGGCAATGCAGTCTGCAAGGTGGCCAGACACATTCATACAGTTTAGTTCTTTCACATGGTTTCAATGTTATCTTATGGTATCCCTACCCGTGCATCCTTTAATAATTAAAGCCTGCAATAGGCAATCTCTATGTCGCCCAAACAAAGGTCCATCGATGTGCAAAATGTCCGTTGCCCCTACACTTCATTGATCCTTAGTGACAGAAATGTAGGGAGTGCCAGTAAAACTGACATATTGTTTCTAGAAATGTGTTATCGCGGTAAGAGTTGAATAGCTTTAACAGAGCATATTAACAAGACCGATAATAGAGAAATGCATTTGACGAATTTATAGGATCCTGGGTGACACCCTTGCAAATTGACATAATTACACATTCAACCTTACCTGCATGAACGTTTTTTTGACTCCCCTTTTTTTTGATGGACCAGCTGCAATCGACTCTCCAAGAACAGAGTCAAACTCACTTGACCCCCCCCCCCTTGACCACGTGAAAGACACACTGTGACCCTAACTGTAATGGCGACCCGTTTACCTTTCTCACTCAAATGATCATAATAACGAATGTCTCTGTAAAAAACTAGAATGGGAATTATTCCAATGGATGTGCCAATCGAAAACTCACAAAAAAAACGCACCCTACTCGTGATGACGATGTAGACCCACAAATCCCACTTGAGAAATCAGTATCTATTGCCAGTATCATAAGCTGGGTTTTTATTCCCAGCCCTGTGTCCGAACTGCCCATATTAGGTATTAAAAACTGTTTATCCTGACCTGCATGCACCAATACTGAACCATCCAGTGCATAGATATCCAGTGTATAGATACATCTCCGCTGCTTGATACCAGATACTGACCATAGTATATCAATGACCCCATTCATAGGGAATTAATGAGGATCATGTTCCTTCTATAGTGACAAAAAAACGAACATAATCCAGATAGAGAAGATGCCGACAATGTTGCTGATATCATTTGATTATATGAGAACTAACAGGTAACTATGGTGGTCTAGGTGGGCCACATTTAAAATATTCTTTTAGCAAGGGGCCAATTGGCAAGGCAGTAATTTGCTCTAGGCCAGTTTTATGCTGGCCTCAGTTAGCATTATGCAATTCCAGTGCTCAAAGATAGCTGTCACAAGGTGTCACATGAGACTGTCACAGGGGTCACAGGCCCACATCTCTAGGGCAACTTGACAGGGGTCAATTGACAAAGATGTTACATAGCATCCTATAAATTGCCATATTGAATGCGTTTAAATGCCACTTAATTGGTGTAAATCCTTACACAGTATACCATAAATTGACATATGTGTTCAAGGCCTATGCTAACAGATAAATAGAATTACCATTTTAAAATATGGCCCTCTAGTCCACCATAGGCAACAGCCAAAACTAAAGTGCATATATATGCCTTTGTACCAGTATTTTCTCCATATGTTTCAATAATCAATCTTATTAGAAATATTACTTGGACCACCAGGGTCTTCATTTTAATCATATCATCCCATTTGTATACGTGTATCAACTTCAACATCTACCTTAGTACTTTTATAGTTCAGAAGGTCGTAAAACACCGCAACTAGTGGGACCATTGGGGTCTAATTCTAAAAAAAGTCTCCTTCTTCATTTAACTAAGTGGATTCTTAACCTAAAGGGTAAAATAGATTGAATAAGTCAATGTCCACATCTTCTCACTTACATTGTTTACAGCTGTTTAAAAGACCCCAGTACGTGAATACAACATTATGAAGTGATAAAACCCATACGTCGATGGCCATTTCAGATCTGGCTTATCTTGACCTATACTCTCTACCTAGACGTGGTAGGGCCGAGCACAGATAGCCATCATCCAATCAGAATATAGGTGACGCTCAGAATAACATGCAGAATGGGCATGTGTGAGGTGGTTGTCAGAGTGGTCAGGCCACTGAACGACCAGGGTCGACAAGGAATACCAAACTACTACGGGCTAGTAGTATACCCTGCTATACAGTTGGTGCTCTGCAGCAGGCGAGGTCCGCTAAACACATGGGTTAAGCAAGCCCCCAAACTGCGATTACAATTGCCTTAACTCCTTGTTACTCGACATCTCAGAGTAATGAATACCACTCCATTTTCCATGCCATATATATACATCTCACTGGTTCTCTCTCAATAATAAAGTGTATCTTTTCACGTGATATTCTAAGAAAGTCTTTCCCAATGCATTGCCTTTCCATGAATTCTGTCGAACAGAGAATTTAGGCTGTCACCCTGAAACGAGTTCTTGACACTAACTGTACAGAACTCTGACAAGCATACTTTCCCAAGATTCTCTTTGTCAAGATGTCGAACCATTAACAGGGCTATGCCCCTATTCACTCCGTCCTCTGCCTCCAAGTAGTTCCTGCCCCGGGGCCCTGTCGCCATCCTTAGGCCCTGTCCCCCGTTCCGGGTCCGGTCGGGGTCGGGCGACGATTACGGTGATGGATGCACGTGGTGATTGCGGTTGATTACGGGCCGCCTGGGCCGCCACTGGGATCAGCGGCACTGGCGGCCGACCGATCTATACGGTAATGACACGATTTACAGACGGCCACCCTGCAGGCTTGTAGCCACCCCCCTATATGCCGCCCCAACCCCTCCTCCTAAGTAGCCGACCTGCAGGCTCTGTACGGTCACTGCCCACCTGGCCATCTACCACCAGCACTGCCACATTGATAACCGCCGGTCGCCACTCCCCCGACCACGTCTTATTAATGGACTGCAACAGGCACACCTCGAGACACATTGATACTTCTTCAGCCGGCCGTTATTGTAGCCTTATGCCTGCCGGGCAACCTGCGTGATGAAAGACCCGGCCCCGAAACATGTCCCCTAATGGTCCGCCACGGTGATTCCAGCTCATTGCCGGCTCGGGTTATAGCTTCAGCCAACTATCGTTAACTTGACCGACTGGCCATCAATGTTGTCGTGTATTGCACCGCCACTTACTATTTCTGGACTGCTGATAAGCGGCAGTCCATGTTGCAGTGATTGCTGTTATCAGGGGACGTCTTCTTTAAGAGAAACACCCACTCAATTTTCATGATGTCTTCTATCGATTCTCTTGTTAATAAAAAACAAGAATCTTACATTTTTAGTAAATCATGTGGCATTTGATACGGAAGAACAGCAGGGTTATCTTCTACAGCCCATGACGTCACCATTGGTTCAAACACCACCCAGTCCAGCATGCACAGCACTGTTAGTCTCCCATCAGATATCCCTTGTAGTTTTCTCTTCACACTGCTTGTAGACTTCCCTTGACAGGTAGCACTCAATAAACCAAGTGAAATGTCCTACGTAATATAATGACGTTGTACATTTCACTTTTCTAATTAGAACACCCCAAAAGCTGTTTGGTTCCAGCCTTCATGCCTGAACAATACAGCACCTGGTGTATTTGACCTAGTGATTGCGTACTAGGCTGCAGGATATTAACAGGTCTGCAGTCATACCTTCTAATGACACATGATTTTCTAAAAATCGTGTTTATTATTACCAAGACTATCGAAAGAAGAAACCATAATGAAAAAAATATGGTGTTTTTTTTCAGAGATGGCGACTAAATTCAACAAGACATCCACAATAATATCGTGCTCTATATGTACAGACAAGGCATTAAAAGGGTCCGAGTCAATACGAGTGACGTGATTCCCCGTGCAGAGTGTCTCTGACTCAGCGCAGTCAATACTGTCTGCCCAGAGCAGCTCAGAGCAACTCACAACCCCCGGCCATTCACTCACGACAATCCTAACGAGTTGCCAATTCTGCCCAATTCAGAATAATAAATCTTTGATTGTCGTCGCTCTCAGAGCCTGAACCTAGGTCGCCCACTCGACTGCATGCATCCCAGACGCACCGCAATTATGACGTAATAAATACCTAATATGATGTCATAATTCAGGTCAGAGTAGCTCCGAGCAGCTCGCCACAGGCTGACCGACATCCCCAGCGGGCCTAGCCCAGAGGTGGCTGTGCGTGTCGCGTGGGAGAGAAAGGCCTTTGACGCAGGCGTCAACCGGAGGCAGTTAGGTGGCCTGGTTGGAGTCATCAGGGGTGGTCGGCGTCGGCGGCACGTCTCGCCTCCAGGATATAGGAAAGAAGTCATTCACTGGGGGAGGCTGGGTCTGTAGTGAACTGAAGAAGCGTGGTCGGACATGGTAGGGCTAGGGAACGTTCACAAATGATGTTCCAAGCTATGGGGTCTGGAGGGCAATGGGGAGGGGGGGGTCTTTGGGGTTAGTGACGAAATGTGACCGGGGGCATACATGTCTAAAGAAACATGTACAAGGGTAATAAAAGGGGGTTGGGTTGGAGTCTTCACCAAGCTTCCAAAATAGATGACTATCTTGTGAACGTTCCCTATGGAGGGGAGGAGGTGGGAGGATGGATGTGGGAGGGGGGTGGGATGGACTTGGCTAGGAAGCTAACGGCTGAGGGTCCTGACACCCAACATGGCCAACGTTAGTTGCACGCCAAGCCGCCAGACGTCGGGGCCAACACACCCCCTCAACAGAACTGAAATGTCCGCCGGCAAAAAAATGGGATTTTTACTAAAAGCTTGCCGACTGAATGTGACGGCCACTGCCAAATTAGATACCAAGTCACGCGTCGGGCCGGCCCACTGCCGACGACTAGGGAAAAGTACAAGGTTGCTCCCTGGGAAAGGAAAATAAGTGTGTGCCAGCACTAAATACGAGTGCATGCCATTTTAAACGTAATAATACGGGGAAAGAGAGGGAGAGGGGGACAAAGAGGGCAGAAAGATATGCAGAAATAGAGGCAGAGACAGAGGCTTATAGTGATATAAATATAGAGAAACAGAAAGCCCAGGGAAGACAGGCACAGCAACATAACCACAGATAGACGTGGAAGGAAATTAATTCCAAATACGCCTGGAAGTAAATCGTATTAAATGAACCTAAAGATAGACCAAAATGTCAGTCACCCACAGATGGTGCGGAACATTTACCTAAAAGGTCAGGTATGTATGTAGGCAGACAGGTAGGCATGTATACATGTGAGAAGGGTGGTTGATTGGTATTTATATGTGATGGGTTGTGAGGGTGACTAACTTACTGTGATAGAGTACATCACATTAATGCGGTTAGAATTATTTGGGACAAAAACGAAGGAGGTATATATGTACAATACTACACCAGCATAAGTTAAACTATAAATCAAATGTATACCATCTCTACAAGCTATACAAGGTCGGATATACACATTTGTACATCTACAAGTTTAAGTTGGCTGCATCAGATAGCAGGAGGAGATGGGGGCATGTGTGTAAAGGGGGGGGGGGTAGAGGAGACCAATCGATGGTAAATCTGTATGGTGCTCGTCGTGGCGTGATTGGGCCGGTGCCGGTGGCGCGCGTCCACGTAACAAATTGGGTCCCTGCACGAGGGGAGCCTGGGGCGGTGAGCTGCTCCTCCTGGCCCCCCGAGCAGCTCGGTGTGAGGGGGCTGGGGACGACCTAGATAGTCCCCTAAATGACGAGTCCCACAATAGACGGTCCCTCGCAGCCCCTCACAGCGCCCATTAATCACTGATCGATAGTGATTGATCAAACAGAGTGGCATGGGTGAAGGTTTAGGGTCAATTCTGACCATTAGTCGGGGAGTCTGCCGCCTCCATGAAACGAACAGGGTCGTCAGGCAAATGGCATGGAAATTGTATTTCTATAGAGATCCACTCAATGCTATCGGAAGCATGCACTTCTTAAAACAAATGCTACCCTTGTTTCTCGTAGGAAACATTGTCTCTCCAGTAAAATGGAAACTCCCAAAATGAATATAGCGGCCTACATGCAGCGCACATGATTATGTTGGATTCCATGGCCTGAACTGACTCAATATGCAGGGCATGGATAGAGAACAGATTTTGTTTTCCCAACCGATTGACTTGATACTTACACATTGACCTTCCCTTTTATGAAGTTTAAATATACCTCTCCCCGTTCTGTCTATACCCCTGTTATTATAGAAGTTCAAGTCTGCTTTTGGGCCGACGGCAATATTAATCTAGAGGTCCCGAAAGTGTAGTTTGATATAACGGGGTTTATATATTCTAGACGGACCTAATAACTATAGCGGCACACGACGATGGAGAGGGGGACAGATAAGATATGGAATAGAAAAAAAGCCATGAACAAAAAGCAAGATAAGACCAGTGCCTCCTACATTGGGGTTGGGACCTATATCATAGGAATGGTTTGACTCGGGGATGAGCATTGTGAGGGGAACACATACATAATCGTACGGCTTTGCAGGTGGCTTGTTTATTTAAATATTATTCTTGGCTCATATAGTCAAAGAATGTACGTGTACTATAAATGTGTTTATTATTTGGCTCATCTGCATTGCATCTCACATTCATTGCAATTATTATAATAAGAGAGAAAAGGGAATGATGTGGCTGGTAATGAAGATGGGTCTGATGATATAAGAAAAAAGGGGTAGGTGGTGGTGGACATCTCAAGGTATGTAGTTGCCTTTAGGTCCATCTGCAATATCAATCGTGCGTGAGGGAAAGGGAAAACTAGATTCCGCTGTCTTAATTTCAGTAGCCGATGTTGCAAATTTGTAGGCCGTTGTGTCATTTTGTATGTTGAAGTGCTACTTTTTTTCGAAGCATTCTTGTTTGATAGAATTGCCTGACCTACAAGATCGATGTAGTGGAGTTCCGCCATTACTGAGTATATATGTGATCCTGCACGTGACACTAATACATGACTAAACTTTAGGCTTAAGTCCCTATGAGGACAGACAACTGAGAGGCAAGTATAATAGAGTAAGGATGAGTGGGTGCAATTGGTGGTTGACTTAGGATATCAACCCCCCCCCCTCCACTCTCTTTATGACATTCAACAACATAAGTGATTAATATTAAAGCCAATTCCTAGCCTAAAAAGTTGCAATTCGTTTCGAAATCAGTCAATTAAATATTTAAAGAATCACACTGAAGAAAGATTCAAGGGCACATTGGCCAAATTGTTGACGTCCACATGGCCGACGCACGTCAGTTGAGGGCGAGTTGACAGAAACTATTAATGACTATACAACTATTAGTGCTACATCATGGGTGTCCAAGTTAACCTCAAATCGACCACCCCTCCAGTGTGGATAAAAAAGTCAATGTGACGTTAAACTAACAGTACCAACTAGTAGGATCAAAGTGATTCAACCAGATTAGAATGTTCATTCAACACCATACTCACTTTTGTCCTTTGTAGAGGGACGGCCGACTTGAGGTATGTGGCCGACTTGAGGTGAACTTACCCCTATAGACCTACAGAAGGGGTTCACATACCGTCTGCTGTACTTGAAAAGTTCTGAAGCCATCCAAACCGTGACGTTGGTATTGTACACGAGACCAAGGAACTAGCCATTGGCACGTCACTTTCAACCGAGGATTACTTCAACCATAGCCAGCGAGCCAGCTCAGTAGTACCTTACATTCGTACAGTCGATTCCAAATTGACTACTTCAACCAGAGAGACATATATCCTAATATAGGACAGGTGTGAACAGAATCGACAAGAACGAATTCAGTGGGTTCTAGTTAGAAAGATAACGCCGGGGCATCGCATCGGCACCAGGTTTGTGACATATTACATCGTTGGTATATTTTTTACAAATCTCATGTCATGGATATCTCTGGTGACTTGTAATTGTAGTTGTCGCATAGCAACCTACCTTCTACTAATTACGTCGTTCAAATTCACTAGACTAAGGATTAGGTTACGTTTTAGGTAGGGCTCGTGCATTATTTACATTTATAGGCAAATTGAATGTGACAAAAATATAGGCAGTACGTAAGTCTTCCAACTCGTATATACATCGATGTTCACTCATCCACCTGTTCATGATAGGGCGATGCTAGAAATGTATTCCAGTATTAAATTTCACCTTGAACATAGATCTTTAGAACCGTAAACAAGGGTCAGCCGGTTCCACCCGGCTATGATAGGCCTTTGATTGGCACTTGAGTGATGGTCAGACCGGGCAGACTGCGAGGCGCCGAATGTTGTATATTGCGACGTAAACAATCAAAGGGTGTCTAGACCAATCAAAGGTAGTTCGTCCCAAACAGAAGAGAACATGTTGATCCCAGCCAAACGGGTCCACCTACCGGTAGAGTTCTGGTAGAATTCTGGTAGCGTTTTAAAGTGTCCACCCATGCATGCAAGGGAAAATGCAAAAAAATAGGGGGGGGGGCGAGCTACTTTTTCTGTCACAGATTTTTGAGAAAAAAGAGTATTCTCCATTTTTGCCAAAAAAATACAAAAAAAGAGAGAAATTTTCATGATTTTTTTTCTTAGTGAACCAATGCCAACATTAATTTTGTATTACACATGAATAATCCTAGGTTATGTCTTTTAATGGGAAAAATAGAATGATGGTCCAAAAATGTACCTTTGTATGAAAAAACGTGATGGTTTTATGACGATTATTCAAATTTAATGCATAATTCTTCAGCAACATCTAAATATCACTGAAAAAAATCCATGAACTTTTTTTTTTTTTTTCAAAAAAATGTTCAGATCAATAGCTTACATTTAAAAGGACTTTTGATAGGTGGTCCCGGGCATATTTTTATGGTTTTGGGCCTTTGAAGTTAAAAAATAGTGCAAAAATGGTCTAAATCTCATATTTAGAGCCTAAAAAATGGGTAAATGGGCAAATATCTGGGTGCAAAATGGCTGTATTTCCCACCCTTGGTTATTTCAAAGAACCTAATGAGATCTTTATAAACTATTATATCTAGAAAATGATTTATTGATTGATAAGTCCAATGTTCTAACTTATATGAAAAATAGCAAATATTATTGGCTATAAATACATCAAATATTCAAAATCCAATAAAACGCTCAATTTTGCTCGAAATTGTCCGATCTTTTTATATAGCTTAGTCAGCATATATATGTTTCTAGTTTATTAATATTAGCTCAATCTGATACACATAAGCTATCGTAGAGACCTGCGCAGTGGTCCGTATTCAATGAGTAGCGATCAACCTTAACCACATAGTAGACTAGAACTGTACGTACTAGAATTGTGAGTGGGATACGCTCGGTGATTATGCCACTTTAAGATAATATTCCCCTGGGCATTTCAAAGGTCTTACGCGGGGGTCTTCCAATATTACCTGATGATAAAGTGAATCAGCGTTAAACATCTACTAAGGACCAATATCAGCAGGAGTTTCTTCTGTCAGGAGCCCGTAGAAGTGTAAGCTTCACGTCTCAGTATTACTTTGAATGGATGATGTCTCCTGATAAACCAATTCTCGACTTTCCTTCTGGAGATTGCAGTAGCAGCGCGTTAGGGACCTCCACCACCCGTGTGTGTGTCGTAAGGCCTAGGCTAATTGAAACATGATCAGTTGTAAATCAATAGAAATATCTATAAAGATTGAACTTAGCAAGGCAAATAACTATAGTCAGCGATATCCAATCCCTGGTATATAGAGTTACCTTTGTGAATCGGCCAATCCTTATGACAAGTATAGTATTGTAGGGGGACGGCATTATTACGTGTACTATTTGTCCATCTAGATTCCTGGGTAAACATGTTTTTCCGCCCGGAGTTAGTGCATACGGTATCCAAAAGAGGATCCACATCCTCTTCTGGTTGTGGTGAGTGGCAGATGTGATAATAGCAATTCTGGGAATCCTCATCATCAGATCTCATGGTATTGGATCTATCATACTCCAGTAATTATAAATAGAACATCATGGCATCCTGGGATCAGATTGCTACCAACAAAATGGTATGCATACATTTTATATTCAGTTCATGCCCAGTGTATCATCCAATTAGAATAGTATAGTAGCTCAGTTATTATGTGGTGTGCAGTCTGCGATATAACACATCATTAAAGACGTAATCAGATTATGTACGATTATGGGACCGAGGGATCCCTGTTAAATGCATCACACATCAGATCCCTTTGATTAACACTGATAAGATGTATCTCATTGTACTACTCCATAGTGTTATCCACAGTACATAATGATAGCTCTTACCACAGCTTATCGCCCGAGTATCTTTCCAATCTCCTTATGGTAAATGCATATATATTGCCCCCATTGTGAATATACCTATACTAGCGTGATTACACATATGGCCATATATATACTTTCAATTGTAACTACATGGATATATGTCTTCAACATGTTTCCTATGGTGAACTAAAAGATATTCAAACCAAAATTGCACTGCCCTGGCTATTGCCCCGTGCATCCATGTAGTATCACCTACCACCTGGCACAATATCCGCTGTTTATTATCAGTGCTGCCCCCTGGTGTTTCCTCTGAGAGCTACACATGGCAATGTCAGCAGCACTGCAATGGAGACCATCTCCAGCTGAAATAACTAAGGATCTCCTACAGTTTAGACCCCATAGGATGTATGTTTGAAAGGTGGTGCATATACCTACAAGGGTAACACTTTAACATTATCAAGGTACCTAGTCATTATAGAGAAATTAGTGTAAACACAATATATAAGGCCAACACCCCCAGGGCGTAATATGAGTATAATATGGTAAAGAAGACTCTGAGAAGTCCATTGCCACAACCCAGAAGAAAATACATTATCTCTGTAAAAAGCAAAAGCAGTTTGAAGGTGCATTTTCAAACCCCAATCTGCCTAGTACATTTTAGTGTGATCAGTGGCACTCACAGCTACATGGTGAGTAGGGCACTCATGCATGACAGTCAACACTCAGGTGCATAGTGTTTCATAACAACTGCTTATGCATTTGATTTCTCATCTTTGGGCTTTCCTAACAACAAGCCTTTCATTGCATACTCCCAAAAACTATGAGTCATAATGAAAGGCTTGTAGTTATTAAAGCCCCTCTATGAGATATCACATTAATCAATAGTTTTTATGAAACACTATGCACCCCACTATTAAAAAAAGTAGTTGTTTTGATTTCCTTCAAAAATCGTATGTCTCTATGTCTAATATTGTGATGATACATTGTACCTTGAACATTGCCATTTATGAAAACCACAGGCCCCTTAATAACACCTACTTCTTCCCTGTAGAATTAGGGGACATAAATCTCTTTTCTTGCATAGAATCTCTCCTGTTTGTCCGATTTTAAGGGGCCTAGGTAAGAAATGACCGCATGTCAATCTTACTTGTTCCTATAGTGTAAATATTGATGGGCAGACCCATGATTTCGAAGGAAATGACTTCATAGACAGAGCCCTCAGTACACATATATACCACCACTGCTGGGGCCAGTGAGTGCGTGAGCTGTGTGAGCAGTGGGTCCTCTGAGAGGCGGCTGTTGGACGTTCCTACTATTGCGATGTGAGGGCCATGCTTACACTCCGACTTGTAAGGGTTTTATTGCATGGGTTCTCCCTCCAAATCCCACATAATTAGCATGGAATCTCAGCAACATGGGAATATCTTTTGCAATTTGTAGCTTTCAAAAGGTTATAGTTAGGGGGGGCTACTTTACAATATAATTATATCGTTCTTGTAATACCTATACAGTATGTATATATTTAACCCACGGGGGAAGGCTTAGACAATGGAGTTTGCATCTTGGGTATATCCTATCCTGGACCAAACCTATAAAAAGATCAGAAGTGTCCCCCTTCATTACCATTATGTTTGAAATACGTTTAAATCGCAGAGAAGGCCAGGTTAACCAAGGGAAATATCTAAATATCTAGATCTTAGTTTGTGCCCAATTCGCAACAGATTCCTTGCAGTTATATTTTCCTATTTTAGTTACATTTGTTGCGAATTGAAGGGAGGCTCCTAAATCACAACTGATTGCCGAATCGCAGAGATATTTTACCATAAATCGCCCCTCGAGCCAGCCCCTGTGCATTTCTATATTAATAAGCTACTTATTTCTTATCAGCCTACACAATGTTCTGATCGGTTTCCCATAAAACATGTAACTACCGAGCACCCATAAGTAATAGTTGGTACGTGGTTGACAAACCTATGTATAAAGGTTCATTGGAGATCATTATGATACATTTTGTATAACAATCACGTAGGGAGACTTTGCAAGGAAGAAGACGTAAACGTTTGTCAATATCATTTTTATTTCTCAGTTCATCGTTCTTTTAAAATGCAACGTGAGGTTCTCTTGTATGTTCATGTCTTAATTCAAAATATACACATGTTATACAAAATGTTACAATGATTCATCTCAATGACGACAGATGTCGCTCCAATCTGGCACATTTGACTGAAGCATTGACGAGGGAGCAAGTTGGTTGACGAATGTTAGTTCCAAGGTTTCCCAGTAGGGGGAGAACAATACCCACACTCTCCTTGTGATGCACGAACACTACGTTATGAACGCCTACTGTGGCGTCCCCTTGTGTAAAGAAGCAATACTAACAACAGCATTTCCCCACAAAATATAATTGTTATTTATATACATATGTAATAGTGATCGTAATATGTACAGGCTAAGTTTCCTACTATTATACTACAAACGTGTGATGAACACTCATACGTTCTTGTCATAAAGCTCTGTGGTTCATACTGGTAGATTCTTGAGAGGGGAAATGGCTTAAAATGTCCCCGTATTTTGTGGTTGATATTTTTGCCAGAGGTATTTCCAATCCTACTGCTAGCTAGTATCAATATGGCATAGGTTATCAGACCACGATCACCAGAGTAAATTGTCCAATGGATATAAAATGTTATAATCTGCTAGCTTAATGCTTGAGGCATTAAAGGCCTATTTTCTGTTGGTAAAGGGATAGAGGTTATATACTGATAATGATCCCAACGTAGATCCCATCTGTAACTCGATTTGAGTTAATGCATTAAAAGTAACCGATAGGGCGTAGGGACGCACACTATTGCATACACTTTAGTGTAATAAATCTCTTTATCATTTTGCTGCAGCATATATACGTGATGTATTGGCTCGTATGTGATGCCTTGGAGTTTGTTTCAAATTATATAAATGGACAAAGACACATTTTATGATCATAAAATCGATGTTCTTTAAAAACAAGCTTTGGCTTCACAGCATTGGCTTACTTGCCGTTACAGACCTCCCTGTATACATCCGTCATATCGCCAAATCCCCGCCCTACACGTAGGCGAATATTAAAAAGGCAATGTTCCAGTAGTTATGTCTTGGTAGATTGAACTTTCATTCGAAGTGGTATTATTCCTTCTAGCTTACCAACACATGACAAGGCCATCCAGACAATGTTGACTGAAGCTTTAGAGATACCCATCCATGAAGGTATCGGTGATCAGCTGTAGATATTTGTGACTATTCCATCGGCTCCTCAGACACAGGGCTTCACCACCCATTTCACATAGCCGTGGACATAATAATTCCCTAAATGACATTAAATCCAGTAGGCTTACACATATCACAGACGGTCGAACAAGGTCTTCCGTATATCGAAGACCTATAATCCAAGGGTGAACTAAATAAGGGACACATTGTCGTTAAAGCAACGTCCCTATAGTGTAATATTTAGGATCCACAGATACCACACGTAGCTAGCGTTGTCCATATGGGGTCCAATTGTATTGGACAATGGCGCAATAACATATAAGATCACCAGAGGGACGTATAACACGACGTTCTGAGACACTGGAACGTTCAATAAGTAGATGACAAGAGGCATGCCTGTTTTCCCAACGTACAAGCATATTATTTCCACTGTTGTGTAATTCCAGTTGAAAACAGAGCACAACCTTTTTGACTCACATGGGTGCACATCCCACAGTATCTGGGGATGTATGTATAATAATTTATTCTAAGCTTTATTTTCATGAGGAAAATCAACGAGCATTATTTCATCATTATTTTCATGGTAGACTCCAGAACGGGGTTGACGTTTCCTGCCTCTATATCTAATACACCCCACCACTAGCGGTGGTGAATGGGTGCTGGCTCAAAGTCACACTCCATGCTCATGATGTCTCTTCTATTAAACTTAGGGCTCTCATAGACGTGCGAACCACGCGTCTTAGACCCGGGCATTGTCAACGTGTGCTCCCCTCGCCGCAGGGTGTCGCCAGGGTAGTCCTGGCTGAAGCGTTTGCCCCCCTCGTCGTCGGTGTGGTAAGGAACCGGAAGGGGGCGCTGGGGCCCCCACGTGGTCGTCGTGCTTCCGGTGGAGTAATTGAGTTCGGTGGAGCTTGTCACTCCGCTTGATGTATAATTCCGGCGCAGCGGATCGTGCGGGCTGTCCCCGTAAGGTTTCTTCTCGCCACTGGCAGGGCCGCCCGGTGGCTTCCTGCTGAAATAGGCAAGAGTCGGCTTAGTGACTAAGGACAACTTATAGGTTATTTATCTGCAGAATGCCTCGTTAGCCCCCGTACCCTGCCACCCGGCAGGCTGCTGATAGTGCACAAAGCTCGACCATTGCCGGCGAAATTGGGAGTCACGAGAACATAACGCCAACCCCGGCCCCACCCTATATATATATGGACCCATAGTGACGGTGCACCGAGCCACCAATTGGCTTCTCTTTATAATCGGGATAGGGTTAATTTGGAATTTCGCTAAAATTCAAATTTCAATGGCATTCAGAGCTTTAATGATGTTTCCTGAATAATCCCTATAGCCTACAAACATTAGAACCGAGTTGAAATAAAATATAATTCTGCCAAGAACTTGGCAATGATAGAGAAATGGATAATCTGGTGTCATAGAAATAAGGTGTATGGTAGATGATGACATTAGTTTTATTGGCTGCCATACATGCACTAAGTAGGCACCCCTTAAGGCTAGGGTTGAATTATTGTGTAAATTGTAAGTCTCCATAAAGCCTGCTACCTTCCCTATTACCTCCTGCTTTGGTTATTTTTATGAGAATAGGGCCAACAGACCCTGATATATAGGGTAAGCGCAGAGCCCAATTTACGACTTCCTTGGTCTACAAAGTCCCACCCGTCCCAGCTTCCGGCTCCCTCGTTAAATGAATGTAGGTGGGCCATATCCATGTCAGTTGTGAGTGAAACAGTAGTGAAAGTAGTGTACGTTGGTATTATAGGGCAGTTATTCCAAAATTGACTTTTTAACCGAAGCTCCAATAACTTAGGACTAGGTCTAGCCCTGTAAACGACATTACTTGGTGAACTAAACAGTTTATCTTGGCCGGACACAGGTATAATAATGTAGGTATATCAGTATTACGTACCGTTTAAACCATAGCAGCACCAGCACAAGTAGCAGCACTCCAATAATAGTGCCGAGGGCGACGCCCAGTCCTATGACAATAAGTAATCCTGCAACAAGGAAACAAGTAGAACCCGATGTGAGTTAAGGAAGTTAGCCTCTGACCAGTTTTTTCTAGGTTCTAACCACACAGATAAATACCTTTTACTTAAATACTTTGAATCAATATGGGAGGAAAAGACAGCGGCATAGGAAAAGGGGGGCAGCCCCCCCCCCCATTTCCCAAATTGTACCTCTCCCACATAAGAAAGGTGGGGGCAGAATTGCTTGGGTGCCCATTTAGAACTAAAGAGGACTTTTTAAAATATGATTTCAGTAAAAGCGTGTATACATATATGCCATATCATATACTTAAAATCTGATGTTTAAAACTGGTTGGGTGCCCCCCCCCCCCCCCTGCCCCCTCCCCAATGAAGATTTTGCATCCTACGCCTCTGAAAAATGAGATGTTGGCTGACGTCTCACGGAGGTCATTCGGATGCTAGTCGATGCATGTATGTTTAATGGCGTTATATGGATAATTATGTTTAATTTACCTTTTGGAGAGGACCAGTCTTCAGTTAGCGTAGTCCAAATGTCCTGACTTTCATCTGGCAATGTGAACAAAACCATTTCATAAGGATCAACAATTAGTTGCAACTACTTCATTAAGGAACAACACCTCACGGCGCTACTATTGGTGTGCTTTTTAAATTGTTATTATTCACAGCTACATGGTACGCATGGAAACAGATAATGAGTATTCTTATAACTATGGCTTCCTGTTGTGCATACCAGAATTTATCATTTTGAGATGGACTATGCCTATATGCTAACAAGGGAATTACCGAGAACACCTGACTATAATAGTCCAACATGGCCCTTGCCAAAGGGGAGCTACTCCCTGACAGCTGCCTAATAAAGAGCTGCTCGCCAACACAGCCCTGAGGCCTTTGTGGTTGGCATGTCCTGTAGGGGGACAGCTC
Source organism: Harmothoe impar (assembly GCA_947462335.1). Taxonomy (NCBI): domain Eukaryota; kingdom Metazoa; phylum Annelida; class Polychaeta; order Phyllodocida; family Polynoidae; genus Harmothoe; species Harmothoe impar. The sequence goes on from OX381705.1 coordinate 53,495,087, forward strand.
CAGCAATTACCAGACCATGCACAAGAAGTAGGCTAGGACAGGAGCAACTCACCCTCTGTGCAGTTGCCAACCTTGCCCTTCCACTGGCTGCCCTGACACCGGATGTGCCACTTCTTCTCCGAGTCCCGACAGGTGATGGTGGCGGAAGTCTCAGTCTGGTCGACGAGGGCATCCTTCCGGCTGGGGAGCCGCGGACAACCAATAACTGCCAGTACAGAAAAAGGTCATTTAGACCATTGCCTATTGGGGCGAATTGTGCTGCATTGTTGCACCAGACATTGTTGTATGACATGGGGCCGTATGGAAGTGATAGCTTCTTATATAGCTGTATAGCGTCATACGATATAGTTCTACAGAATTGTGTAGTAGGTTGCACTTAGGTGGAGCAATGCAATGTAAGATAGGTGATATATTTTAAATGGATGATGTACAGTTCTTTAATGCAAGTAAGGCTAGATGTGCCGAATTTGATAGATATAATGTTGGATTTTATCCTTTACCAATGGGGAATCTAATGACTCCACTCAACTTACTTTCATACTTTATGGCAAAATACACCTCATCTCCGCCGGCGGGTTTGGACGGCAGCATACGAATCGTAAGAATGGGACCCTCAGAGATGTAGACATTCCTTACACGCTCAAGTCCGCCACAAATAGGCGTTTCCCTCCCTTTGCCTTCCTCCTGGAGGAGGGCGTATTTCCTGCAGAAAGTCCTCTGGGCACCCCCGGCCATGGCCTCGTCCAGTATCGAGCGCCCAGTAAAGTCGTACAGGGTCAGGTTGATGCGCTGCCCTGGATGGGCCTGTATCCTCCAGGGGCAGTTGACGCCATAGCCGAACTCCTGGGCAGAGTGACTCGCGATGAATCCGCCAGAAGGCGGCAGCTGCATGTACTGGTCCTTCCGGCATTGGCGGTAGTCGCCAGCAACAACTGGGTGGAAGAGAAGTAAGGGAGAGGCATGAGTCATGTTACAGGCGTCATGAGATGTATGCAAAAAGTAGGAGAACGAAGGCTTTCCTGTGGGTTATGGAGTGAGAATGCCATCATTACCTAAGCAGTTTGGGAGCACGTATAGTCATTTTGCATATCACATAGGCACCAGTTCCGCATTTCGGTCGACTTTCTCTTTCAACTGCATCATGTAGGAGCCAAACCCACATTAACGTTTATATTACTGCAATTTAGCCAACCCCCTCCCTATTTTTTCTAATCTATAAATCCATAATCCATTTTGTTTGTTATGGTAGTAGTATCTACAAATAGGAATTTGCTTACGGCAGTAGTATGACTACTCTAACTACACTGCAAGTATTTGGGGTTGTCTATAGCAATATTATAACTGGTAAACACAGTAATTATGATATATTTGTGCGTTGTACATAGTAGTGTTCTTTATGGCAGTAAATGACTGTTACTCATTATGGCACTGGTATAACATTTTACTGAACGTTTACTTTCACATGTACCTTGACAAAAGCAGATCCCGTGAGAAATTGGCTGCCATCTTAGAATGCGGCTGATTATTGGCAGATCATACATTGTGGAAGTATGGTGCCTGGCCAAATCCCACGAGATTGGAGCCAAATTGGACATACACACCCAGAAACCTGCCCCCCTTATAATAATGACAGTTAGGTTATGTCAGTATAACGATATACTAGTATATGCTACCTTTGGTGTATTCTACCCCGCTATTGTAAATACAACAGCCACAGTCGAACCTACATTGTATATAATTATCATCTTCATGACAAAGCCCATATCTATTATTATTTGGCATGATTAGATCGTATTTATATATGATAAGCATTAATAACATCTCCAGTTTTATACTACTGCCATAATCAAGCCTTTACCTATAATACTATAAACCCCACTTACCGGGGTATGGGTATTGGGCGCGAACTAAACACCCATTTGCATATACTACTGCCCTAACTGAACCCCTAGTTATATGTGATATTGCCATTCCTAAACACCTACTAAGTCCCTGGCTCCTCATGTCTATATATAACTTAAAGGTGGAGTATAATCTAATAGATAGCGGAGAATGTTGCGCGAAATGCATCTCTTCCCCTGACTCATATTCCACTGAATTGACATTTCATAAATGTGAGACTAGCATAAAATGTGGTGTTTGCAGTCTACTTTAAGGACAAATCCAGATATCCACATAATCTTCTTTCTACAGGCGTTTCTATTAGTCATCTCCCCACATGAGAAGATCAAACGTTACCTATAAAGCCACTTGACTGCAAACCACTGTGGCTGCTGCACAAATACAAGAACGGATTTATTGATTTAAAAATTGACCTGCCAATACCTGAACATTCAGCTTGACTGAACCTCTGGTACGCATGAGGTACCTTCAATAATAGCGGGATAACAAGATTTCACGAGATAGATGATAAGGCCGTGTGTGCCGTGTACTGTGCTCCCCAGATTTACGTGTTGAAATATATAGCACTGCGTTTTTATTATTAGAAAGTGTGTAATCAATGCGTTAACTTAGTATAAGGATTATCGTTCTATCCTGGAAGGTAATTGCTGGTGATAACTTCTCAGAATATTTACTTCTACATAATGTTGTTATTATCTAACAACCCGCGGGTTGTTGTTGCAAGGCTGAAAAGGGGTGACATTTCCTCCCCCCCCCCCCCCCACCACTATTCTAAAGCGGTTTAGACCTTCCCACCTACGATCTCCACGGTACATGGTGAACCCTAAGTAACCATAATTTCTATAGTAAAACTACAGTAAATTCTCCCTAATACTGCACAGTTTACTGTCCTAATGATAAAGGATTGGGATTTACTCGGATTAGGAAGAATTCGAGATAGTAGAATTCAATTCTACATGCGTTGATAAATGTCCTTGTAGAGCAATGACTCACGCCTACTATTTGTTATATCTTTTACATCTGTCTTTCTTATTTTAATGAATGGTCTAGGATCCTAGGGAGGGACCATGCAAATACCCATTGGCGATAACTAACGTGCCACGTGGGGGACCTTTGACAACATAGATGCTGCAAAAAGACTTTCCTACTGAAGATGAATAATCGCCTGTGTAAGGTTATTTGTGACTAGTTAGATCCCCCACCCATTGCATTTTCCTTTTTACCTCTCTGCCCCTTATCCCAAGGGTCTTAAGAGTTATTTCTGGAGGTAGACATGAATGAATGTCCTGGTGACTTCTGCCCCTCCCCATCCCCCATCCCCCGTCCCCCGATAGGCATTACAATTAGGCGGGTGATTCTCTTTTTTTTAGTACGATGCTAGGCACGTGTTTCAGAAATAGACTGGTTTGTTCTCATTGTGAACAATGACATTTCTTCCAAGAAGTGCTCCATTATCACGAATATCCGCGATTAAATTTGTTTAGAATCGATCAGCAATGGCAATAAGAGGAGCAGTACAGCAGATATTGTCCCGTATATTGTGAAAGGAATCGTTCACAATGGATATTGGATTGCTTCAAAAATATTTGATATGTGTTTTATAGGGATATCAGTCATTTGATTGTACTGCTGCCCTAGACAGCATTGGTGCTGCCCAGGGGCAGTAGGAGCTTTTCAGGGGTATTTCGGATGCTGCCCAGAGAAACCGTGAAACCGACATTCAATGTTCTAGAAGGACAAGAAATAATTTTAAGTTCTGGTCATAATGATCATATCTAATGATAATGAATATTTTTGGACACCTTTTTTTTCACAAAGAAACAAGACATCTCTTTTATTGAGATATCTGTTTTCACCAATTAATCGCAAAGCAACTACTTGCTTGGAACTTACCAAAGAAAAAAGGAGCCTTTATGAAGATGGAGAAGATAATATATAGGATATTTCCTATATTAAATTTGGCATCCAGGGACATTTTCCTTAATTCGCCCTGCTTTAAGTGTTTAACAGAAACATTAACTTATTATTCCTCACTCATTAAGCCGAAGATGTGTTTGCTGCATCAATAAATATCCCGAAATGAGGATGACAACATTGTAATGAACCTTTGCACAAAAAAGAGTGGAGCCCCCGTTTTATGTACGTTCAGATCCAATATCAACAGCGTTTAAATGAAAACTATTTTCCATTAAATGATACAGCGACTCTCGCATGTATTAAATTGCTGTCGCGAATTTTAACGTTTGGCATTTGCATCAGTCTTTGATAGTGCAAATTCGGAAGGGCAAGTGATGCTTTTATCGAAATATTTATGACCAATTTGAAACTGTACGATTCAAGCAATCGCGAGGAGACAACTTCGTCCCTTTCCGGGTGTTGCTGATAAACAGACGTTTCTTTAGAATGCTGCCGTTGCAGAGGCCAGATTAGAATAATCATAACTTTAATTGGGACCAGCGTAGACTGTTACAGCACTCTAATTTGTGTTTCTAGTAATTGCAGCAAGGCTTCAATTAGACCACGTTTAATGGGCGTTGACATTTCTTTGTGGCCTATCTCGTGAGCTCACCTTTGGCGCATGTGTAGGTGACCTCGAAGTAGGAGGTGAGGTCGTCCGGACAGGGGTGGATGCCTGCAACGGAGATGTCGGGGACTGGGATGCGGCAGGACGCTCTCCCCGAACAGCGGGAGTCTGCGTACTGGATAATGTCCTCCTGACAACCAATCGTGCCGTACGTCTTCTTGACGCAACGTCCCACACGCATACGTCCATAGCGTGCCGACGTCATGAGGACGATCTCGTTCTGGGCGCAGGAAGCATTGAAGGACTCCCACTGGCAGTACTCAGACGAATGGCCTGTTTATGTAGAAAGAGGAAACAGATGAAAGGCGAGTTAGACATTTTTAACGTCACAGTCAGGGAATACTTATCGCAGATGTCCTCAAACGAGGAAAGCAGAAGGAAATGGGTAATATGGTGCAGAAATGTATCAAACGAGGCCGAAAACGCCTCGGGCTCGCCGATCCCTTTCAAAGAGAAGCCGCCTTTCAGGATATGATTCATGGGGTCCAAAGTGGCTACAGTCAGGTTGTATTTACAGCCTTCCTTCAGCTTCTGCTAAATACTCCCTTAATGACATTTAAGGAAAGAGGGATGTTTCCTTCAAGGCTGCTTCTCTTTGAATGGCTTCGTCAGCGGGTTCTCTGCGCCCAGCCCCACCACCCCATACTAAAGCCCTGCTCTCTGAGTCACGTGCCTTCCCACAAGCCTCGGTGTACTTCCGGCGGAAACTAGCGCCCTCTATGCTATACAGCATTTGAGAAAGGATCATCAGGGGTCTCTGTATGTACAAGGGAGGAGTTAAAATAATAAAAGGGAACAGCCCGAGAGAATTATCACGGTCTGGAACGAAGGATTCCTGGTATACTATATGAGCAAGTGTGAGCAAGTCGACCAGCTCATTCCGCTTGGGTCATGCGCCAGCCAAGCCGGGCGTCGGCTCGTCGAGACCCAACTGGAACATGTCCAAAGCGGGATATCCAGGCGTTGATTGATTCCGCCCCTCTCAGCCCGAGCAGCTCAACGCCTTGCGCCTTAAAGGCGCCGCCTGCATGCTTGGTGACTGACTGACGTATACGGCTTCTGTTGTGGTGGGGGGAGGGGCAGTGGCGCCAATTGCGCCGCCTATGGGGGAAGGAGGAATGAATGGCTGCCGATTAGGGAAGGAGCAGGGAGGATGTCTTTGGGGCCTAATTCCCTTAATCCGGCCGGTTTGAGTCATTAGCGAGCTACTCCCCAACCGCTACCACCCGCCCGTAATTAGAGTCTTATATGTAGACGACCGACGTATCCGGCGCCAGTTTTAATGAAGAACAATGATCGCCCGCGTACCAAAGCTCTCCATAGTCCCGTACATCGATCTCAGATGGTGAGGATATTGTGCACTACATCACGCTGTGCCCGCTGCTGGAGGCACCAAACCCGCCGAAATGCAGCTCAATGTAGCTACAGCGACAGACTTGGGTCGCCAGTTTTTTTTTCTCTATATGAGCATTTACTGTGGCTGGCTTATAAAGAAAACATTTCTATGAAGCCACAATCTATATGACGGAAAAGACTGTGCGACCTATGTGTTGGCTTAGGAGAGTGAGTCGGACACTGTACTTTTCTTTTATGGGATACATGACAGTTTTCTAAAAGTCCCTGAAATATTCATAGTAGATGAAATACAATACGATGATGTGATATTCTATTAAGGCGCCGAATTGAAGGTCGTTAAGGAAGTTGGGAAGAAGCGGGATGAGAATGAGGTGCTTCTAGAGTTGCGACGTGGGGGCCGCGACTAAGCATGCAGTAGATCCATCACCGAGCAGCTCATGGCCAGCTCATGTTTCCACAATCAGATATCACGACAACATGATAAACGTGCCATGCCGCGCCACTAACAAGACCAAAAAATGACAAAGTGCATTACGTTATGAACAGCCTGCTCCCCCAATGATCAGGTAATCGGAAACCCACTAAATATCCTTTAGATACACCATACCCCTCCCGCCACATGCACACGGGCTTTGCCCAGGCCTGTTTTTTTAATGGGGCATAGGACGCTCTTAGATTAGGCGGCGCTTGCTGGTTTGGGGTGTCCTATGCTGGGAGCCTAACTTGGTGACAATGAATACGCTGTTAGGGAGTCTGCCAAACGAGGCGATCTGACCGACCATTGTCCCAAGCCCGAGATATGCGCGTCGCAGACCATGGAGCTGGATGCAATCTGCGGATTCCGTGCCTGAGACAAAGCCCCTGCATCAGGCCTCAGCTGACTGATGGCAGTGCTGGTCTGTGCGGCCACAGTCACCGCGCCCACAGTATGATTACACAGCACCGCTTCCTAATGGAATTTCTCCTTCATTTGGTCGCCAGGTTAGATGCCAACGACGTGCCTCCCCCAACGTTCTCCCCCATTCAATTAAGCGCGGTCGGAGCCGAACCAAACTGTAGTTCCAACGCCTCCATATACCGTGGCCTTCTTCCGGACGCTCGACAACGCCGCGACCGCAATTATCAAAGGGGGAGAGAGATAACGCCCGGCCACATCGGGAAACGCTTACTGGAATTATTGGAACATGAAGTCCTTCCAGATCCAGTGCCAACCCCCTAAGGCGATGCCAGCGACCCTGGGGTAGTCACTCTTCAGTTTGCCAAGCGCCACAGGGTGGCAGTCGATCCCTTTCTATATCTTCTCCATACCAACTTCCACCCACTCAGCCCCAATAAGCCCCTCTATACCGCTGGTATTTTCATGGTTGTCTTTGGTTACCACATGGTTTCAATAATAACATCCATGACTCACTCAAGTGGTCGAACGCACAAACAAATCAATAAATCATTATTATCATAGTCATAAGTTGACAAGATTAAATATGAGTGTGTCTGTGAGCACTATGCATATACTTCCATTGTGTTTGTTTCGCTCACGCGATTGGTTAATGCTGATTCATGAGTTAAAAGCGTTATATTCCATTAACTATATTAACTTAACTATACTTCTCCCTCCCTCTTGATATTTAGAAAGTGTGAGAAATAATCTTGGTTGTGGGGACAGCCCAGTAAACACGCTACGTAGTTCCAACGTAGCTCAGAGGTTTCTCTAGGTAGATGTCCAACCAAAAGGTTTGAGATTGGTAATTTTGGAAGGTTTGTAGACGTCAAAACGTTAAGGTTTATTTACGTTCAACAGATGTAGACGTCTGATTTACGTTGATCTACCTCATTCAGACGTAAAAATTCTACGTAGATCTACGTTAAAAGATGTAACTTTTCAACTTCAATTGGGTAGATGACTTTTCCGTGTCACACTAGGTGGCAGCACTATCAATTATGGAGAGTATATTACAGCTCCTTAACAAATCTACCACATTCAAGCAGTAAATTCTCATTAATTGTGAATTCAATATCATGCAAATAAACCACATTCAATAGAATATTTATATATAAAGGACAGGTGATTAAAGTATTGTGCAAGAATAGATGCTTTGAGGCACTTTACTGTGAGGACACCACATTGGTGGTAATGGAAGAAATACAAAGCCTCTCTGCAGCCAAAACTATTCAACAGATCTATACTGTCAGGCTGTTCAATTGAACTACAAAAATATACTATGTAGAATGAGATGAGATTGAAAATTATAGTAGTTACTTTGTATGAATATTGTTTGTAAATGTAAATTTGTCTGCAATATATTACAAGTCTTTGTCTGAATCCCACTATGTAGAATTATATGTAGTGTGTTAAACATAGATTTACCTCTTCAGGAGCTACGTAAATCAGACCTGCAGGTTTGAGATTGGTAAATAAACCTTCACATTTTGACATTGATAAACCTACTAAAATTACGTAGTTCAGACCAAAATTCAATGTAGATTTACGTCTGACCAACGTCCTTGTGTTTACTGGGAGGTAATTGTCTTCTCCGAAATAGTCAGAAACTCATTGGGCCTTTGTAAAAAGAACTGTGTGTATAGTGGTAAAAACATGTACTGCTAAAATACTGATGACAACCATTTCTATAATAACGTATCTTCTAATATACATGTATTTCATCCGGCCGCAGCATGGTCTGCCTTACTTTGCATTAGTTATCCACTACTAGAGTATATACATTGCAGCTGATACACTCACCCACAAGGTTGGTATTCAGGGGGGGGGGGGGGGAGGGCCAGCTCCTCCTCCTAGTATTTGCCTTAATAAAATAGCTACATCTCCCCCCCCCCCCCGACTCACTGTCTATATACTGAAATCCGATTCGACAACTGATCTAATGACCTATTCTGATCATTTTTATCAAAATAGAAAGGGATATCTGACCCAATAGAGACATTTACCTATCAGAATTTACCAATAAAATAGTAGACCTCAATGAGAGCTCTAAGACGTTTATTATTATTTTGAAAACACCTTCCAGTAAAATCGATAATCTTCAATTTAAATACTGCACATACGAACAAGGTTTTACCAGACCAATAACTGCACATTACTTATTAATCAAGCCATAACACTGAGTGGCACACCTTGAGTAATGCGGTAGCACATACTGCCCACCCACCGCAGGTTTAGCACTCCGATGACAATAATGTCATAAACAAAGTATAGTCTACTGGAAATAGCAAATATACAAGCCATACGCAGACGTTGGCCCGTCTATGCTATAATGTATAGGTTTGAGTATAAGGAGCAATTACTCCATAATATCCACTACAGGTGTCAGTAATCCGGTTTCCTAGTGTTTATGTTGCTATGGAATCGTTCATGGGGATGCTTGTTCATTCCAAATACATTGATGATGTATGGTAGGATATTAGCAGAAATAATACCAGCCAGGAACAGCCATGTTTTATGTTCCATTATATTGATTTAAAACCCCTTCACCACTGGATTTCTTGGAACTCAATGCAATTTTGTGCAATATATCGGCTTACTGCGTGGAAGGGGTTAAGCACAGTTAAGCACCACTAAACACAATACACACCTCCAGTGTTAACTGCTGTTAACTGACAATGGACCAGGAGGGTCCCGGCATAGTATCCCGGGATAGTCCTGACATAGTATCTCGTCACAGAAATATGCAGTGGGCTGTGAGTTGTTGGTCTATGGTTCGCAGAAATATGGTACTGGGAGTGGGAACCAGGAGGTACTGGGCATGGCAACCAGCACCAACTAGGTGTGGGAACGGGCATACCCTACACTGAAAACCTGATGGGGGTGTAAAGTGTTTTCTACTGAACACCCCTGGATGATCACCCAGGCCTGGATGATGGTGTTAATATGAGTTTAGGTGTTAATGGTGATCACCCAGGATGATCATGGTGATCACCCATGGTAGACAATTCTTTGTGGACCTTTTTCTCTATAATGAGGTATCGTTTACACATCATGTCCTCCTGCTCCGATCATCAAGACACATGTGAGAGCATGTGTAGCCCTCATCATAGATCCAACAAGGTTATCTGAGACAAATGATGTGTATGTCACACATGCATCTTGCTTTGACCCCCGGGGTGGGCACTGACTCTATGTTGGTAAGTGGCAACTGCCGCGGTACAGCCCCTCCTTCTCAAGCTGGGGGAGCTAAGAAGGTCACTGACCGCCCCTCCTTTTCCATACTGAGGAAAATTGTGGGAGTGACCACCCCCCTAAATGAAATCATAGCCCCCTACTTTCATCCCATCTGAGCATTAGATGCCAGACATAACCATGGCAAACTTACCAATTAGCACCTTCTTACACTCATAAGCATGTTTGTGCTCCAATATTACTGTATACACACAGGAAATCGTTATTTAGGAAGCATTATAGCCCCTACTTCCGATTATATAAGGGGGGGGGTCACCGCCTCTCCATTTCATTATAAGAGGGGCTGACCGCCCCTACTTTTCATCCCCTCTGTCAACCCACCGCTACCGCCCTCACAGGAGCTGCGGCAGTGGTTATCCAAACCATACCTCAGTGTCCCCCCGGGCTTTGACCATTTTAACATGATTTTCTTCTAATCTACTAGAATCTCTAATGTTCTAAATACTCTATATGTCCGCCATTTATAAACACCTATGATCAAGATTAGTATAGTTGTCAGTAGATCAGTAGATTACCTGCAGTAGGTGCTGCATATTGTAATATTGTACAATATTGTATGGCAGGGCCCTCTAATGGTGGCAATTTCATGTCCTCAAAGTGATCACCTTAGGTCAACATGATGATCACCTCAAGTGGTGAACTAGGCATGAACAACCGAAGTCATCAGCCGGAGCACCTTCATCTATGCCTATTTTTTTTTTCAATGAAAAAAAATAACAGCTTGCGACTTTCGTTTATTCACAAAAAACACGTACGAAACGTGGTATCCATTTGTAAATATTTGAATGCAAAAAGTGTGCGTAGATGTTGGATTAACCATTAAATGGTCTTGGGAGCCAGCGGGTACTGCGAGATATTTGGTGTTGGAACCAGCATCATCTGGCTGTGGGCACGGTGTAAACCAGGCGTTGAAAGCAGCAGGAACAGGGTGTGGGGACCGGTAGGATAGCCGGAGGTGGGAACAAGTGGGAACTGATGTAGGAAGCAGCAGGAAATTGAACGTTGGAGCCAGCAATGTCTGCTTTTCAAAACGAGCATACACTCTGTGTGTGAACCAGTAGCAATTGGACATGGTAACCATAAGGTCAGGTGTGGGGAACCGGCAGCAACTCGATGTAGGATCCAGTATTTAACAACTGTTTGTGGGAGCCAATATTTAAATAGTTTTTAAAATATATTTGATTTGGCCCTTGTGAGTCACGGTATTGATTAGATATATTGTTGTACATTTATAGGTATTTATAAATCGATTGTTAGTCACAGGAGCGAGGAAAAGAGTCACAGGTTTATTTCTTGAGTTTTGAGATTTAAATCTAAGTCTAGGTTTGATCATAATCACAGAAACTGCACAATAAAGCCAGTGGCTTCTACCTTCAACAATTGTAGATACCTTTCTAATAATAATTATTCTAGTAATGATTAAATCACGGGAAGGTCACTCCTACAGCGTCATATAAACGAAACAAAAACATTGTTCCGCAAATTAAACGTCTGTTGACTATAGTGCCTGTGTTTAACCGATTAATGGGAGGTCTCACCAATATATCGCTGTTTCTTCCACACACAACAATAGATTTTTCTTTTCCCCAATTACAGAGATCGCAGGTGGACGGAAGTATTCAGGCAGTTGTAATTGATAGGTCAGACTGACCGGTAGTACCGCCATCTGGTAGTAGCCTTGTTAGAGGATGAGCGGAGGACGTCTGGTTAGCCTAGAGGTCGTTTGACATTTAAGCAACTATTCCTGCACTGTTAAGGGTTAGGTATAATCAGCATCATCACGACTGTCAATAGCTAAGCAAGATAAACCGCGCACATAGAACTGGTTTTGTTATTTTAAAGGCGTCGCAAAACAATGCTGCATTTTCTCCTGGTAGAGTAGATCGGTTTTCTATCCATTGGGAAAGGTAAATTCATATCTCTATAATTCAACGTCAGTTGTGTCACACCACGCACTAATAATCGTTCTCATGGGCGTTCTCCCTTCAGATATGGAATCGCTGGATAAAATATACATGGTTGGTGGGGAGTTGTTTGATAGGACCTGAAGCTTCTGTCGTCCCACCTGTATGCACCGGGGATCTGACAAGAGAGTTGGGTCTGATGCTCAAAGAGACAGATCTATGAATGTGACCTCCATCCTGAGTCAGTCTGAGCAGATCACGCACACCAACCTGGTATAACGAGCATCTCCCACGAATGAGTTCCTCGTGTGTGAAACTGACACTTATGCTACCCCCTCCGCCATTGCCGTCTCACTAACAACACAGATAAAACGCATCACTTACACACCCAACAGCAGCCATGTTACGCCGCCCGTCTGGCTTCATCTATTATTCACGTAGTAGTATTCTTTCATGTTCCCGACCGATATTTAATGGGTTAAGGGAGGCTTTGGGTGCTCTCTCTCTATAAAGGTAGTTGGATGAGTGGAGGGTCTGGGCATGTTGCCTATCATTGAGATTGGGCTGCTCATGATATGTTGGTATGAGGGGGATGATGGTGATGTCTCAACTGTATTTGGCTGACTACTACTATCATATTGCCAGTACTGATGTATAGGGTTATACCGAGAATCCAGGGTAGTCTGGTGTATACTAATTGTTTTGACATAAAGTTGATATTAAATGTAGGTATGAAGTGGGCTAATTGTATTTGGACTAATTGGGAATCAGACTAGGATCTACTGGTATAATTATGTGAATGTCTGAGCCATAGCCTACGAGTGACACCCTACTGTATTGTTTGGATCTAAAGTATAGCTATAACATAAACTTATTGCAGACACTGGATAGTTAGGACAGGCTATGATCCACAGAATAATAAAGTGTATGATACTATAGAAGTAGACCATTATTCCCTATAGACGGCATGGGAAACCTGTTGAACACCCTTCACTATGCAAATATCGCTTGCCTTTATTTGAGGAGTTTCCCCTTTACACGAGTAATACAAATTGGCATGACTACGTAGGGAAACTAGACATAGGACTTTGCACAGGAAGAGCATTTATGTTGCTTTGACAATGCTGTCATGAGATCAAAGGCTGGGAAAGGACAGCCTGTACATACATCTGCGACAATGTGTGTGAAACAGCGCCCTGTGCTTTCTGTAACCTGACATGACGTGCAGAAGGACAGTGACTTGGGAGCAGTATAGTGTATACACAGATGCAATGACTCTACAGGAAAGAGGAGGGTGAATGGGGGTGCACTGAAAGAGGAGGAGTTCTGGTGGGGCTGTTAGCCGCCTTATTAAGACTAGGGGCTTCCCGCTGAGGGATTTATTTGCTCGGCGCGGACAGCGACTGGAAGTAAGCGAGTAGACGTCGTCTCTGGGGTCGGCGGACGCGCGCCCACCAGCCAAATCACCTGCGCCAATTGGGCTAATTCTCACCCACTTGGGTAGCGTAGAGTCCTTTGTTTCCCCTCCTTCTTCGTGCTACTCCTTGTGCTGTCGCAGACAGGGCATGGGCACGTAGGGTAGTGTTTCAATTACTGTGTTGCTGCACTGTCGGCGTGTAGACCGTGGGTGCGGGATGTGGGTGGGGCTGTGGGATCTGCAAAGGGCAGGGCGCTGGGCGGTCACCGTGCCACCCCCAACCCCCTGCCTGCTCCGTCTCTATCCCAGTCCTTCCTCGCCTCCTCCTCCTCCCTCCAGGCCCCATGTCAGCCCGGGTGGCGGTCAGGATGGGGCGGCATGAAGGTGGTGTAGTCTCCCTGATTACCTTTGTTAAATGCAGCTCGAGTGAGACGCAGAATGATCTATCGGTGAGGAGTCGCCCAAACAAGGACGCGGGCATCCGGCCGCCGTTTTAATCCCTGGCCGACGCATCTCTGTCTGCGCCCCGTTTCTACTCATCCTCTTTCTCTACCCCTTACCCCCCCTCCCGACAAACTCGTCTTGCTTTCATTATGCAGCCCCCATCTCCTTCATATTCCTTTCCTCAAGCACCCCCCCCCCTCTTCCTCATCACCCAGCGACCCGACCCGTCCTCGCGTGACGCTTATGTAAGTCGCCGTCCACACGACATCCTCGCAATTATCCACTTCCTATTATTCAAACAAAATAATGGGCTCGGCCAAGAGACAGCGTGCAGCGCGCCTAGTCCTTAGGAGCCCTACACCATAGTGCGGGGGAGAGGAGAGGCGGGGGGGGGGGTAAGGGGTTGAAAAAATACAAAAAGGATGTGTTTAATGACCACAAGATCAGAGCGTGGCGTGCGTGTTTTATGTGATGCGGTGATTATCTATCGTGTCTCGTCTACATTTTGCTTGCTCCTCTCACAGTCACCCTTCTGTATACATCAATGGTAGCGAGGGTAGGACCCTGGTATACTACTGGCTATAATGACCGATAAACGAGGTGGAGGTGGGGGAGAACTATTTAATGAAGGAACTATAGGTAAAAGGATGACACAATGGATAACGCTAGAGTGCAAATGATCGAGGAAGGGGCGCTGCAGTGACAAGCATAGCTAAATACAGATATATCGGAAAGACAGATAAGAAAAATCGATGTATCAGTACACCAGGCGGAAACTCTAAAATGAAGCCGGAGCCGCCTTCTTACTATTGCATCCTGCCGCCCCGTCTATCACTGACATAAACGTGTTAGATGATCAGATAAGCTGGTCGTATTGATACCCATACTGATTATTCCCGCCCATAGCGTCTATTTTTTGGCGCCCTACAGAGCCTAGGCAGAAGTGAACTATGGTATTTAGTTAGACTTTGTGCCGCGTTCTTTTTCCTTCGTCGCACATCTAGCTAGGACGAGGGCCGTGTACACCCACCCTATTTTTTCCTCCTCCTCCTCCTCCTCCTCCCATGAAGCTCAAATCCCCTCCCTAGAGTCCTCCCTCCCTCCAGCCCAATGGTTGTCACCCGGACGCAGGCGGCACCCACACACAACCAAGTTATGTGTCCCTGGGTTTGATCTTGAATTATTGACGTTCGTGTGTCAGAGCTCAAACGCAAAAAGTCGGTTCATCCATAGTTAGAATGTGACTGAATAACACAGCGGATTAAGAGAGGACGGTGGGGAGGCGGATTACGCAGTGGCGCGACGTCCCTGCTTAAGCCAGTGCACATGGACGCGTCCGGGTATGGGCAGGAGGAGACAGGGTAAGCTATCCCTTCCCTCTCCCGATTTCCTAGCACTGGCAGTCGGCAAGCCTTATTATCGGATTACAAGAGGAGGGATCGGGCACCGACCTGGGGGTCAGGCTTATTCACCAGCACATTGTTTATTTACACACACATAGAGAACAACGTTGCACAATGACAAACGTCAGCCCAAACTTGACAGCCATGCTATGGCTCGAGGTTGGGACACCTCCCTTGGGGAAACAGCTAGGGAGGGGAGTCTCCGTCGTACCGCTATACACAAAGAATATACTCCACATCCCCTTTTTCCTCTGTTGATTTAAGTAAAGAGTAGAATGGGTTTCCTATTACATTTCTGGGTTCATGAGACTGAATTATTGTATTTTGTTTGAGCAGTGGCTATAATAAAACGCTCGTCTCATCCAATAACCATCTCTGCACCTCGACACCTATTGCTATCATGAGTTCTTCACAAAGGAAATATGACTTGAGGGTAAACAACAGGACCCCCGCATGAGCAGCTCAGCGAGCGCTGTATATTCAGATGATCCTCTTTGAGCTGCTCGGGGAGCTGATCCCACAGGCGGCCTCCAGGATCACAGCTGCCAATGACGACGAATCATGAAGAATCGTCCTGCGTATGACCACCCACCCACTCACCATGCGCAACCCCCTCCCAGCTACCCCATCTGGCACTGTGGACGGCGCCAACCCATGGGTAGATATAGCGACGCGATGACCGCCAGATAGGACGGGCATGCGCCCAGGGACAGGGGGAGGGATAAAACAGCACTGGGCCCTCTCGCCCACAGTCAACATCCATCTCCACCGTGCTTAATACCCTGGAGGGGGGCTGATTTCTCCTGTCCCTGACACCGGAGATCCTTTGGGACGTGCACTGGTCTGTCCACAAATCCTCGCCTGGGAATAACTCCAGGGCTGTCGATCTCCACCCTCTATCCTCTTTCCAAAACCCACCCCATACACGCACACTGCAAGCATGCCATCTACCAACCCAACAGAGCAGTCTGCAAAAACAGCACAGGGGCTAGAAATAGGCACTGCAGGGGTGCCACAGAAGAATATTGTTTTGGGAAATAACATCTAGTGGCTGTTGGTTTACACACCACAGATCTCCTAGATCACTCACATCCTCCTGTGTCTTCCTACAGACATCCAGCCTGCGGCCAGCTCACAGGGGGATCCAGAATAGAGCATTGATCTGCTGCTCCACTGTCCTCGTCCTATTATCTGTATATTGATACTTATCAGAGATCAATGACATTGTGGATATCTCTCTTACTACTATGACCCTTTCGGGTTTGTCATTAATGTAGACCAGATCGCTCACTCTGTGGAATACTCGGCTGTATTACCACACAACTTACAATGTCATGAGTCAAATAACAAATGATTCATCACAAGGAATTGGTCACTGCATGATTAACTACAGGGATGGGTGGGCGGAAAGGGGATTACTAAATGTTGGAGTCCATACCTTTCTAAACGCACCCTTTGAACTTAAGTATTGCCCTGGCATATTTTAATCAAATTTATTTTGCCCTCCGTCCACCCCATATAGTAACGCCCTCCAACCCCTCCACCCCCAACCCATCCATTTATCTCCTGTTGTTGAATAATTATGAGAGATGTTACATAACCATATTGTTCATATGACTGGATACCGTGTGAGACCAAGCATATAAGAGGGCAGCATAACTCATCTCACTTATATAATATAGACATGGGAGTGGTACGTTACATACTAAATACTTCTGCAGCACTTTGAACAATGGCTACGAAGCATGCAGCTTATCTTGAATGAAATTCCATACAGTCTTGTATCTTCAAATCTTGATATCGACAGGGTATCCAACTTGTGGGAATTAGGCTTCATGTACTACATGTATCTTTGCCTTCAGCCGCAGCTGCAAATGGACGATTTCTAAAAGTATTTGGTATAGGTTACCGTTTTAAGCACATATGTACATGATAATAAGCTTGACAACCTCAAACTATATAAACCCACGTAAAAAAGTGTAATACCTATCCCTTGTGGTTTCAGGCACTAATACTAGTAATAGCTGAATAATCTGTGGTCCACCAATATTGAAGAGGAACCCAGTGCGGGGAAGCCACTGATGAATATGAACTGTTGGTTTTTGCGCTGAGGAAAGGGACCTTGGCCACTGTCTGTCCTACTTTTGATGAAGGGGTTGTGTGCTTGCCTGGCTCTGAGTTGCCGTTAATTCTGACTTGGCATGGTCGGTTAAAGACGGCCCTTTGGGGCTGAGCCTAGTGGTGCATGCATGACCAGCGGCAGTGGGTGGGCATCAGGGAACGCTTGTTGTGGTTGTCGGTCACCAACCAAAAACCTCAGTACTAAGGCCAACTGTCAGCCAAGCTAACACAAAAAGCACCGGAATTATTGGGAATCACAGAACCGGTCAGAACAACATCACCCATGCACTATTTCTTTTACAACTGATCTTATCATAAGGATGTAAAACTAAGTCACGGTGTGGTAGAAAGGTTATACTTTTTCTGAACCTCCCAACAAGAGTCATTTAATCATTTTTCCCCACACCAAATCACACACTGATACGATACAGATAAGTATATAAACATATACGTTTGTGTCAAGATCTTTAAAATGAGGCATCATAATTATAAGCTAAGATTATTACTGATTACTGGAATAACTCCTAAATTCACTGTATGCAACAAGTCTTCTGCAATTCCCAAAGACAGCGTTTATATACCCAATATAGAATCTTAGTACCAGTAATTGAACAATTCTTAGAATACTACTGTATTCTCCATCAAAAGATAGCCTAGCAAATCTATATTTAAAGCAGTGTCGATATTATGACGATGCATCTGAGAGATTCTATCTCTTCCTTAATGCCAAAAGTGTTCGTAGTACGCTTGACAACAGGAAATATTTTTTGTACTACACTGTATTCCTGGAAGCCAAAGTTGACAGTACTTCCAGAGACTAAACTGACATTTTTCATTTTTTATAATGGAGGTCGCAGAAGTACACATCAGGTAGCGTCTGGCTGGGCCCCCACATGTGGTATTTCTAGACGGATTTGCCTTCCCTGCGTCATTTAAAGCGACCTTCACGAAGAAAAAAAACACCTCTGCCTTCAGTATATGACATTTGTGAGGCATCCGCCGAGCACAGCATATACGCGGGGCCCATGGGGAATATGATACTCTCGTCAGCATAGTTGAAGTGGGTTATGCTGAACAGCATAACAACCCATTCAAACCACAGCACTTAGAAGTATTAAATACAGGTCCAATGTCACAACGGCTATATTGGAGTTGTATGCTCGCCATCTCCCATGGCCTTCTCTCATATACTACTAACACTCACCATGCGGTACGCCTACATAGAGAAAGTAGTATATGGAAAGTATACTTTGAGGGTGGTGCTGCACTGAGCATACATTAGTAGTATGAAGAAAGAGGGGTCTGTCCAAGTACCCTTACACCATAGCCATTGTGTGGTAGTAGTATATATGGAAAGGTCATTGAAGGTGGCACAACCCTTCTGTTTGTCCCTATGTGCCCTGTATATTGGCGCCCCGTCATTGGTCTGCACATGGGTGATACATCTCACATATAGGACAGGTCATCCACCATCGCTGGCGGCAGCGAATACAGACCACCACCACCACCATCACCAACACACACACAACACACCCACACATCAACCCACACCTTCACCACTGGCCGTCATACCGCCCAGAGACCCCGGCAATGGGAGCACTTAAATGGCCTTCTGCCAATAAAGTTAAGACGGAATAACGGTGTTAGCATTATCCTAATTAGTATCTCGCCTTGGCCGACCCGACTTATGATGGAGCACAGACCGGTAAATGTGTTCCGTTATAGGGGGCCGCACGGTGAGACGCTGTAAGCGGTGATAAATGTCAGACGGTGCCAGACATTTGTCTGTGGGCAGTTTTTGAGTCGGTCAAAACTCTGATTAGCTATGATCTGAAAATGGAAAACCGCGCGATACCTCAATTATTCAACCTAGCCATAGTCCATATAAATACCTTTATCTTGTTAACGTGATCAAAGTACGGTTTGGGCAAAAGAAAAGGTCTGAGGTTATACACATCTGAATGCCATCTAGGATAGAACAGTAGTTTACCGATATGATTAACTTCGCGTGTATGGCAGCTTTACCGGGTTGGTTAAATGTACTTCCAAGGAAAGATGAGGTCATTTATCGTCACGTTAAGGAGACTTCCAAAGAGGGAGGGTCCAGTGTCAGTCAGGAGGAGGGGGTGGGGAATACAGAGAGGGTGTGTGTGGGGGTGAATTGATCCCAGGATCCTTCCGGGACTGGGACCCTGGCGCATAGCTCCAAACATAGATGAAAAGTCAGATAAGAAGTAAAGATTTTGATCTTACCTTCGAGACCGTCGCTGGTTCTCATGCTTATCACCACTCCGGCCACTAGCAGTAACTGGGCCCACACCGCACAACCACCGCCCCGGGGACGCCCAAGGCCGCCCATCGTAGAAGTCATCTCAGGCCCGTCTGATCCCTAGCGTATCCTGAGAGGCGCCGAGAGGGGTGGTGCCCAGGAGGTGGTGCTGGTGGTATCGGTGGTGGCCAGGCGGTGGTGGTAGTGGTAGTGGTGTAGGAGAGGATCCTCCCCCCTCCTCAGTGGCTGCTGGCGGCTAACGGTGCTCCTCTGCCGGCCTCTCACGGGGGCACGTAGGTCCTCCTGAAGGGTTACAAGTAGAAGCAGAAACGGCTCAGTAGGCTTAAAGCAGGTAGTGATCACCACCATGCAGCTAGACAGTGCCCTGGTGGTGGTGGGACTATAGTGACGGTGACGGCATCAGTGGCTGTGCTTAAAACACATATCACTTCGCGCCTAAAAACCAACACGTACTGTAACAGGGAACCCTCGTGGGAAATAATCCGGCGATGTGGTCACTGATAAAACATGAAGTATGTGGTCAGGCGCAGCGTAGGGCGGTGTGGGCGGGCCGACGGCGCTGTCGACTCTGTAATTGCTACCTCGCGCCCGACGAGAACACGCGGTAACCTGATAGAGGAACAGGCAGCGGCTACGTCACTGAGAGTGCCGACCAATCCCGACAGTCCCCACGCCGCCCGCCAAGTGCACAGCGCCTCCTAGTGATCAGTGCCCGCGGAGTAGGTCGTGTCTGTGTGTGTGTGTGTGTGTGTGTGTTTGTGTGCGTGCATGCAGTGCTGGGAAGAGGAGGAGGGATGGGAGCTGGGGGGGTTGAAAGGAGAAAGAAGGGAGGGATACTAGGATTACGCCGGGTGTAATGTTATTGGAAGTAATGATCAGATGGTCGGCTACTTGGAACGAGACAGTCGGACGGCGTGGAGGACTCCACTCAGCGTCTGCCTATTGTCAGACGAGTGGCGGCGCGGTGCCAATTTTCAGATGACCCTTTCAGGCCGGGCCCGGCTCGCATGCTACTGGAGGGAGGCGAATATTAAACTGAACCCATCTGCCCAGCTCCATATCCACACTCCTTCTCCTCCCTACCACCACACACTCTATATACCATGGGAACGTTCACAAATGAATGAATAAATGTTTGGATTAATGACTTAGTGATGAATCGTGACTCCGGCCATACTTTTAAATCTATAGACTCATTTGGCCAGAATACTGACAGGGGGATGTGGGTATATAAAGTGGTCTCAAACCGGGTATCGTCATTTGTCAATGTTCCCCATGTTGCAGTGGAGCTCTCCACCCCTCACAATTCCACCCCCACGTGCTCTCATAGGCTCTCTAGATTCCATACGCTGCAGAAGTATTGCTTGAAGTGAATCGCTCAAATTCATCAGCCAGCGGCTATTTCATTTCGCCGGCCAATTTTGGCGCCTTTTGTTCCTCTGCGCACGCGCTACCGGCTCGGAGGAAGCCGTGGGGCGACCCTGCGGCCCCAGCCTCTATGAATCGCCCAATGAAGCAGAAAAGTTGAATATTGCCACATCGTCGCCTCTCCGGAGCGCGCCCAGTCATTCCTTTAATTTTTCCCATTGTGACTGAGCCTGCCTTGCACGGCACCCAATCTGGGCCGAGTAGGAGAGGGCTGAATGGCGGTGAAAGGCGGGTCGGGTCGCCCTCTCCGCAGAGACGAGGACAGGCCCCGCCGCCGCCGGGCAGTGGTGTGCACCGTCGACTGATTGGCTTCCCCTCCTACCTACCTACACTACAAGCCCCATCCCACCCACATCCCCACTCCCTTCAGGACCAGAAAAGGGATGAAGGGGGGGGGGAGAGGGGGAGGGAGGGGCGTAAGACCATGATGGTGGGATGGCTGTACAAGGTGCTGTCTACTACAGCCGTCATGACTACATTTGACGTCTAACGGACCCATATCCAGCATAGCCAGATATCCCCAGCTCTCAGTGAGCTCCTTCCACACCCTGGAGCAGCTCGGAGCAGTCCCCATAGCAGCCCTGGTGACGAGGACGGAGGCAGCAGATCCGTCTACTCGTCTTGTTTTTATCACCACCTCTTATCTTTGATCAACGTGAATTATTAGACGTTTCACTGGGTACAGATCGCATGGGATCGGCATCTAAAGTCCTCCTCATTATGGAATGCATCTCCAGATTAGATACTGGTGGAGGATTTTTTTTTGTCCCATCACCCCCTCTCCACTCAACCCACCATCTCTCCTGCCACCCGACTATCTGCTTTCTGTTGGTGTCTATAGAGCTGCACCGGCCGTAATGCGTTATTTGAGGACAGTATAGGGCCGTTAGCCGACATGGCATGCAATTCAACGGCCTCGTGGATCATCCCCACAGATGACAAGGGATGATTATCGCTGGCCCCAAGGTAATTAGTGGAGGGATCGCTGGCATCATACTATGGGCTTCACTGGCAACGTAAAAACGTGGACTTCACACGAAAGCAACATCACGCGACCATTACACAAATTACTCTGTATTCTCATAGAATCACCATCCAGTCATAAACCATAAACGCCACTATTGTCATGTTGCTGCCACTACAACCGCCGCGGGCCCTCCTCTCCCTGTCCCACCCTCCCCTGACGTAATTGGCTTTAATAAAACAAGAGGAGGACGCGGGATTATAAGATCAACAAGCACACACGCCTAATGAGCGATTGTACGAACAGTGTGGCCCGTTGGGTGGTGCCATACGGTTCAACGCCACCTCCGTACTGACTGACCCCCAGGGAAGCAGGAGGGGCTGGTTCAGGACGATGCTGAGGTCGCAGGGTGAACGGGCACATGGCGGGCGTGTGGTGATGGAGTGGGAGGAGTCGGTGAGAGGGGCCCAGTTGCAGCAGCAGATATAGCATCAGCAGAAAGGGGAAGCGGCGTTTAACGGCCTCTATTATTCAGACTCGGGACACGGAGATATGCATCCTCTCATCACCCATTCCCTCGCCCCTGTTCTCCTTCCGGACCGCCGCGCCAACTGTCCAAATAAATCTCATCCACACTTTCATCAGACGGTGCATCGGCGTCAAAAATTGATGCCCGCCCCTGCGACTGGGCGCCCGCGTCTGGGCGCCTGACACTGGAAGCAATTTGGCACGTTTGATCATATGTAATGATGTGAGCTGCTCACTACAGACTCAGGTGGGGGTAGCCAACCACTCCACACTCCAACATACCCGCTCCTATCCCGTTAAGGGCCGCATAGTTTATTTATGCAAGTATGTCCTTGGTCGTCATTATGTATGAATGCAGCTCTTGTTGTGAGTAACTCGTCAGGGCTAAATTGAATGCATCATGACGACCCTACGGGCTGATACACTCCCAAAGGGTCGGTATGATGCATTCATGCACCATGACGACCAAGGACAACACTACAGTAAGCAGTCCTTAGAGGGCTATAGACCCACCTACACTCCCACTCACTCCTATACGCCAACATGCAGAAGACAGATGGGGGAGAAGGGCTGGGAGATTCATATTTAACTCCCTAGATGGTATCTGCTATCAAGCAACGCTTTCACTGGAGGCTAACGCCACTCGCCACTCAAACAGCCATGAAATAATCAGTGTGCACGCGTCGGTCTCAGAGACGGCATGCTCAGAGATAACATCTGGAGCTGGCAATAATGGATGGTGCCTGGTGTTAGCTCTTTTGGATTTATCACCAATGATTCCCACCGAAGACGTCTACCTCGGCTGTATTGATTTTAAAATGTTGCTCTCGCCTCGACGCCACGCTGACAAGTCAGAACCTGGCGCGGAACACGGCATCACACCCTGGTCGAATTTCACCCCGCTTTGAAATTTAGATCTGAACAGAAGCGCCTGTAGTTGGATAACAATGCCGCCCTAATGCGAGCGATTACACTTCTCACACGCCCATTGATTGGCGGGGCCCAAAAAGCGGGGGAGTCGCTGGCAGTTTATTTCAACCAGAATAAAACGTTTTAGAGTCAATAAAGCCATAAAAATCACTTCACACCGGCAGGCAAGGAAGGCGCACCATTACGATCGGCGCAATGAATCCCACCGCCCCGCCTCGCCGCGGTGTCGGTTTTTACCCCCTGTCAAAGTGCAATCTCCTATGAGGAAACTTGCTGTGCTTCAACGCACTGGATGCCTTAGTAAGTCCTGCGCCTCAAAGAGTGGCACAATGGGTAGTTCTGACGGTAATTCACTATGCCTTTTTAGGTGCTAGGTTTCTCAGTCAAATGTTCAGTGAGTAATATAGTTTGCAAATTTGCCGAGGGTGTACGAGTTCCCCCGGCAGCTGATTCAGTAAGCTCGGTCATGTGTCCCGGCTTCGTCAGCAATAAAATTGATGTTTTATGGAGAGTGGTAGTTTCAAAGAAGGTAATTCAGTTACACCACCGACCGTGTGTTACTTGCTCGTATAGAACTAATCGTTGCGTGTAACACCGGGATTAGTGAGTGAAACAACAAGGTATTACGTTTGCTGAATTATCGTATGAATAATTAAGTACCGGTAACTTTACTGAATGTGTTACTAGCTATAAGGTAAATAACTGGTTTAGTTGTATTAGCTTCCCCTAGCTGCTCAAGAAAGATGGATTATAGAGTCAAGCGACGTATTGTAATAACATAGTATATAAAGGGATTATTCGTATGGCCTATTGTGAGCAGCTCGGGTTCCACGCAGTCATCTGCTCACTATAGCATTGAAAGTTATACCATGCTGAAAACTCATTTTAACGGTAATACTATGCCAATGGGATAATCATAAGATTAAGTTTCACCGAAGGGGTAATATCAAAGTATTCGACATAAAGTAAACGTTCGGGTTCACAATGGACGTTGTACCTACAGGGCAAGGAAGAAGAAAGCCATGCATGTATTCATGGAGATCTATGTAACAATGGGTGCGGCGGCCAAACACGGCCTCTGTTCAGCCTACACTCAAGTCCACCCTGTAGATCCTGCAAGCCCCTCGCAGGGCGGCATCCATTGATCATGGCTATCAGGTGGTCGGCCTATTGAAACATGGTGGGCCGGCCCCGGTTGGTATGCGGGCGCGGCTCCGAGCCGGTCGATGGCTGGCTCGGCGAGCGGAGCTGTTTGCAGAGACTAATCACTCAGACGTCTGTTTGCAGTAACAAGACGCGCCGTAACGCGCATGACGGATGACCTGTTGCCGCGCCACAACGGCCGCACCAGGTACGCTCAGGTACACGCGGCTGCTTGTCTCTACGTGCCTACCTCAGACCAACAGGGCTCTCGGCAACGCCTCAAGTGCTTGTCCTTGATAACAGCTTATCAGAGGACGTGCAGGTAGCCAGAGATGATAAGGCTTATAGTAGCGGGGATTATGTTCTATTTTAAAAGCAGGAGCTATAGTATTAGAATATGGGGAGTATGTGTCTGATAATAAGTTAAGATTTCTCTAATGAAAATGAAATTCTTGCTCTGGAGCCGTATTACACGACAAGGAAAACGCCTTGTTGCTTAGTGACATCAGGCCATCTTAGTATGATATGTATAGAGAGAGATTGACCACGATATAATCTGTATGTTATATAGACTAGCTGCAGCTAGTAAAGTATGTTTCAGTGGGTTCCATACAATACACGAAACTGTATCCCCGCAACACAAGTATGATTTACTGTATGTATACTAGGAATGGGACCTTAATGCACCCTGCAATAAAGTCCATTTTAGTACAACCTGCCACATGTGATGTTTTAACACTAATCAGATATATGTGCATATCAGTTACCGTCTGTGGCAGTGTTGAGTGTGCACAATGGAAATTAATAAGTTTACCCCGGACCTTTTACGGTTTCAGTGAACTGTACGGACGAGGTTTGAAAAAGCATCACCCATGACATCGCCTGCAGCATGGCAACGGCACTTCCTCTTGACATGGCCTGCTTTTATTTGTAGATAGCAGTCTATTATGTCGTGTCATTGTTGAGTGCCGATAATTTAATGCCGGAATGATATGTCAATATCCTCATGTAATTTGAGGTAAGTCGGGAGGCGAATCAAATATTTGCAGGAAATTGAGCCGCGAATGTCGCAGAAAAAGAGTGAAGCCGTTCGTGCGACCATGATTAATACAAGAGCCCGCCATATCGTGTTGTAAGCCGAGCGCTGATTGGCTACCTGACTACTATTTCAGCGGGCTTCTAGTCTCAAAGTGACTTTGAGGTGATGGGGTCCTATAGAGGTGGATGGGAACACATAGTGGCTCTATTTCCCATCAGCGCAAACATGTTGTGATGAATTGAAAGCAGTCAACCGCCATGTTGATATGGTATTAGCCTAACCCCAAAGTCTACATATCAGGTCAATATCATCCTAAATTGTGGCCCTATTCAAAATCAGCCTTGGCCACTCACACTTATCTTTATTCTCATGGGGTTGAGATTCTAGTCGGATGTCTAATATCACTTAGGGGCCTTCCATGGAGCATGTACGCACATTTTCTCCAGAAACTGACCCCCCATCCCCCTAAAGTTCTTGTACGCATTAAAACAAAGGGTTTATGTACGCAAACTTTTCCAGAAAATAGACCCCCCACCCCCCGGTGCCTACGTACTTTATGGAAGGCCCCTTACTCAATGTTACCCATTTCTGTTTGACTCTTGATTCACAACGTTGTTATCCCAATGCAAGAATATTGTCTGTTGCCTAGCTGCTTGCACTTTTATTTTCAGGTTCAGGCGTATCTGATATCATGCTCGGTCCTGTTTGACCCTCGCATGGGAAACCCTGTAGTCTGTTATTTGACAAATAACGTCGGATATTAATCGGGTATCCAGTGACATGGTGTCCCGTGAGTCATGTTCATCTCTCTGGTGACCAGGCAGCGCCTATTACCGAGACTAAGGCCCTTTATACACAATTAATAAGGGAAACAATGGGGAACAACCCGCGCCATCAAGACTAAGGGGAGGAGGGATGGAGCACCGTCATAGCAGGGTCTCAGCATCCGTTTCTCAGCGGGGGTTATTTTGGATTTGGGCATTGTATTTTCCTTTTCATAGTTCATCTACCAACGGAAAACTCCGCAGTTACACAGACAGAGCTAAGAGAACTGGAGGCCTATAACAATTGATCCCACACACAGGCAAATATCAGAGTCAGCCAATGTCGCCAATACTACTCTCATACAAGGGTCAGACACTGCTGGACTATAATAGATGGGTCAAGGGCCATTCTAGTGAGGGTCAGGCTAGGCTGGACATTCAATAACAGGCTGGACTTTGGCAAACTTGCTTGGAAGTCTGGTCATGCTGGATCCTCATGCCACAGTCTGACAATGCTGGACTCTTGCAGGCTGAAAGAGACTCTCCCCAGAGTCCAGCATTGCCAGACTATGGCATGAGGATCCAGCATGGCCAGACTTTCAAGCAATTTTGCCAAAGTCCAGCCTGTTATTGAATGTCCAGCCTAGCCTGACCCTCACTAGAATGGCCCTTGACCCATCTATTATAGTCCAGCAGTGCCTGACCCTTGTCTGAGAGTAGTATTGGCGACATTGGGTGACGCTGATATTTGCCTCTGTGCAGACTTCAAGTTCAAGTCCTAGATAACTGTGTCAGAAAACACCAGAGAGTTAAAAGACGTTTTTAGTCCACTAAATTTCTGAAAGTACATATTCTGTGGAATCTAACAGCCTTGTTATCAAACATGCACAAAAATACATGAAATTTAACGCAGAGAATCAATAAAATGTGAATGATTATTTGCATGATTTTTCATGTGTGGGATATTGGGCTGAAAGATCACTTTGCTCTGCCTCATGAAATTTGGCTGGGTATTCAACTCGTCAATAATGATGCAAGTATCATCCCCATTGTCGTGAACATAATTATGCTCATGCATATGCAATTATGTGCGAGTCACCTAGACTCTCCCCAAGGTAAGGTATTGCCTGGCTCAGGCAACAGGGTCAGCTAGACTCTCTCTTTCCTTTACCGAGAGTAAGACTGAGGTTCCTTCAACAGTCAAGCAGCTCACTTGCCAGAGTCAGTCTGACTGTGAAAGGGAAGTCAGGTAAGACAATACTGCATGTGAGGCTCAGCCAGAGTATGGGAAGACAGTCAGTTATCCTGAACCTTCTTTATGAAGCTAATGTTTGCTACCAGGTGGTGGCACATTGTATAGATGTAGATATTTGCCAGCTATACAACCCTTATTTCCCCCCATTTAAAACAAATTCAGTACTTCGTCATAACTTAATGTGCCATGCCCCGGAAAAGACCTTAGTGCACCCTACAATATTGTCCAGTTTCGCAGATCATGCCACATCTATGTACATCTGAAGTTATAAGAGGCTTGATGATAATAATATCGTAGGGATTAGACACCATTCCTGGATTTGTGAGTTGAATATGATACGAACATTGTCAATCACAGGGATCACTATGAGGCAAGATTGATGTAGGAAGAAATTAGCCATGTAAAGTTTGAAACACTAGCCACTAAATGATTTATGGTATGTGATAGCATACCTCCTTCTGCTCGAGGCAACAACATTAAAAATGGGTTATTGAGTCCTTGGGAAGATCTAGCTGTGTTGTAGACATGATGATGTTGTAATATCGTTTAGATGAGAGTCAGACCACAAGTACTAAACTCTCATTACAGTTAAAGTCAGGCAATTCCCGACTCTTTCTGTGAGGGAGGTCAGACATAGAGAGAGCTTTACCTGCACTGATAATAAAACCTATAGTCAGTACTGACTATACCATCATATTTTGACCTCCAACTATACAACTTAGTCACATATTAGTCATAAAGATAGTCAGGAGTGACTATATGTGGATCACACAAATTGATGATGTCACAGGAATGTGTGCTCAGGAAACAGTTAGCGTTCAAATTTGAATGGTCCATGGACTTCAGTTAGGCACATCCTCTCCTAAACTACTGTTCTATGGATATCCCTGCTTGTTATATGTTATGTTACAGTTGACTATGACAACTTAAGATGTTATAGGGTGAATGAGTTATCATGTTTGATAGAGTTATCATGGTATTTTGTTCCAATTTTGATGAACATATCAATACATGAGCAGTGTATGTCTAGACAGAGCATGGTAGGCCTAAACAGGAGCCTGTCACCTGCCCTGCCTTATCCTAGCTTGTTCCCTGCCCTGCCTTATCCTAGCTTGTCCCCTGGCCTGTCTTGTCCTAGCCTGTCACACGCCTTGCCTTCTCCTAGCCTGTCCCCTGCCCTGCCTCATCCTAACCTGTCCCCTGCCCTGCCTCATCCTAGCCTGTCCCTGCCCTGCCTTATCCTAGCCTGTCCCCTGCCCTGCCTTATCTTAGCTTGTCTTTTGGCCTGCCTTTTCCTGGCCTGCCTTATCCTAGCCTGTCACCTGCTGTGCTTTATCCTAGCCTGTCCCCTGCCTTGCCTTATCCTAGCTTGTCCCCTGGCCTGCCTTATCCTAGCCGGTACCTGCCCTGCTTTATCCTAGCCTGTCCCCTGCCCTGCGCTATCCTAGCTTGTCCCTTGGCCTGCCTTATCCTGGCTTGCCTTGTACTAGCCTGTCACCTGCTCTGCTTTATCCTAGCCTGTCCCCTGCCTTGCCTCATCCTAGCCTGCCCCCTGGCCTGCCTCATCCTAGCCAGTCTCCTTCCCTGCCTCATCCTAGCCTGCCCCCTGGCCTGCCTTTTCCTAGCCTGTCTCCTTCCCTGCCTCATCCTAGCCTGTCCCCTGCCCTGCCTTATCCTAGCTTGTCCCTTGGCCTGCCTTATCCTGGCCTGACTTATCCTAGCCTGTCACCTGCTCTGCTTTACCCTAGCCTGTCCCCTGCCTTGCCTCATCCTAGCTTGTCCCCTGGCCTGCCTCTTCCTAGCCTGTCTCCTTCCCTGCCTCATCCTAGCCTGCCCCCTGGCTTGCCTTATCCTAGCCTGTCCCCTGCCCTGCCTCATCCTAGCCTGCCCCTTAGCCTGCCTCATCCTAGCCTGTCCCCTGCCCTGCCTTATCCTAGCTTGTCTCTTGGCCTGCCTTTTCCTGGCCTGCCTTATCCTAGCCTGTCACCTGCTGTGCTTTATCCTAGCCTGTCCCCTGCATTGCCTTATCCTAGCTTGTCCCCTGGCCTGCCTCTTCCTAGCCTGTCTCCTTCCCTGCCTCATCCTAGCCTGCCCCCTGGCCTGCCTTATCCTAGCCTGTCCCCTGCCCTGCCTCATCCTAGCCTGCCCCTTAGCCTGCCTCATCCTAGCCTGTCCCCTGCCCTGCCGTATCCTAGCTTGCCCCTTGGCCTGCCTTATCCTGGCCTGCCTTATCCTAGCCTGTCACCTGCTGTGCTTTACCCTAGCCTGTCTCCTGGCCTGCCTCTTCCTAGCCTGTCTCCTTCCCTGCCTCATCCTAGCCTGCCCCCTGGCCTGCCTTATCCTAGCCTGTCCCCTGCCCTGCCTCATCCTAGCCTGCCCCTTAGCCTGCCTCATCCTAGCCTGCCCCCTGGCCTGCCTTATCCTAGCCTGTCTCCTTCCCTGCCTTATCCTAGCTTGTCCCCTGGCCTGCCTCATCCTAGCCTGCCCCTGGCCTGCCTTATCCTAGCTTGTCCCCTGGCCTGCCTCGTCCTAGCCTATCACCTGCCCTACTTCATCCTAGCCTGTCCCTGTCATGCTCTCTCCTAGCCTGTCTCCTTCCCTGCCTCATCCTAGCCTGCCCCCTGGCCTGCCTTATCCTAGCTTGTCCCCTGGCCTGCCTCATCCTAGCCTGTCACCTGCCCTGCTTCATCCTAGCCTCTCCCTGTCCTGCCCTCTCCTAGCCGGTCTCCTTCCCTGCCTCATCCTAGCCTGCCCCCTGGCCTGCCTAATACTAGCCTGTCACCTGCTCTGCTTTATCCTAGCCTGTCTCCTGCCTTGCCTTATCCTAGCTTGTTCCCTGCCATGTCTTATCCTAGCTTGTCCCCTGGCCTGCCCCCTAGCCTGTCACCTGCTCTGCTTTATCCTAGCCTGTCCCCTGCCCTGCCTTATCCTAGCTTGTCTCTTGGCCTGCCTTTTCCTGGCCTGCCTTATCCTAGCCTGTCACCTGCTGTGCTTTATCCTAGCCTGTCCCCTGCATTGCCTTATCCTAGCTTGTCCCCTGGCCTGCCTCTTCCTAGCCTGTCTCCTTCCCTGCCTCATCCTAGCCTGCCCCCTGGCCTGCCTTATCCTAGCCTGTCCCCTGCCCTGCCTCATCCTAGCCTGCCCCTTAGCCTGCCTCATCCTAGCCTGTCCCCTGCCCTGCCGTATCCTAGCTTGCCCCTTGGCCTGCCTTATCCTGGCCTGCCTTATCCTAGCCTGTCACCTGCTGTGCTTTACCCTAGCCTGTCTCCTGGCCTGCCTCTTCCTAGCCTGTCTCCTTCCCTGCCTCATCCTAGCCTGCCCCCTGGCCTGCCTTATCCTAGCCTGTCCCCTGCCCTGCCTCATCCTAGCCTGCCCCTTAGCCTGCCTCATCCTAGCCTGCCCCCTGGCCTGCCTTATCCTAGCCTGTCTCCTTCCCTGCCTTATCCTAGCTTGTCCCCTGGCCTGCCTCATCCTAGCCTGCCCCTGGCCTGCCTTATCCTAGCTTGTCCCCTGGCCTGCCTCGTCCTAGCCTATCACCTGCCCTACTTCATCCTAGCCTGTCCCTGTCATGCTCTCTCCTAGTCTGTCTCCTTCCCTGCCTCATCCTAGCCTGCCCCCTGGCCTGCCTTATCCTAGCTTGTCCCCTGGCCTGCCTCATCCTAGCCTGTCACCTGCCCTGCTTCATCCTAGCCTCTCCCTGTCCTGCCCTCTCCTAGCCTGTCTCCTTCCCTGCCTCATCCTAGCCTGCCCCCTGGCCTGCCTAATACTAGCCTGTCACCTGCTCTGCTTTATCCTAGCCTGTCTCCTGCCTTGCCTTATCCTAGCTTGTTCCCTGCCATGTCTTATCCTAGCTTGTCCCCTGGCCTGCCCCCTAGCTTGTCACCTGCTCTGCTTTATCCTAGCCTGTCCCCTGCCTTGCCTTATCCTAGCTTGTGCCTTGGCCTGCCTAATACTAGCCTGTCACCTGCTCTGCTTTATCCTAGCCTGTCTCCTGCCTTGCCTTATCCTAGCTTGTTCCCTGCCATGTCTTGTCCTAGCTTGTCCCCTGGCCTGCCTTATCCTAGCCTGTCCCCTGCCCTGCCTCATCCTGCCTTCAGTACTTAAGTTTCCCTTATTTCTCATGATTGACTATATCTTTTAGTCATAGTGACTACTTTAGACCATGAAACCATTAACTTGACACTTGACTTGACTATATATCCCAAATCAGTTGATTTAATGGCTGACTATAGGTTGACTATATGACTTACTTATGTTAGACATAGGTGACTAACTTGGTATAGTCGTTTTTGCTACATTCATCTGACTTTAGAAATGTAGTCTGTAGTGACTAACATTTCCAGGTCCATTATTATCAGTGTGATTCTCCCGATAATATCGGGTGCGGCGGGTCTATATTATAGACACGCCATTGACTCTCCGACATTGTCTAACTCTCGTCTGAATGTTCAGAGTCAGTCAGAGAGTCAGACAATGAGGGCTCTGACTAGGGAGAAATACAGCAATGCCTGACTCTCTATTTCAGGAAAGTCAGGCAATGCTGGAATCTCCCTGCAGTGAAAGTCCAACAGACTCACCTTTTTCTCTGTATAGTAGTCATCCAAAATTATCCCACCGACCGAGTTCTTACCAAACACGCCTTACTATCATTGTACATAGAGATGGTCCTCCATTAACAGATAAAACTACCTACTTGCCTACCTGAGTAAGTGATGTAGGAAGGGATACAGGAGAAGGCTTAACGTCAGAGTTGTGTTTTCTATTGGACAGCTACGATTTCAAGACACAAAGACGGATCATGATGCAGATAATTTACCAGGTGTGGCGGGCATCGTTTTTACCTGAGCAACATGAGGATCAAGGTGCTCCAGTGGCTCAGTCTCTGTATCTGTATCACACTCTCCAGCCTTGCTCATGAAAGATTCAAAGCACAATTTCCTTTCATTCGGCTATAAACCGGTATACGTGTATCCACAAGATATCCTTTGTTGGCGTCGTAAACTCGGTCATTTATTTTTTATGAACTATTGATCATGACAGGTATGGGTGTGGGCCTCACGACATTCATGCAGATCAATTGACACCTGAAGCGATATTACGTCCTATCTTGGTAATGACATCGATGCATAACTACCATAATGCATACAAAAGAGAATTGTATTTTGTATTCCCTGGGATGCATAGGATTTTATAACGTACATAACTTGGCTGGAGAGGACTATTCAGGCCTTTTGTTTGATAGGCATTTCTTATAGGCACCAAGTTACACATCGGCCACACAATGCATTGACGGTCATGATATCCAGACCTCTAAACAGGAAGTTAAGACTCATCCTTTACATATTTTATACGAAGGTTGCTGCGTGGACTGCTGCCTGTTTTCCCCATTGTGTTGAATTCTTTCTAGATTCTATGACACACCCTGTACTTATCATCTAAAATTCGATCGAGACAAGTCTGTTCGAAGAACCTTGGCATGGAGATCCTATCATGGAGATAAATGATGCCACTGTTAGGGCCGAACACTGTGGCGAAGGGAGGGCTGGTCGATGTAAAACGTGTACTTCACGGCCATTTGAACAATCTGAATGCCTCCTCTAGGGACAATCTCCCACGTTCAGAATTGCACCTCAGGCAGCCATCTTTGTTAATGACGAATTCTCACGCTCTGTGGTTTTCTAGAATGCATTAGTTTTTAAATGCACAGTTAGGCATAAAAGCACGATAATATCTATAGCCGACGTTATACCATCCCAAAGGCATTACAGGCATGACTATGGTGCGTAATATTCCGTTGGCAATATTCTCTTGGCCTTCTGTTGAATAGATGGTAATGAATATATGGAGGCAAAAAGAATCCAAACTATTAGAAGAAACTGCCTCGCGTTATTGACACAGCAGTTAATTACTCCTTCACGTGTCATTACGTAGTGATATGGCAGTTTATGAGTTTCTATTTATACAAATTATTTTAATGGTCAGTCTCTATACTATTCTGTTCTTGTTGCACATTTCTTACAAGACTGTGAAGCTCCCCTCATTTGAAAACTGATAATTTCCAAATATCAACCAACCATAATGGTGTGTTTCTCATATACACGTTAATGCATGTACCGATTTAAATATCCCATTGCCTTTTCTTGGATTCTTTCCGAATGGTTTCTCGTTTTCTGATACAGCTGGTAGATCATAAATAGAACATGCCTGAGTGAATTCGACTAATAGGGGGTGCATAATTATAAGTGGGCTTGAACATCCAAACGTGGGTCTAAGCCAGGCACAGGCTTTCACTGAGCTGTGGTGGAGATCGTCTGCTGTGGGTTGGTAGTATTAGTATAAAGGCCTGACACTGTTGTGGTTCGGTCATCCAGGTGACCATGTGACCAAACTCTACATACCAGGCCTATACTAGTGACATCTATTGATACTTGTGAGAACTACCTGGTATGTAGAGTTTGGTCACATGGTCACCTGGATGACCGAACCACAACAGTGTCAGGCCTTTATACTAATACTACCAACCCACAGCAGACGATCTCCACCACAGCTCAGTGAAGGCCTGTGAAGCCAGGGATATCGGGCATAGGAACTGGTCATATGGGAACTGTACAGCGAACTTGAGTTTCTCCGTTCATGGACTTCCTTGAGTCTGAAGGTCACTAGTATGCAATACGTGATCCAAAGACACAGGCAGAAACCGAAATGAGGATCTACTAAATGGAACCTTCTCCCTAATCCTGTACTTGATATGACGTGGATAAGGACCAAATACCATGTGCAGCTCCTATCGCTTTACCTTCCCCTCTTATCTTTCCCTACTGTTTCCCCTACTATATTCTTTCCCCTTCATTTACTGATAGAATAAAATGGGTAATACTATGGATCTCTATCCATTTTGTCCATTTCTGTGCATGATTTTGGATTCAGAAGTTGTAGCATAGTTTCTCTCAGCTCTTAGTTACAATGGCCACCGTGGTAAAGGTGGACAGCATTGACAGGTGTTGGTCGTATCTAGGCAATGGGAATGTATGGGTTCTCCGTCATGGCAACCACACCTGACATCCTGGGTGTCTTTCAACCGATCATAAAGGACAGGTGCGCCACCGCCTCTGTGACCCAGAGATCATATAGAAAAGAGTTATCGATCAGTATTCAATGGGACAAGAAAGTAGAGTGAGAACATGCACAGCTTCATTGCATTGTGGCCATTCAATGGTCTATCCCCCTCTTTGGAAATGTGTCTGGAAGAGGGTTCATGTTTAGGAATGGGACAATAGAGCAAGAGAGGTTAGAACGTCAGTTCATTGTAACCACTTATAATATATATATATATCACCTTGGAAGTATCTAGAAGAGGTCTCTTGTTTAGGGGTTGAATCAGGTGGATCTCCTAACACCTTTGTATACAGCAAGGCCCATAGTACAAAGACATGGCCAGGGTCAGTATCCCTCTGGTCTCTACCTGTGAAACCGACATGTGTGCCTAGGGGATCAAAGGAGATGTACCATCGAGAGAATGTTAGAGCAGGCAGTCGATGTAGATGTCTGGAAGATATGAATCCAGATATAATATATGGGGTATGACTCTAGCCTGCAAATCAACTGGCGGTCTGCGATGCTAAGGCCAAATACAATGCATGAATAAGTATCAACCATTGTTATAATTGAATCTGGAAGTAATATTTCTCTATGAACGCCGCCGAGCCAAGTCTATACCCTTCCACCAGAAAATGCCAAACTGAGAAGAATGAAACAGAAGATGGAACAGAACATTCCACACATATAATACTCTAGTTCGTTTCTCCGTTGAACTCTTATATTATCAAAGAGAAATCCCTTTGTCTTGAGAAACTCCAATACTGGTAAGCCAGTTATCTTCAGATCGGTAGCAGAGACTACAGCACCACTCGGCCCATTACCCACTAACAGTCTGCCCTGTAGTATTTGCCCATAGACTTCAGTAACTCAATTCCAACACGTCAGGTTATGTTATCGTTAGACAATGACTGCACATTGGGATGGAGTCTTTTTTTCCTTCCATTATACAGTGCTACTGGTTGCAGATTACATTGAGCGCCTGTTTTCGATGTTGGGTTCCTTGTGTCGGTGTCCGTGCAGACCTGGGTGTATCAGTTTGGTTAGAACCTGGGATGTACTGTTGGAAACTGTATGGAACACTAGATGCCTGGTGCTGCTGCCGGACTATCGAGACATTTGATCGGGGTGTACATAAAGGGTGGTGGGTGTATTAGGGTATGGACAGATGGGACATACTTATTCCATCGTCTATGTAACATAGCCATATACGAATACGTCCACAGGGCTAGGTCGGGTGAGGTTCTTAATAGAAGACTTACTGTTGTTTCCCTCTAACAGGATCGAACAAAGAAAGCTTGCTACATGCTAATCATATGCCATTTAGGTATGACATGCGTCATCGAACAATAACGCTAAGTATTTAGAGCAAAACCTACTTTTCCCTTTGTTGCGTCGATGGTTCGCTCTAAATACAACATCTTAAAATGAATGCTGTTGTTCCATCTCGGTGCAATTAGCCGAGGCACAAAAGGTCTTAATTACTTTGTATGTATATCTATTGATGAGGCTATAGAAATCCTGGTCGAAATGTAT
The DNA here is from genome assembly GCA_947462335.1 of Harmothoe impar. Taxonomy (NCBI): domain Eukaryota; kingdom Metazoa; phylum Annelida; class Polychaeta; order Phyllodocida; family Polynoidae; genus Harmothoe; species Harmothoe impar. The sequence goes on from OX381705.1 coordinate 53,531,382, forward strand.
AATTCCTACAAACTCAAGTTCTAGTGAAGACTGCTACAATTTTCTCCAAGTCAGTTGCATCATTGCTCTACATATACAGTTGTTGTGACCATCAGAGCATAAGCTCTACCATTAAAATTAATGGTTAGTCGGACAATGAGGTAAGTTACTGAATGACACCTACCGATGATGATCAACTCCAAGGTTTAAACTGTTAAAACTGTTAAACAAGTAATGATGCAGTTCCATGGGGGATACCACACATCAGTATATGTGTCTGACGATAGTGTGCACATGAGTCAGGATGTGGCTGGATCATAGACTGGTACAATATTCATGTCCCAGTGCATAGCTACCCTGGATAGATACTGTAACATTGAACAGCTAAGGCTAAATGATGCATACCCTTGGTGTACAGTAGCCCGTGTATCATCATGGTTCTCCATGGTCCTCTATTTTATGCCATTATTTGTACACTATACACATGCCCTCGGTCTATAGGAAATTGGCTACGCAGTAAATTAGTATGTTTCACCCATGAACGGTCTATGCCATGAGAGAAGTAGAACATGTTGTGACAAGAGCAGAGACAGTGGCAAACCATGTAATTGTAAATACAATTGTAGATGGTCATATTGCGTGTTGGTTTACTAAGATGTTATGTTGGGGACATATCTTCTTTTCAAATTCATTAATACAATATGTGCACCATTTATAGTAATTTATAAATCTGAACATACTTTATAATCTTTAGCAATTTAATGCCCAGAAATACCTTTTCAATATACATTTCACTCAACATTCTAATCGATTTTTTTCTGAATATAGAACCATTCAATTCAGGTTGTCATAGCTACAGAATGGTTACAAGGCATTCACAATTGGACTGCATCTGTATAACTACATGTAGAGATAAGGAAACCCCTTTGGCCATGAATATGTTATTTCTAGCATGATGAATGTAATCGGGAAATGTCTAGGCTATACTACAATCAGAATTCTCATGTAAAATCTTGCAAATTGACCCAAAGGATGTGTCGGGATGATGATCAACACCCACATAGATGTATGTAGGCATAAAACCTGATGTGCTTAAGAAACATCTTCTAAAATAATATCTCTCTCCCCCAAACAATGATGTGCGCCCTACTATAGCAATCTGATTCAAGCCGAGCTATATCTGACTCTAAATGATAATCAAGCTGTCTCACTTAAACTCTATTTTAGTGTCTACTAGCCCAACGTCAGAATGACACTGCTGTCTAATGTATATTGGCGAAACACTGCACCGACTATAGGGCACATTGGACCGTTAGAGTCCTCGGCCTGAAGAGCAGCTCAACTCGTTAAAACCAAGGACTCCCATCTCCCCCTCTTCATGCTACCCCAAATCGTCCTTCCCTGAGCAGCTCCTTATCCGGCCACGATAAACCCCGTCTGTGGACAGAGTGGGTCGTGTAGCCGGTGGCCCGCGTCCAAGTCAAGGACATTGATTTAGTGAAGCAGCAGAATATGACGCTGTCGGCCGCGTCAAGACGGAGGCGTCGTGATTTACCGCGCACTGCTTATCGGCAGGCCGGCCAGTGTTTGTGGCTCTGACCAAGAGGAACCTCTACCATCATGCACCCCCCCCCCCCCCCCAACTCCCACTTAGACTGACATTGCGACTTGCACCAACACCCCCTCCCCTCATTGCGCGCGCGGCCTGTTTTGGGGATATTGCGGCTCTTGCCTATCGGCGCTCACCAGGCAGCAACTAACCGACCATCCTTACGCACCTCCACCTTCTCCCCCACCATCCCTCTCCCCTCTTCTCAATCCTATAAACCCACCCCCAACCCACCCCCAACGACGTCGCCGCGTCGGCGCCAATATCGCGACCGTTGACGCTACAAAGGTCGCGCTGCCCGCAAACGACATGCGCGCCACGCGGCGGCAGTAGGCCGGCGGTGGGAGTATAGTGGTGTACTCCTGCCGTGGTCAGGAGGAGGAGCAGGAGGGAGGGGCCATGATGTCAGGGTAGCCCGCTGCACCACAAGGACTCCACACTGCGTCTGTAATTACACTCGGCTGCCAGTAATGAGAAACCCACCAAACCACTTTGCTTATCATTTCCGCACACAAAGCTTTTAAAGCAAAACGGAAATAATAACAAAATTACATTGCCTTTTACTATTAATATGGCCGGCAGTCTCGGCTTACATCCTGCCATTGTCCGCGGCCTGTGTGCTGTCTGCGGAGTGGAGTGAGTAGGGGAGCTGGGAGATGGCTGCTAAGGGTCCCTTATGACGTGAGACGCAGGAGGAGGGAGTGTGGATATCCCCACCGGTAACGTCACCCTCCCACAGGGAGTTGGCGTGATGACGTCGGGTCGCGACTATGGAATGCTGGTCCGCAGACTGACGCGTGCCCACCACCATCCCCACCACTAGCACCACACCTCAGCAAACTGCCTAAATACATCCACACGCAGCTAACACGTCCCTTCTTGCCAACATCCCCTCCCCCTTCCCCTCCCACCCCACCCCCTTCCGAACGTCATTAGTGGGCATGGAGTGCGGTTACAGCGGACAATCCGTGCAGGCTGAGAGCAAACAGTCCCCAACATGCACTTGACAGCCTTTGTCTCCCTCTATATCACACAGTTTATCTCTCTGTCATCTGCAGATGGCTTTCTTCTTCTATTTTGGTTGGATTTACATGTGTATCTCTATGCTGTAGTACTTAGTTTTGTCAGGAGAAGGTGATCGTTGACATATACGCTATAATCACGGCCTGTGGATAATAACTGTCATCTAATGGTATATGGGAGGATTAACAACAATAGGACACTATTATGAGAGTATAGATTTCTTTACATTACTGATGCACTAATTAAGATACGACTATGGGGATATTAATACATGTGCCAGGGTAATATCACATCGGTCTATCGGACAGAAAGCAAATATTTTATTCCTTCCAAGATGTCTATGTATAGTTGGCATCCAGGTCTATGCATCCAACCCAAATGCGACTTAGCCCAGGGCAGTGCTTATTTTATTCATGCTTAGTAATGCCTATCCATGGCCTTCACATGTCGCTCCCATCAACATATAGTCAATACTGTCCTATCACAGAGTACTACATAGCGGAGTACATCGAGGTATGGCTTTCATCAACGATTGGACAGTCGCGTGTGGCACAATGTAGTTTCCTCCAGGGTGGTGCCAAAGTGTGTTTATACCTATATATGTCACCCCTCCTCCTACCACCCAGGACGCATATTGTGCACTACCCTGGGGGAGCCCCCCCCCCCCCCCCCCCCCGATGCTCCCTGTCCACCCTCCTGACCCCTTGTCCGCCCTCCACTGGCCTCCAATATTCCCACGGCCCCTCCCCAGTGTACGGAACGATCCCTGATTGATCCACACCCGGCGCCGGGGTCTCTAGCACCGCCCCGCCCTCCATCCTCACCCCTCCCCCTACCCGTCCCCCACCCTCTCAGTAAACAGCGACATGCGAGCAGCTCGTCAAGGCGATGATCCCTGATCGCAGCCACTTCTGTCCGGCGCAGTGTCCACCCTTACTCCTTTTGTCTTCAAAGCTGCCTGGATCCGGTACCCACTTTGGTCACGGTATCCCCTGTTTGTTGTTAATGGATGGGGGCGGGGTGCCACCGTGGAGGCGGGGTGTGGTGGAGTAGGGTGGGCGCGGAACACATGGTTGAGGGGGAAGTTGGAAACGCGTCCAGCGTGGTCGGCGTCGACAGCTACCATTACGATGCGCGCCCCACGGCTAGGTTAACACATTGTTATCGGAGACGGACCACGAGCCCCAACGCAGTTTGCAGGCGCATGATGAAGCGGGCAGGCGGGCGTCCAGCCACCCCTAATGAAGTACGAGCCGGGGTATTGCTCTGCTTATTGCATTGTGACGCCGCTCGGTGGCCTGGCTCTATGTCCCCCAAACAGGATTATGCTCGCCGCTGATGAACAAGGTTGTCATGTGAGTCGGGAGCATATCGCCACGACCTGCACCAGCTCCGAGCAGCTCACCCCCAGGCTGCAAACACACAGCCGCCGGGCTCACCCCTCTATCTGGTTGCTGCTGACCGCCCCACACCCACTCCCACCCCCTCCCCCGTCCCCCCGCCACCTGCTCTCCCCTCCCCCGCCCACCCCCATTCCCATCACCCGAGCCCGCCCATCCAATATTCCTGTGTCGTATTACGCCTTCATATGCAGTCACATTTCGGGGCCGCACGCGTTATCAGTTATTAATCATTCCCGTTTTACCGGTAATACTGTTAGGCGAATGATATGGACCCGGCCTGGCACGGACAAAATTAAAGACACACCAAATAGGGCTGAGTGATCTCATGTCTCTCAAAAAAGCTGGAGAAAAACAGGCACCATGTGAGATCCCTTTACAAGCTTTCCTCAATGATGAGAGATACGGCTGCCTCAGATTTGTTTACACGTATCTAATTAATTTAGGAAGTAACACCTGCGATGACCAGCTCATTTCTACTGTGTGATAATTACCTAATTAAACGTGGAAGTGGGAGAAAAAGTAAACAATTAGCATTATGTTTATGCTATTACTTAATAAAACACGAATTCCAGTGTCGCCAAGGACTATCTCACCCCAATTCATCACCAGATTTATTTGCGCTGGTTACAGCAAAAAAGTGAGGGGAAATTAGTTCCGGGTGGAGGGTGGCCAGCGAAATGTCACCTGATCAAATGGGATTTGCTGTATTGAGAATCAGCACGATTGGATGTCTGTTGCATGCAGCTATAAGATGGACGCTGGCGGGATACAAGGGTATCAAATTAGTCAAGAACCAGCCTTGGCGCCAAATGTCACATGTAGATGTCAATTCACATATGAATTATCCACTGTCTGCAATGGAAGTGTTCACTTCTGGTAGCATAGATACGTTGAAATAACATCTATACTTTACATAAGAATGTGCACGATCAATGCACTGCAATAACAACCATCCCATGTATTGTTTGTATTTTACTTCAATTCCTATACATGTGAAGTCAGGAGTTGTAGTAAGTGCAGGTGTTTTGCAGCATATGATAATAGGAGCAGGTGGCCTGAAGCTATACGATGATGTAGGAAGTATGTGAACCATGTTTAGGTGCCGCTTGGCAGAGGTTCCAAATGGAAGGCAGGTGGGGATCATCAGACATGGCCCGCAGCCTCCATTGGCACGGAGGCAACCGAATAAAGTGGTTGTAGATTGAGGAGTAAGAGGAAGAGAGGAGTATCTACACTCTTGCCGGCTTGTGTTCGCATATGGCTGGAGAAACCCTCAGGATAAGGGAATGCAAATATTCAGGTTGGGTGGCATCAGTAAAAGCGCATACATTACACGTGTTAAAGGTGACTATCAATAAGCATTACGGGTATTTGAATCAAAAATGGAGAGCAGATAATATCAAAGTTTGGATTATCAGAAATATTTATGATAATTATGAAAGGGCAGTTACGCGTAAGACAGCCCCGGAGTTTTTATGGTAAAGTTGAGGACTGTATGTAGGTAATGGCCACCGTCCACTGGGCCGAAGTTATGTAGGAACTGTATGGGCTTAGTCGGCCGATGTTCCCCAGTGGACGGTGGCCATAGGAATACATACGGATATTTCGCGGGCATGCAATGTGAGATTAACGCCGAGCAAGGTATATGATAATAATCTATAATGTAGTTTATAATAATTATATATCTGTATACTGATACATCGTGAGGGAATATCTTTTGGGTAAAGTGCTTGCCAAAGTAAATGAATGACTCACCTTAGCCAATACGCGTCTGGATACCAATATGGCTCGCACCAACTATGTTAAAGCTACTCCCAACTTTCGCGTCTATATAGTCACTGCATAAATATATGTCTCTGTATTAGACACCTTCTTCCTGGCGCAATCTGAAGCAGACCTTCTCTGCAAGGATCTCTTTATGCGTGTCCCTGACAGATTCGGTTTAGCCCTCCTCTGAAGCCGACAGGTGGGATGTTTCCTTGGCCCGCCGGCAGGGGTGGGTTGTTCATCTGAGAAGTAACTGTATAGCTCCCACGATTTTTCCCTGCAGCTACTTGGCTGCCGTCGTGGTCCTTTTTTCTATTTTCCTATATAGTCCATTTCCTCACTGTACATACTTTCAGTCTTTGCACTTGTCGTTGTAGTCCTACGGGGCCCTTCCTTGTTTTTAGATAGTCCCTCTTACTTAAGAGCAGGCTGTGTTGCGGGCGCCTGCAGCAGCGGCCCTTTACAGACAGGGTTGCTCTCACTGACTGAGCTGCTCTGGCTGTGAGCGAGCTGCTCCTCCCTCCGGCAGGCTCTTACCACAGTCCGACACGCGGCACGACGCGCTGCGCCACTGGCGGCCAAAAGGGGCGCTTCAGTGCGGTTACAGCTAGGGTAGAGTGGGGCGGAATAGATGGATGGGGTGGCGTCCACGCTGGGTGGTGTTGAGGGAATGGTATGGCAGCAGTGAGCGAAACGAGCATGAGGTATACATAATATGTATTGAAGGGGTTTGCTTGCATTAGCCCGCGCCCTGTCCCCGCCGTGTCGGCAGGTGGTCCAGCAACGATTAGCAGCCTCACGCCAAGCATAAGGCCGCGACGCCCCCAAAGGGCACTAATCACAAGTAATTATTAGATTTCGTGACGGGCGGACCCCTCCTTGGAGGCAGGGCATTTCCATGGATTATTCCTCGGTCATCACCATGGGGGAAATCCCCCGGGATCGGGCGGGCAGCTGTTGGTGGGAGGGAGCTGAAGAGAAGGGACCAACGCCTGAAGAGAGCGGACAATGTTTGGACACGTCTTTTGCTACTCAACACCACCCTAAAGAACCAGCGGGCCGACGCTCACGGCTTTGATGTCTACTATACCTCTATCTATACTAGTAGGGAAATGAACCAAGCCCAACAGGCAGCAGCACATCACACCCCGGCAGAGGAAGACCACGCCGAGGAGGCGCTGTTGAGAAGGTGGAGGGCCTCAAAGCCTCTCAGAAGTTCGCCAAAAGGGGGCAGGAAGAAAGGAGCGCCGCAGCAACTCTATGCCTGCTTCTTATGCTTTATTGGCACAGCAGGCCTTGGCTGGCTGAAACGCGACACTCGTCATTATTCTAATCCTCTCAATACTCCTTTAAACTGCCTTTTTCTAGCACTAAACAGGTCTGTGAGGCAGGATCTCAGTATTGACGCTTCGCCACCCCCCACTCCACACCACCGCCACCAAAACGTGTATCAGAAACAGATTAAGTTTCCTTGGCGTTTCTTTAGAAAGACACCCTGCTGTGAAATGAATAGGGAAGCTGCGGGCGGCTGACAAGAAACCCTGCAATGTCGTACAGAGGGGAAAACAAGGGTAGCACCTTCGGAAGGCTTTAGACAGAATGAAAGGCCTTCAGAATTCGTTCTGCTAAGACCAGGACAAACCGGGAGTAACAGATGCCTCAAGCTGCCAGTGACAGGCTGTGGAGGCGGTGCACATTGTCCCCGCTGGCATTACTTGGAACACAGTCTCTCACTAGAGAATTTCTATTTTCCATGAACCACACTGTCGATACGTATTTCTTTAATCAAGAAAGATCTGTGACTGTGCCCGGAAACAATGCCGAATCTGATACCCTGCAAAATGTCATTCATTAAAGAAGCTACGAGTTCAGTAGCTCCGAATACGTATTTTCCAGTTGCTGATATGTATACAGTATTTTCCACTCTCCGTAGAAAACATAATAAACAGTGCCTTTCCTCGCATCCACATAATATTATATGTCTCCAATACCCTTGCATTGTATTGTCAACGTTTTGTATAATAGATATGTTCACAACATCTATTATAGGTGAGTGTGACCTTACATCATATATGTTAGCATTGTACAAAGGGTTCCAGCTTGTACAGACACTCGTCCCAGCACGGACCAAACCTTTCTTTTAAGCTGCATTAAATGCCACCCCTATAGACTACCTATGTGGGGAGTGAGCAACGTCTTATTTCCTCGGGGTCCTTTAAGGTAGAAGAGTTGTTTCTTTATAGTCACGTCAGAAAACGCGTCACAGAGACGCCGTCCCTGCCTATACCTGGCCAGGGTTTACAGATGAAGTCACTGAATGTCTTACCAACCAGATAACGCACGTTGCCTATCGATCTTACCCTGCGTAACGTCAGGTAAACGCGGCCCTGAAATGTTAACGAAGTTAATGCCGTCTGTTTGATGGCCCTCTGCCCCCTGCCTCCTCTCCCCACCCTCCACAGTCATCCCCTTGGCCGTGCACATGCGAGTGACAACAAGGTTGCTTCCGCAGATTAGCGTCCTTTCGTTGCCACTGGCAACAGAGAAAGACAACGATTCACCTAGCACAGGCAGGCTAGTTTCTAGATCAAGGATGTTTTCCTTCTCCGCTGAGAAGTCTTTGAGTGATCCTTATTAGGCGATAACAAAAAAAGCTGCTAGCTTTTTGTGTGCATGCGTGTGTCTTTTTGCTTTGATTTGCGCTGTTCCCCTCCCCCACGGATCTTTCGCATCTACTATCGTGCAGTCCGTATAGATACTTTACTGAACGTGCCTCATACTCCATATCCACCTTGCTAGAGAAATGGCATGGCATGCCACCTTCGTGATCCCTTATGCTGAAACCAACTAATCATTTTGTAACTGTATCGGGCACTTTAGGTGAGTGTATATCTACAAAAAGAGGTCGGGGATTGATTTACAGACGATATAATGTTAACAAGAGGTGCTCTACTCATGCTTAACCTAACGTGACAGGCATGGGGAGCAGCTCAATGTGCTTAGTCTGAGTCCTGCTCGTTGTTATCTGAGGTGAGGTCGGTAGTGGTACTCACTATATGGCTGTGCCTTTCTCCTATATCATTCCCCTTGTTGCTATGAGACGTTTGTCTCAGATAAAGATGCAGGAGGAGTCGGGGCAAATGGAAAAAAAAACGGTTGCCCAATCCTACACTGATGATCTGCAGGTATAAGAAGTTAGTCAGTAGTGTCTAGCCCAGGTAAGTCATAACCGTATTAGTTTCTTTACATTGCATATGGCTATTTCAGTAGTCAAAGGGACGAATTGATCGATATTCAAAAATGAAAAACTGTCTTACCTGTAAATTACACCGCAGGTGACAGCCTGGTTTGTCAGAAGACGTTTCTGGAGGGTGTGCACATTTAAGTTGTCCATGTATTATATTGAAACAATTATAATTCCCAACCAGTTACTTTATACATAATGAGATTCTACATATCAGACTTACATTATATATACAAGAAAATATACCATATCAATTGATAATCCTCCAAGGGATGTAGTTCTAGGAACATAAGTACCTCTTCTGTGGCAAGTAAACTATGCATGATATCCACACTGCTTTGCAACAATCCTAGGGTAACTTAGGTTATGGGTTGTAATCATAAGCGAAGTGAGGCATGTGATATGTGTCACAAGAGACTGAGCAGCTGGTTTGGGTTTTATTGAAGATTACAATAAATTTGCTGTCAACTGTGTTTAATTCTTAATTCAAAACAACATATGACTAATACTTTATAAAAGAAAAGGCCAACCATTATAGTGCTATCGTTCCTTGAAATGAAGAGATTACGGTTGGTTAGTCAGTGTTGACTAACCTGACAAAATAAATTGTGACTAATACCTGTCAACCTGAAAAGGCTGACCCTACTATTTCTATCGTTCCTAGAAATGTAAAAACTAAGGTGGGTTGACACCTTACTGACCTTGTTTGGGCATGTAGAAGAAATAATACTAACTAGGTTAGTCACTAATGACTACGTTTTAAGCAGCATAAAGATTACTAGTGTATATCACTGCTGAACATATCTGACATGTGAAAGTGCTTTTATGCTGGAAATCCCACCTGTAAAGATCTGACTGTGGCTAATGTATTATGTTTCGCATGCCCATTTATATGACAAGGTGCTCTATATCATCACAGAATATATCATTTCCATACTGTTCCGTGTACACTAATGGGGCTACTAAAAGGGATAGTATTGCATTATATGTGATATATGATATGTTGATTTCATCTCTTTCTGTCTGGCCATGGTGAAGAGACAATCGGGCTAATTTACCACAAGTTTAGCCCGACTACTATGGACACTCGATGCTGTACAATATGAATTAGATTTCAGGACTAAGAACGGGTAGTAGTAAATCATAGCTGTGTAGATGTGGGGGTATATTGTTAGAAAGCGGCCTATTCTCTACTTAATTACATTTTTAGCTGTGAGGAAGGTTTTAAACTGCCTTCTAGTTGTACTTGTAGATGAATCTGGGAAAAAATGTAAAAGGCTGGAGGGGGGGCGTGAATTAGATACGGCTACAGCGAACTAGTAATTTTGTATATAGCTCAATGATATTGTTTTGAAAACCTTCCCATCAACAGCTGATCACACTCTAATTCCACAAGCGAAGATTAAAATGTCCCGACCTATCAACCATCGTTTATAGAAAGCAGCTTCTTTTATGACTGCTGTGGTTACTGTTCACTTGACAATATAAACGTCACTGCAGTGTGTTTTGTGAGGGTGTACATTTGAATTATTCAATAATTAGTGGCTGGCCCATGGTTCAATTCTTTTAGCTCTTAAACAGAACGTATATATCATTATATGCCAACCGACACTACATCTTAATGCATCGAGAGCAGCATGAGGTGCATTGTTTGTCTTCAATGAATAAACGGCTGCTCCAATAGTTTACATCCGAAGATAAAAAAAGATAATAGTACTAAGAATCTTTACTGGGATCATATCCCTTGTCATGAGGCCTTGTATCAGATGCTAACCCGCGTATTTTGATAAAGTTAAAACTTGCCATGTGTTGCTCCTATCATTTGAGTGAATGGCGCAGAACTATTGTGTAGACTATTTGTTTTATCGGGAGAAGCAACCGAGTTAACCTCCTGTAGGACTACTTGCTCCACTTCCCGAAAAGTCTGAACAAATGACCTGCTCATTCAGAGTAGTCCTGAGCAGATGAGAGCTGCTCGGCTGACGCTGAGTCATGCAGGGCCGGGCTGGGTGTCAGGCCCTATGAGGCTGCTCTCCCTACTCGGAAATCCAATTAGCTGTCCACGCCCGGGGGCAGGTTGGAAGCTGGGAGGGGGGCATGTTGCCTGACGTAACGGCACAGACGTAACACGCTAAGGGTATCATAGTATAGACGCACGTCACCGCCATACCACTACATACGCATCCATATTTGGGCAGGTGTATTATGATTGTCTCCTATTTAGAGTTTGCACAGGTTGGAGAACCATTGGAATCTGCAATCGAGTGGAAGCTTTGTTTTTGGTGGTAATTGGGGAGGGGATGGTCGAGACTAATTGGTAACGATTGTTATTTTTTCCTCGCTTAGCTCAAAAAGCACACAGAGTTTCTTTTCGGAAGTGACCTTCGGAAACCATTGAACAAGGTTGTCAGAAAAATTATGTCGTGCAGAGAACGAGTAAAAATGAGGGGAAAGGACCAAATGTAATTTACTCCACTGAAAACAAGGTTAACCATACTTTCTGTCCTAGTCAAAATAATACCACCCGAGCAACTCGGCGGGATGATAAAGCAATAGTGATGGAGATTCGTCGATCCTTCCCTCGTGGAGGTGTCTACCACGCTTACATTCTTACAGTGTTTCAGTTAAGATATTGTGAGTGGGGATTAGTATAAACATAGTAGTAATTAGTATATCTAATATGAAATAAATCAGGGGCTTTAATGGATTCTGAGTAGACTCACTTGAATACCTATTACAATATATACCTCCATAGATACTGAACACGCATGAGATCACAACCGTTGCAGACATATGGTCTGTCAATTTACTGTCCCTTTATTCAAATCGTGTGAAGCATGTCAGTCCTTAGATGCTGTTGATATAATGGTATGTACAAAGGATGTACACGAGCTACATACTGGAAAAGCTATGGTTAAGTGTTAGTTTTTTTACTCTTTACTTTTTAATCTTTACTCATGTTTTATCTTAGAATAAAGTGTATTTTCCGCTACGTTTACAACATACATACTTTGCTGAAGCTCTACCTTTATGTACCCTCTCATAAAGGCCCACACCTTGCTACCCCCTACCCTACCAACAGTCGCAGTGATGGAGCGAAGGCCGAAACTCTGGGCTTTATATAGGGTGTGCGAGGGTTTTAGGGCATATACATGTATTATCCGTGCATTATGGTGCAGGAGTTGATTGTATAGGAGGCATAAGTCCTTCAATTCAGTAATGGCTGACGGCAACTACACCATCAGAAAAGTGAGAGTCATTGTCGCTAAAACTACCCTCACCTGAGAGTCAGGAAGTGCCTGACCCTCAGGTGAGGGTAGTTTTAGCGACAATGACTCTCACTTTTCTGTGTGTGTAGTCCTTGTTCACCTTCCTCTCTAGCTACCAACAGAGTGTAACATTCATCACTAGTGCCATATCCAAAACAAACTCATTTGTTCACGCCGGCCAAGACTAGCACGCGAGGCTGACAGTAATTAAATATCCAGGGTGAACGAGCTCACAAGTCAGGTTATAACGAGCACTCCGCATATCCTGGCTTCGCTTAAGGAGACCCAGCACAGAGTTTTGATGCGGAGGAAAAGGTCACACAGCATAGATTTTTTTTCTTAATCTGAATGTTTCTAATGACTTGCTTCTGGATTGACGAGCTAAGCTGATTTTACCCATTATCAGTAAAGCTTCTATCTGTGATAAAGCCAGGGAAGGCCGGCCTGTTTGACAGCCTTACCTTAAACGCATGGTCTTGGCTTGTAATCCTCTTCTGAATGTAATCTCTGTCAGCACACCCGACTGAGCATTTTTAAATGTGAAGACGCTCAGTGGAGTACAGGGTTGCAGTCAAAACAGAATAGATGAGTACTGCCTCTCTGAGTCATCCTTAGGTGCTATGTCTAATTATAGTAACTTAAATGCAAGCTTACATTTCCTTTCATCCAGGCAATGTTGTCGCTATATTCTTCTTATAGTTCTTCGGTGCAACTAATTTTATGGTACTTTTCCCATTTTTAACACAATGATGGATGAGCTGACTCTGCACGCCCTTTGGAAATAGCCAATATAAATATAAAGTTTGTGAAAATAGAAAACTCTCAATGCAATTACGTTGGCGCTCAGCTGCCTCCGTCAGTGAGGCCAATTTGGATTGCTACTTTCCTGACATTTCTGGACAATACTCTCATTACAAGCCAGAGAATTACTCGTTTATTGCACATTAAAAATGTCATCGTTCATTTAGAAATTATTTGGTTGACCACACTGGTGCTCAATTTAAATGCTGACTTTGCTGACAATGTAAGTAATCTCTATAGTGGTTTACATGCCAGACCGAAGAGCGATGAACAACTAAAAACCGCTACTTTCAATTTAAATAAGTTTTCAATCTTGTAAGCCCATTCGTCATTATTCTTTGAGATCACTAGGACCCGCCCACAGAGAGACACAGTTAAGGAAAACCATGAGATACATTAGGAGGATTAGCTTTCTCATCTGTTGACACCCAGGCTTTATAAAGGATAGTTTCTAAAGCCATGGTAATTCATTCAGCAAATAGATCGCTGCTTGCAACACGTGCCCTCTTTTTGTAATACTATGGCAATTGTTATGTTAAATACAGTGTAACTGTATCATACAAGTGGGACAACACCTTGAATTTCTGTCAGTTCACATTGCAAGACAAAGGCCTACTACAGGGTTCCCTTTTAATTGTTCCTCACCTATACGGCCTCTTGTCATACGACTCAGGTCCAATTAACTCATAAAGAGCCATGAAAAGGAGATTCATGTTATTTAGGTTTGTCCATGCATCACCTTTATATCTTATGATCATTATGATTATCTGGTTTGTTACAATAACTTACAGTGCTGTTATGATAATAAATATCCTTTACCATATTTTCTAGCTAACTGTCCATTTCTGTTAAATCTAGAGTCGCTGTGCAGTTGCTTTCAGCGTTATAACTTTAATTATCCTTCACTGTGTCCACCTATGTTTTAAATAATAATGTGGAACATTTAATCAGGTTTCTCCCTTTTGGCATAATCATATTTAGTATTGCAGTAATTGTGTTTATCAGTAGCACGACAAAGGGTGCCAATATCCGCAGTGGTATAAGGCAGGTGGTCGTTATTGGCAGCTGCTGCCATGGATACTTACTTTCTCTCAATATTTCATTATGAAGGTATAGGACATTAGTACCTATATCCAGGTCCACCATGGCTGATATATTCTATGTGTCCACCTTTACATATAGTGTGCGTCGTATATCGCGCGGTTAGCCAGCTTTCGGATATTATAGTTTAAGCACCAGGTTTCAATTAAACGTAAGCCTTGCAAGTATATTGAAAGATGATAAGGGCTGCTAGACCCCCCTTTGACCTACAAAACGAATAGATGTGTAGGATAAGGCCTTTTATCTTACAAAATTTGCTCTTCTCCTGCAAAATAATCCCCCTTAACCCACGGGGTATGTTGTATACCCTAACATGACCGAGGGTTAAGTCATCGACTCAGTGCATAACACCTCGTCTCGACCTTGTAGGGCAGTGGTTATGAGGCATACCAGGGTACAGGTGTGGACTATCTAATACATATCCAACAAAACCTATATAATAGAACATCGGCTTACGAAAACCTATTTCTTGGCAACAGGGCAAAATGTGATGTAAAGAGTGGGTGCTGATCATGAATATGCTGTCACCTCTGATAGATAGGAGGCATAACAAGTCAAAATACAAGATGGTCAAAATCTATCTCCCATAGCATTTATATTGCCTCTAGAAAAGTCAGAACAACCCATCACCCCTCAAGTTAGCCAGTGCTGCTAGGCTACATTTACAACGGATGTTGCTAAGCATGAAATCGGTATTGCTAAGCAAATACATATTTAGAACTGCTGCAGGATGAAGGCACTTTGTAAGGATGAGGGCCAGACATGTAAATTTTGTAGGATAAGGGTCCAGCTGACAGATGTTTTGTAGGATGCCAATTTTGTAGGACAAGGGCCTGGCATACGTTCTTTAGGATAGTGGCCACTTTTGTAGGATAAGGGCCTGACTATCATCCCTTATCTACAAATCTGTACATTCTTGTAGGATAAGGGCAATATTGTAGGATTATGCCTAGGAAGGCCCCAAATGAATTATCTCCGATTGACAGAGCCCTCACATTTATACATATAGGCCTGCAGTAAATATATAGGGAATGCATACACGTATTATTCGGGTGGCATCATGTCCCTTCCTCAATATCTCATAGGACTAATCTAACCAATGGTATTGTATTTTGCATACCTGTAACAAATAGCCGCTGTAAGTCTAATCTGTATACAGGGCAGTTATCTATAACATGTATAGACAGCCCTACATATCCATCTACAGTAAACCACTTCTTAACAAAAGCAATGCATTCTATAATGCTGCTTGTTGTTGAGCGCCATATAAACCAGGGTATATGGAATATATGGCTGTGAATACAAATAACACCCAGCAGTGTCTACAGACCAACCAGTATGTGGTGCAAGGTGTCATTCCCCTTCCCACCCTGTTATTGACACCACATCTACTACAGTAAGTACCTCTCCTCTATAAGTGCTCTAAGTGGTAGGTACCAAAAGGCACTCAGACCCCTATTATATTGTCAGCCACACGCCGCTACCCTTAACTGTCAATCTCACACATCACATTCCTGTTATTCTCTCCCCTTAACACAAGCTGGGGTGGCTGCGGCTGTCTCGCCCTATTTGTCAACCAGCCCAACATGGCCACAATGTACTGTCGTCCCCGATATTGATTCCCTCTCAGCTACATATTGACATCAGTATTATTGATCACATGGCCCCTGTATATGCCCCTCTTCCTAGACCCCTAGCACTAGGTGGCGTAGTTACGGCCGTGGGATATTGGTGTCGACGTAGGCTGGATATTGGGTGATGGTGGCTGCAGGGACTGGGGCGTTGGCCGCCGACCGCCATGTGGCAAGTGACGAGATTGGATTAGTCCGAGTTGAGCAGATGGCGTTGGGTTGGTGGCATGTCTGGGAGCTGCTCTGACTCCTGGAGAGCTGCTCGTGAGCGTGTCCTCACGCTGGCCGCTATACATGTGGCCCCTCACGTGACCTCACCCTCCCCTGCCCCCAGGTGGTAGCTCATAGGGGCGTATCGCATGTTCAGCCCAGATTAAAAGTGCAAACTTTGGGCCGCCGCCAGGACCTAAACAGACAAGCTTTCCCAGCTCCCATTTATGTAGATTTTATGACCTGCCCTGACAAAATGCACACGGTTATCGGGCCCGTAAACCATGTATATGATCTAAGCGGTACTATACTGTACTATACTCCCTACCAGGTATTACCCACAGAAAAAAACGGTCGTTGTTGGTGGAAACCAGTTGGTCTGTTTGTAGTGACATCACTACACTCTAAGACAAACACTTCATACGTCCTGGGAGTGGTTTAGCAGAAAAAGGGGAAGATGTGAGGATGCTGCATGACACTGGCCCCTGAGGGCTAGCACGATGACCAGGTCGGCTGTATTTGTTTGACAGCTTAATGGATGTATTACCTGCCAGTTGGCTGCCAACTCCCCTGTGGCGCTCCCCTGGCATTGATACCCCGTCCTACACGGGCGCCGTCTAATGTTTTAATCAGGAACTAAACCTAATTATTGCCGCCGGCATCACATGCCAGTCACACATACATCGTGCCTGCAACACGGCCAACGTGTCAATATTTTACTGTGGCCGATGGTATCTCAGAACGGGTGTTACTTCTAACATAGCAGCCGCGGCGACCTTCGGGTTGGTTGGGGCAAATCGGCCACTCCCCTTCTGTTGACTTGCCAACAGCATGTCCCGATATCAGATCGGTCGGGTCAATCCACATGGTTTTGTAATCATGTTTAAACACAATGGTGTAATGTTCACAATGACACCCACTCTACTCCTCGGTTTACCGACACCTTAGTTTGCCTAGTGAAATTGAGTAGGTTTGCTCTGCCCCTATAGCCGATGAGTAATGCCGTTTATAGTAAACAGTCCCAACAAGAAAAGGCAGGTGTGGTTTTCTCGTGATATCTCCTTTTTGGATATGCATACATGGACCCTTAAATCAGGTGCAGTTGAGTTAAATATGAAATATAATAATCGGATATTAGTTATGCTATACCACAATACATACAAAGAAACGGATACATTGAGACATTTCAGCGGGTATTCCCCATACTGTGAGAAATTGTGTTGCGGGGACATGCATCAAGAGTAACACACATGAATCTGAAACACACTTTTGAGATCAACAGACTTTTGGCAATAGGTATCCAGTTTGTACTATGTTACAAAGAAAGTGTGTAAAACGTGGCTACAAAAAGGCGTACACGTGTTAACGAGTATGTAAAGGTAACACATTGTTCTTAGAGTAGGGGAGACCGGGGCACGTTGACCACCCGGGCACGTTGAGCCTCCCGCTCTCTTTGCTATTCCTTTGCCTACCACATTACCCCCTTATATGCCTACCACATTACCCCTTTATATAGACAGTTCAGATCAGCAATATCATGATGATTTTAGGATGCTGATGAGAAAGTTAGACAACATTATAGGTTTATGGCCTTGAAAGTAGATATTTGCAATTGTTAAACTTTTGTCCTTGTGTCGTTAAAAAACATTGCTGGCCTAAGATCTCTATGGAGGTTGAAGTATACATATGAACCCTTGAATAGAACCCAACTTTACTGCTAGGTGTGTTATGTAATTTGAACAACATCAATCTTATCTGTGATGATCAGCAAGGGGCACATTGAACCACAAAAAACGGGGCACCCTGAGCCGGCTCAAGGTGCCCCAATTTTCAGGGCTCTTTGGCAATGGGTGTTAAGACAATTAAAGGACTAGATAATGATGCAATGTAAGTAGTGTATCAAGGGAAGATAATATGGATCATGACATAAACAAACTCCATACTTCTATAGAAACTATAATTGAGTAACTTTCGTGCATTAAATATGTAATTTTTACATTCAATCCTATGTAAACGTAACAATAGCAACTAATTCCAACCAAAATCTCACCTATTGATCTATATTGGTGATTATTTGGATCGTTCAACGCATGTGGTTTAAGGTGCCCCAGTGGGTGGATCAACCTACCCCGGGCATGGGGCATGTTGAACCACCCTAAGATTCTATTTTAGAAAATTCAAGAAAATTACAAGAAAAGACTACATTTGCCTTGCAATAGGTTCTCCTATATCGCAATGATACAAAGTAACTGCTTGATACAAAATCAAATTTGAGATCCCTTTAGCAAGGTCAGGAAAAAAATAAAGGTGTCAAAGTGGTTCAACGTGCCCCGGTCTCCCCTACAGGCCTAATATAATATTTCTATTTGGATGAAATACCTTCCAGTGTCCTATATTGCACTTCAATGTTTGTTCAGTTGGCCACAGTATAAGCTAATACAAGGTGGCAGTGTATAAGGAAATATCAATTGTCATAATTAGTTGGGGATCCAGAATTTGAAAAAGAAATGGACCAGCATAAGGTCAGAGAGGTGCCCCTATTCTATAGTCATTTCATGGGAGATAAACTCTAGCCTACATCCACATGTGTGGAGTATGTGTGTACTCTATGTGTATGTGAGGCATCTTATCGGGGTCACATGAGTGTATCTGAATTATGAGCTGGGACAAAAGTTGTAATTTTTTATAATTATTTCAAAATCAAAAACAGACTCGTTATTTAATAGAGTGCCTTGTCGAGGGTGGTCGCTTTTAGAATCTCACCAAAAAATGCATACTACATGTTCATACTTAACCATGATCGTAAGTTTTAAGGCCTACACGCTATATTTTGGAGTTTTATATGTAATTATACGCTATGATGCTTTATACTACCGGTGGGAGGTCCCATACGTTATTGATGTCCTTTTAGACTCTCGGCACGTTTTGTATGTTGTTAGTCTGCCTTCCCCACACGCGATAAGGCCATACGTCTTGCCCATGCTGGCTACATAAACAAGTACCTTCAGGGCACCGTTCAATATTTCACATACCAATCGGTCGTACCGCTTTTTCCCCTACGTTTCCTTAAGCCTTGTTTTCTCTAGGGTATATCATTCTGCGCTGCTCTTCTTCTGGGCCATCAATTTACTTTAAAGTACCTCCTGTGAACGGTATGATATATTGGAGGCATGGGTGACAGGGTATACATCATATAACTACCACTGTGAGGTGAATTCCCAACTAAATTGGCCAATTAGCTACTTCCCATGTCGTTCTTCCATAAGCTATGATGACTTTAAAGGCAAGGAGTTTTTCTAAATCTATATATCTTTCTCTCATCATATGCAAATACTGGAATGCCACGTTTCTGTTTTATTGCCTTACAACAGTAGTATTCAGCCTGAACGAAACTACCATCTCAGCATACTACTTACAATCGGATAGGACATGTTTCCTCGCTTGTGATGCTCAGTATATTCACGAGCATCATGTGCTTTTCTCAGCATGATGCATGAATGCAGCCACAGGGAATAACTCCGGGGCTACATCCATGCCTCGTACCAACCCTGTGGGTTGGATACACTACTAAAGGATTAGCATGATGTACTAACGCAGCCCCGGCGAGTTATTCGCCGGTGCCGCGTTGGTGAATCATACATGTGATTCGAGACAGTTAAAGGGGTATACATGTATATTGCTTACCTTTACTGACAGGTATGTTTAGCGTCCCTCAAATGGATACCTGTAATGGGTATGTTGCTTGCATATTGCTTACAAGTATATCATCATTGTTTACTTGAATTACTCTGTGTCCTTTATAGTAAGACGGAGCTCGCCATATCACTTTCTATCTTAATGCCACGACTTCTTCTTGTAAACATGGAGTAGCCAGCTCCTGCTAAGCCTTCTGCAAATGGATATTTCCTTATACTACTTGCATGGTTAAATTCAAGGTTGTAAGTAGTATACTGAAATACACGTCTGATCCAGGCCTAAATGTGTGACATGGTTTGTTATGTAACTTACAGAATAACCTACTCTGCTACTACCAAGTAATTACCTAGCCTTCTGCATATGAGAGTTTTGTGATGCTCAAAAGCTACCAGATAATTACACTTTTGGTTGTAAGTAGTATATTGAAATGGACGTTTACAACACAGGCTTGGTTGTATGGCACAATTTGCTGTACTACTGCGAACGTACAGTATTGTGATTGTTACTTGATAAAAGGTATACGAATGACCTTGGTTATGAGCCTTTTTCAAATATACATTTTGTAATATTAGGCCGTTTTATTTTGATAACTTGGATTACGGATCCGCCTCCGAGATTTTTGGCATTTTGCAAAAAAAAAAAAAGTTTTTTTTTTTTTTTTACCTTTCCCCTTCGAGATTTTTTTGAGAATTTTCCTTAAAAAAAAAAAAAAGTACATGTTGACCAGTAAAAGGTAAAATGAGGCCTTTCAGATACGGGATATTACTCAACATATCTTCCTTAGATTACCAAAAAATGATGTTTTTGATGCCTTTTTTTTTTTTTTTTATTCCTCTGCCCTTCGGGAAATTTTTTGATCCGGCCCCTCCTGTAGGGCAGCTTTTTATTTTTTATTTTTTCCTCTGCCCTTCGAAAAATTTAGAGCCAAAAGCCCGTAATCCAAGTTATCAAAATAAGGTGGCCTTACTTACAATCTTCAATTCCAGAACGTAAGTAGTATATCGAAATGTCCTATTCAAACAGGCTTTTATGGAACATTGCCATTTTGTCAAAATTGCAAAACAATGGATTCGAAATAAAAGAGCCATTAAATACCTTGGTTTTCAATCACATTTATTTATAACAACAAGAGCACGTCTCATTTCTCTCTCACAGTCTCCTCTGCACCCAGGTATACGATTCACTCTATCCGTAGATAAACACAATCATGTTATCTGAAGACCTTTCATTCCGCATGTGAGGTATGCATCCATCCTCCTGTACAATGTCTTATGATAACCATAGAGCACCAAATATCGTTAGCATTGATGAATATATTCCACAGTTCCGTTCAGCATCGATGGTCCTCGTCAGGAAGCAAGTCGCATGAACAAAGTTATAAACTGAATGTATAGTGAACGACCATCCAAAATATACATATGAATATTGTAGTAGTATCAGCAATGTGTGTATTCACACATTAAATGGGTTATTTCGAAACACTGTTAGAAACATTACATTCATAGCCATTTTCAAATAGCTTCGAATTGAACCCGATGCCATTCTTTATATCTTACTGTACAATTTTTATTGGCAAAAAGCTGTTTTGGTGGGATTGAAGTGGCTATCGTAGACCATTTTTCATCCTTGTTGCGCACAGTTATAAGGACATCACATTGTATCATCAGGAAGTATTATACACATGGTTCAACAGTGAATCCTCAGGATCTAGCCATGGGTGGTATACCTAGTTATTGAAGCCGGTCGGCGTGAGTATACGTCTATACTTATCTATAATGGCACGGAAAGTGGTCTCTGTTCCGGAACCTCGGTATAATATGATACTCGGTATCTCTGCTAGTTGAGCTGGTGCCCCCTGGGGTCGATCCGCAGAGGCACCCCGGGCCGATACGTCAATATAAACCGAGGCACATTAGTGGAAAATAGGCCGGGGTTGAATTACTATGCCAGAGGCTGGCGGTAGGTATCCTGGGACTAAGTGACTCGCAGAGAGCAGCTCACTGGGCGTGAGACGTGTTTTTCCTACTTCCATGTGAGCTGCTCACATTTGTTTTTGTATATATATATATATAGACCTGCGCCCAGCTGCATACTATAGTGCCGAGCTGCTCACCGAAGTGCGCTGCTCACTAGTAGCAGCCCTATGTGTGAGTCTAAGAGGCTATAGACGGGTTTCCGCTGGAGGAAACTGTGATCACTCTCAGTGGTAACGATCAAGGGTATGGGAGGCAGATCCCAAGGGTCTGCCTACAGAGGCAGAATGGATGGGGCGGCCCTGGAGGAGGATCTGCCCGGCCCGAGCTGAGGGGATTACCACCATCCGGGATTAGGTATCAACAGACTTAACAACATAGTCAGACAGCCGTATCCTCCTATGACTCTAAGCCACCTGATACCGTAATGACGGCCACACACATATAAAAAACAGGAAACGGAAGCCCCTACTCTTCTTTTATTGTATAAGTAAGGGACACCCTGGATCCGGCTAGTATTCCACGAAACGAAGTGATGTGTTGTACTGTGAGAGTATCCAGTCGGAAATGAACAGATTTGTGCTCCTCTAAATCTCCTCCAGTGGAGACCCTTTGTATGTAAGCATGGGTACAGGTCCAATGTCCTCTAAATGGTTATACTATAATGTTATTTATCACAGTAAAGGGGCAGATTAAAGCAACAGCACAGTTACTCCCATGTACAACAATCATACCTAAAATTCCAAACTCTAGTCAGAATTTGAAAAGAAGGAGCACTCTCCCTCCTATAGTCTCTGCTAGTATTGTCTTCTTGAGGAAAGGAGAATGTTGAGCAATACTGTTATCGCTACAACTTTGTTGTGGAGTATCCTTCGTGTAAACTAAATAAATAACAGCTATGACGATGATAGTGATAAATTATCGTTCTTCCCAGTACTCCTCTAGATTCAATTGGGGCTCTCATAAATGTGTTCATTCTCCTCCCGTGTCTGATAGGGCGACGTGGAGGCCATCTGGCGGCTTAACGTGGAATCAAGGTAGGGTGGTGGCGGGAACTGCTGGAAGGTGGCGCCCTTGTCGCCGTGCGCTCGCATCTGGTCTGCAGGTATTGGCACTAGGGGGCGCGTCTGTTGCCACCGGTAGTCGTACTCGCTCTCCTTGTGGCGCGCCACGATCTTAACCAGCGGCGCTGATGAGCAGTCGTTGGTGCACATGCTATCGCGCCGCGGGGGGAGCTCGGCGTCTCCTGTGATGACACAGCCGTCTATGTGCTCTGTGTCGCGCTTACAGCGACGCCTGTGGGAGAGGGAAGAAAGAATATAGAACTAAATTGAAAATGGACATTTGCATTGATTTCATGCGCGTGTGGGTTTGGTATAATGGAGTTGGTAATGGGGTGGGACAGACTCTGGTTCGTCTCCTGTAAGTAGATCCAGGGTGGGGCTAGGGGAAGGCAACACCAGCCGGAAATGGAACAGCATGCCTTTCTGGGGGTCTACAAAAGTTGACTGGGGCATGCTAAAAGCATAGCTATTTCATAGTTCTTTTTTATCTAACATTGGTCTGGACGATCCACTCAAGATGGGTTGGTACATGGTTAATAATTGTTTACAGTAGGCTAGTTTAACTATGATAAACTAAAGTAGATAAAGAGGTGTAATGATTTTAATACCGAGGAGTTAGTGGCTATGAGTATGATGAGTGCCATGTGATAAAGTAAAGCCAATATTACATATTACAATACTATCCCTGTATACTGTATGCTGAATTCTAGGATATATCATAACCCCTCTGGGTTAAAAGATCAACGTGTTATCTTCATCTCAAAAGTATACTGTACAGGCAAGCTTGTATCATTTGAGTGAAGCAGTCGGGAGTACAATATGTGAGTAGCTGCAAGTAGGTTGGCTGACCTCTACACCAACCTACATTCTGATCAGGTTTGTCCTTTCCTAGTTCAATAGTTCAAATAGGTGCAGCTTTACCCCCATTCCCCCCTTTCCTAGCCTTCCACGAGCCACTAAGGACGGGCACTGACCTGCTGTCTCGGAAGGTAACCCTTTAAATAACCGACCCAGTTAGACCACCGAGCCAAAAGAAAACCTTACTGGCAGCTCTAAATATCTTCTCCCTTTCATTGCTCTCAGCGGCCTAATTAAACAACCCCTCAATCGACTACTAAAAACCACTTCACTTTGGAGATCCCCGACCCAAAAAGCAAACAAGACAACGTGGGTTGCCTTGTGCTATCTAACGTTAGTTGGCTTTTTCACTTCTGTTTGTCTGTGTCATACACATGAAAGCAGCATTTCTGCAGCGGCCTGCAAATATTGAACTCTACTAGCCCCAGCATCGGCTGCCAAAGAGACAGTAAATGTTTTGGCGACGGCAAACAGTCATTTTCAGCTTTCATCTGATACCGAGTAAAGATGGGTAGGCTGAGCATCCATATTCATAAAGGCTGCGCTTGCAGTGCCAAAGGAGGGCCTGATATGCCTAAGCCTGATAGGGCGCGACAGCGTTGGATGAGTGGCTAGATACCCACCCTTTATCATATAGCCTACTGCTGACGTTGGCTGCAGCTATGCCAGTAGCTGAGTGACATTGGCAATATATGCAATCCACAAATCACAAGGACAGAGACAAAACTGTGATAAATGGCCTGTCCAATGTATTAAGAGGGGGGGGGGCATAGTAGATGTTCTGACAGTGCATTGCACAGAAGCTTTATCTAGATTAATTTCGGTTAACGTTCACACATTTCTATTCACTCTACAGTTGTGATTCAGAGGCAACAATGCAGAAGACTACTTAAATGCCTTTCAGGAATAACGCATTAGACAACATGCTGATAATGTAAAAGCGGCGCATCAACACAGCAATGAAGGGACTATTGTAGGTTGCGTTAGATGCGTGTTTGGGGACTTAATGTGGAATACACAGTCCCTATTAGAGCATGCCATGTTGCCAACATCACACAAAGAGAGGATATGGGGGTACTTACCGTTTCATGCAGATGAGAGCGATAGCCAATAGGGTAACTCCAATGATAATTCCTAGTCCCACGCCCAGACATGCCACGATTAGAATACCTGAAAAAGAGCAAAGGAGACCAGGCTAATGGTAGGCCTATCATGTCTACATCTAAGCAGAGGCAGCAGAAACCACTTAATGCACTACCAGAAAACACGATAGAGTGCATGTACCACCCCCACTCCCATCCACCTCCTTGTATTCCTTCTTTATATCTTACACTTGAAACATCATCTAAACAATGCATTAAGCTCTGTGTTCTCGTCGTCTCGACAAAGGGGACAAATAATGGGGCCAAATTAATGGAATGCAAACAGGAACTGTAAATCGATGTGCTCATCTCGCTTTTACTGTCCTGCTAACTAATGGAAGTTTTCTTTTGATGAGACCCAACATTGTGTGAACGTTGGGGCTGAGACGCGGCTGCTCCCAATCCAGTCGGCAATGTCGATGCGAGACGTCGAGTTCACATACCCCTTAATTCAATTCAATCTGTCGCCGTGTGACGCGATGGAATCTATTATCTATTAAAAGCTGTCTCCCGGTGACAAAGCAATAAGGGACGACTGGTGACAGCAAATGATAAGTACTGGCTGCGTCCATGCTATTTGTGATACATTCATGCCTGCCTGGACTCGCCATATACCGTAAAGGAGGTGGAAGCAACATTGATGTGTTCGGGTTGACACATACAGAGGGTGGGTGTTTGAATAGTCGCTCCACTTCAGTGCGGTAGAAACGGAGAGGGATCGATTTTAAATCTAAATACACTACATAACGCAAGGACAAACATAAAAAGGAAATGGGGGAGGGAAGCGGGTCCTCCAGTACAATCAGCTGGTGACGGATGGTGGTGGACAAAGGTAGAGGAGAGTGGAAGAATGGGTTCTGTGATAATGGAGCAGGGATGAAAGAGGTAGAGAGATGTGGGGAGGTAAAAGGGGGGAGACGGGGTGAGTGGTTTGATGTCTTACCGTGTGGGGAGGTCCAGTCGTCCGACAGCACCTGCCAGATGTCCCACGGGTCGGCTGTAGGGGGAGAGAGAGCAAACCGAGTCTTACAGATACTGTCAACATCAGCCGGCAAAACCAACACTGACAATAAATACAGTCGGAAAACAGCAGAATTCAATTAGCCAGGGTGATGGACGTGCGGTCTGATCTATGTAGATCAATATCCTGTTTTTATTGAGCACACATTGGTTAATTCGGCCTGGGCTAGGTAAGAGGACCAGGGTGGGCAGGCAAGAGAAGACCGCCTGGTAACTGACTATAGGGATAAGGCAATGCCCCATACACTGTAAATAATGGCTCCAAAAATACGTCCGTTTATACTATAAATCAATTATACTTATCGTGTACTAATATCGTAGTATTCATTGTAAAGTTACAGTAGAGTTTGCTGCTCAGCTACATTTACTTCTAACAGCGTATCTATATACTAGAGCTTCTCGTGAGTTCATTAAAGAGAGCAGGAAAGCTCAACCAGATCAATATGTAAATATTCTAGACCAGTATCACCCAGGCTGGAGCCACAGGTGGAATCTGAGGGCCGACCACAGAAATACTAATTATCTCTTAACCCAACCCACGAGCAATGGCGCTCTAACACATTTCGACATCGGCAATAGATTGACTTTTCTTACAGACAACTCCACCGAGCATAGTTGTGTTTTCTTATGCTTCAGCCCTACCTCTGAAAGCTCATGATATCCAATTATAGCTTTTTGCCTTCATCTGGAATCTTAAAAAGATATGACCGCGTATTTGCTTGATAGAAATCCCTGCCTTTGTTTCCGTATCGACTGTCAGTGAGAGCAAACTCACATGCAGGATAGAAAAAAAGGGGGAGGGAGGGTCTCAAATGTACATATCTCATGGGCAGGCAGTAAGAGGGATAAAGCATTGATCCCCGTCGGGGCGCTGACTAATTTCTCGGAGGCCTTTTCCATCAGGCCGCGGCTCTGTAACAGAGAGCAGCTCGGCATGGCAATGAGCAGCTCACCTTCGGAGCAGTTGCCACGTTGCCCTATCCACGCGTTGCCCTGGCACGTCAGCGTCCATTTGTCACCCGTTTTCAGACAAGTCACTTCGACCGTGTCGCCGGTTCGCGTTGACGTCACTCCACTAGAAACATCCGGGTCTGCGCAGCCAATCACTGAAACACATGTGGGCAGAATTAAAAACAGGGCCTCCAGACTGGACCGGTGTCCACTGAATGCAAACTCTGGGCCTCTTGCTACTTCTACACATAAAGTGATACTTCCATGTAAAACTGCCATCTTTTTAGATGCCATCATATGGATTTAGATGTCATTGACGTACATGTCCAATTTGGTGAGCTAAAACTAAATCAGAAGCGATGTGTTTTAACATTGATCTACTATTTCAGTATGAAGTTCACGTGACGAGAGTATAATTATAATATAATTGCATCTCAGAGAAAGATGAGTTATCGATTAAACCTTTGTGTCTCAATGAGCAAAGAGCTTGAGATGGATTTAAAACATTTCCAGACAACACACTGATGCATTAAGTATACCATTTCTGAGTTATCGACCAAACCATCTGTGTTAACACGTTCCGTATTAGTTCATCAAGTACCGAATAATTTGGAGGCAGCATGATATGCAACTGATATTATAAAACACATTGATGTCTTTCTGTAGAGATGGGAAGTTGTAGAACTATAAAACATCCCTGCCCTTCAACACTGTGCACTCTCATACTTGCACTGGGTAATTCTAGCATTAGCCTGCATGTGGCACCCATAACCCTATCAAGAGGAAGTCATCCCAAAGTGTAAATTACAGCCTTTGTGATACCGGAAATACTCGGATCAGAGAGGGGGAACCGTAAAATTCTGATATCTCAACGAGAGGACTCCAGAGACTGGTTGGCTTTGTGAACCAAAGGGACAATCTAGACAAGTGGCATTGCAGCGGAAGTGTTCTATGGCGCATGCGTTATGTGTCCTGGTGGAGAGTAATTGCCACTGAAGTAGAAAAATGTGATTAAAACAGCTCTGTAACACCAGCCATAGTTATTGATTTCTCGTAAGCTTCTCGCTCAACTGAGAAAACAACAGTACTTATGCAGAATTTGATTTCGCAAAATAGATCCCCAGTCAGATACGACTACCCACTTAGAGACTTGATTATCGGAAATCTATGGAAAGATCTGGGCCGAGGCAATCACTCAGAGCGCCAGCTGCCTGGTAAGAAGGTGCATCGAATCGATGTAGTTTACCGGCAGTATTAAGTTTGTAGGTTTCCCCTTTGGGGGAAGATGCAATAAGTCTTCTGGTCGCACGGAATTAAGTAAAACAGGTAATTTTAGAGCCTGGCCTCAGTGGTCTCCTTCATCAAAGCAGGCAGGAAGTAGCTGCTGGGTTGTTTAGGAGGCCCTGGTGCAGGGTGACTAGATAGATAGCCTCCCTTTGCCCACCAGGAGATGACTCAGTGGCCAGTTTGACCCACCACGTCGCTGTAACGTCGTGAAGGCGTCTACCTCCCATGTGCTGCCCATCTAGCATTAACTGCCAGTTTGCCACCCGACGCCTCTCCTAAAGCCCTGCCTCCTGCCTCCTCCCATCTGCAGCTTGTGACCGCCTGATGCCCCAAGCCTCCCCACAATCTTGTTCCAGGTTAATGAGCCTCCAATCATGCAGGCCATGGCCTCTTCCTACATCTGTTATTCGGCGGAACCGCCCATCGGGGAAGTGTCCCCCTGGCCCTGGGGACAGTGGTGGTGTACTGGCCCTGACTCAGCCAAGCCAACCCCCCCCCCCTATCCCAGAACTATCTCCTCCACATCGCCAGCCCGATCCCTAGGCCTCAGACAGCACTAGCACTATCCTGTCACCTACTCCTCTACCCCCCCCCCAGCCCCATTCCCACCGCACCACATGCTCGCCTGCTGCCCGGCCCGCCTGGCCCTGTCGCCACAAATCCCGTGGGGATCCCACCCGTGGATCCAGCTTTCGACACTTTATCACCAGCCTGGTCGGAGGGCCCCGTGGCGGGGAAACATAAACCGATATGGATTCCACGACACGCCCGTGTCGGCCATTAGCCAGGGAGTGGTCCCTATCCGGGCGGCAGAAGGCCAATGTCCAAGTACCTCCGCCCTCCCGCCCCCTCAAGCCTCCGATTTCCCCAAATGATCGTTTACAATAATTCATATACAGGAAACCTGACCCAGTACGTTGCAGTCCAACCGAAGCCAACCCTCTTCTGGTCGGCCTTCATTTATATTATTTATACAGCCTCTGTTAAGTATTGCATGTGGCAGAGAAGAGTCATCATCAAGCTACTCCTGCAGGAAACGGATGGTGGAAAACTGATAAGACTAAGCAGTGTTGCTGCTGTAGTGCGTGAACAAGCACAGATGTCTGGGCGGGTTTTTATCGCCTTTTGTATTTACTCTACGCCCTTTTTTGCGCCTAACTTGCCCTTGTCGACTTCATGGCACGGTGAGCAAACGTTGATTATTGGCCGCATTGATTCTAGGGGACGAGGTGCGAGCAACTCGGCTGTATTAGGAGCTGCTCACCTTCAGCATTGTACCCTATACAGCAGGGGGCTGGAATAGCGAGAGCGTAGAGAAATGCCTGCAGCCAGCTCAACTTGACCTTATACAACCCTCTGCTGAAATGTTTAAGAGCTCACTTGTCGCGGCCAGGCTTTCCCTTTCGAATTGTTTTCACTTCAGTTGTAATAAATTATGCGCGAAAGGGACAACGTTATCCGGCGGTGTATATTTATATATAGAGAAGCAGGAAACTAATACCTTGGTACCTATTTGTAAACGCCAGACAAGCTGTTGTTGGTACAGGAGACGATCTCATTTATAAAGATATTCCTGAGCTGCTCATGATTAACACCATTTACCAGCGGCACCAGCATGTGGAGCACTGAGGGCCAGCATTCCCTCACCTCCCTGGAGCATGCCTCTGTGAGGGTGTTGTGTTGCGTAGGGTCGGCCAGCCCACCCGCAGTGAGGTCGGCATGTATGTGCACTGGGCGCTAGGCTGACAGACGGTGGCAAGCACACGTCAGATTAATCACTTCACACACAGGCACACGTGCATGCCTCTACCCCAACACGTCCAGCCGACCTTCTCCTGTTCCTCTGTTTCCTATAGTCTATAAGGCTCAAGCAGCCTTCACTAGTCACCTAAAAGGACATGGCATGCATTGCATATAACACCCCCTCCCTCTTCTTCCTTTCTTCCTCCCACACATTCTCTGTTTACTTCAGTACTATCCACCCCCCTGTCGGAGGACTTTCCCACTATATATATAGACATGTCTCATCTCTTTCCTGTCATCCCTTCTCTGTGAGATGTGCCAATTCCCTTTAGCGATAGATCACCCATTTCAAATAACCTAAGATTCCAAATGGAATCTCCGCCCAGCCGACCCGCTATGGTGGACTACTGCAAATTAGCCCTAATCGATATGCAGAGTAATTATCGGCAACATTAGGTTATTGTATGTTTTGTCTTGGCTGGCAGCGTCTCTAATTATGCGCCTCAAACACCCTGACTCGGTGCTATTAGCGGCACAAAGAGGCCCTAATTGGACGCGAGATGAGGGGCCGGGAAAAAGAAGACACCGTGCGTGTACGATGGCAGATATTCCTATCATTGTCTTCGATGTGTGTTTCTCATCGTGACATGAAGGACGCATTATTTTTAACATGGCCGCGCGTTTGATGGCAACCCCATAAGCCCCAGCACGCGCAAGCCTGTCGGATTACTTGAGAAATGGATTGGAAACGTCAAAATGTTTGTCAGATGTTTGGGGTGGGCCGAGGCGGCAGCTGTCGCAAGCCTCGACGTATAGCCGGTGCCGTGTCTGTGAAGACATCCAGCAGACCGGCAGGCACTTGTATTTTTGGCTGCAGCCAGCTCTAAAATTGGTCTCAGCATCGGGCCACAACTCAACGTAACTTCTTTGTCAAAGCCGTCCAGTGGCGGTCTAATGCTCTCTAAATAAGGAATAATCAGGAGAGATTTCAGAGACTTGTGCATGCTTCATCCAAGGAATGTAAAAGTCAACGATTTGGTCTTAATTAAGAGTGGTGAATGGACATCTAAAAAACAAAGACTCAGAGAATGGTAAATTTCAGAGTTTCGCCCGAATTAGGATGTGTAAGCTTAAAAGAAGACAAACCAATAAAATCATGGCCAATCGTTTTAATAGTGTTTTGAATTGTTCTGGACTGAAACCATTAACTGCAGTCAGTCGTGATATTTCAATGCAAATATTTCAATTTAGAAAAGTGGATTTATTAGAAGCCGGGGCTACATCACCAAGATAGATAGAACATCTAGACTTCCAATGTGAAACAGAATGTTTTCTTTATCTATATATAGGAAAGACGACCGCACGGCTGCTGGCCTGGTAGATCGAGTCTAAACATCCGTTGATAATGTTAATGTCTGCTACATGCTCTAAAAGAAGTTACAATGTAACTTTCGTATCACAGAGTTGAGGAAAATGACTACTGTAAAAATGAACATGACTGTGGTAGCAACTATCTTTTAGTATACTTCCACTAATGATTAAATTAGAATTTGGCTATATGTAGAGGCAATGAAAATGGTTATCCAACGATAAAGTCTACTTTAAAATAAGTAAGATTTCCAGTTATATCATTACACTAGAAGAATTCAATGGTAGTTTTTGTAAAATGGCTTCACGAATATGGATGTACATTGCCCTATCCAGAACCCAATTGATGGGCCTCTTTGTTCGTGACTATGTTGTACATGACTCTGAGGGATTTTTCACACGTATCCCAGGGGAAATATGCCGAGAATGCAAATTTTGGTGTTGGTTGAATCCTTGAATTGGTTGAATTCTTCAAATGTATTGATGGATGAACAGGATTACTCGAATATATATTGGTCCGGGCTTCCTAGCAAGGCACCTTGGACTATGGGACTATGTCTGTTTAGTTAGAAGAAATGGAACATGTGAAAAGTGCCTGAACTTGATTGAACGTCAACAAGGGGCGGACAATAATACAGCTACACTGTATGGGCCTGACCTGTGGATATGAAGCTACTTTAAAGTGGCTAGGCCCCATATCAAATACGACCACTGTACAGTTTTCTGCGCATAGACACACACATGGAGATTGCACATTTCTGTGGATGTATGTAATATTGGGATGTATGCTTTTACATTGGGAAGGGCGGCTTGACCCAAATGGAAATTAAGGCCGACCAAAATTATTTTTTCTGGTGATGGGGGCGAGACATTTTCACAGGAACTCCCCCTAGGGCCGAGCCTTTGCTGATTCCCATAGAGTTATGTCGACTACAGTCGATGCTCGGCCAGCCATGGCGTCGACTATAGTCGATGCTCGGCCCTAAAGGGTAAGTAATTAACTTAACCTTTTTATATTAAGAACTCTGCTGTACAATCTGTACTGGCAGCTGTCATTTGAAAGTCATACTTTAGTAGCTGTTAGTACATATCTGTTTCTTTTTACATTTGTTTCCATGGCCCTAGACCTGAGGCGTATGCGCGGGGCCATTATATTCAACAGATATTTTCTGGATAGAGAGCTTTCAGGGCAATGCTCTGAGATGATTATATAAACACTTAGCTACTTTTCAATACTATGTTATGTAGATATGTGGCAAAAACACCATATCATCCTAGCATGTCACATAAACCTGAAACTCTCAGAATATAGCTAGGGACCCTGAGGCTTCTTCAGAAGGTACTCCTATTACGGACATGATACTATAGGCGAGAATATAGTAAAATTGGAGCTAATTCTAGATTTAGGGATCGAGCCACCTTAAAGGCCCAGTGCCCCTATATATAGCGCTGAGTACCTGTCCCGACTCCACTCCGACTGCCGCTGGAGGGGTACCGAGACCTGCGAGTTTAACGGATCAAGACAATAAATACCTAACTACAAAACTATGTACACTGTTTAATCAGGTACCGACGGAATCTACACGTTCTTTTATTAGATCAGACTCCATTTAGATTCGGTGTGTCCAGTGAATCCATCAGACAGAAGATGAATCAAACGAAGCAATCTAATAGCACAAGATATCAACTCAAAGCAGTATGCACAGTTAAAGGGAAAGATCTAATTAAGTCTCGGAAATAAATCGATATCGACACCAGTCCTCTATTTATCTCTCCGTATGTGGGCTATGGCAGCTAATTAAGTCTAGCAGGTAGTCTTTCTCTAGTCATGTATTCCTGTATCGGCATTTGAGAAAGGCTTCTGTCTTTAGACAAACGAGAGGACCACTGCAGTCTGATGGGTTGATACATGTGTGACAGCCCCATGGCTCGTGTCTGGTCGCTGGATCGGGGTATCCCTTGCTAAATCACGTCCCCACAACCAGCCGCCCCTGAAGCATATACTGTATTCTATTAGTAGAAATGGCGTGTCAAGACCCTCCACCTCCAGGGCCACTTCCCTGGGCCTATCGACATAGAATTTACGGCTCTTTTGGCGCCCCGAGGGACCACATGAAGGCTGTGCATGGCCTTTGTAACAAGGGCCGGGCGGATTGGGGACGTCACGTGGAATAACTCATACCATCTTGATCATTGCTCGGCTGCCATTATAGGTCTTTCACAGGCGGAACCGCACCAGTGTCGGCAATGGAGCCATATCACTAAGATTCCAACATGCTGGGGTAGACCTACTTAAAGCAGTGTGTTAGGTTGGCAGTACATTCATAAACACTTATATATACACAAATGTGAAATATTCAGATGGAATTGATTTTCATCCCAAGGCATTTAGTCCTTTGACAGGAGATGTATACATTGTATATATGCATTAACCGATTCAATTTCAAATACACGTTGCAGTGTGGCTATAATGCCCTTTTTGAATTGGAAGGGATGCGTATTAGTAATTTCAATATGCATTATGCAGAACTGCTCATAAAGATAAATACTTCCACTTGGTGTACATATGTGTACAGGCAAGGGAAAAGGGTACTCCGAGGAAAAAGCCAACTTTGAAATTGATGTCATAAGCTTTCCAGTGATATATTACACTAGAAGATATTATTTCTAGTTTTTGAGAAATGGCTTCATGAATATGTGTGGGCATCACCCTTTCCAAAATCCCAATAAGCTCTATGTCTCATATTTTCCAAGATATCCCTATTTAATTAGCATTATCTATGATAATTAGAAATTTATGATATATTTTCATTCTTTAAGTCATAAAATTTGATCTAGGAATGGTAATTTAATTTTGTTTTCACCATGGCAATCCTTAGGAATCAGTCTATCAATTTATGTCTTAATTTCCTCTATTTGGAATAAAAGTCATGTTTCCATGGCAACACATATCAACAAGCACACCCATTTAGGCTTTAAAACGTTCCTTTTACCTTCCAAATATAGAAGCTTTTTACCAAAAATGGAATGTTTTATGTAATCCTATTGAATTCTCCAGAAAAAAGTACCCAAGAGGAATTTTTAGCCTAATTCTCTCATTTTAGCCCATAGTGGCGCCCCCTGGTGGCTAAAATCGGAACTAATCCCGCGGGGACCATCCTTTCTGCTTGCCTGCTCACATATACTGCCTTACATATAATAGGTTTCAGCATTTCGCAAGAATATCACATACCTAGAAGTAACAATATGTGGCTTTACTATCTTTTATTTGATCTCCTTAACGTTGTAACCTATTATGAACGTGTTACATGCAGCCCCCGGCTACTGTCTACCCTACGAATGAGTCACTAAATTACTTTGTCAAGTCCATCTCCAGTGGCGGCAGTTCTCGTTGCCTAATCTAGTATTGTAATTAATGGTATCAATTACCCTGACTGGGTAATGACTCTGTGACGTCATACCAAGGCCAGTTCTATTTGATATGGCCTAATGGTGTTGTGCACTCGACATGCTGGCTTCACCTGACATTCAATCAGATCAATCTTCATTATGCTCCACGGCGCAGTCTTGGACCGGCCTTGCATCTCCAGCATGTTTACATAAGTGTGTCGTATTGCTCTTTAATTCAGATTTCAGATATTGATATTTACCCATTACTTAATGGACGGGTTTTCATAACCATGCACTTATACATACTTAATATTCATTGCCACAATGGGACAATTATATGATGCAGATCAATATCGTGTTAGATCATTCAATTATCCATTATAAATTATTATACTCAGCTGATAACTATACACATACACGTCTACAATGTCTGAGGGGGTTATGGACGCTACGAGCCTTTCCCTAGTGTCCCCAACATTCCCTGGGTTCTGACCACTCCTCCAGAGACCACAACCCCTCCCAGTTTCCCCAAGCTTAGTGTCTTCTATGCAGGAACCTTCATTCTAACCGAAGATCCCTCATCCCTTCTCCAGGGTCCTCACCCTTCCCCTAGTATCCTTCTTCAATCCCCACACAAGGTGATCCCCCCGCACCTTCAGCTTAGGGTTCCCAGCCCCCTATAGGGTTTCCATTTCTCGTCACAGGGAAGACTCTTTCAAATGTCCCCAACCTCCATTTCATCATCATATTTCTATAATTGGCATGTACCCTGGGAGCTCAAACTGCTAGTATGATAATAGTATTTGCATTAAGTACTGAGAGCATACGTCCAATCGCAGTAGTATTAAAGATGTGTGTGTGTGTATGGGAAGGTGGGGGAGGGGGTGGATAGTATGACAATCATGTGTATAACTTACTGGCAGAATACAATGTGTACTGATTATCTTTCACAGGAGGCTTTACATTGTTCAAGGATTCCCCTGCTACACCCACGTCTGTCCATGGCTTCTAAACTCAAGGTAAACACCATCTAACATAGAACTCATTGCGTGTTCCATTCATCATAAACAGTGAAACCAGCATTATAACATGCTGCTGATTAAAAATTCCCTCAAGAAAAGGACATTTATGAAGAAAAAAACACCAAAAACAAGTCCATTACTGATTAATGAAGATGTTATTAGAAGCGCATGGAATTGAGGATCATAAAACAGACTGTCATTGGATGATCATTAATCGTATTGTTTTTATCTTGTAGGTAAGTGGTTATGGCAGCTACATCAGACATCAGCGATCAGGGTGACCAAGCGGAACCTGCTGGTCTGTGTACCAGCTTCAAGGTAGGAACTGATAACTTATATACTATTAGACTAACCCACTCTCAGACATATCATATACATTGCCACTAGTTGTAGGTAGGATATCTATTTTAGACGTGACGGGCTGGGATCCCAGGTATTTGCTGTGTGGTAATTATTAATAAGCATCAGGTATATCTTCCTGCATCTCTCTAAACCTGTATATATACTTTACATTTTACATATATATTATATATATGGCTGCCCTGGAGGTAACTCTATCATATGGATGAGGTATTCATATGATAATCCTTCCCCTCCGCACTTTAAAATACGTTCATGGATATTATTAAAGAAAGGGCCTGCAATTTACCAAGAGGAAAAGGGGGAAAACAATTATATGATAACTATTATTGTTATTTCCCCAACGTGGCTTTCTATTTATATATTTATTATGAATCACTTTTAAATGGTTTATTTTTACAACAACCCCTTTCCCACGAACCCGCACCTTTGACATTGGTGTCGGTAATGAGTCGATAAACAGCTCAAAAGGTCATATCCAAATGTAAAAGTGGAGGGTAAGATGTGCTCACCTGAGTAGAGAAGCAGGAACTCGGTGGTGGCGGTGGGTGCCCTGCTGGGGATGACCTGTACCTCCACGGTGTTAGAGTCACTGACGTAGATGTTCTTCTCCCGCCTCTCGCCGCCACACACTGTGGAAGACTTACTCGGCGATTCCTTAAGCACGGCGTAGCGTTGGCACACGAGCGAGGACCGCGACGCAAACCCTGACGCGTCGCTGCCCATGCGCACGGCCAGTCCAAAGTCTTTCAGAGTGATGTTGAATTTTTGTCCACGCGGGGCTTGTAAGACCCAAGGACACGAGCGCGTGCCGTAGCCGTTCTCATCTGCAGCCACACTGGGGATGACGCCCGTCGGCTTGGTCAGTGAAATCCGGTGTTCCCTCTGGCAATTCCGCGACGTGCCCGACGCCACTGAAGAACGGCCGTATCAGCACAGCAGCAACAGGAAGGAGAAAAAGGAGAAAGCAGTCAAGAATTAATTAATTTGAAACCAAATCAGCGATTTCTTAATTGGAGAATGTTAGTTTTTCTTGTTGGCATGTGTGGAGCTGCTTCTTGGTCGTCAGGTCCGATGACCAGACCTGATTTCCGATAGAACTGAAATGTGATCCAAAAACAAAAAGTTGATTGACCAAAATTTGTTTTGAAAAAGAAATACTCAAAAAGATGAGGAAACACACTAAAGTGAGACGTGCATTAAGGAGTCTGGAGATACTTGTAACTGTGTCTACTGTCCCCTGTGGCACCCCCCCCCCCCACTACCCCCCTCCCTTCTATTCACAGAGATTATCTCCCCCTGCAGCTGTCAGGAGGCTCGATCCGTCACACCTGCCGGTGTCCCCTGTCAGTGAAACCTGCCGACAATAGGCCCCACAGGGGCGTTACAGGTGTTGGCAGGTAGGCCCCCTGCTCTACCTAACAACATTAAGAGCTTATGTATATATACCACTGGGACATTGAGGCTTTTACGATTAGATACTTCTAAATGATATAGCCCCTTAGGATACACCTCCAATGAAATTTAGTACAGCTTGAGACCCTAATACCATAATAATATTATAGATTCTATTCAATGCATAGGCACGCTGTATAAATCATTAGAGGGAGCTCTGTCATAAATATCAAAGTTCAATCACACTTTTAACTGAATTGGAAAAGTGTAACAAAAAGCGATAAAACGTGACATCATGAGGGAACTGCTTAATTTAAGGTCATCTCGTAACCGCTGTTTGAGGGGATACTGAAAAACTACCCAAATAGGTCAAGGGAAGTAGCATTTCAGACATGCTCGGTAAACGAATGTAGCAGTGTAGGACCCAAAGATAAGGTAGAATACTATGTGAGACCCTTAGTCTCTAATTGTATGGGATATTCCTTCAATAAATTGAAAGTACAACTGACATACCAATTGATAACATGTTTAACTAAGGAGTCGTTTTCTTGCAACCTAGGCTCAGCAGTTTAGTAAGATTGTCAAGATGGAAATGTCAACGCTTTAAAATAGAAGTATTTCTTTTTATCTAATATAGCATTGTAGGAATTTTTAGAAAGGTCATACCAGTATGTTGCATATATCTCACAATATGTCATTAGATATTAGAACTTGTGCATTTTCATTGAGTAAAGGTCAATGTGACGTTTGGCCACATCTTGTCACATATCATTACCTTATAAACATACTGCAACAAGTAAGCTTCATGATAATATAATACAGTACAAAAGACCTTCAGCCTTGTCGTGTAAATTACTCCGGATTAAACGATGTTGGCAGGTAATTAAGCAGTGAATCTTGATACTAATTAGGTCCCTTTCCACATTGCGCCTGTGGCATGGCAAATATCTATTGTCATATGGATAATTGATCAGAGCCTTGCTCCTGGGGACCAACCACTATTCAGCAAATCTAATGAATATAAGATCATATTGTGTTGTTATGAAATGTACTGCTCCTGACCGATTCGGAAAACTGGATTTTCCCTCACATTAAGATAAGTGCATTTTCTAATCAGTTAAGTGCATGTTAGTACATGACTACCATGCAAGTATGATGAGTACTGTAGGCGTTGATATGGATTATGAAGAACCACAAGATACTAGCTACTACATGTAGGCGCGTTGTTCTGTCCGTACAAAAGGCCTCGTTCTATCCCTTAATAATCTATTTACTCCATTACTGATTACAAAATAAGGAATCAGCCCCCCCCCCCTTATGCTTAGC
This sequence comes from Harmothoe impar, assembly GCA_947462335.1. Taxonomy (NCBI): domain Eukaryota; kingdom Metazoa; phylum Annelida; class Polychaeta; order Phyllodocida; family Polynoidae; genus Harmothoe; species Harmothoe impar. The sequence continues at coordinate 53,570,014 of OX381705.1, forward strand.
GTTGCCATGGCAATGTGACGCCATCTGGTCGTTAGCACCTTGTCTCCAGCAGTGTACATGATGGCAGATGTCAGAGGGTGTGGCCAGCTGGGACATGGCAGGGTACTCCCACACAGAACAGTATTTAATTTCCGTGAGTAGTATATGGAAATGTCCCTCGGCCACTGGGATATAGATCCATATACTAGTATAGAGAGTTAGCAGGAGGCGAGCAAAACGTGGTGAAACTTAGAGTAGGACAACTGGTAGATATGCAGTGAGAGAAAAAGAAGGACAGGGGAGAGAGGAGGAAGAGAGGCAGTGAGAGACAGACGGAGAGAAAGGAAATACACATGGGGATAGAAGAGAGAGACGCAGGGGAGAGAGAGAGAGCGAAGGAAATGAAAAAAGGAGAAAATATAGAAAGATAAAGGTGAAGTCAATATCATCTGGTAAGCAATCATGATGTATAGGTAATGTAATAGCCCAATACATGATACACTTTTCTCGACGGTGCCTATGGGTCTTATCGACTTCAGCCAATGGCTTGGCTATGGGCGGGGTAATGGCAGGAAGGCTATACGTGTCGAGTAGCTCACCCCGAACAATATCCTGCTTTGAGCTAAATGAGGACACGGTTACAAGAGATCTACACGACCTCCGTGTCTTTGGTTGGGTCGGCAGGGATAATGATGACAGTCAGGATGGCGGGAGCCAGTCTCCCCGCGCTCTGGCAGCGACAGACAGCGCCCAATCAGCTGACGATTACCCGGCCCTTGGCGGGACTCCTGCCCGCTGATGCAGGCCGAGAGGTCGTCCTCGTTTCGTAAATTGGGCGAGAATTTATAATTGTCGTGTAATCCGCGCTGCCACGCCGACCTACCTGCACGGTTACTGTAACGCCAGGCGATTAGCATAATTACCATAATCCCCCACTATATAAGGCGCCTCCACCGCCACTCACCCACTCTTACACTTACCACTGACGCGGTGCGTTCCCATTTATTATCCACCATGGAGGAAGAAATACCGGACGTCTCCGAGGAGAATCCCCCGCCGGACGACAAAGACAAGCCAAGAAAGCCACTCACGCAAAAAGAGTTGCTGCACAGGTTCGAACATGCACAGAATGAGCGCATCGACGACCTCAACTCGAAGATCGCCGGCATGGACAAGATCCTTAAGAGGGTCGCCGAGGTAGTCACCGGTAATCCGAAACGTCTTGAGCTGTCGGACGAAGCCGAGGCGGCACGCCAGACAGAGGTAGCAGAGCGGGACCGAGCAGAGCGGGCAGCGGCAGCGGCAGCGGCGGCAGCGGCAGCGGCGGCAGCGGCAGCGGACGCAGAGCAGACCCGGGCAGCCGACGCAGCGGCAGCAGAGACGGCCAGGCAGACGGAGACGGCTAGGCAGGCGGAGGCGGCCAGGCAGGCGGAGGCAGCACGACGCGGCCCCTACGCCTGGCCCTACCCATGGCCACCACAATGGCCGGGGGTTGGACCACACAGCGCTGCCGGGTACCCACCCGGGTTCCCGCCACCCCACATGGCCTACCCACCCACAGCACCGGCACCTATGGCACATCCGCCATCGGCGCCGGCTCCCATGGCGCCAACCCCAATGGCGCCACCTCTCCAGCACCAGTTCTACCCGGATTACGCCAGCACAGCGGACACTCCCGGGCAGCGGCTAGTGGACATACTACAGATGGCGGCGCAAGACACAGCGAGGCCAGGTAACAATGCTTTCATGTATGCTCACCACTACGTCACAAAGGGAGAAAAGCGCGAAAAGACCGGACCAGGGGAACTGAACTTTCCTGATTACATTTGGGGGATGTTCCAATATTATGACAATCCCAACACCCCAGACATTGATAAGGTAGAAATCATGGCCCACATTAAGGCCATGACCGACGACGTACGTAGGGGGTACAAATGGTCCAACGTGAGAACCTGGTCAGAGGAGCTCATTACGGACATACGAACCACCCCCATGACGTGGCAAAGCCAAGGTATTGAGCTCATGCGTGTAAAAATGTCTAACTCTACCCCCCCAAGCATGTCTAACCTCCTCGACATAGGTGTTAATGGTAACATTGTAAGGACAGCCGGCACCGCTACAAGTAGCGGCGGCGGCGGTTCAAAGAGCAGTAATAACACTGCATGCCAGCTCTATGTAGTCGCCCCAGATGTGCTGGCCGCAAAACCCAGTACTCCCTGTAGGGAATATAACAGAGGCACCTGTAGTTCCACTTCAGACCATATAGCGTCAGGCTATAGGCGCCAACACGTATGTAATTGGTGCCTCACAAACGCAGTAGAGGCACACTTTCACCCAGAGTCAGATTGTAACAAAAAGAGTAGAGCGGAAGCCAACAGGGCCGCAAAAAACCCGCGGCCGGCGACCCAGTAGAGGGTGGTTGCCGGCAGGTACTTATCACTCCCCCAGCTTGTAATAACACTCGACCCCCAACCAGCCACTTATTACATGACAAATGCGGCGTTAATAGCGCCAAGGTGGTATTTGACTCCCATACACATGTAGATAATACCATAACAATGTCAACCAATGTACTTAGAGGCGAAACAACAATCAATGGTAACGAATCAAACGAGCTGCTACATGCAGCTGAGATTGATTTTACCAAACGAGGGCCGTTAAATTACAAACCTTTTGTACTACAAAATTGGCCTTCTGTCACCTCTGACGCAAGATCAGAATTCCCAGAATTTGCCAAAATCTATGACACTGTAAAAAATCATGGTGTCCCCAACTACATGGGGGCAAGAGTTAAGTTACAGTCCGGGTTTCATGTAGAAGCATGGGAGGAGGAGTTATATGGTTACCATGACAACGAAATATGCGAGTATCTCGCATACGGGTGGCCGAGTTCTTATTGCAGGGAAAAAATACCTACCCCAACCAAAGAAAATCACGGCCCCGCCAACGACTACCCTGACCATGTCAGGGGGTTCATAAAAACGGAACTGGATAGGGGGACCCTAATAGGACCCTTTAAACAGCCCCCCTTCACCCCCTGGTCACAAGTAAGTCCCCTTCTCACTAGGGATAAAAAGAACTCACTTAGCAGGAGAGTCATTGTCGACCTCTCCTACCCTCACCAGGAGAGCGTCAACGATGGCATCCTTAAAAACAATTTCCAGGGAAAACCCATCAGTTATACCCTACCAACCATCACAACCCTCACTAACCTAGTGGTAAAAAATGGGAAGGGATGCCACAGTCTCCCCGCGCTCTGGCAGCGACAGACAGCGCCCAATCAGCTGACGATTACCCGGCCCTTGGCGGGACTCCTGCCCGCTGATGCAGGCCGAGAGGTCGTCCTCGTTTCGTAAATTGGCGGTGACAACATTATCTGAGGCCCGTCCGGCGCCCATCCGCCCGACTAAGCGGGCCTGACGGGCGGGCAGCAAGGGCAGGGTACAGGGCGAGGGCGGAATGAATGGTCTCGCCTTGTCGCCACCCTCCACATCCCCATCTCCCTCGGTCCCTCCCTCGGTCCCTCCCTCCAACCCCCACCCGACCACAGAAAGATGAGCCGCTCGCTGGGAAAGGGCCACCACCAGGGTGCGCCACCCAATACGCTGAGCTACTCATCCGAAGCTGATAGAGCAGATCACTAAACATCCTGCTGTTGCAGGCTTCGGGATAAAAATGTGGATGGCTTCCAGAATGGCTTCGGCTAAACACTGTGCTGGCTTCTCGGTGGCCAGCCGCTGAAGGTCAGCAATGTGTCCTCGGCCAGGGGAGAGGCGGTTGGGGTAGGGTAGAGGTGGCCACAGTACTATAGTATGTGGGACCGGAGGTGGAGGTAGAAGCTTGCAGATAAAGGGCAGAAGACGGAGGAGACCGCTGGGGATGCGGATGAGAAGTAGTGCCTGCTGCAGGAGAAGTAGTGAATGGATTTATGAAAGAAAAAGGGAGCGCATGGTCTGGAGGAAGATCCCCTCGCTAATACCTGGAAAGCCCACCCTCATACATACCCCCATGCTGCTACTATCCCTTCCCTTACACAAGGCGCCTTCTTGCATGAGCGTCGGCGGGGGACCACAGGTGGCCGTTACTTTGCCAACTCCGGCCGCTAGCACGTCCCCATTAGCGCGGCGGGCCGGGGCTATCCCCCTCCTGTCGGCGCCAAATCCGCCCCGCCCAACGCCGGTGATATTTCACACTGAAGACGTCGGCAGGGCTGGGCGGCAAGACTGGCTGTGATTGATAGCACTAATTAGCCGTAGGGCCACAAAACGGTCACATAACCCAACCCATCCGTTCTTCCCTGGTCCGTCCCTCACGACAAACTACCCCCACTGTGGTGTTTTCTGCTGCTGTCCGGAATAGCGAGGCACTGGCAGGTTATCTCTGCTAGCAGACAGTGTCCTTTACATCGGGCGGGCGGCTATCATATTGGTCGGGAGGACGTATCATTGACACCTAACCCCACTCATACTTCTAGTTTGGCGGACGAGCCGATCGGTGCCGGACAGCAGCTGATTGCCTGCGCGCATCCGTCCACCCTGCGGCGGCGCGGTGACCCGCCTTGCAATTTGCGGCGAGCCTGGCCGTTTCCGGACCCGGCATTTCCGGTACATAATTGATACGAGACCCGGCGCTATGTAATGAAGAGCCGCGTTGGCCGCGCGCCGGAGCCAATCTATTAACCCCGGGGAGTGAAACTAGACGCGTTGCCTTCGCTAGTCTAACTCATCCCCATTACAGCAGCACTTTTGTCCAGCACCGCATTAGCGAGATGAATGGCAGACACGGCGAGTGCAGGACCAGGGTTCGACCCTTCCCCCCTCCTCCCACTCCCTCCCAACCACCCAACCCCTCCCTCCCTCACAGGACATAGCCAGAGGGGACATGTCTACATGGCGATATTGTCCAGACCCACAAAGGCAGACTCTCGGGGTGACTATATCAGCAGGAGGCCAGCAGTGGGAATAGAGGAGAGTGGATGGGGGAAGCCACAGCTCTGTGATTGGTCGAGCTATAGTCCCTGTTGAATCCGACCATTGACCACCAAAGGCCTGCTGGCTCGGCCCACGTCCACCCTGCACCTTTAGCCCCCGGCGACGGACGCAATATTTGGTCCAAATGAGATAACTCAGCGTTGAACTTCCTGGACAAAAGGGTGGCATTACTATGTGCTCTCTCTAGCCTGCCACCCCGCAACCGACTCCCCTTCTGTCGCTCGATCTTACTCTGGGCCTCCCCCTGCCCATAGAAAATAGGATTAGAGGGCTTGGGTTCCATCGCCTGTGGATCCCTGGAGGTAATATCTTGACGTCTCTAGATTTCCTAGGGATACGGACCGTCCATAACAATGGCATATAACCACACTGTACATACGATAATTGTTCCAACATCATGGACGTTCTGGAAGACGTTGTTACTCCAGGGGATATATGATAAAGGATAAAGATTGATTCTTTTTGAAAAATTGAGTGGATCTTATGGGTACCTAAGAAAAAGAAATCTGAAATGACTTATCCCATGTGGATTAGATGGTGTAGCATGTACCTGGTCCAAGGGCGATCAGTTACTATTGGAAACAAACAATACTTTTATTATAGTCTACCAGTACTTCATCATTCATATCAGCAAAAGTTATGAATTACAAAATACTTATGTTGTAGCAGTTTGAAACGTAATGATCGTATACATTCTTATCTATAAACGTGATCTATGTATTCCAAGTGTACATCCTTAAGCTTAGCGCCAACTATAATTTTTTTCATATAACATTGTTGCTATTGTAGAGATCCTGCTTTCGATGACTAATGCCCACCAACAAGCAACATCAGGGAGGAAAGCCCACGATCAACATTAGCATACGCATCTGCATATACTAATATCCGTAACCAAGCAATGCCCATTGTTGCAGTATTAGGGGACAAAGCCCATGATCACGATAGACAAGTCATACTTATCTGCATTTACTACATTGATAATCAGACAATGCAGAAAGTTTAATAAGACATATAAGACATCTATTACATCTTAGTTCAACTGCTCATTACTGTCCCTGTACACCGCATCGATTTTAGTTGATAAAAGCCAATGGGCACATGATATAATTTGAAAATATGAACAGTAAGTCCGCCATACACAACTATATTATATGCCGACTTATCACTGTTGCTACATTTCCAGTGTATGAGCCCCTTCTATAGTCAGTGCTCACGATCAGGTCACATCCCTTTCTCCAAAAGGGGTGTGGTCGAGTGCATAGAACTATGTTGCGTATTGTTTACATATGACATCTGTATATTGTGGCATTGGATTAGGCAGCGGAAGAGTGGACCTGAATGATCTATTGTAAGAGGGGTTCCGCCCTGTCCATGTATGCTTCAATAGTAGCGGAACAGCATTGTGCCTATTAATTAATCACGGCAATGCTGACGACAGGTCTCTAGGGACGCGTATTCCTACAGGCAATAAGGCAATGGTTGGATACGGAGTACCTTATTCTCCAGTACCCAAGGACAAATGTGATGTGTTTTCACCTAACCAGTCGTATCTCGCACATGCTAGACCAGAGATAATGACGTCAAACGGTTAAAAATATCAATTTTCAGGAAGTTTACTGGACATTTAGATTGATTAATATATCTCCTGCAAAAACATGGTGGAAAAGAAATCTGCTGAAACCCCTCAAAGTTGTGGATTTGATTACGTTAGTTTCTCATCGCTGTTATAATTTTGGCCGATATTTATCTGAAATGTCTTAGTTGTACTCCAAAATGAAAATTTTTACCATATAATTTCACTATTTTGATCATTTCTAATAGCCACATCTGTTTACATTAGTTTGGTACCAAGCTTATTGGGTACATACCTAATACATGTCAACTAGCAAAGAATGCAAAAGCCATGTGCCATTGTGTATTTCAGAATACATGGATAAAATACTCTTGTTTAGGCTTGTATATCTAAGAATCCGTTTTGACCAATCTTAAATTTGAAAGATTCACCAAATGTAAGAATAATAATTGTATCTTGATTAATTAAAAAGTAGAATTGAGCTTGTGATTTGTTCTCCATGAATCAAGCATAATCCTGGAAACCATTTTTGCGACATAAGACTGGTTAGGATAAACATATTACAAGTGCTTCCAGCTTTACATTGATGCCGCACCGAGGGTCAGAGGCTGTGTACTGGTGGCCCACCGGATCTTGCCGGGTGGTCCCTGATTCACTGCCTAACAGTAGATGATCTATATCCAGGGTGCTTTTAGGTGGTCCCCCCTGGGCACCCATCACCTTAGTGAGGTGGGTCAGAGGGAGGAGTTTCATGAGGTGAGAAGTGGGATGGATTCCACAGCACAACAATCACTGGTTTGGATTGAGCTGCTCGGGGAGCTGCTCGCAGTTTCCCTCTTAAAACCCCTACCCTGGATCATCTATATAGGAGAGTGTGCCCGAGACCCCCCAAGGGCTTTCCGACTTTTGATATTTACCGTGAAACCCCATTTCATCCGGACGATAAATCACACCGCCATAAATCACCATGATCCGCTCCCTATAAGGGGCGGAGGGGTGGGGCGCTAAGGGTGATGACAAATGGCCGCTGCCGGTCGGAGTTTATAGCAGACCAGTAGGAAGGTGTCTAGCAGGGCTATGACGTATCACCCGACGTCCTGCCAGGCTCTGTGAGGATGGGGGATGGGGTGCGGTCAGTCAACGGGGTATGGATAGGGAGCAGGAGGGAGACGGGGCTGTGACAGAAGGCTGTGGGCCCGACAAATAGGGCCAGCGGCACTGACTAACCCCACCTCCGTCGGGACGGCCCGTAATTTGTACAAAGGGCGCGGACAGGGCGCGTCGCACGCCCAACTGGCCACGTCACATAAATATCGGAGCACAATCATCACCGCTTTGCGATAGCATCGGTCGATGTGTGCGGGCGCCGGGCCGGCCTCGCTCAAAGATCAATTTCAGATAAGCGTGTGCTGACCGGTATTTATGGATCCCCTCATATCGCGGGCCGCCGGAAGGCATCATTTTGTGCTCGGCCTAGGGATGGATCGACGGTCGTAGGAATTAAGCGAGGTTGAGAGGGGACGGGGGTAGGGACTGACAGACGCCCGCCGAAAGGTCAGCTCAGTATTGGTAAGAGGGGGGAGGGGGTGGGGTTGGAAGGCAGTGTGTGTGTGTGTGGGGGGGGGGGGGGGTAGGCAAGTGCCGACTTGGGCGCAGAGTAAGAGCGGCACAGACAGAGGATAAGAATCATGGGTGGGCAAAAGAAGGTGGCTGGGACTGAAAAGAAAACTTACGGGAGAGGAAGAGAGGCTCTAGATGTGTTTGCGGTGGTGGGGTGGGGGCAGCAGTAGCATTTAGGGTAGGTAGGGATGGTGCCAGTTTGTTCTCCTTAGCCTGCGCTACCTTTGCTGACGTCGCATGATTCAAATAGCACCCCGGTCACCAAAATAGTTTGCAATCTTCGGCCTGTCCTGCTCATCAACCCTCCTCATCACCGCAGCCAATACTAATCGCCCCCTTCCGTCATCCAACACTCTGCGATTGGTTTGTTTTTTTCATCCGCCATTGATTCAGTAAATTCGAATCCCAAAACCGCTATGGGCCATTCTTTAGCTGTGTAATAAGGATAGCTATATGCAGTAAATTTCGAAACTTCACATACGCTAGGAAACTGTTACTAATTTGTATAATACATCATAACATGTCCAATCACTCCATCGCTCAATATTTCCTCATCTAATGTCCGAAAGTTTCTTGACCATTGATCATCTGGGGGCTTTGTCCCTTCCATGGCATTGAGAACATGAAATAAGGTATGTGTGTGTGAGAGGGGAGGGGGGGGGCTGATTGTCTCCAAGGGAGATACCCGAGTAGGGGTCTCCATGGCTGGAACCTGCTCGGGTTCCTTGTCATTTTTCACATTGAGATGGAATATCCTCATCATCATCTCAAACCACAAGAACCCATGGGGGATCATCTTCTAATTTGGATCTTTGCAACTCACTTTGGTCGGGAGTCCTATTGCAACCACCTATTGTTTTGTCAGCAGATTTCTTGTAGGAATCTCATACCAGTGTCGTCCTTTTCAATACAACATCTAAGAAACACTAATAAGAAATGGGAAAGAGATTGACTTCGCTGCTGGTACCCTGGAATGTCGAAGTAAAACGATCGAAATTAGGAACACACAAAATGAAGTATCACCAAAAGCAGAAGAATAAGGAGTTTTCATATCTCTATGTAAAAAAAAGACCCATTATAACTGAGGTAGGAAGACCTGTATTTTGAGATAATCATCCTGTGTTTGTTCATTCTGTGGGTGAGAGTTGTGGGCAACATGGCTACTTAACAGTGCCTATGGGAGAACCGATATTTACCACAAAGTGTGTGTGCTTGTTTAGTAAAAGGGCGAGTAATCCTGTATAAGCCTGACATCAGCAATTAGAGCAGCGTCGATGCTGTTGTCAGGACGAATTAGACCAACCAGGAGGGAAGTAGTTACTTTTTACCCGTGGTCTCCTTGTTGAAACTTTAAGCACCAGTACAAAGAGAAGGATAGAGAAAGGCGTTCTTTTTATTAAACATCGATTCACTGCTACAGCCTGTAACATACGCTGTTAATATTTCAAAGCATCGGTACAGCAAGTAAAGATGAAATTGGTAAAAAGAACATTGCTGAAGTTGTAAATGGTAGTTTGTGGAATATACTTCATTCACACTGGAAATGGGGATTCTTCATATACGGCGTCATGTAGAACGATGGTATATGAAGCTATTAATTATTCTAGCAGAGTTACAGGTTTCATAGTCTACAACATTGATTTATAGTGTTTGTTCAGATCTTCAGATGGGAACACGGCCAATACAGTTCTGTGCAAACATGAAGGGGTTGTTGTATTATTGTTCTTGCTCTCGACACAGAAGAGTCTGGTTGTTTGGCTGATATGCAGGATCGTGGCTTATGTAGCTGAGGAGGGAGGATAGTGCACGCCCTCTGGGAAATCACAAGTTGTGCGGGGATGACTCTGCATCCGATTCATGAAATTCTGTGATTTATTCTCTTTGATTGAACAAGCTTTCTTACAAAGTGCATCTCATATGCATGTAGCCAATGTCATTTCAAATTGTAGCAAAAGGCTTTGTCCAACCTTTGTCAGCATAAAGTGTTAATCACAATCACTTGTGTAGCTTCTAACTATTGAGATACGGATTTCCCTGGTGACTACCGATGGGCAAGGTTTTAATCAATTATGTTGTGTAAATGGGATGCAGTGCTCAATGGCGTTATTGCAAGTTTTGTATACAGTGCACAGCCAATTGACATACGAAAATAACCTGTTTGATTTATGTATCTACTAATCGTGAATAAAAGAAACGTGCGAAAGTCTTAAGGAGATGGTCATTTTTTAACAACAGGAGGGGGGAGGGACTCGATGAATTGTTCAGGGTTGACCCATTTTAGCTATAGTAAAGCTTGGGCCTTTTCGAAATAAAGGGGTGACATTTGTTTGGTCCCTCCCTAAAGAGGTGTCCAAATTTGTTTGGTCCCTCCAAAAATCCACCCCTGTTAAATAATGACCATTCCATGTGTAAAACATGAGTCAATGAACAGATAATCATGATGCTGATGAATTAGGTTACTCGTTCACAATACAAAGAAAAATTAAAAAGAGAAAAAAGGTCAGTGTATTGAATTTGCTGAGAGGAATTATGATATTGAAACTTCTAAGAAGATTCGCTGTTAGGACCGCCAATTAGACTTAATCACTTAACCTTTGCGCCGTGTACCAAAGGTTATGCTCAGTTTTTGTACTTCGATTAGATCCTTGTTCTGTGCAGGATTCGGCTAATATCCTAGAGGACAATCAAAGGAAGCTCATACTCATGAACAAAACATGAAATAAATAAACAAATAATGATAATAACAGCACCAGCAATACTCGAGGTAAACAAGAGTTCTTGAATCTGATGTGACAGTACAAAAGGTTGGTCTCCTTTGTTCACTCACCTTTAACACAGTCGTAGCTGGCTTCTAGGTAAGCCTCCAACTCAGAACAGGGTCTCATATCCTTCATTGTCTTATCTGGTACGTCCAGTTCACACTTGCGTTTACCAGAGCAGAGTCGGTCCATGTAGCTTAGTACATCTGCTGCACAACCACTGTATCCAAAGTTCTTCTTGACACACTTGCCTAGTTTCATCCGCCCGTATCGGGCCGTACGCATAACGACCACCTCACCCGGACCGCACGTTGCCTCGAATTTATCCCACGCACAGTATTCGCGGGCACCTGTCAAACCAAGAGAGAGGTGTAAGTAGTACAGGCAAATTGGAGTTAGTTGATGGCATGATATAAACTGTTGTAATAAGACACTTGAATTCTCCCAAATATGCTTAAGAGGTTTAAGGCTGATGATTATGTGTATGTTCAGATGGTGATGGTCAGTGTAATTTGAGACCTATACATAGTTTGGACTAGCCTATCATACACATACAAAGAAACAGGGTTATTGCACATGCTACAAAAATAGGAAGGTCAATAGATATGTTTATCTTGCTATATTCTTCTGCTTTTCAACCATAACCTAAGACTTTTTCTTCCTTCAGATTATTTTTACAGATTTCTACAGTCGGTTCCATTTATCATTATTGGGTTTGAGTACCTGAAATGATTTTTTGGGGCTTAAGAATAACATATTTATCATATATCAGGTCAAGGGGTACAACAACCCCCGGCATACATTATACTCTAAATTATATAGGCATCCTTAAATATGTATTTGGTAGCTCAGCAGCCACACACACGTGTATGGATGTATTGCAGCTGGGTTATATGTATTAATATCTATATACCTTGAACCCATATCATCTGTCAAGAGGTAAGGTGCAGTAGTCGTCAGAAAATACACTTCATGGGTGGAATGGGGTTCCTTTGTCTGGTTCTACCTGTTCAGCACTTACATTCTGCTCTGCCCCTCTGCCTCCGCCCCCATTCTGTAAATAAGTCTGTCTATCTCTGTCTCTTTGTCTATCTCTGCCTATCTGTCTGTCTCTCTCTCCACTCCCCCTCCCGTACACTCGTTTATGGTCCCTTTCTGATACCACATAGTGAACACAGAGTAAGGGTGATCCGAACACAGACTAAGAGTGATCAAAGGATGCTAAGTGTCAATACACAGATCCACGATTTGGCGTAGATGTAGTAGGATCAAGACCACACTACTTCTTCAAGCCGAGCTTTGGGGTATCCATTTTAGATGCATTTAGAGTCGGGTAGACCTTGAATGTGTAACGTTATCTGTTTGATGGCCAAGTTTGTGATCTCTATACAAATAGAGAAGGGTTACTGCAAGCCTTTATATCCTTACAGCGTAAGGTGTTCTAGGTATTGATGTATTTTTTACCAGTTAGACCTACTCAGCCTTTCAGTGTGAGATACACCTCCCCAAATATGATAGGTACCTCTCTATACGGCTTGATATCCTTGCTATAAATGGATATGGAAAAAAGATGGAGAAAGTCTGCATGACTAGCAGCTAAATCCGGGTTATTGTTTACCTATAATGTTCCTTCTTTACATGGCGAGGGAAGAAAGAGCCTACATCTGGTCTGGTTTGATGTTGTCCAGAGGCTAATGCATTCTCTATTTTCATCTGAAGAAATACCCAACCGCAACCGTGCTTTGTTAGACTACAGAGGCTTTGTTTGTTGTGTCACAGCGGCGTTCCTAGCCGCCACACCACTGCCTTTACCTCGACAGGAACCGCCTACTCAGTGCCTAAAACAAGCCCTCAAGACGTTCTGGCGGGGACACGGTATGCTGACGTCCGGTTGGGATTACCTCCCTCTTATGTTCCCTTTTTCTCTGTAGAGAAACAACATCGGTATCTCCCTCGGTGTCACTCACAAAAAGGTAATTTCTTCCCTGCCTCTCTCGGGGCGTGGTGACATACCCGTGGCGCGACCTTTAGGCCGGCCCAATGCGTACTTATAAGAAGAAGCCAGCTTCGGATGATAAGACATGGCCGGTGGAGCCTAATAGGCTTCATTACAGGCATGTTGAGGATGGCGTCCGACCCCTTCTTCCTCTGCACGCCCGCGGACCTGTGGTCATGCCCGCTACACCCTAGAGGAGGATGGCTTTCCATCCCATTCCCACCGAGCATCCTCTGACATCGTTACCGCCGGTATTTCTTTCATCGCTGCATCATTAACAAACTCGAGGCAAACCTCCAGGGGACGGAGGACGGGACCTTGGTGTCCACTCCAACCAATCAATGGCCGCCGACCGAGGCGCCTCCGGTGGCGAGGAGGGGACTTAAAGGCCCACCACCCTCAGCAACCCCTTCCGGCTCCGGGCGCGGTGCCGAATGTCCCTGTTAGCAGGGCTCAGGCTCGGACAGGGGGTGAGCTACCTAGCGGCACTGATCAAAAAGATAAAAGCCAACTGAGTGGTTAATCTCATGTAACGGCGCCTCTCTGATGTAGATCCGTGACAAGGAACGACTGGCCCTCTCCTAGAACCTCCGAGTGTGCATGGGTTTGTGCCCTGTGGGGGTGGGTTGGTGGTTTGCCGACCCCGAGTGAAGACCCTTCAGTAATTGGTGCTACACACCGTTAAGGACTGAGTCCTCTTTACCTCAGCTAACATGCTATCTAAAGTATTCACCAACCACTGTTCCAGTATCCCATGCATGCAGGTATCTAGCTATATTATACTGAAGTCTAGATATCTAATCCAGGCGGGCTCTTATCTACCAAATACCTTCCTCTATAAGTACCCCTTACAGTAGGCATAACCCCTTTCAGAAGTCATAACATAAGTATCCCCGTTCACTGTAGCACTGATGGGCCTGGGCCTATGGGTTTTAACCCTGGAGGCATTGATCATTTGAGAAATAAGTTTGACCCTGGACTCTTTGCAAGACTGGTCTGGGGTGGCAGGAGTGGGGCATGGGGGATGAATCTCGGTCAAAGGCGCGCACTGGGAACAATCAATGCGGCGTCGTGCGCGCTCAGCCCTCCACTTGGGGAAACAATTTCGGGTCCCATCACTCGATGGGCAAGACGCGGCGGCCCGAAACGACTATTGATGTTGTGCAGATACTGCCTTCCTGCCCGACTGCATGGCCCCCAGTCCCTTGTACTCCAGCCCACCTCCCTTCACCTCATCTTCCACATTTGGGAGCCTATAGTCAGCCCCCTTCCCTCCCCTAGTTCCATTTGACACGCCCGACTCCCAGTCGGTCCGAAAGAACGACCCCAGAACGACCGGAAGTCCTAGTCATAACAGCCGAGCTGCTCGGGCCGCCTCTGTGCAATTGTGGGAAACGTTATTGATTAGTATTTAGCGCCCAGTCGCCGCTGTCCCCACCCCTTGGGAGTCCTGATGCCCTTCTATACCTCCCTCCCTACAAGAAGACACTCTTTTTCTGTGTGAGTGCTCCCCCCTGCCCAGCTTTCTCCCTGGAGTCTCACAAAGGTAGGCCGCACCAATCGGTGTCATCGCCGGCATTAATAATGGACCAATTGGGCGTCCCACCTCGGTCGTCCACCAGTGGAGGGCGGCCCAAGCACTGCAAGATGAGGGTAGGCAGTGAGCGGCGGGAGAGGCCTTGCTGCCAATGACTCCCCGTGGACGCAGCTCATTGATTCAGTGGGGTCTGTAGGGATGTACTTGTGTGGGTGTGGGTGTGGGAGGGGGTTAGGGGGGAGAGATGAGCAGGATGGGAATAGTTGCCGACCACGCCAATTTCTTCGACTGGTCGCCGACTTATTTTCGCTGTCAAGATAACCAGGGACACTACTGCTGTCCTCCCTAGGGTGCAGCCCCCCTCCTCCCCCCCCCCCCATATTTTCGGGGGCAGCCTAGCAACCCATGTGCCCCAAAGCGAGAATAATGTTTGGCAAGCAATTAACGAAGGCGGGCTTTTGTTGACCGCAGTCAGCACGTATTCACCCAGGGATGCACTCGGCCGTTAGGGGCACGTCACCGAGGCCCTTCAGCGAGCACCCGCCCACCACACATCACATTATTTAAGCGATCATCTTCAATATTTCTCTCGGAGCCGCCGGGGCGACGTTATCAATCGGCGCTGCTGGCTGCAATTTTACGGATCAGCGCAGGGCTGACAAATGAAATTCATTGGCTGTCCAAGTGCGGCGGTAATGACATAGGGGGTTGGTGGGCGGACGCCCGGGTCAGTCTTTGTGTCGCCGTTCCTGCCGCGTCGGGCACGGACCACCGCCCCAAAATGTTGCGGCAGAGCTGTGCATGTCGAGGGAATTGCTGCCGGGTGATCACGGTTGTATAGAAAGCGTAAATTGGATTGCACCAGGCACCAGGTCTGGGTGGTCGCCTCGTCCTCAGGCTCAACCCACACCCAGCAGCTGACCCTCCCATTCTAAATCAGAGTTTGATTCGGCGGCAGGCCTTTCAGCACCAAGACTAAATTCCATTACCACCCTCCTGTAGATAAACTCGAGCTCATCCGGAAGAGGGACTGAGAGAAGACGAGGGCCGGAGGTGGAGCAACTAAACCCTTGCTATAGGTCTTATTGCATGGGGACTATTGCATGGGATTGGTTCTTGTACCCTGTATGTGCCTCTCGAATGGAACCGACAGCGCACAGACTTATTAAACAACTACATGTATGTCTATGACTGGGTTCACGTGTCTTCTGCTGTAGTCTTAGATTAATCCTTTTAGTTTGTGCAGAGATTGCCTTTCATGTTCCATGTCGATTGTTTGCGCTGGGATAGCACGAAATGCATACCCAGTGTTGGCTGAAGTGGGTAAAGAGAGTGGTGGGGGTGGGGGGGGGGGGGGGGGAGGGGGGGGGTGCTGGAGGGGAGGGCATGTTGATTTTCAACGCGCTTCACTTTACACGTCATTAATTCAAAATCGTCTCCCAGGGCCGAGATTCATCATTATAGCCTGGTCGGACTTCAAAGCATACATATGCTGAGTGCATTATGGTGCCGTGGCTTTTAGGGCGCGCTGGGATGGCCATGTGTAGCAGCATGGCAGAGCACTTAACGATTAAAACAACTGCCTGCTATATCGCCCAAAGCCGCCAGGCTGAGCCACGAGCACTAATGGGGCGCCGTCCAACACACACGAACAGGGCCGCGTAACAAGGCATTCGTCTTCATCAGGGTCTTCTTTTAGGAGCTGCCCACCCCGCTATATGCAGGGGTAGCAATGTTATCCTGATTGAATTGCATCTAGAGAGAGGTAAAGCACACTTTGTCTTCTCATGACGTCCCCGAAGCTCCCCTCTATATTCACCTCTATACCCCTGGTACACCAGGCAGTCGCTGCGTTGTGAAGAGAGTATGCGGTGTAGTTAATGTCTCCCTTGCTGCCATTAAACAATATAGCCCCAACATACACCCCTCCCCAGATGGGAATCATATATGATGAACACTCCCCGGCGCGCACACCCGCCTTGAATTTTATGATGGATTGGGGAGGGTGGAGCCAGACGAGGCCTTACGTAGGATTCCCCCATTTATCAGCAAAGGCATTCGCAATCCACAGTCGGCTGTGGGGGGCTAGCAGCAGGTGCACTCCTCCCGAGGCAGGACGACTTTCATCCAATGCGAGATGCCGTGCCTCACGCTAAGGGCTCACCCACCCCTTCACTTACCTTTTCCACCCGACAGTCCGAGCACGACCACGGCCAGCGAACCACGCACCTGGGGTTGGAGCAGCTCGCCGAATTAGCGAGCGATTCAACCACACTGGGCGATCGAAGAAGCTCTGTAGTGCCCCGAGGGCAAAAGTGGGCAGTTATAAGGATAGGGCCATGTGCACTGAGGACGGTCTTCTGTGATGGGAGCCAATGCCCCGTATAGCCTCTGTATGGATGAGAAGTGATGTTAGGGCGAGGGGTAGAGCTAGATGTACGCTTTGTGTGTCTGTGCAATTTGCCTGTCTGGATAATATCAATGAGCAATAGCTTGCAACAATCTTTTATCATGTGTTGTACTTTCTTTTTACAATTCCCCATTTTCACATCCATAATAGTTGTTGGGTGAGCGAATAACCTGTCTGATTGTCTCATGAGGAACCACCTCTTATTTCTCTCTACACACTCGGGTAAAGGGACTTCTAATTACACGTTATAATTGCCGCAACATTCAAATTTCACCTCATGGTCACCCCTCTGATGTGGTAATCTCGCCTATGTGGCCACTTTTGGAAAGAACCTATCAGTTTTCCCTTTATTTTGATGTAAAAGGACTCTCATGGTCATGACTCCAATGTGGTCACCTCACGATTTGGTCATTAAAAGCTCAGACTTAATTCTACTAGTTCCCTGCCCTTCCTGCTCTCCTACATGTACCTAGTTGTAGGTTTAGAATAACTACAACTAGGTAGAGGGTGTTACGGGCACAAACAGTCCAAACTCTGTGAGAACAGTGGAAGGCAATTCTCGCACAAATAGAGCTTAATTAATAATGAAGTAGCCCATAACAACTGAAGACATTTGCAATAGAATTTTACAGTGAACAATGTCTCTCATGTGAGTTAGTTAAAGCATCTCTGTGTCTGGTTGAAGATGTAGGCAGAAGCCTGACTGTAGCTCTGTGGATCAATAGAACACTTTTAGCAAACCAGACGGGGTGCTCAGATGATACCCTAACAAACGCTCGAGTGCCGTTCATTATTCATCAGACTCACTTATATCCATGCTCCCCCTAGGATGTAACATGGGCTGGGCGGCGGCCGTTGAACATGACGTGTAGCATGATAAGGTTATATTGTTTCAAAGTCACACGCAATAGAATAATACTTAAATGCTGGCAGTGGAATAAAATACTTGGACTTGTTCCATACTTACTCAATGAATTAGAGAGTCAAAAGCTCTATAAAATGTTGGCAATTTCATGTGGGAGTGGTCTAGATTTACTATGCCCACGTAAAGGCTGCTATACCACGATGATTCAATGCGTGCTGGCTCGTTTACTATCCCTAGAGGAAAGGTCTGCAGGAAACCACGGCCTCAACACGTGCAATCAGCGTCCGATTAATGGGCCCGAGCGGGTCGCGACCAGTGGCGTTCAAAGCCACTTTAATTGTGGTTCCGGACGTAGGGAGGCCGTCTGGGTGATTAGGCATGTTGGCACGGTGACGCAGTCGTGACTTCCAGGCATTCCATCCCGGTGACAACGCCTGGGAGGGCACAAAGGGCCATGGACAGGGGCGGATCTCACCCTGAGCAAACACTATTTCTTTAAGTCAACTTACCCGATAAGTTACCGCACATAGCAAACACTCTATATTATAGAGCAAGTGCAAAGGAGCTAGCAGGAGGAGCATCTATGTGAGAGTAGGAAGAAGGTGAGGTATGGAGGAAAGGGTGAGATGGGCGAACTGACCTCAGACCTATGGTAGGTGCCTCCATCGATCTCTCCCAGCCTTAGATGTGGGGGAAAGTGTTAAACTGACCCTGTGGCTTCTCATGTGGCTTCTCGCTTGGAGGGCTGATCTTAGACCCCAGTGGCCATGACCTTTTCCCACGGTTAGTAACCATGGGATTGCGCATGCTAGGCAAATGCCCGTTTTCTAACCGTATGTACGCCATGCTCCCTACTGTGCTATGTTTATGAAAGGTATTGAAAATAACACACGCTGAAGTAAAATGTTTTACCGTAAGTGGTTTCAACCAAAATGCATTGCCCAACTCTCCAAAGGAAGCCATTTTGGTCAGTAATAGTGGCCTATATCTCGTTGTTTCCCTTACCAGTTCTCCATATAATTACATCATTGACATGAAACCAAAACCATATGATTGCAAGCATCCTCACAATAAACCAATATACGCTCGTGCATGTTTACGCTCTCCAGGAACATTCGCGTGATACACGTGGGTGCTGTTAGTCAGCCACAAGACAAAGGGATTCACAGTACAACCCACAAGCACTCCTCCTCCTCATTGCTAATTACCCAGGCCTGACATTTGATCAGAGCAGCTAGTTTCTCTCCCACTTTTTAAGCTCTAGGACTAGTGACAAATCGTCATGGTCATGGCCGACTAAACTCATCTTCCCCATGTTAGTAACGGCCGACCGCCTGGGTGCTTTCTGATTTCAGAGACAGTGCTGGGGTGAGAAAAATCGCCCTAGTGTGAGAGAAATCAATATAGGGGGCCCATAAAAGTGGCGTTGACTATCAGGGTCTATTGGCCATCTTGTCGCCACTGCCTTAAGTAATTCCGCCCGCTGCCTTCTGGCACGCTATGTGCTTTTAGCCAAGACGTTCCCCTGTCAGACCCCCTCCTGAACGCAAACCACTGATCGGACCTACTTGATAAAAGTGTTTCCATGATTAAAAGCACTCCGCTCCATATTGTTTGGCAAGCACAGGAAACACCCAGCCATCCGGTCCTGATGGTAGGCTAAGGTTTTGAACTCAACTGCTATACGAGTGGAATCAATTATACATTCATTATACTTCCCCATTGTCAAATAATATGCTATATTTTTGCGAGCGGACTTAGCGATGCGAGATGTAAATGTTGAATGTCAATATTCTTTTCACGAAACATTAATATTCTGTCCATCTAGTCCTGGATTAAATGGTTAATTACCTGATGACTCTTCTCTCCCTGGAGACCAATAGCTTGGATTCTAGCCATATGGTTTTATTTGCGCACCAATATGCAATTTGTATGATTAAATGATGGTCTAATATTTGTCAGGGCCCGTGATAAAAGATGCATTGTCAATGATTCGACACTGTGTTAGATCAACCAAAGTTATATAAACAGCATCAGTTATACTGGGCAACTACCCCCTCCCTCCCCTCTCCTCCCCTATACAGGCTCCTACATGTATATTAAATTATTATGATACACACAGGCGCCCCCGACCCACAGTAAAAACCATGAGAGAGCTACACGTGCTGCATAATTGTCATATCACGCAGTCACCCGTGTAGACCCTGGGAGGCAATCTTCGTTATCGGCCACGTTTGAGACGCCTGAATATTTATGACGAAATTGATTATTACAATGAGAGATGACCAGGCGCCGACCGGGCCATATTAATCAGACCGCGTCGAGCAGCAGGGAGCCAGTCGGAGCAGCTCAGGCTAAGAGGGTTGGAGGGACGCAATTACCGCTATTTACTCGACCAGGGGACAGCGGGATCCAGGCCTGGGCCCCCAGGTCAGCAGCTCATGTTTGCCGACACAATTCCCCCGTCTGGCCACGTGGACATTACACTATTTGATCACTGTCTCCATGTTTGTGCTGTCCGGTAGCCTGAGCTCCAGCCACCACCCCTGCCTTCCTCCATCACACCAGGCTCCAGCCAGCCAGCCTCTACCCCTATCACAATCCTGTAGTAAAGTGTCTGGATAAGCTTCCTACTTAGGGAATGGCTGAAGCCACTGGACCACCGCTACTACTGCCGTTTGCTCTATTGCTTCATGGCCTGCTGCAACCCCCTTCTTGCCCCAGGCCTGGCCCTTACCCTAACCTCCAGCCCCTCCCCATGACCCTCACCCCAAGCTGCAGGCGGCATCTGGAGCCTCTGGCCTGGCGCTGGCAGGCGCTGTAATAGGTGATAATGGCCCGCTACTAACGAGATTGGTTTTTGGCGATTGGTCTCTCGGGCCGCATTATCGATAGACCCGTGTCTGTATTGTAACACCCGGCGGCCGACGCCCTGCGGCCCCATCCACCTCCCAGGGGAAAGGATCAGGCAGTGTGTGTGTGGGGGGGGGGGGGGGGGGGGGGGGGAGTGAGCAGAGGGCGAGGGGAGAAGGGATGGAGCGATGCAGCGGGTGGTCTTGCGGACCAAGGTATAATAACAACGTCCAGCAGTTCTCCGGTGCGAGGTTTGACCTTCTCAACTGCTAATGGTGAACTCGGGAGTCGGGGAAGCCCTCCCCTTTTTACTGGCCCATGGGCTGCATAAAGCAACACCAAGACCACCCTCAGCACCCATACACAACTCACACGCACAGGGTGGCCAGACCAGCCATAGGGAAGAACAATGATGAAAAGCCGGATTTCTGTGGGTGATTCAGGACTGCGGCTATTTAGGGGGCAATTAAGTAGGGGTCTGCAAAAGAAGTACAATGCGTGCCAACTCGGATTATCGATTCTTGTCAATGCCATCGATCTTGAAATAGCTTTTTTGAAAATAGTTTGAATCAATTAAGGAAAACTTGAATTCATACTGAATAAACACGCGTGTCTCTGGTCCATCTGTGCCAACTCATTAGCACACAGGCTAAACGTAATCCCTGGTATTTACACAGATGGTGGTTATTGCGTAACCCACACTCATTATAGACAAAATAACCTAATGCTGCAGCTATGTTTATAATACACATACCATAACTAGTACAGGTTCTTTAATGGCCCCCCTGTACTCAGCTTTATACCCTGATCGGTTCTCCCCCCAAAAAGATATCTGCGGTAGTATAACATGACCACAACTAATACAGAGTAACTATTGAAAGTTGTATACCTTCTCAAATTTACTGAACTCTAAGGGGAGTGGTGTCTTTTGTTTTTACCATGGAGGGAAGGGGGGGGGGATATGTTTGGTCCCCCAACTCAAGAGGGGTTCACATTTCATTGCCCCCTCCCCCCCCCCCCAACGCTGGAAGGGTCAGAATTTACCCCCCCCCCCCCTCCCCCGATTCACCATGCAACCCCCATGCAGTTTGTAAATAAAGTTACCACTTTCTAGAAAAACTTAAAAACTTACCTTGAGATGCAGAGTGTATGAAGACCAGGCATAAAGCATGGAACACGATGGCCGTCTGGGCGAGCCCATCACAGAGCCGGGGTACCATCCTGTTGTATTGTCCTCAAACTCTCCACGTAGTTCTTCCTTTCAGAAACGCTTTTAAAACTCCAGGTGAGAGCAATCTGCGCAGAAAGTTTTCTGTGCCACAGTATAAGGTAATCCGTTCAGTATTCCATACAGCTCAAGCTGGCCTTTATATGGACTCAGCAGAAGTGGGATCTGCCACTACACGCTGTGGAATGAGGTGAGAGTGTTGTCATCTACCAGCAACAGCAGACTCAAAGCAGACGACAAAAACGGCGTGTCAGTGAGTGGAGGACCGCAGGCGTCCTGCTCCAAAGCAGCCGTGAGGAGTAAGAGGAGTAGACAGAGGATGCAGATAGAGCACTATGTGGGGGATGCCTCGCTTCCCGCTGCTGCTACTGCTGCTGCTGCTGCTAGTTGTGAGTAGCAGACGATCTCTGGCCGCCTCTTGACAACTTGTGCGAGCCTCCAGCACACGACCCGCGCTTTTAGCACCGATGCTAGCGCCACCTGGACCGGATGTACACCCCGAGCGGCGCGCGGCGTCTCTCAATCGATACGGCCAACGTTTCCATTAGCCCGGTCGTTCATATTAGCAGGCTTCTTTGAAAGGCCGGAGCTACTTAAATCAATGTTGTTATTAGGGAATAAAGGGCTTTGTGTGTGATGCCCCGGCGTGTAGTGATCCATAAACATTTGTCACCAAAAAGCGTTTTTGAGTCGCGGCCAGAACTATGGTAAACATCTCAGGTACATCAGGAGATGCCTGGGAGGGACACACAGTATAGAAGAAACATGAGATAAAGACAGTGGGAGATGGAAGGGTTGGACCCAGCACAATGGAGTATAGAGTGACATGGAATGGGGGAGAGGACGGATAATAAGGTGATAGCCAGCTACAATGTATATCCTATATGCATCTATTGTACCAGGGCAAGGAATGCATAGCTTATACACTACCTTTTCGATCCCCTCCTTCTGTGGCCTCTTAAGACCTAATGCTGCCATGTAAATGTTCAATGCAAATGATTGTATCTAGGTTTGTAGAAAGGGTAATCACACAGGTAAGGATTGCATCCGTATACATACATACCGTCGTCAGATAACACTAGCACATGCAATAAAACGGGTGTAAATGTTTAACATCAATACATTGTATAGACAGCAGGAACAGATGCCTACATGATACACAGTGACAATTGGCAACCAACTAAAGGTGGGAGAAAATATAAATGGAGGTTATTTCTTTTCAAAAAGAATTCTCGACCACAAACACTTTTCTCATACATGTTTGGGCCACGTTAGAACGGCCACGACCCTTAGGTGATCCGTAAACAAAGACCATCTGGTCAGGCTCCGTGCCCCCCAGCATTTGATGCGTTGATCACGTTTAGACGTAATTGCCAGAGTGGAGAACCGCTGGTGAATAAAACATCAGGGGACGGCGAGGGCAAGCGTTTCTAGCATCGCTGTCTGAAGCTGTGTGGGCTGCGTGAGCATTGTTGCATGTGGCTAATGTAACGAGTTCATGTCCAGTCCGTTCCCCGCGTAGGACCAATTAGGACCACGCTACTACAGCACCGACGGCGCCGCCGACCGGTCACTACCAATACACCATAACCACCATTCATTAGGCAAATTAAACCTAGCCACGATCGATATTAATCATATCGAAGGGGGCACACGATGCAATGCACTCAGAAAAGACGATGACGCTACTATCCGGAAAAAAATCTTTGCTTTGCGGCTGGAACTATATGGACTGATAGATATAGATATGTGATGCTGAGGTGGACCTCCATAGAGAGGCCCTGGAGGGAGACATTGCCTCCGGGGCACTGCTATACTCTAGGGTTGGGGAGATGTGTCCATGGTGGGGAGCGGAGGTGTGAGTCTGCTTTACAGATATGAAGTCAGGAGAAGATTGCAGCCGATTGTAGGGACGATAACGATTTCCGTTGGCCTGTTAGTATGGCATGACACTTGGTTTCATGCAGCCAAGGTCGCTGGAGCAAGGGCTGCGGCCGTGAAGTCCCAGGAGGACTATCTATATCGAGGGAGAAGGAGATGGGCATCGACCTGGAGGTGGTGCATTTATGTTTTTTCCATATCTCGCTCTCAGCGAAGTGGCGCTTGTGACCAATTCACAGACTGAGGCTATACCTATAAGTTAACCAAATGCAGATAAAGGATCCATTGTTCCACTCATACCAGTTAATCGACGAAAGTGTAGAACTGGTACATCCGATGGTAGCAGATTTAAATTCTTGATCCACTCTTGTACGATATTGACCACACTCCCGAACATTGGCACATGTACCACCCATTGCTGCATGGGCCAGAACATCTATGTTAAACCTATCTGTATAGAGCTAGTGTAAGTCATTTGAATACAGAAGAATGAGGGCATGATACTTCCCTTGTAAAATCTGCAGTAACCTGTTCCATTGCCACATGGGTGCTTCTGAAACTCAATCAAACACTGTGGCACTCACACAAATGTGCCCTGCAAGGGAAACCATAAAGAAGAGTGTCAGATATAAACCCTTACAATACACCCCTATATATCATATATGGTTCACATTAACCTCGGCAGTTCTGCAGCTCTGGCCCATGGGGCCACCATACTCACTTGCAATTAATCATACCTCTCATGCCCTTGTTCCACTGCCCTGATAGATACATGATCCAATACCCTCTGGACAACCAATCGTGGTTGAGTACTCCGATGGGATTATCATAATGAATGGTTTCATTAGAATTATTATGATAGTAAATCGGTACTCTCTGGTATTCCAATGTCAGATCGCTACATGTATACCCTTACGCAATCAAAGCGGTAATACATTCTATATGGCTACATCAGAACTGTAGAACATGCAGTAAAACAAGAGGATTGTTTGGTGCCAGCAACAAGCAGGGAATTAAACCGCATCCATGACAAGACCACCCTTTGATCACTTCGCCATCTCCCTCTTGAGGAGTGCTAGCAGTACCCATTAGAGCAAAGAACTAGTTTATCCCTTTCCCTCAGAACTGATTTCTCCGTTGGCAGTCCTGCCTTCCTGTCTATGCCGCCGACCCGACCTCGTCAGCAGCTAATATTTGGCCTTTTGAGCATAGCTAATGGAAATATTTGCCATGCAGACGGTGGAAATGGACTGTAGGCCCTCTGGCGTGGCTGTTGACGGAGCCAATCGCAATGTCGATCGCAAATATGAAGAGTTTAGTGCAGCAAATGGGCCGGGAAATTTAAGGGCACGGGGAATCCATGCAAGGCAGAAAAGGAATTCTGAGTGAAGGGAGCTCGACTAAAATGATGGCCAAGCTAATATTGAGACGGCACAGAAGAGAAGCGGAGATTTGAGAAGCACACTTCATGGGCTGCTTCCACTCCGGGTCCCGCTAATGAGTCGAGGTTTTGCTAATCAGAAAGCCGACCCATTAAGAAAGGTCTGCCATCCTCGTCATCTGTCAATAACGGCCCGGTTGACGGTCTCAATGTTGGGTAAAACCTCTACCGCGTTCTCCCCTTAATATCATCCCTGCCTGGATACGCGATTATCAGACGCGCAAGGTTCCCCGTATAGGGAGAGAGGGTGTGGGGACGGCGCCTTGTGTTCCTGTATGCGGACACACCTCCCTCCACCTCCTTGTTGTCAGGCAAGATGTCTCTGCTGACAATCGATGGGACCCATATCAGTTTGCTAAGGTCGCCCGTCTCTGGTGCCTAGACACAGCCTAACTGCCTGACATTGACCTGACGCGAGCAACCAGTGAAAACAACCAGGCCTTAGACACATTAAGGATCAAGCCACTGTTGGCTCTGGGATAAACAAAACAGGGCACAGCGATCATCCCGCTATACACTAATTCATATCGATCCTATTATTTCCTCCTCAGTAGGATCATCGACTTAGACCCTGAGTGGTTTTCACGTAATTGAAAATCATTGGCGGGCATAGAAGCTTTAGAGGGGGTTGTATGGTGAGGAAGGGGAACTCTTTTGTTTCGCTGCCTGGTTGAGACGGCGATATAAAACGTAAAACGCCACGCGATTTGCATATGACACATTGTATGCCACGGATCCACAAGTGGATCCTCATGTGTCATATGCAAATCAAGTGATGTTTTCGATTTATTCTACCTACATCAACAACAGCAAACATTCAAGTTCCTATTGTTTTTTAAATTATGAAAATCCGCTAAGAAATAAACATTTTAGAGCTAAATTTGTGGAGGGTAGCTGGACAAGATGACTGTGGTATGCCCCGCTCACACCAGCGTGGCGTACCACAGTTGTACGCCCCGCTAACGTGCATATGAGGCCCAGTGCTTTACATAGACAACCTCCGTATGCTTTGTCGTTGTAGGTAGAATAAAGCCGTGTAAACAGGTTATTATGGTGGGGACTTTGTGGGAGGTAATTCATCCTTGTTAGTCTGACTTTTACAAAGCACACGAGCCGCTTTTCCACAGTGGGCGTCTGGTTCTGGGATAATTGTCCACATCGTCCCCTTGCTGCAGTTGCTGGTTGCGTTGGCGTGGCTGGTCGTGCCATGCTTTGCTATATACTGTAGTGAGGCCCGGTGCGTTGGCGTCGTGCAGGTCATTAGTGGTTGACCTGGCGCTGATGGCGTTCTGCCTACCAATTACGGGCGTGGGGCAGTCAGGTCCGAGGGCGCCGGTATAGCTCGACATTTGCTGGTGCTTGGTGTTGGTTGAGTGCATAGGCTCCAACTGGTTAGTTTAGTCAGGAGCTGTACTCTCGTTCCCAGAGGGATCCTTCCGGACAGGCAGGCTCTGGTTACAACCATTATGACTCCTGTAAGGAAGGAGCTGACAACCTGTAGCTTCAGAATACAGGTATTTCCACCCTGGTACCTATAGGTGAAACTGCATGTTTGGGGTCCAAGACGTATGGGCTTGAAAGGCAATGGGTCTAAAGGGATAGTGGGTTGGGTTCAAATTTAGGGTTGGGGTCCAAAGGGATAGTGGGTTGTGTCCAAAGGGTTGGGGTCCAAAGGACAGGGGGTCGAAATGACTGTAACCCGTATGAAGCATGTGGGCCGGGGCGCCTACCGATATGTTGGGACTCTACCCCATTCCTAATAGCTACTGAATAACTGTGGAACAGGCCACCAGTTGGCGCCTGTGATTGAGTGTATGTGAGCTGCTCGGGGAGTGGGGGCGTGGGCTATTAGCGGTCAGCTGGTACTGGACTGTGTCAATGTCCATACCCGGACGGGAAACACGTGCCAGGAGGTTCCATTAAAAGATCATTGTTCTAGGGGTGGTGTTCTCATTATGCATGGCCCTTGTCTTTTAGATTGAGCTATGTGTTGGGATACAAATGTGAGTTATACCTTAAGATGTATGAATTCAATGCTGCTTTCGTAAAGAATTTCGCACCATGAATCTCACCTGTCACTGCTTTTACACAGATACTGGAGTTCGTTCACCCCTGGCATTGTATCGGGAGGGAGGGAGGAGGGGGTGGGGGTACGTGAATATATCTTGCCACATGGGGTGGCAATATGTTTCAGGGCAAGGGGTGGGAAAAGGGCTGCAGTGTCCGAACATATGGCGGGCTGGCGTAGGGCACCCGTGCTAACAGACGCACACGTGTTGGCCAACGATCATAAAATATGGGTCGGCAGCCCCAGCTATATACTGCAAAATAAAAGCCATACATTTGCACAGGTGGCTGGAACTGACAGTCTCCAGACCAATGGAAGCCCTATATTTCAGTTCAGCTTTGCTAACACTCCATCATCAGACGGGGAGCAGGAGGGAGGGGGTCGGAGGTAGGTGTCGCGAGCTGCTCTTTACGGCTCACCTATTATACCGGAAGTGCTTCAAACGCCGTCTTATGGTTGGCAAAACGGTATCCTGTCGGAAACATCATCCTTCATTTTAATAGCGAGAGAGAAGACCGCAAGGTGGGGTATACTGAACGTGTGGGAGTTCTACCCACAGAGGTATCGCACCGGTGCCCTCCATTGCCCCTTTTAGTACCTGTAAATGCCCCCCCCCCCCACTCCTCCATCTCTGAGAGTGTCGGAGTGGTCTGCTGGGCCGCGATAAAGGGTTGTCTGCCGGATGGAGCACCAGGTGGGGGCCGGCAAAACCGCGTCGCCGGAATCATTTGGCGCCGACTCTCCAAAATTAACTGCTGAGGGAGCAACCCACTGAGTGGCTGAGGTGTGTGGCTGGCGGGCCGCGGATGGCTGGGTCGTGAGGCCCTGGAGCAGGCAGACCAGGTCCATTGCTGGAGGAGAGGGACAGGGGAGCAGAACTGTGGGACAAAATATATCCAGAGAGCGCTGATATTTCTGGTGATGGACGTCTACCCTGGCACCAGACCTGCCGCTTCTTGCGGCCACCGCGTGGGGGCAGTGCAGATGTCGCGCCCCCTGGAGGAGTGTAATCTGCGGTGGCCGACAGGGGGCGTTCTGCCGCAGGTACACGACTGTGCAATTTGCTTAATAACATGTGATTGGCCTGAGCCGGCACTGGCCACTGGCCGGTCGCGACCTGTACAGTCGCTTCAGCCCTAATATTACGATAGTCCCCCAGGCACTGCCACGAAATGTCCAAATGTCTGACCACTGCCCATCTCCGTCATCGTTTGCATCAGCCCATGACCTGCTGGTGTTTGTTGAACTGAACCAAAGTACATATCCATACATGCATGCACATGAGTATGACTGCTTCGGCATACTGGGGCCGAGGGATCCTAAACACACAGGAAGCCTGTATGTCTTCCCCTTCCCCGCTGTTAAACGAATTCGCTTAGACCCAATAATAGAATATACATGATTTCCAAAATATCCGTCATTAGTCATATCTCATGCAGCTATCGGGCCAGCCAAGTAGTATGGTAATACTTGGCTGCATGAGAGATGCCCTTGTTTCGGTTGGGGGGTGAACTATAGAGGTCCTCATTGCTGCCAAAGTAAAAGGTTTACAGGACCAACGGAGGTACCAGGCTTATCTCTATAGACACTGAACTTTCTATATTACCGTAACTTACATATATGAACATGTGGAATAGAAAATATAACTACTGTAGAGTGGTAGGCGCCCTATCAGGGTGTCAACCCGTTTACTATGGTTATTTTAGTTACCCTCTGATAACCATAGTCTATCTATTACTTATAATACAGTGGTCTATAAGACAAGCCTTCTGTCCACACTAGGCCTGACACATAGCAGGGTCTATCATCGACTGTACATCAGTACAGTTGATTCCAAATTGACTATAAAATCTGATGGTGGTGGTATGAGGAGAGGCGGGGGCCAGGGTGGTCTTGGCTCCTAATGGCCACCGTCCACTAGGCTCTAATTGACCGAAACTCCTCATAACTGATTATTACTTAGATCTACTGTAGGTGCACACTACTTCCAGCCACAGCCACACATAGCACATACACATTATAATCATCAGTCACCAGAAAATCCTTAATGCACGTAGTTCTGGACACATAATGGCTGGGTGACCTCTATTGAAGTTGGAAATGGCATGCTATTATAATCTAATAATACACTACAATGAATTGTATTCAGTGATGTATCCTGTTCCCACCCTCATCTAGAATGAACATTCCTCGCATGACAGTTCCCGGTTTCCCATAGATTCAATTAATGATCCTATTTGCAATTCAAAACCTGGAGAAAATACCAATGCAGATACATCCAGCCCCCAATAGTGCAGTAATTGCTTTTCAAATGAAACTGCTCCATAGCGAGATTGCTCGAGCTAGGCACCCCGGCTAGGCACCCAAAAACAATAGCCTAGCTTTTTTCAATCAGACACTGCGTGATTCACATGGTTCTCACTGGGAATTGTATTCTATTGCAGCATTTTAATCTTACGTGTAGTCATCCCCACTCCCCTTTTTACACACGTGGGATATTTGCACACGATACGCACCAGCAGCAAACTGATTGCCATTCCCCCTGGCCATGGGGACCAATGGATGCGAGCATCGTGACAGGGTTTCAATTTCAGAGGAAGAACATGAAAAAGGCAAAAAGCATCTCATCTTCCATATGTCCGTGAAGATCTGACGAGCACGCACACATCTTCAAGCCATCCACATGACTCTCATTTTAAACGTTTGAATTGCATCATACTGTAGGTTTAAAGTGATTATCATCGGATTTCAGTAGTTCAGTATGTATACCATACTATATATAGACTGTTCAGTTCTAAAAGCGAAGTAGATGTATAAGAAAAGAATTTCACTACAATGCAGCTGCGGATGGAGTTTTTTTTTTATTGATATGCTGAATGATTAATTTTTTATTTCCTCATCTAACTTTCTATGAACGTAGATATAGAACCATTCTCTGATCTCTTAGTCTTTATTCAGTTGCAATTAAATTTCCCATAAGTTACTAACACTTTCTGCCCAGAATCATTACAGTATATGCCTCTTTTTTTATATATATGAGACCTATTATAATCCAGTTACATTATTGATATGTTACTAATCTGATACAGAAATAAGTACTCTTGGGTGAATAATTAAGTTTAAAAAAAGACACATTGCAACATAAATATAAGTTTTGCCTTCATATTGTGTTCCCTATCAGGATCATCTCTAACCAGGTTCCAGGAATAGACTTAGCAATAATTCTATGTGTACATATAGATTTTGTTGATGAATATTCTAATACACATGTAAAAAAATTAGAGTAATTTGCAATGCCTACTTGGAGAATTATTATATTAATGATTCCACATAAGGAATTCTATTGCCAAGGATGAAACACCAAAGATGTACCATTGTATTCTGCATATATACAAAGTTACCTGAAGGCGTTTCCGGTCTCTTTCAGACACTTCTTCCATTCTGCTATAGTACATGTAGCTAAAAACAGTACTAAAACCCATTGAAGGTTTTTTTGTTAGAATGAGTCATAATTCTGATCTTAGCAGCTTTAATTTTTTTTTATGTCCCTTCAGGATAGTATTATGGTTATTTCTCCAGTAAATATCGGTAAAATCTCACAAATTTAGGACCATGACAGTTTGGAATTCTGTTCCTAATGGTCTCTTATCAGTGGATGGGATGCTTCAGGGTCATGTTATCTCTGCCATAGCTGCTGTTCCTGCTGCATATTGCTTGTGATATTTAGAGAAGACCATCTGATGAATGGGCTTGGCTGTTGCGATTATCCAACAAAGAGATTAAGTATTAGTAGAGTAGAGCCATGCCCCATCTACTGGTTGTCTCATCAACACTCTGAAAACAAAATGAACTTGTGCAGAACAGAATAAACCCATTATGATAGGTCGATGAATGTCTTTAAATGTCTATTCATTGTGCACTACTGAAATCAAACTGGTTTTATAACATACTAAATTACACTATGTTATTGTAAAGAAGTGTAGATTTCGATTGACGTAGGTTTGCAGTAGAAGTCCGGTAGAAGTAGGCTTCTCAATAAATGGTCAGTTACGTGATGAAGAAGACAGTGATGACATGGCGTACAGAGAAGGCAGCAATTATGACCCCACACTAACACATGCACATGTAGTGCCTACACGACGTATGGATCCTGATAGTGACCTGATAGTGTACTCAGGCCAATACAGGCCAGTCATCTCAAGGAATAGCCCAGAGCAATGAAAGCATTCTCTCTACCCATTCCTTGACATAAAGTCAATTAGGTGTCCTATATTAATCAGTTGCAGCTACACATACTTCGAGAGTTGATACTTAACTATGAGCCAATATAAACACTATTGTAAATCAAAATATGGGAAGGGTAATATAGCATTATGTCTAGTACTACCCACGTTAAATTGTTATAACCGTTACAATATACCTGAATGTGTAATTACATATATGCTATGAAGCTCTGGTGGGCACCAGGTACATACGTTCAATATAAATATAATACATTGCACATATATTTTGGACGATGCCAACAGTTATTGATCGCTTCAATCAATAAACATTACTTTTTCCACTAATCAAAGGGTAGTCTAGAGGGAGGCCAGGTGGTACATATTCATATGATATATCAGACCAAAGTCTGGTTACTATTTGTTATACATCTTACAGCGGATCGGTACAGATCTATGTTCAGGTGCAGATTGGGGTGATGAGGACTACAGCGGTAGGGCAGTGTCAGTGCTGGTATGTCCCTCATCCTATATAGGCTTACGCTCTACTGAGTCCAGACCCCTCTGGTCGGGTCGAATATGGCGTGGCTGGATCCGGTTGTAGATCATTAGGATGCCTAGCCCTCCACTGAGGTCTAGGCTGATCCCTGGTGGTTAGTCACAGACTGCGAGCCTCTGCTTTACTGGAGAGTCGATGTACGACCATGGCCGTCTATATTTGCGAGTCCTGACCTCTATCTACTAGTATTATGTCTCCACTCCCACTCAAGCAATATAAAGAATACTGCCTTCATGAATACATTTTAAAGCACTCTTTACGTGTGTTACACTGTTAGAAGTAAGTAGTGTTCCTGTACAGCAAATATTGGGGGCAACTTTGGTTCCAGTAAATTCTGCTGTAGACCAACAGTAGAATTTACTGTAGACGCGGACCTGAGTTTTAAAAGGGCTCACATATATTCAACATCTTGGAGATTTGAACCCCCAGGTTCCAATCCATAGTCCCGAACCATGACCATTACACCAGTGAATCCTGCATAATTATCAGGTGCATTGAAACACCTCCTACTTGGTAAAGAGGTCAACACACTTACGTTATTTAACGTTCACAGGACGTTATTAGGGACCTTTCGCAACCAAGCTCATTAAACTCAGACGTATCCTATGCCTTCAGCACTGCTACGTCTGCGTTTTTTAAGCTTTTACGTCTGGGTTTAATGAGCTTTTACATGGTTTGCTAAAGGTCTTTACTTCTATGTCTGAATTACGTTATTTTACTACGTTAAATGACGTCCAAATGTAAGGGTTCTTTTACGTTATTAAACCTGAATGAACGTTGATTAACGTCTATAAACGTGATGTGAACGATATTTCCAGGTTTATTTAGGTAATTTACGTAAATCTAACCTGGAAATTTGAAGAATATTATGGAAACACTTTTAGCTTTATGGCAATATAGTTCTAGTTGTTGCTTTCTTTTCAAAAATGTATAGATGGTTTTTAGTTCTATCTAAAAATGCCATTTATTTGGTCAACTATTCCGTGAGTTTATTTTTGGCCTTGTGCACATGAGTAGAAATAGTGCCAGCTCTGAGAAGGGAACCCCAGACGCTTGGATATGCAGATCACTGCTCTAGCTATGAGCTAACCGGGCTTGGATATATTTTCAATAGTAAAGAATTATCTAACTTCTATGTTTTATGAGCTACCCCGGGTTTCCTAAAGGTTCCTATCAGTAGAGAGGTTAAGATTGGAGAACGTGTGCTGGTACCGTTACAGCAAGGGCTAGAAGTACACGTTTCAGTACGGGTACAGCTCTAATGGTGAAGGATAGGTAGACCTACACTCACTGGCCCGGTCAGCTCAGTCGGTAGAGCACTAGACTTCAAATCCTATGGTCAAGAGTTCCCTTCCTAGAGCAGGCAACAATCACAAATTAAAAATTGGAATTTTTTTAAAGAAATGTAAATGTTATCATGTGGTTTCGAATCCTGTAACCAGCAATTCCTTTTCCTATTTGGGGGCCGGAATTCATATGAGAGAGTGTGAGAGGCAGATTTATCATAGGGATACCACATGTAGTCAAATGCACTATAGGTTAATATGTACATGTGTATTTGGTATAGACGTAATAAAATCAAAATACTAAAAATAATTGTTGGCTACAGGATTCGAAACCACATGATAACATTTTCATAACGTTATTAAATGTGGAAATAACGTTCAATTGCCCTGAAAATAATGTTCACAAAATGGATATAAAGTAGATGTGTTTACTGGGTGGCTGCTGGTCATGGGATTCGAACCTGCATCTACAGTAACAGAATTGTACATGTACAGCAAAATTTGCTGTATTATTTTTTACAGCTAAAGTACTGTATAGTTAGAGCACATTTTGCTGTTCACGAACAACAACTTTTTACAGTGTATGGTTTCTGGTTTCTTGTAGTTAGAAGGATCAAGTTCGAACTGCTCTCCAACCCTCGCTCTTAGACAGCAGCAGCATTTGTCTTCTGTACTCTTCTGGTGGTCAGCCTCGGAATCCCACCCCAAAAGCTATATCCACAGGTCTGGCATAGGATAGCCGCTGACCGTGGCTGACTGGCGACTGGTCTATAGATACCATCATGTGACATTGTGGGGTGGTTCAATGGCATATCTCATGGCATATCTCTGTATGATATGTGCTGCAATGGCTAGTCCTACGAGAATGTATAAGTTTGAGTGCTTTTCCCCTGTGGACATAATGAAGACCTTTTTGGTCATTGTTAATAGCATTGGTTCAAAGATACACTCATTTAGTACTTGGTGTACATTGTGTACAAGATCACGCTCCTTCCCTATCAAAATCACAATGTCCGCCCCTGGACACTGTCTATATACAGTGTGCATCTAACCTACTCTAAATCCTGAATAATCTCAGATAACCTCAGACCATGGGTCCCCTGATGGGGTATGTACAATATTCGGTGCAGAACTCGGTCAGTAGAGGTCGGAGGGGAGCAACTCAACTCACAAAAAGAGCTGCTCGTCAGCCTTCACATCCCATTCATACCAGAGGAAACCCGAACGAGCAGAACGAGTGACTTGCCCTTGGCTGTTGGTTCCGGTTAGAAGTTCATCGATATTCCAAGATACGTCAGGAGGAAACAGTATCCGCCGACACTAGTTACCTTGGTCCGACAGACGTCGTAGGATAACACATGACTATTACCTGGATCTACTCCCTCATTGACAAGTTAATTACTTGTAGTCTTGTATCTGCATGTTGTCTTTGTCGTATTTTATTTTTACATTTACTCTTCATCTGTATGTACCCAAGTACATGGAGAAGAAAGTATTCATGAGTGGATCCCCTAGACCTTGTCTGTCAGTCTGTCTGTATGTCTGTCTCTGTGTTACTGTCTGTCTATCTGTCCCTTTAGGCACGACCTCGTATCTGTTTGTCTGTCTGTCTCTGTCTAACTGTCTGTCTATTCCACCCTATATCCTTCCATCTCTACCTATGTCTCTGTATGTATGTCTGCGGTTTTAAAGGAGCATGTTTTATCCGCTATTATATAGCCTGTGATCGCATTAGGATATGTTTAGAACTATGTACTATATGTGTTATTTAACAGAGGGTAACATAGGACATGTTATATAGAATTCGTCAGTACAGAAGTTCTTCTCACCCGCGACACAGGACAGCGCTCTTAAATTCAGTCCATACATGACATTGCCTCCTTCCGCCCCTCTACCTCTCACCACCTTTGGACAGGCTCCCATCCCCTGGCGGTGGGTCTGTGAACTAAGCACTGTGGGGCATGCGCAGTGTCGCCCTTTCAGCAGACTCAGCTTTGCTGGTGGTCCATCTATAGCCATGGCACCAAAATGTAGGGCTCCAAGCAATATAGAGAGGGATCTATTACCAGCGTTCAGTCCCTCCAATGTGGATGAATGACGCTTTGTATACTTACAGATCTCACCCCAGAAGCCGCTATTATAGATCCATACGCCGCTGGTAGGCAACCATCGACTGTAATATAACTCTCATTCTATCACTGTCTCTCTATCCCCGTCTCCATTTCTTTCTGGATCTTCTCCAGCTGTATATTCTCATGTTCTTCTTTCATCATCTTAAGAGCTGCCATGCAACTAGAACGTTATCGATTTCTTCTCTTTTTATTTCTTCCCCCGAGGATAAGCCTCATTAATGCAATCCCTCTTTGCAGTTCTACCATCTAAATTTACTCAGCAGGTAAAAATGCCCCGCCGCTCCTCCAGTCCGCACTTCCTGGACCGAGCACTGCGCTGCGCTGTAACATGGCAGTTATCCAATGTAATTGCGAAGTCTCTGATGTGCCGGTCGTCGCCAGGCCGGATTCGGACAATATTATCATCAAAGCGCAGAGCTTGGGGACGACCGGTGGCTGCGCGTCCGCACCCGCTCGCCATCTGTCATGAAATATTGAGCCGCTACATGCTAATCTGCCGTCGTCATGTTGCTGGTCCGTGGACAAGGTGCGCCCCTGACCTTTGGGGGGGCAGTCCCTCCCGGTCTTGATGTGACTGGGGTCGTTATCACAACCTACCAGTGGTGTGGCCTCCCTGCCCATGGAGGGAAACCTACTGATAAAGGTGTGCAGAACTGCCTTCTGCTGCTGCCTGACTAGTTCCTGCTCCTCCTGCTCCTGCCCCTCCTCCTTCTCCAGACTGCACATGCACTCCGTGCGATTTGTAATGACCAGGCGTGACCACTGGTGAAGTATGGAGAACCTCACGTCCACTTAGGAGATGGAGATACTTGTAAGAAACGATAGTCAAGCTGCTAACAACATAGAAGCCACATGTGCCACACCAGCCAGGGACACCCTTTTTGACATTCGATTAAATTAACATAGCCAGTCCATATAGTTCCGTAATTATACTATTTGCATATCTTGGTCGAAGTTTGGTAGTGCATGCTCTAGGCTTCTTGTAGCACTCCAGGTTGAATGGATACATTTTCAACTTCTTCAAGTTTAACTTCACTTAGATTACCAACCTTCCAATTATCAATAAATGTTATTGACAGCTAAAACATTTGTTAACATGTTGTAGCAGGAATACACCAGAGCAGTACGTTTTTTTAGGACTATACTAGTCATACTCCTGTTGGATAATGACTAAGAGGAATAGATGTGACTTCCCTCTATACCAACATCCCCAACGATGAAGGTATAGACAGTATCAAAACGCTACTGAATGAAAAAAGAGACAAGGAGATTAATCCAAAGAATGAATCTTTGGTGAAAATCTTGGGAACTGTTCTTAAAAACAACAATTTCCAATTCAATGGTGACAATTATCTACAGATAAGTGGCACTGCGATGGGGACACGTGTTGCCCCCTCATACGCCAACCTGTTCATGACTGCCCTGGAGAAAAAGTTGATTGAAAATTATCACTTAAAACCCAGGGTGTGGTACAGATACATTGATGACATCTTCTTCATCTGGGATCATGGAGAAGAGGAGTTACAAAAATGGTTGACATATCTGAATGACCAGCATGCAACCATTAAATTCACATCTGAATGGTCAAAGGAGGAAATACACTTCCTCGACACAACCATTAAGATAGATGACAATGGCTCCATGTACACAGACCTGTACACAAAGCCAACTGACTCGAACAGTTATCTGCTGTATGAGTCAGCTCATCCCCCACATGTGAAAAAGGGTTTACCCTACAGTCAGTACCTCAGACTCAGACGAATCTGCAGGGAACAAAGTGACTTTGAACGGCATCTAAATGCCAAAGAATCACTTTTCAGAGACCGAGGCTACCCTGAGGAATTACTCAAGGAAGCCCGCGAGAAGGTCTCAGTCCTTGAACGCACTGAACTCCTGAAGGAGAAAGTGAAGGCACCAGTGAAATCCGGTGATGAAGATGAGAGGATTTTCCTCACAACAACCTTCAGACCTCAGTACACCAAACTTGAAAAGTTGGTGAAATCCAGATGGGATGATCTATCTGAATCCTGCTCCACCAGAAATCTCCAGAGGAAAAAACTGGTGGTAGGATACAGAAGACCAAAGAATCTGATGGACCTGCTGTGCAGAGCCAAAACAGATTACCACCCAATCAGAAACGAACAGGATGAGAACACATCTCTCCCTGTACGCAGCAACAGCTGCAAGACGGAAGACTGTGATGTCTGCCACCGCCTGGATAAAACCGGGAAGATAAAGCAAAGCAAGGGAGTCTGGAAAGACACCAAAACCAACATTTGCTGTGAGAGCTCAAATGTGGTATACTGCATTGAATGCATGTGCTGCAACAAACGTTACATTGGTGAATCCAAAAGAACGTTGCAAATCAGGATCGGCGAACACCTGAAAGATATCGAGCACCAACGATATGGCAAAAGTGAAGTGGCTTACCACTTCAACCAGCCGGGTCACAACCGGATGGCAGATGTGAAAGTATACGTACTTGAGTTCGTATATGAACACCCCGAATCCAAACACGCCAACAAACTGAGGAAAACCTTGGAATGGAATTGGATTCAGCGCCTGAAATGTGTTGTCCCTCGCGGGATGAACATAATGGAGAAAGGCTTTGGTTAGGGTTACCCCCGAAAAGGCCTCGTCATTTTTTCCCCTACGCTGGAACGCACATTTTTGGGAAACTAAGTGAAAATAAATAAAAATTTATTTATGATTAACCTAGAATTCTCCGGGCGTTAAAATTATATTATACTAACGTATAATATATACCATACAGTACAGGGAAAATATCAATCAAGAATTGATCTGTTTTCCTAACCTAAAACTATTCCACAATAGTATTGAACAGGTTAAATTATCCTACCTTGTAGGTTGCACTTAGACAGGTGCTGCTCCCACCCAACTGGCTGACTGCAAAGTCCTGCCAACTAGGTCACCCAGATCTCAGCAGTGAATAAACTATTCCACAGAGTGGAAATAAAGTCCCTATTAAACTGCAGGCTGATTTAATTAAATATTAAATCATCTGAGCTCTGACAAATCAAACTCCTGAATGTCTACCTGATGAATCTTTGAATAAGATGAAACACCAGAACTCACCAGTCACATATTCTGTGCTGAATCACTTGGCTTTATGAAAATATTGAAATATTTTTCATAAACTCACATTATTTATTTTATTGAAAAATAACAATAAATACTCCAGTGGGAGAAAGTTCAGAAACTTGATTATGTGTCCCCAGATGCATTTTCTATACTCAGAACTTTATTGTGAGAACCCAGAATGGGTAGGAATACATGTTGATTGACCTAATTAACATGACTCCAGCCAATGAGTGAACAGCAAATCAGATCAAGTGATCACATGTCATGCCATGTATGCCAAGGGAGCGCGAAAATAAGCTTACCTGTTCAGTTCTGAGTGTAGTAGCGGAGGCACAACACACCGTCAAACCCCAACTAGACTAAGAGGAATTTGATTTACCTTTATAATCATATATTCATCTAGAGTATATTATCGATTTCAAATCTACACCTTTGCATAGAAAATTATTTTTTACCGACTTGGATAAAATCATCTTGAGATACATAGTGGCCATCTATAAGGAAACTACATGATGGTATAGAATACATAAAGTCATGTGCCACAAGAGGAACAACGGACAACCCTGTCACCATGATATACGGTTTACGGCACTGGCTGCAAAGATACATATCGCAGAACAAAAAAGACGGAAAGAGATAAGAGGATGATACTAAAATAAATCAATGCTATCCACAGACAGTCAGTTCCGGACCTATTGTGTATACCATTCACAGTCAATAAATGCTTGAAACCTTATAGTTTTTGCTGACACAACAGCTGTGCAAGGGGCGTTTATTATTACATGTCCACATGTGGCCTATGGAAGCGAATGTGTCTAGCATAACAAAGGTATATAACAAAGGTA
The DNA here is from genome assembly GCA_947462335.1 of Harmothoe impar. Lineage (NCBI taxonomy): Eukaryota > Metazoa > Annelida > Polychaeta > Phyllodocida > Polynoidae > Harmothoe > Harmothoe impar. The sequence continues at coordinate 53,609,359 of OX381705.1, forward strand.
AAACTCAATTATAAAATTGAGGTCATCAGATTTCCATTGATATATTTCATAAGCAGATACCACTTCAAGTTTTTGAGAACTGTCTCAAACTGCCATTGACACCCATTTGCATATAATGAGTGGCAGATAACGTTGAATGATTGATAAGACAGGCCAGAGTGGGATAAACAGGTGTATCAGTGAATTGGCCAGGTATTAGTTGGATAACTGACCTGGAGAGGGATCAATAAAAAGAGGTGTTAATGCCTACATAGTTAAACTTTTATGACTAGGGTAGACCTTTCTCATAATAATTATAACACTTTGCAGGCCATTGGCCACATCCAACAAATCAAATGGCATTGTTATAGGGCTCCATATAGAGGTCAGCAATGACATATGTTTAAAATTAGACCTTAAAGGGCTCCTACCTAGATTCAAGTATGATGCCGTTAGCAGCATAGCGTTAATCATACATAATTCATGTAAGTTAAACTAAGAGATATCTGATGTGTTCCATTGCCATATATTAGCCACATCAGAGTCATATTGATTCTTTCCGCAATAAAAAACAAAACGGTATGGTATGTAACAACATTAACGTATGCTGATAGAGGTTCTATCTTGTGGCTATTCCTGGTACCAAACATGTTGCTTGCCAGTAACCGGTATTGCCTGAAACAATTATCAATGCCAAAGCCTTTCTCACCACCCTTCATGAAAGCCAAACTGGCAATGCAATGCCAGGGTCGACCCCAATTTACTCTTCAATAAAAGGAGAGACAAATTGTACATGGGTCAAAGGATTTGACCAGAGTAACTGTGGCCCTTAACCAGGACTGTAATGACTCAGAGAGTCAGAATTAATAGAGTTTGAAATTTGGGCAGGAGAATAATTATAAAGAATTGTTCGCTTATATGGCCACCGTCCACTGGGCTCTAATCGGCCGAAATTATATAGGAAATGCATGGGCTTAGTCGGCCGAAGTACCTCAGTGGACTGTGACTGTTATCACTGAAGAATGTGTATCGCGTAATGTATTCATTTATATTTTGTGTTTACCTACCAACTCAGTTTTAATATGGGGGTTTTAATCCTCTTCGTCAAGTGTTTACGAAAGTGGGTGAGGACCCTTATAGTACAGCTGGGTTTTGATGGTGAACGGTAGACGGACAATGCTTTATTTAGACGAGACAAGAAGTGATAGCTCTAGCTCCCTGTCACAATTCCAATTAGGTAATTGTGTAGAAAACACATATACCGCCTTCATGGGCAGATTAGTGTGAGGCATATTGAAAGGTAATTTCTACAGGGGGAGGCGTCAGGATTAGAAGTAAAGTGTTCACATTAGGATTGCGTGCTTTGAGGCGTGAGCGGATGAGCAGAGTTAAGTACCTCCAACGTTTGGAGGTTGCTTATGCGAGGGATGTAAGGGATGTTCTGGCAGGCCATGGATGTGTCATGTATTAAGATAGTGTTTCATTGGGTGGCTATAATACTTAACACCAGTCTATTGAGTGCTGAATGGACAGCTCTATAATACTATATAGGTGTTGCAAGCTCTGCAGATTCCGATTTAATAGCTTCCATTCTAAATTTGTCTCCAAAAGATCTATCCATCATATTGATTTATATTATTTACATCCTTATCCGGGACGCTCTCAATCATACTTACTATTATGTATTCATTACACTGCTACTGGTATTGTCGACTCCACATGCAGAAAGCGAAGCCTTTTTTAAGACGAATCGAGGATACACCTCATAGACTTATATTATAGTTGATCTACTAATGCCATTCGCACTGTATTGCTATATAGTGTGTTCACATTTTCAATGATCACTATTAACCAATTTTATTGGTGCTATACCCCATCAGATAGGAGTACATATCATGTCCTAGTTTTTAAATGAAAAAAATATCATAATCCATTATAACTTGTTTTTCCCATTATGATCATTCAACTGTGTTATCTAAGGGTTCCCTTATTTATCCGGAGGAACACAAGGTGTTTTGCTTACAGTACACACCTAATGATTGGTAGCTCGCTGAGGACATGGTCAGAAAATGGAACATTTATGGGCTACCCAATGGGTCGGTTAGGCGGTCGATCAACGCTTTCCTCTGGACCAGAACAAAAGCATTGTTGGTATGGACCTTGGCTTCAACCCTGCCAAGTCCATTTGGCAATCGGCTTGACGTGCTGTTCATTTTGCGGACTGGTGTAATGTAGCGTAATCTAGTGATTATGTGCACCCGTTGAAGGGAACGTGGCATGCGGTGTGATTTTGACACTTCTAGGCTAATAGACCATGCAGAAATCGTTAAAATCCCCCAGACATTGGCTGGCAGTTAGAGCAGCAATGCTTGACGGGTGTGGTGAACATTGGGTCTCTAATAAATCTTGAATATTATGTTTTACATAGTCACTGAAGGAAGCCTCTGGAAGTACTGGGGACAATTACTTTTAACACTCTTGATAAATTGGCATACTGTGCCTTCTCCTGTCATCCATAATAATTTCCTAGGAAGATCGCATCCTTAGATGTGAGATTTTGTCAATAAACATATCTTTAAAGAAGATAATAATTTTACAACTAAAGTGATTTTATTATAGCTCATAAATAATTATAATACTCCATGACAGCATTGCTCAAGGGGCTTCATTGTTCTAGACAGGTATTGTGGGTGTAGCCATATTCTACCCGTATGGATTTTTATCATCATTAGCTCGCTGCTCAGGCATTCCCGACATTGGATCATAAATAACACGTTTCTATTAGAAGTAGCTTTAACATTGTTTCACCAGACCATTCTAGTTACAGCTCCTATACTGATGCTCTTACTACGAAGGCAACTCGGCCACCCGACCGAACTGGCCTCTAAATAGACTATCCGGGGGCTGTGTGTGCTTGCATACAGACAGGACTTGGCCAAAAGCAATGACCTTTGTTCTTTTTTCTTTTTTTCTTAAATTTAATTTCCGAATTATGCTTCCTTCTTTTTACCCATTTTTCTCAGAGTAATACATTTGGAGAAGTGAGTTTTTTCTTATAGGCTGCAACTGAATGGACGATAGAAAATGGCTAAATATTGTAAAGTAATGTTGCAAGCACGGATACGTTGTGGGTATGCTGTCTTTTTCTTGTGACAAGAAACAGTTTCTTCTCACGAACATTCCCCTAAAGGTTTACTGATGAGTGGAACATATCTGTGGAACATATTACGTTATATATGATCGAATGTCAGCAGTATCTTTTAAAATGCCTCAACTTTCTCCTTTAGGTTTCATGTATTCAATTCCAGTCTTCAAATGACATTCCCCTATTTACTGCAGTGCTTTGGCCTGGCACACAATAGTATCACCCCTTTTATGAATGCATTCTTTAGGCCTTAACCCGCATTTGGTAATTCATGTCGATTTGGCCGCTTATAGAAAGTACCAAACAATAAATTGTGAGGGATCAAAGCTTGAGTCTGCATCGAATAGGTTTCCAAAGGCGCTGGAATGAAAACATCCACGGTAAAGCGTTTCTCAATGTTTTTTATCTAAACATTTTTTTCCATTTTCATCTGGTCGGACATAACAGCCCTATCTGAAATAATAACAGAAAGATCCTCAAAAGGTATCAGATGGACGGTGACCTGATGGTGGGGTAGGGTGCACACCTGTGTTATCAGACCTGTTCTTTGTCGCTGAAGGTACCCTTACTTTTTCCACACCGACCCACCTGCCTACTGGCACCAACGCCCAACAGCCCCCTCCCCATGGCGGATGGATACACCAGTACACCTGAGGAAAACACCACCAGCACCCACAAGCACAGGGAGGGGATTCCAAAATGGATCTCCCTCCTTCTTGTTATACTCGTGTGTATTTTTTGTACCAGAGATCTCTCCCTCGTAGGCGCATTCAGTTTTTGGTGTGATTCGAAACCCATGAATTCGTCTAATGCTTGCTGCTTTTTGCAATAAAAGCTAGCTTCAGAGGTATCAGGTGTACTAGTTCAAGGCTAACAAGAAGAAGGATTCCTTTTTGGGGGTTGGATGTTTTATACGCAGGGGATACGTGATCATCGGGGAAAGGCTTCGTCGACATGTGTTAGGAAGGTTTTATTGCAGTATTAATTCTGAGTCCCGCATTGTACATGCATGCTGATTCATTTTTCCTCATTAGGATGAGGATTTCTATCAGTGAAAGCGCCATTTTTAAAGTAGTTTGCTTCAAAATGATCTTGATGCCTTTCCACGTTTTGGGTTGTTAATAACGAGGAAAGATTGATTTCTAAAATTCATATCGTCGTAAATAATACATGCAATATGTTCCAGCCTCAATGTGGATCATAATGATGGGCTTTGTGAACAAAGACACCATTAAATTTTATTACCCATGCGTTTTGGAAAGTGCCGAACCTTTGTATTTGGCACACGTTTACATCGAAGTGCACCGCAATGCACCCACTCGACCACTTAAACCTAGTAACATGGTTCCGGACTGGGAGGTGTTCAATTTTCATAAGAGCTAATATTTCAAAAAAAAGTTATGCGTTGAAAGAAGAGATGCCTGCTAGGCTAATGTACACTGGCCAGAGGTGTTTCGAGAAACACGTTTGGGTGGAGGCGTGGGTTCGGCACACCTTTCCTCAAAGATCAAAGAGAGGAAAATGTACCCCTAGGCAACACTAAACGCACTGTTGTTTCAAGCAAACACGCTATCCTTCTTGATGTTCCCTGCCTGCAAACCTGTCTTTAAATACTGAGTGTATCTGCTGCTTGTTTTACATTCTGTTCGTACATCTCCATAATATAAAGACCGTGCCTGAGCGTCAAACTATGTAATTTTCCGTTATTAGAATCCTAACTCAAATATTCAATAGTTAGGAGGTCCGAGAGAAAATGAAATAGATCATGTCTCTAGCCGCTTTGAAATAATATGGGATCCAGTTGCCGCAATTCTTTTTTTTTATAAGAGCTGCCCTTAACTCGAGGTTCACCGATAACAACACCCATACAATGCAATGATCAAACAGTTTAATCCAAAGCTATAAGTGGCACGTTGCACTCCCGGTCAATCCTGCTCTCAAATGGCAGTCAGATTATGTGCATTCTAGTATATGGAAGTGATTGAATGCCCTATTCACACAAGTGGACCCTGTGCTGAAGGATTAAATGTGCATTAGAACACAACATATACAATTGGCTATTGCTAGGGTAGTGAATACACAACATGCATTTAATTTGGCAACCGCCTTTGCTGTGATTCACGTGCCAATAAAAATGCCAAAACCTCAGACTCAGATTTGTGCCTTTCTTAAAGCTGCCAGATACGACCCAATTGCCTCTCATGCACTCCAATGTGATTTCTCATACGTTATGTGTATGGGGTATGTATATGCTGATGCAAACATGACATGTGCTGTATTAAAGCGACATCTAATACGAAATACACCCAAATTCGTGTTAAGGTGAATATCTCTGTTTTGTTGTTCATGTTTATGCCCAAACTAGGCGATGAAGGCGATGCTGATATTTTAATCACATCTTGTTAGTCACACATCTCAGTAGTGTAAAGATTATGTGATCGAAAGTCACAGTGGTGGCCAATGTCATCATTGCCTATCTAGAAATCAATTCATTTCAATCAGAAATTCTTAATATCCAGCGTGTCATTAAAAGCAAGTGACTCAGTTTGGAATATTTAATCAATTTATGAGACCAAAAGGAATATTCATCCTGCCTGTGCTGCTGTTGGCAAATCCATCACAGGAAGGAGCGCGCTCTAATGGATTGAAACCAGCAAGAGGAAACAAACATAACAATCTATTGCAAACAAAGGACTTGTCAGGTGAAACGGATTAGATTTAGAATGAACAATCAATAAAAAGGGCTATGCAAGACAGATAGTATTATGTAAGTTAAATGTCTGGATCACCTATGTCCTGTCGATAGATCCATTGAACTTTGATTCCCTGATGATATGTTATGTCAAACATTATGCACTTGTATACCCTAGGGCACTTACATTGATGACTGATATAATCTTAATGCTATATAGTTGTCCTGCTACAATAGATACAGATGGATGCACAGATGATGTGGAAAATTATGGATCTCAGTATGGACAGACAGCTGAGTGGCGAGGCTGGGGACACCGGTGTATGTTTGTTCAGTCCTAAGCCTGTCAGATTACACGGCTCAAATCTACAGAATTGTCACATCCCCAGATTACTTCAAACAAATGCAAACAGTCCCCAGCTCCCCCATCTACCATCCCCTCCCCTTCCCATAGTAACATCTCCATACGGGCGTACAGGGAATAATCCCACGGGTCTGCCTGTGATTCAAAACCTTCCCCAATGAGCAAAGCCTTCGCTAATGCATGAAGTGCGAGCTGATCACCCTCGCTCCAGCTGTGCAAACTTAGCAATTAGAGCAAAGATTTACATTCACTCGGCTGCGAACTATTTAATTACCAGGCGAAGGTTAGGGACATTTAGATAGTCCTGGTGGCATTCCATCATACTTTAAGCTTCACATGGCAGCCGTTTGCACTTCGTCATGTCTTTGCCGTCGCCCGAGGGTGGAATAAGACACACCCATTACAATGCTAAATGCTTAACACGAATACGATGCAAATGGTGCATTCATGGATAACACAATTTTAAACCTAAATATGACTGATGTTAATGTAGACAGGGCTGTCAGACTGTCGAAGCAGACACAAAGTTTGCAGAATAACTCATTCCAACATCAATTGTAATACATGTATTATAAAAAGGAACAGTATAACTGTATAGTATACGGATGTATAAGTACTATAACGAATACTGTGCTATGGTTTGACATTTCCTTGGCGACAGCCTTATAGCTTTGCGACGGTTTGACATTTTGTAAATTAACTACATCCCACAATCTGTACCAGGATAACGGACATGCTAGCCTACAGGTCTACAAGTCGTCCATGATACTACACTGATAATGCGTATACTTAATAAAGAAAAGACAAACTCAGTCAGCAGTGACTGACCTGGTTAGTCATCGTTTGGATCCCCATACTCCCAACCGTGTTACTCACTTAAATCAGCACGGACTAACCCATTTTAGTCTTATCATTCCTAGGAGCGACAGGAATAGTAGGATTAGTCTTATCATGTTGAATGGTTAAATCGTCAATTGTATGGAGAATTGTGTGATTCCTGAGTTAGACAAATATGGTGCCCAAATTATTTGGAGGCTAGACGAAATGACTAACCAAGTTTCAGCAGAAATATGTATCTTCTCGGAGACCATGCGACCTCTTAGTAATTTTTGGGTACATCTGGTCGTGCTTTGATTTATGTATCATCCATTTACGATATAAATGACTAATCCCCCGTTGGCCGATCTGTGCTAGTCACCATACACTAAGGTTTCAATCGGAAAGATTGTCAGTGTTGATTACACTGTGTGGGTTTGTGTGATGTTACGTTGTACCGTGATAGCTATAGGGGATATAGGGGGAGAAAGATGGTTGAGTGAGGGTTGCGTTGTTGAGAGAGATATAAGCGATACAAGCTTGAGTCGTGAGGTTGCATGAGGTTGAGTGAGGTTGCTATAAAGCTATAGCACAATTCTATGTGCTTTCTAGTACAAAGCTGTTACTCTCATTTTCCATAATAAGGCTAGGTGTGCTGAGAGAATTCTTCAAGTGAAAACCAAAAAAAAATAGTACTATCGAAAGAAGCTTTGAGGGTAGATGAGCAACACACATTGCAGTATTGCAATAATAGTTGAGGCAATACAAATATTGATGTGTACCGTGGTCAGTCCAGCTTCCCCATATTGCCAAATTGAGGAGCTGACAAGCTCGGGAACACATTCGGATCACATCTGGCCGGAGACAGACCGAGTCGACGATGTATTTGCTCGCCTGGTCGCAGTTTGGGCGGTGCTCGGCCGACACATTCCTCCTCCCTCGAGTACTATTACGGATCGACGCGGTCGGCGGCGATAACCATCAGATGGGCAGGGCGGGATCGGCCGTCGGCCGGCCGGAACCTCAGGTGGCCTAACGACGTGGCAGGACGGAGGGCCAAGTCGCTAACGAGCTGCAACGCAGCGCATTAAGGCGCCCACCTCCTGTCCTGGTGCCGCCCCTTCTGCCGTCCTCCCATCCCTCTGCCGCCGTACCTACCACAGCCCACGTCTCTGACAAACGCCCCTCCAGGCACGGTCAACACCCCAGGTTCTCCACTGCCATGAATAACCTTCAACCTATGAGCCATCCATATCGCCCGCCACGTCATATATTCCGACCCCCACTGCATGCCCAATAACTTGAGACTGCAATCAGAGGCCCTGCAGATCTCATATCCAGGTAATAATAATAAAGCCTGTGCAGAAAAGGCACGTTGGCTAGGGTCTGGAGGTCAGTGATATCCCCAATGCTGCACTGGCCATTGTATTTCCCACACCTGTAACGAGAGAGACTGTTTAACTCCAGTGTTATATAAAGTATCAGCTGGATTGTCCCCAGGGTCAGGCATTGAATTGCTCTGGATTCAGGACAATATAGCACGAATAGGGTGATTGAGTGCGTGTAAGAGGAGAATGTAGACTAAGCTATAATATAGAAATATACAATATTATTGTACTCCCTCTGGTCATATATGTCTGTTTCAAACGAAAGTCGGACAGTGCTGCACTCTCTTTACAGTAAGACAGTATGTGAGCCAGACATTCAGTTTCAGACAATGATGGACTCTGACTAGAGAGATGGTATGTTAATCTCTATATCAAGAGAGTCAGGCAAATCTGGACTCACTTTATAGTAACCGGCAACCTGACTCTCAAAAGGTGTTGTCTTGGCGACAGTATTGTGCGAGAGTCCAGCAGACTCTCAGTTATTCTCTGTGTATGCTGATACGCCCTCACGCACGATGTCTACTGAAACAGTTAAAAAAAATATTGGATGATGGCCCTTTTGTATTGTAAGATGTTTTCCTAAAATATCTTGTTATTATCTTTCTATCTTCGGAACCTGCTTGTGATTCAGATCTTTATCAGGGTCAGATCTGGAGCTTTATTTCGAGAAATCGCATTACAATCCCTATTTCTATCGTGCTGAAAATGCTCTGGGTAGGAGCCATGGCAATGTGCCAGGCAAGTTTATTCATGCCATGGGGATCAGTGCAAACTGGCGGAATTTAGTAGCAAATGCGTCCTATCATGAGGTTGGGAAGATGAAGGATAAAACACCTTTTTATTTCGTGAGTTGATCTGGACTGATCTCCTCGGTTCCTGCCATGTGACTGCTATGTTCGCATCCCAACCTGGGGCCCTTGATGGGGGGGGGGGGTCCCCTTGTCGCATGTCAATTTTAGGAATGACCATGTCGCATGTCTATGTCGCTTAATATTGCTCATGCCCCATGTCGATTTTAAGAACTGCCCATGTCCCATGTCATTATCTTTTTAAGCCTCATATCACATGTCACTAGGCCTCATATGTCACATGTCGATTTTAAGAAATTCCCATGTCGCCATATCGAATTTAGGGGTCCAGAGCCATCAACCTCATCCCTCTCATGGCCTGCTTTTAGTAATTTTGATCCTCGATATTCCCTCAGCCTGCGAGTGCTGCTCCTGACTGAGCTATCAACTGTCCATTAAGTATTTCTCGCTTCACTATTGCTCAATCCCTTTACTGGCTCATGTTGATTTATCCTGTCACTTCCTCCTACCTATCTATTATATTTGAGAAGGAAGGCAAACTAATATTAAGTGCATAGTATTGTATTGTTGGTGTTAAAACCTGAATGAAGAGAATAACAAAACGGGGAGGGGGGGGTGGTCAGGGTACCACGCCCTATTAAGCCACTAGAATCTCTCCCTGTGCTTTCCTTGTCAAGCCCCGCAATGACATAATAAACTGATTTGGTTGTCTCTGCTTGACGTTAAAACAAAATCAGCAGTCAGGTATAACCCACGCAGGATGAAATCCGAAACGCATGCCTCTCTCTCCAAAGTCAGACATGCAGCTTCAAGGAGACTTCCTTTAATTTATGTTCACATGTTCTGCTTCCCTCCCTGTTGCCCACACCCAGAGCTCTGAGAACAGCATAAGCTGCCATTCCTTCCCTACCCCCCCCCCTCCTCATCTGCCAACCATTTCCCAGTTACTCACATCCTTATCCACCCACTATTCGCCCCCTACAACCCCATCGCACCCTGGCCAGCACGTAGCCCCTTCTGGTCGGACCGTGCCCACCCTGGCCGCCGTGTCTCGCCAGGTGTCACCAGGTCACGTGGTCTGGCAGCGAGACCTTACGTGAGCTGGTGAGAGTTGGCTCGATGCCAAGAGACTTCAAAGTGAGGCCGACCCTGGACGTAGCCACGCATGGGCAGTGTAGGAGGGAGACGCGCTCACTTTCTCGCCGGCCGAGCCCTTCGCTGTCATAATGAAAGAATCCGCACAGAAACTAGCCGTCTTACATATCCCATTGACGTGGTGTTTTTCTTTTGAGTTTCACTCGGTTGCCTGTGCCAGCAAATCGAGTGCTTCTGGCGACTCTGCCAACGCTGCAGCCGCATGTTGTAGCTTTTTTCGCTCAAGGTATTTCGTTTTTGTAAGAGCTGGAATGACTAAGACTGTCTGAAAGCCAACCCCAGTAGAAAGAATCTTTCCGCAGTGCCTCTTGCCAATATCGGTGCGCACTTCCCTTAATGCCGAGGATAGGATAGTGATTTAAACTAGTGAAGTTATTAGCGTGATATCTTATCGCACAAATGGTCTTTCCTACATCAGCGATAATTATGGCAGCCCCACAATATAAAACCAATGGGCCAGTGCATGTGTCTCCATATTCCATTTCTTTATTGGAACACATGGGTAGCCCAATGAGAGACTCATTTCCGTTTATTTATGCCAAGAAAACACAGAGACAACCAGTCTATTTATGTTTTTGTTAAGCAAATATGAAGGTCGTGGAGTACTACGAGTTCGTAATAAATATCAAGAGAAAAAGAAGTCAACTTGCGTGTGTAGACCGACTTCAGTGCAGCAAAGTCTCAGTTTAATCCAAGAAGTCCAGAATTATTACTTTCATTTTCTCTCATTCTTCCCAGACATAATAATTGCGTTATTGGCAGGATACTGTTCTATATCATAGATGTGCCTCAATTATTCCACTGGGATTTAAGTTGGAACCTCCCTAACTTTGAATACAATTTATGTGCTTTGAAGACCATAACTATATGCCCTCCCTTTCCATTTCCATTAATTGATTTCAATGTTATTGTACTTCTTGTACCTTTTCCTAATATCATATGACTATATATACGTCATAATGTATTTCTTGTAGATCGCCATATAATTGCACCCTCGCCAAAAGCACTCTCACCTGAAAGTCTGGCACTGCCTGGCGTTCAGCAGAGAGTGATTTCGTCGACAGTGATGCTCACTTTTCTGAGGGTGTGCAGGAAGTCTTTCATTCCCATGTTATACCCTCTCACTACACAAGGCATTGTATAACACTACACAAACCTCCTCCAGTCCTCATTACAGCCCTGGAGGTGTGCCTTACCACGGGAGGCAGGAGGGCACCAGTTACCATGCAGTGACGTGGCGTGACGACAGCTGAGCCGACCACAATTTGGAGCCAAGGGATAAAGTCAGCACGATGTGTCGTGGCCCTGATGAAGGCGTGCGCGTGCGGCCGACCTCGACCCTAATTAATGGTTGGGTTATGTGGAGCGTTCTGTAGCAAGCTGAGCCTAGGTACAGGGCAAAGGTGAACACCAGTGAGTAAGTGGTAGGGTTGATGAAGGGGTGGGGAGATGATGATGAAGGAAACACCGACATATTATGGAGATATGAACACATGAACAACATGCAAGGAGGAAGCTAGGCGGGGAGATGATCTAGGAAATGAGGGAGGGGTGTGCGAGGGGAGGAGATGGGTGGGGGGCAAGAAAAGGGGATAAGCGCGCGAAATGTGCAGGTATGGGAAAAGGGAGAGAGTTAGGGGTCAGAGGATAACCATACGAGATGGGGGGGGGGTATATTTGGGCCATAACGTATTGGCCGATTTAGGTGCATTGTCAGCCAATGCACCTAGAGAATACTATTGATGTGTTTGCCGAGGGTGTATTGGCTGATAATGCATCCAAATCTGCCAATGGGTTTCCAACCTAAGCCGAAGGGAAGGAAATCAGAGAGATCCACATACTGCTGCAACATGACAGCAGGATCCAGATAACGACAACACATGGATCCTTCCTTGATAACGCTACATGCCTCAAGGATGGATGAGATAATTTACGATATGGACACACAGCTTTAATTATAAATTGGACTGAGAACTAAAAATAGTATTCTGTCAAAACCATTATACTACAGTTGCTTTGCCTTTGGTTTATCTAGCATAGTTAATCATGAATGGTCGGATGCTTGCCCACATGCAGATAACACGCTAGTCAAATGGGATCTAAACAAGTTTACCACGACAGCCTCCGTGGGCCAGATTAATAATAAAACATTACTGGAAGGAAGAGGGAGGGGTGGGGGAGGGGGGTTCACATGTATACCCATACCGATGTCTGACCACCCCAACTTATACAAATACAGACTACTCCTTATATTAAAACATCGAGGCGTGTGACTAAAGCTCATGCTTAGTATTCTCCACCCATACAAGGGAGAACTTATTGTCTTATTCCTTGTCTGCATGCGCTGACAAAACATGTAGTATAGAGGAAGCTACAGATGAGCAGTCCTATACTCTGTATAACTCCCACTCACAATATTACGTCGGGTATATGTCATCCGCAAAAAAGGGACCCAGTGCCCTGTCTATGAAGGTAAGAAGGCTGATGTGTAGCCGGGGAGGAGGGGAGTGGGCCGTGGGGGCAGGAGGTGGTGGGAGGGAGGTGGTCTCACACAGGCCCCATCTCTGTGTGTCGGTGCAGGGGGTCGGTGGGGGTCATCTTGGTTCTCAAGGCGCGTGCTGATAGAAACATTGAGGATAAAGGTGGCAGTGACGCACACTGACCCTAGTGACCGCGCATGCAGCTGATCTATCGGCCAAGTTCAAAGGCAGTTAGGATTAAACAACCCGCATGCTAATAATGCTCCTTCCTGGTCCGGTCCACTCCCCCCGACGGTCACGTCGTGGACGCCGTGTGACGTGGCATGCTTTAAGCCCCCACCCTCCCTATATAAAGCCCAGACTACTGAACATTGTTCCACTCCGGCTCTTGGTGGAGGGGCAGTGACGATTGGGCCGTTAACTTAAACGCGTAGTCAGAGCTCTATGGTGTGAGTAGTACATACAGTGGGGTTTGTACTCAGGTGACCAATCTGAACACGGGGTAATTTTGGTTTTGATACCTCACGTCCAATCAACCCCTTTTGTTCTTCTTCTTTTTCGATTATAAGCTCATTTATAGTATACGCCATGCATGCCCTGAGAGGGCTAATATTGTCGGTATATTATTCATGGGATATTGGAAAATGGTGACAGTGTTCGATCATTCCATGATGGATATGATGTCAAAAGTATAATGAAGATGAAAACAGAGTAAGTGCATTTAAGGTATTACCAACAAAGTGGAGGGAAGTCCTTCTAGACAAGGCCATAAGTGATACATCTCCATACGTAAATTAAATAGCTTTTCCCCTCAGTCATTGTCCTCTTTCTTTGAGCCAAACCTTCACTGAATACTTTAAAATAGGAAAGTCACATGTCGGATTTCCATTCAAGAGCCGATCAACAAGATTTAAGATGACTTACGTCGCCATCAGTCTCCATACATGGTAGGAGTATAATCCATGATTTAGTTACCATTGGCTTAAAGGAGACGTTGATATAACCCAACACTGTTAGTGGCTGTACGGCCAATACATTGGTGGGCCTGTTGTACTAAACATTGAAAACTGTATGTGTATATGAATGTGTCTGGGGGCGGGGGTAATTAAAGTTAGTGGTAAAAACATATCCTTGGGGCTCGTGGAGAACAAGACCTCCTCTCAAAGGGGACAGAGGGAACCGTCAATATTGGCTTCATTGTGGAATGATATCGTTTTATGTTCTCTTTTTGTTGTGGCTATCACAAGTAGCACCCCTGTGTTATTGTCTAGTAGAACAAACGCCAGGTCTCATATCTCTGAACTTGATAGAACGACAAAGAGCAGTGGATCAAACCCAAAAAGACCAACTTCTTTGTAGGTCAGGACAGACAGTGAGCGCTCTGAGCAACTAATCTCCCATCAACAGAACGGCCGATGGGGATTTTCGAAAATCATTAGATAGCTGCTGCTTGTCATGGAATTTTCTTCTAGCAGTACCTATAAAAAGAAGCGTATGGATAAATAGCTTCGTGTTTGTTTTTACGATCTCCCCATGCAGCCACTAAAATAATGCCTCTGGCGCTTTTTCCGTCTGGAGGAACTGCCCAACGGGGTTCGCGTCATCACTGTGCTAACATCTTATTTGAAGGAGAGGGACCCATAAAGATAGCCGTGAGTATATTTAGCTCACCACAGCTAGTTTCTTATAAGGAAGTCGTCATGCCTTTGTTAAAGACCACTGGAAAACAAAATAGAACCACCACGGCCAGTCCTTGATCCCATTTTATAGGCGCGAATCGCAACTTTTACCACGCAGCATTTTTGCTGTTATCTAAATTTTAACTAAACCAAAAGTAGAACACTACTTAAACAGTAATAGATGGGGGCAATTTTGATAAATAAAGTTATGGTTAGCAATGAGTCACTGCCTTCATTTTCCTATAGGCCTACTCATTACGGCCCCGTGGTTGGTCTGTATCCAGTACGATGGTGTGCCTAGTTCTCTTCCTTCTCGACAGATGGCGGCTGTGTCGGGATCAACAGCAATACTGAATGTGTGCCCTAAATTAGGAACTCACCAACGTGTTTGATTATATATAAGGGAGAGCAATAACCACCGCCATCTACCACAAACCAACGGAAAATATCAATTCTACTATCCACCAAGCAGCATACTCTGTAAAAATAAGATGTATTCAAAACAGACAGAACAAGCTTTCATATCTTACCCTTGACAGAAAATGGCAACAGATGTTACCCTTATTGACAATCATAAGCACCCATAAACTATAGTATATTAAGACCATCTCACCGTTTTGAGACTATCTAGCTAAACAATGTCACCTGCGTTCTCAGGCTTCAAACGCAATTAACTGCATAATTTCCATGCTATGTCACATATATCTAATACATAATTATCTGTCCACATATTCTATATTTTTTCCATGATCAATATAGTTCCAAGACTAATAGCTTCACAAATTTGCAAGGCATGTCAAATGCAGATATTGAATGGGAGAACCAGACCTGCTATACTTCTGCTAGTTTTCATATCCAAGCAAAATTGTTTACTAGAACCTTTCAGAGGGAACTTTGACACCCCAAATCGGCCAGATTGCACCTGAAGTCGTCTGGACACATCATAGTTCAAGTAAGTGAGGCTCTCACGCATTAATTAAGTCAAGTAGGTACTAAGTAGCTTTGTTAAAAATACTTTTGGATAATTTATATATACATATCTAAAGGAAATAATCGATTGATCCATTTAAAAGGATTAAAAATAGGCCACAAAAAGTTGTACTCGGAGTATGCACTTCAGTCGCTCTTTAGATCATGGAAATGCCACAAGATGGTGCCACATTCATATCATTTATATCTATAGAGTCCCATAGAACCTGTAGTGGCCGACTTAGGGTGGAACAGGCATATTTAATAAATCGATTCAGAAATCACAGTTATATCAGGACTTCCAAATTAACTACCTTTGGTCCGTAAACCAGAGATTTTAAATGCAATATGAGATCAGTATTTGTGAAGAAATGTTGTTATCCTCAAGATAAAAACATTTCATACAGAAAACTTCTACATGTTCTTACGACAAATGTACGAAAGGGATTATACCACGGTATACTTTAACAAGTCATGTTTCATTTTAGCATGAATTTAATCTCTTGGCATACACAAACGAGTAGGAATTAGAGGTGAAGGATGGCCGACTTGGGGTGTGTGGCCGACTTCATGTGAATCTACCCGAGACCAAATTATTCCGGACTCACTTACACAGGGATCACTTTTTATCGTGTTGGCATGGGCCCAAAGAGACTAAAACAGTTTAAGCGTTTACGTCTGCATGGCTTCTTTCTCCGAATAGCCAAAATATGCAAGCACAGACACATTTTCCTAGTACATGGGGGATGGGGACTGAGTAGGAGGACACCTTGACAACAGTAGCAAATGTCATACAAATTATATAGTGTGTTGCCTTCTGTATGTAACACTAGAACTAGTCTATCAAAGATGTAAATGATAGATCTGGTACATAATCACAATGTCATAACATCTAATCAGCTTATATTAGGGCACATTTACAAATGACGTCACCTTTTTTGGGGCCATTTTCAGGAAACCCCACCCCCACCCCCTTGTCACCTTTTGTCACCTACCAGCAATAACCCCCTTAAGAAAGACGTCACTCATTTTGAAGACCCCCCCCCCTATAAAATCTACCATAAATTCTCATGTATAAGCCTCACTTGCTTATAAGCCGCACCTAGACTTTGGGAAAATCCTCATAGGGGGTATGGATAGGGCAAATTCAGTACTGTACTATGATAGCAAAAACTTGTGTATAAGCCGTCCCCTGACCCCTTGTGTCACACTGACGATCTGACTATTAGCTGCAGCCTATAAGTGAAATTTTAAGGTAATCCTTCATAAATATACATACACTAAAACCTGGATAGCCTCTAAATTCCCCTTACTGATATACACGTCATATAGTAGCATAGACATATACATTGAGGACTGGTGCTAGTCTAAATCACTTTCTGAACTGTTTGACAATGGCCAATTAGTTGCTATTCCGGCTAGATAGCAGAGATACTGTCACATTGACATCAGTTATAATAGGCACAATATCAGTGGAATTCCCTTAGCCTAATTAGTCATTTTCGTTTCATTTTATATATATCCTCTATACTGTTGTTTTTATTCATAAATATGTCTGGACTTGAAAAGGTGATGTCACACAGACCTTCACCCCCCCCCCCCACACTCCCATGTCACTTTTTGTCACTAAACCCAAAGACCCTACCACCCCCTAGCAGGTGATGCCATTTGTGAACGTTCCCTTATATGTATACACACAGGATAAGTTGCAACATACCTTACAAGATACTGGTGTATGGTTGTATTTATGAGTGGCCAGTTGAATCATACAATAAACCTTCAGATTCAAATTACCGGTAGCTAACATTTTGCAACCATCCACACATAATGAAGATAATAACTACCACCAGTTAGAGACTAGGAGAAAGTTTTTTTACCCAACGCTGAAGCGTACATTTTAGTGAAACCGGGTGAAATATTTGTACTTATCTAAATTTTATTTTTATCGCCTGGAATTCTCTGTGCGTGAATAAAAAACAGTAACGGGAAGATATCAATCCATCATCAATTAGAGAATAGATTATGATGTTCTTTACGTTTAGACTCAAGTGCGAGTCAAGACGTGAAGAAGGAGTTATCTATTGTCTTTTATAAAACGAGTATATATATTCGCTTCAATTTTGTCTAAAAGACACTAAGAATACAATCATCAAGAATATTACTATGTTAAGCTCACATGAATGACAAACATGTAGGACACAGTGTCGTCTGCTCCCACAGTAGGTTATGATTGGCAATTGATTGACCCTTAAATGGCTGTTGCGTGGTACTCAGCATGTTGTACATTACTGAGCGAACAATCAAAGAGTAATTATCCCATTTAGGGCGAAGCTCTTTTTTTGACCATTTTTCCCTTGCTGAGAATAGCCTGGGCTTTCCAGAACTGAAAGAATTTTGCAAATAGTCCAATTATTAGTGAAACTATTTAGGGCCAAAGAATATCAAGATTTCTGAAAATGATATAACCTGCATTCGCATAAATACATTATCTAAAAAGATATGACGTCATAAATATGACGTCCTGACGTCAAAATTGGGTCAATTTTCCCTCCCTTTCAACTGCAATATCCCAAATTTGAAGCATTGTAATGACTTGAAACCAATTTTATATGATGATGATAGGTAAATTTAATTAAAATTTGTATGTTGAGTGACCATAGCCAGAGTGTTTTTTTCTGTTACCATGGCAACCAAAATCAACAAAAATCGCTATTTTGGGATATTTGGTTGCCATGGAAACAAGGATTTTCCACAGAAATGCATCAAAAATCATCAAATCTTTTGTTTCCATCATTTTCAGCATGACAAAATATTCAAAGTCATTTTTGACCAAAAATAGTGATGTTATTTGATATTTTTGATGATTTTGACCTTAAATACCACAAACCGGTTGACAATCAATGAGAAAAAGACAAAAATAGTGACATACGGTACCCAGCCAAAGCTTGACGCCAACAGGAAAATCACACTGTCAATAGACGGCAAGCAGATAGCTGTTGAGTCGACCTTTGTGTACTTAGGCGTATCACTTGATCAGACCCTGTCACTAAAGCCACATATGGCTAGCGTGAGAAAAAGGACGGGTTATAAAATCAGGCAACTCAACAAAATCAGAGATGACATCGATAGGGAAACAGCGATATCAGTCTACAAAACCTGTATCCTGCCCACCTTAGAATACTGCAGCTTCTTGTTAGATTCAGCAACAGTGAAAGACCAACAGCACCTACAGACACTACAAAACAGAGGCCTCCGAGCTTGCCTGAAGATTAGAAACCCAATGGACATCACCGAAGATGATCTGCACACAGAGTGCAATGCAACAAAACTGTCAAAAAGAAGGGACATGCAGCTGTTGTGTTTCATACACAAGCTCTCTAAATCGCCCAGATACACTGTGGCTCATGCCCAAAATCGTACACGTGGTGACCAAATGGTGAGGTTGAGACTAGCCCGACCCAAGCTGACCTTGTACAAAAAGTCCCCACTGTACCGAGGTAAACTCCTCTGGGACGTGCTGGACCCCAAGATCCAATGTCTCGAGAAGACCAAATGTTTCAAAAACAGAGTGGCAAAAGTAAATTTTGTCATCCCGCCAGAAAACCCATAGACCAGGGCACCTTGGGTCCGACTAACCACAATGGTAAACCCCACAGGTTCCATTTGGTCCTGGACACCGTGGGCCTCCTGTAGGATCGTCAACTGTGCACCAGCACGCTCAGCCACAGGTTTAATCTGTGCACAAGCACACCTGTCGTGCAGAGACTCTGACGTCTTGTCTTGAACGGTAATCTGTCATTCTGTCATAAAATATTGACTATAACATCTATCACATCTTTATTAAATATCTTTTAAGTTTCCATTGCTATATCTTCAAGGGAAAAGAGTATAGACACAGACACCTTGGACTCCCCAAAGACCAATTTCCACAGATCAAGCTAAAAAAAATAATTTCGAATTTTTATGAAATTTTCACTGAAATTTTGTGCCTTAAAAATCCATTAAAATATGTTAAAAACGTCCTACATGTAGGACAGTCGCCCTAAATGGGCCATGTCTAGACCAATTAGTGACCCTTCACAGTGCACTGCTACACGGAGAGTACATCTGCTACAACGAACGGTGATTTTCCATGCTTATACGCACGGCCAACCGTTTTATGAATTTTAACAGAAATGCATGCGAATGTGTACGAGCAATGTGGAGCTACGGCTATACAACGGTGCAAGATCAGTGACTTCTAGTCAGGAGTATCATAATACCCTAGAAAAAAAGAGCATGTAGATGGAATACTAGGCTGCGATTAAATAGAGTGGGTAAACTAGAGGCCGGGGGAAACAAACCAATACAAGGTTGCCGGCAAGAAGATTGATGTTAAATAAGACCCAAAAAATATTCTTATCATAAAATATAACCTGATAACAGACTAGACAACTTGGTTAAATACAAAGAACTAGCGAACCTACTGAATACAAATGGAGGTATATAAGAAGGACATAATCATACCAGGCAGAAGATTAAGACGCTTACTTTAATTAAAACGACGTTAAACTAGGAATAGTAGCATGTTACATTTGTCATACGCTATGTGAGCAATACCAAAATCAAATCGAATGCAAGTTTTGAAAGTGGTTGATAAGGTTGTCACACGGTGCATCTGAAAGATGACATACAATTGCTATGGATTGTTCCAACTGTAACATACATCTAGGGTCACTTGTTCACGTGCACGTAGCGTTTACTGTAATATCCCATTCTCCGTGTCTCATGTGCGCATCATGGAGGCACCTGCAGATGGAGTGCTGCCATCTAGGAGAAGCTCGCTCCTGAAATCCTGGGGTCGCGTAACTAAAGCAGTTAACAGTACAGTAGGGGCCCACGTCCTCGGACACTTAGTGGTTTTCATCTCATTTCGTCAGCTAAAAATCTGAAATCTGCCAATACCTCGACAGAAGATGGCTTTACATAATTACTTTCTTACATGTGGCTTATCACAAGTGTAATAACTATCTCTACTATTCCAGGGAAAATGAAAATGAATGCAGATCATTTTGGGCCAGAATTCCGGAAACTACAGCGATTTCCTCAACTCAAAATGGTCAAAATCTCTGAAATCTTCCAATATTACGGCATAAGAAGGGCAAACATGGTTTCATATATATGGGTTGAAGAAAGGGCAATTATCCCTCTACATTCCAGGAAGAATGAGAATGAATACATGTCGATGAAGGCCCTAATTCTGGACACTAGGCCATACTTCTGGAAACTGCAAAGGGACTTTGTTTGAGCAATACGTTTAACATTTAATACGTTTAAACCTTGAAATACCCCCGTCATGTATAAAAACACAGATTCAGCTAATTAAGACTGAAATGGCCGATTAAAGGGAATGCTCCCAAAGCTGAGACACGTGCCATTATTACTGTGCGTTTGTACATGTATTATGTCAACAGAATTAAGATGTCAGAGTTGTTTATTTGATCTTCATTTTTATTTTACACTGTTTAGTAAATGTAAAGTAGATTATCTGAGTATTGAACACCATTGTTGATAATCATACAGGTTGGCGTCAGGTAATCCTGCATCAGTTAGATAGAAATATTAAGTCGAGAACCGATTTATTAGTTATATCGGAAATATACATTCTTCATAATTATAATGTAACCAATAATAATATGAACTCATGTAGATCTAAAACGCTCATCATAATATCATCAACAAAGCAGATTCCTACAAAGTTATGCTTAGTATTACCTAGTACACTAAAAATGATGATGTATGAATTTAAAGTGTTGGTCAAAATCTAATCAGACCAACTAACTTTCAAACCAAAGTTAGCGAAAAGCAACTCATGAACAAGGTTCCTCTAAAATAGTTACATGCACAATTTTCAAAAGTGTGAATAATCATATTCATGTATAGCTCATGACCACAAAAACAGGGGTGTATGTCCATACAACTACTTCCAACCCTTTTTAAGGATTAGTCATATATATTATATCAGGCATATTTTGTCAAACCTTTAATATGCAAGTTTGTGTTGCTAAATTGGCAAACATTGATGACCCGGTAACTGGAAATGATCATTATCTCAAGAAAAATCTTGATCGAATTCATTAATCTTATTGCACACATCGTTCTATGCAGAACTTTATCATCTTACAAACTATGCCACCATAATACTGTGGAAAAACAAAAGCAGCATCATAATTATGCTACGTAGACATCCCGACTAACATCTGATGATCATGGTTGGCGGTCTTAGGTAGATATACTGATCTTACTCATTTTCAACAACCGGGGTGGGGGGGGATCTCGACCAATTGGCGGGGCGGGGGGGGGGGGGGTCTCGACCTAATGTTAAGGAGCAATAAAAGCCTGCATGTTACTAAAGCTAAAAAGGGACTGGCCGCGATCAATTTGAACCCTTCCACTCAATAATCCCCTTTGTCTAACAAAAGTTAGCATTGAACAGCCCTATAATATTTTCAGTGTAACATAATAACCGTCTAATTAAGCTGGTCAGTACGTTGTACGATCCATCCCGAGCACAGGAATGTTATCAGGATTCTAATAAACAGTATACGTGTATATATATATATGTATTATGCAGATCTACTTTGAACTATGTTACCTTAATGCAATCTCTTGCGCTCACCCCCTTTCACGCACACATTTACAACGCATTATGCTGGAAGCTAAATATCATACTTAAACTTGTTTACATGATGTGGAATTCAGGTATACATGTAAGTAGTATAGTATGTATCGGAACGGGACTATAGTTAAGTACTGTTTATTACTCAATCGACATGCAGCCAATCAGAGGCCTCCATTTGGTCACGTGACCGGAAGTGACCTACTTAGGGGATTAGTGGTGACGTCACGTGACCTAGTTAGCCAATCAGAGGCCTCCATTTGGTCACGTGACCGGAAGTGACCTACTTAGGGGATTAGCGGTGCATTCTGGGTAACCCTGAAGCCAATCAGAGGCCTCCATTGGGTGACCGGAAGTGACCTACTTAGGGGATGGTGCATTCTGGGTAACCTACTGACCTACTTAGGGGACCGGAAGTGACGTCACATGACCTAATGGCCAACCGGAAGTGACCTCATTGAGGATCACGTGACCGGAAGTGACCTGATTGATCACGTGACCGGAAGAAGAAGAAGAAGAAGAAGAAGAAGAAGAAGAAGAAGAAGAAGAAGAAGTGACGTCACGCGACTTAATGAAGAGATGAGCGTCTTTAAGGGGTCACGGGCTTTAAAATGTGATATCTTTTTTTTTTGGAGGAGGAGGCGAGTCTCTTATTTTTTTTTCGGTAAACTAATAAAAAACACTACGATATAAGTTTTTTTTTCATTTTTTTTTCATTTTTTATTGTTTTACGAGCGACTGGAAGTGACTTATTGAACTAGGTAGAAGCGTTCTTTAGAGTGTATAAGGGGGGGAGGGGAGGGGAGGGGGGGAGGGGGGCCCCTTTAAGATGCATGGGGAGGGGGGCGCTTTTAGGATGCATGGGGCGGGTGGTGGGGGGGAGGGGGGGAGGGGGGAGGGGGGCACTCTAGGGGGGTGGGGGAGCACTCTAAGGGGCGTTTGTCTCTTTTAAGAAAAAAAGAAAAGAAAAAGATTTCAATCGAGAGACACGCTTCTTCCTCTCGAGAGGAAGAAGCGTGTCTCTTCGTGTTTTTTTTGTTTATCACGTGCTGCGATGAGGCGATCAGCTGCGACTGGAGGAAGTGACACTTTAAGAGATCGCGCGTCTTAATTGTTATGATGTTTTTTGTTTTTTTTTACTTACTAATAAAGAAGACGTATGAAAATAAAACACAACAATTCACATGTCCGTCGTTCTCGTTGTTTCTTGCTTGATAAAGTCAAGTAATATCGCGATGCCGAGGCTAAACTTTCCCATGTCCTCAGTCAACACTCGAAGGAGTTCAAAAGGCGTACCGCCGGCGCCGTCAGCTTCATCTTGCCACATTTTCAACACTCGGAAGGCCCACTCAGCGGGACTTCCTCCGTATTCGCATTCTTCAGCGATCTTATCTAACCTCTCAGGCGACAATTTTAAATGGTCCCCCACCTCTTTCCACCTGCTACCCAGACGTCTGCCGAGGGTGCCCAAGTGCTTGTGCATCGCGCGCGAGTCGGGGTTTTCGAAATCCAACCCCTGTCTGTGGAGAAGGGCCATCCACTGAGCTAACAGTTCCATGCGTCTTATGCGGGTGAAGACGCGACCGAGCTCGCCCCATCTATGACGATGCGGGGTTTCACCCCACCACACTCGGAACATCGCCGTACACAGCTCCTCCGGTGTCTTGACACTGCGCTCTACTAGAGCATCCATACGGGCGGCGCTGACTTTTAAGCTACTGCCCAACTCTCTCCAACAGCCGCTCAACTCTTTACCTAGTTGACGAAGCAAGGCGTCGCTATAGGCTAACCGCCGCTGTCCTACCTGTCGGGTCTCCCCATCATCGGTCTGCTGCCTCGCGCCGCGTCTCACGTCGTCAAGCCGCATTAACTTTTTTTCAGGCGCACCGGGCGGTGAAGGCGAGCTTGAAAGTGGAATAGCTTGAGCCATCTCGTCTCGTCTTGGCGGCGGCGGCAGCGGCGGCGGCGGCGGTGGCGGCGGCGGTGGCGGCGGTGGTGGTGGTGGCGGTGGTGGTGGTAGTAGCCGTTACTGGGGTCAGAGGTGATATGTTTTTTTTCCAACAGAAATGAGAGCTTTTTATACAGAGGGAGTTTAATCCCATTTCCAACAGCGCTCCAGCTGTCTAGCACCCTGTCCGCATGACGCTTTTTCAGCCGCTCCGCTCCTTAAGAGCTTAGATGACGAGGGGGTGTGGCATCGCTATCCGTGGAGACCAGCTGAAAACGGTGTTTTTTCCTCACTCATAGCCTTAATACCTCCTACCCCCTACCCGAGGACGTCTCCCTCCCTCTGACATTCATTGTAACAAACGTCAGAGGTCAGGTGAAAATCGGATTTTTTTTCATGCACAGCCTTAGGCAGCTGTCACCCCTCCCTATTGAACTAGCCGGCCGCCCGCCCGCCTGTCCGGCCCGGTCTACTCACCACGGCAGGAGGTGGCGATTTTTGTCTTACACTTAAGTCGCTCACCACATGCACACGTCTCTACTCACAGACAGGCACGTTCGTCTTAGGGGGGTCCTGCTTCACGCCACACGCCTCCTGTAGTTTTTTTTTGTATACACACTGTAAGCTCATCACCGTTACCGTTAATCCTTTATACAGCTAACGCGCGCTGAATGGCTGAACAGGGTGGTAAGCGGCTTAGCTCACCACAGTGGATCCCTCAAAAAGGGATCCAGCTGAAAACGTCATACCTTATGTCTTTGTGAATGGCCGCCGCCGGTCAGTCGACGGCAGGCAGCAACCGCTTAACCCTTTATACAGCTAATGCGCGTTGAATTGCTGAACAGGGTGGTAAGCGGCTTAGCTCATCATCACAGTCGATCTCTCAAAAGAGGGAGGGGGAAAGGGATCCAGCTGAAAACGTCATGCCTTATGTCTTTTTGTTTCTCTTTGTGAATGGCCGCCGGCCAGCCGGCGGCAGCTGAACAGGGTCGGTAAGTAGCTTAGCTCTAGAAGCGAGAAGGCGTATATAAGGGGCTTGGAAACCTCCATTCACTCACTCATTCTTTTTTGCTGCTCTCTACAGTCACCACCATGAGCAAAAGACAACAGCTAGCGGCGTTCAAGAACAAGAAGACTACGCGGAACAGCGTTCGTTTAGCGTCAGTGCCTGCTCTTGCTACTGAACATGAGACTACCGCCGCAGCCGGTTGGTCTTATCACCCTCCTGCTGTAGCGAGCGCTCGCGGCAGTAGTAGTAGTAGTAGTAGTAGCAGTAGCACTAGTAGTAGCAGTAGTAGTAGTAGTGGTAGTAGTACTAGTAGTACTACTGGTAGCAGTCGTCGTGCTAGCGACGTTGTTACACTCGCGACGGTACACGTTGCTGCTAAGCGCGCTGCCGCTGCTACCGCCGTCCCGCCTGCCGCTGCTGCTGCTGCTGCTGCTGCTGCTGCGCCTGCTACTGCTGCGCTTGCTACGGCTGCGCCTGCTGAGGCTGCTGCTGCGCCTGCTACTGTTGCGTCTGCTGCGGCTGCGCCTGCTGCGGCTGCTTCTGCTGCACTTGCTGCTACTGCTACTACTACTGACGACAACGCTCCTGGCACAGCGCAGTACTGGCAACCGGGTTTTTACCTCCCCACTACTGTTGATGACTTTGATGACCTGCCGCACGTTGCACAGCCCCTCTCCTCCACCACTACATCGACGGACGCCCTCGACGCCGCTCGCGCTGAGAGTTACAGCTATTCGGACACTCAGCCCCTGAACCGAGAAGAAGAGGAGGAGGAGGAGCAGCAACAGGGTGAGACAGAGAACGACGCTGACGACGAGGCGTACGAAGAACCCGAAGGGCAAGGGGTGAGCGGTACGTTTTTCGGCTTCCCTCTTCGACCTTTCGACCTCACTTCCTCCACTGCTAGCGCCCCCCCGTCCGGTCCGTGGCGACTGCCCTCACCGCCACCTTACGAGGGCGGCGGCGGCGCTTCATCTTCTACCGCTACACACAGCACGGACGGCGTGTGGCTGCGCTGTTCCAACAACGAGACCTCCGATACCACCAGCGCTGACGCTGCTCCTGCTATCGGTTCTGCTGCTGATTCAGCTCACGCTGATGGTGTTACTCATCCTGCGGGTGTGAAACGTTCTAAGGTGAGTTCCAGAACAACAAGGCCCACTAAGAAGAGAAAAATACAAGAAAAAGAAGGAGATGGACGAGAAGAAGCAGAGAAAACACTCGGGTTAGAGTTCTGCTTAGACGGAGCTTTGACGCTGGAGATCTGGGAGGACGTGGCTAGACTGTCTAGGAGGCCGCGCTACACAAAAGACGGCCAGGTGAAAGAGGCGTCTCTGACCAGAAGCAAGCGAGTGCACTTCACGGCCGACGCGCTGCGCGAGCTCATAGCACGCATCGCCGATATCCGCGCAGTGGTGCGCATACGCGACACAGCGGCCGCGCAAGGAAAACCTAATCACACCCCCTGGTTCGCAGTGCTGGATGAGGCGGGCGAAGTGTACGCAGCTGTGAGCTACTACAGCGGTAAGAACCTCGTCCACGTGCGCAAGTACGAAGGTCCTGACAAAGAACCCACACAGCAGGGGGTGACGCTGTCCGCCAGAGCGCTCAAAGAGTTGGATGACAAAACAGAGATCATTCTGAAATATCTCGGCATAGATTCGGAATGAGAGACGCTCAACGCTCACGCGCGCGCACACACACACACAGCGTTTGACGTACGCTGTATGAGACAGACAGACAGACAGACAGACAGACGGATACACAGACAGCAGACAGAAAGATAGTTACATAGACGACAGATTGATAGATGGCTAGATAGATAGATAGATAGTTAGACGGCTAAGTAGTTGGTAACCGAGTGAAAAAAAAAAACATGACACAGTACGTATGCGAAAAGTGTTTCAAAATGTTTAAAAGAGCGTACAACCACGAGAGACACGTAGAAAATTGTAGAGTAGTAGCTAAGTTTTGCCCTCTATGCGGCGAAGGGGATTGCCGAAAGAGCGCTTGTCGACGCGAATCTCTGGACGGGGTGACCGTCCCTCCGCGCATATGTGCTGTACCGAACGGGGAGGAAACGTTCACGGCGAATTGGCCTGCGATACAAACGGGCGTCAGGATGCACGGGACTCGCGTGAGTGTAACAAACTTCAGGCTACCAACCGGCGAGTTGAGTGACGCTGTAGATACTATGCGTCGCATTCACTTGACACAAAGATTCAGATACAAAGTGGGTTTCTCGGTAGGCTTACTGTTACAACACAGAGAAGACAAGAGCAAACTGCGCTACTTCCACGCCTCCCAGAACAACGCAACTCTCATACAACCGCTCCCTACTGTAACTAATTCAGAAACTTTGGAAGAGCTCCTCTCAAAGATGCAAAACACCGTCGCTTGCGAGGAGGTACGGAAACTTTGCGACGCTGACACCAAGTGGCACGTTCTTTTTCCTACCAATTTGAACATCTGCGTTTACATGGGACCGGGGGAATTCCCCATAGGCGGTAGGATCACTCAGGCCGGTCGAGTTGGAAAGAGAAGCGGCGTGTTAGATTTTCCCAACAAGGACAACCTCTGCATCTTCCGCTGCATTTCCTTTCACTTATACAACACCAGCAAGCGCGCTTCAGATTTGTTACGTCAGTTCTGTCCCGCTGCCACACCTGAATCCTTTCCGGGTCTGAACATCCGCGACTTACCCGCGTTAGAGAACTTGTTTGACGTACAAATAGCGGTTTACACCGCGTCGCGTCAAGTGCCGGGGCGGAAGTTGAGAAGACGCGTTACTCTGATCAGACCGCCTTCCAGAACTGTGGCCGCCCGAGGTAAAGTCAACCTACACCTGACGGCGAAAGGCGGTTTGCACGTCTCTCTCGTCACGGACTTCAACGCGTACGCGGGCATATACGAATGTTGCAAGTGTAAGGCGGCGTTCACCACCGAGTTCTTGCTGAAGAGACACAGGAACCAGCTTTCCTCTTGCCGACAAGTCAAGTTGCGCTACGTAGGTGGCATCTACCAAAATTCGAGAACGATTTTCGAAGCGCTAGCAGACTTCTCCATTTTTCCCCCCGACGGACATTCCGGAATCTACCCTTACAAGATCGCCTTCGATTTCGAGGCTTTCTTCAGACCGTGCAAAGAACCGTCGACGGAGCACGTGTCCCTGCTGTGGGATCACGTCCCTTTGTCGGCTAGCGTCGCATCCGACTTTCCGGGGTGGGAGGGGCCCGTCTGCTTCGTCAGAGCGTCCGACGCAGATTCCGACCCCTTGTTGGACCGAGTTTTAAATCACATAAACGAGAACGCCAAAGCGATCGGGGAAGCTGTGCTAGAACTTTACCGACCGACGTTAGCGAAGTTAGATGCGGCGATAGGTGAAGCTCTCCTGCTGGAGGAGGCGACGTTCACCACCCCTTCTCCAGGCGGCTTCGCTGCGGCTCAGACCAGACACCCGTTAGTTCAACTGAAGAAGCGTCTTCTGAGATACATCCGTCAAGCTCCAGTGGTGGGCTTCAACTCGGGGCGTTACGACTTGAACCTGATCAAAATACGCCTTCACTCGTTCTTCGCCTCCGGAGACCGAAGAAACCAAGAATTCAGCGTCATAAAGAGAAGCAATCAATACTTGGCGGTTTACACACAGCACACGGTTTTCTTGGACGTAGTCAACTATTTGGCACCCGGTTACAACTACGCGACCTATTTGCGAGCTTTCACCAGGAACGAAGAGAAAGGGCACTTTCCTTACGAATGGATGACGTCTACCAGGAAACTGGCAAACAGAACGCTGCCGCCGAGATCGGCTTTCGACAGCGAGCTGACGGGCGTCAAAATGTCCGAATCCGACTACGCCGCATGTCAGAAAGTTTGGTCCGACGAGAAGATACAAACTATGGAAGACTACTTGATCCACTACAACAACAAAGACGTGAAACCTTTCATAGAAGCTCTGAAAAATCACGCTAAATTTTTCCAAGATCGCGGCATCGACATGTTGAAAGACGGAGTTTCTCTCGCCGGTTTGACTTTACGCTTCCTCTTCCAAAACCTAGAAGACGCGTTCACAACGTTTCCCCAGTTCGACGCCGTCCTCCACGCTCTGATCAAAGAGAATCTAGTCGGCGGTCCTTCCATCATCTTCCATAGATTTCACGAGAAGGGCACCACGCGGATAAGGGAGCACAAGTACGGCGAAGAAGCGAGACCGTGCCAACACATCCTAGGACTAGACGCTAACTCTCTGTACTTGCGCTGCATGAGCGAAGCGCACTGCACGGGCTATTACGCGGTGAGACGGCCCGAGACCGAGTTCAAGCCCGAAATCAGGCAAAGAAACTCTCACAGCGCTTTGGAGTGGTTACGCTTCGTAGAGCACGACCGCGACGTGAAACTGCGCCACGCTCTGAACGGCGGCGAGATGGCGGTAGGCTGTCGGAGAATTCGCGTGGACGGATTTCACGCGGCCTCTAATACGGTTTTCCAGTTTCACGGGTGTTGGTTCCACGCTCACGAGTGCATACCGTCGCACCGATATCAGTGCGCTTCACTGAGAGAGGAGAGACGCGACAGAACGACCAGAGTAAGCGCTTACTTGAAAGCGTTAGGTTACAAGCTGGTCGTCGTGTGGGAGTGCGAATGGCGAGAGATGAAGCGTCGAGATGAGCGGGTCAAGGCCTCCCAACAACGCTGGAAGGTTGACGCTTTGAAAGTGTCTCGAAACGCGATGAGCGAGAGCGACATCCTTTCCGCTGTGAAAGAGGAGAAAATGTTCGGTTTAGTTCAAGTGGACATCACTACGCCGCCTCACCTACGAGAGTACTTCGAAGAAATGACCCCCGTTTTCAAGAACGCGACCGTTTCAAAATCGGACATAGGCCCTCACATGTCAGACTTTGCGCAGGAAGAAAAGCTGTTGAGCACGCCTCAGAGATGTCTGATAGGGAGTTACCACGGAAAAAATATTCTCTTGGGAACGCCGCTTCTCAAGTGGTATTTAGAGCACGGTTTGATAGTCACCAAAGTGCAGCTGGTGGTAGAATACCTACCTAAACGCGCCTTTGCCGGTTTCGCGGACGAAGTGACGGCGGCGCGAAGACGTGGCGACGTGAACGAGAACGAGAAAATTCTGTCAGACTGTTACAAGTTAATGGGAAACGCTACGTACGGTAAAACAATCTGCAACAAAGAAAAACACACGGCGGTGAGATACACTGACAGTCGGAAGTTCGAACTATTGGCCAATTCGTGGCGCTTCAAAAAGGCGTCCGAGTTGACTTCCGATCTGTTTGAAGTCGAACTACAACCGAAAACGGTCAAGAACAACCTCCCTATTCAGATAGGGTTCATGGTATACCAGTACGCGAAGTTGAAAATGTTAGAGTTCACATACGACTTCTTGGATAGATTCGTCGATCGGCGCGATTATGCCCTTTGTCAAATGGACACCGACAGTCTTTACATGGCTCTCAGCGGTGCCACGTTGGATGACCTAGTGAAACCTCGCCTGAGAGAGACGTACTTCAGAGAGAAACGAAAGTGGCTTCCGACAGCGGTGTGCGACGAGCACTTAGAGCTTTTCGTGAAGACAAAAACGGAAAGAGTGCGAGAATGGTGTGCGCCGCCCGGCGGATGTTGTGAGAGACGGTACCTTCACGATCTGAGAACTTCGGGGCTCATGAAAGCGGAGTGGGAAGGTGACGGGATCCTAAGTCTCAACCCTAAGACTTACATTTGCTACGATCGAGTCAGCGACACCGGTGAAAGAAAATCCAAAAAATGGAGTGCAAAAGGCGTACAGAAGAAACAAAACCCCCAGGAACCAGACGCCTTCTTGGATGTTCTTCGCCAACGAAAAACTCTCATTGCTGTAAATAGAAATTTCAAAGTGGTGCGAAACAAAATGGTCACCTACACCATAGAGAAAGACGGCGTGCGCTACTTGTATTATAAGCGTCGCGTGCATTCTGACGGTGTGACAACGAGTCCTTTAGAGATATGAAAAAAAAAAAAATAATAAAAAATAAGCGTGTGCATCTTTTCAAAAATAGAGTGTTTATCAAGATTGAAAAAAAAATAAATAAAAAAAAATTAAAAGAAAATATTGTTGTGTTTTTATTATCATACGGCTTCTTTTACTAGTAAGTCGCGCAGTCTCTTAAAGCGTCACTCATGTGACGACGTCGCTTCCAGTCACGGGATCCTAAACAAAAAAAAAACTTCTTCTTCTTCCGGTCACGTGATCAATCAGGTCGCTTCCGGTTGGCCATTAAGTCGTGTGACGTCACTTCCGGTCACGTGACTCATCAGGTCACTTCCGATCACGTGATCCTAAATTAGGTCATATGACGTCACTTCCGGTCCCCTAAGTAGGTCAGTAGGTTACCCAGAATGCACCATCCCCTAAGTAGGTCACTTCCGGTCACCCAATGGAGGCCTCTGATTGGCTGCAGGGTTACCCAGAATGCACCGCTAATCCCCTAAGTAGGTCACTTCCGGTCACGTGACCAAATGGAGGCCTCTGATTGGCTAACTAGGTCACGTGACGTCACCACTAATCCCCTAAGTAGGTCACTTCCGGTCACGTGACCAAATGGAGGCCTCTGATTGGCTGCATGTCGATTGAGTAATAAACAGTACTTAACTATAGTCCCGTTCCGATACATACTATACTACTCATGTACGTACGTTAAACACGTTTATATGTGCTATGTCTATATCCAGGTAGGCATACTTGCGAAAGACATTTTTTACTTCAAAACAATGATTTTGAGATCTAGGCGAAACCTACAAACACACATTGAACTCAGCAAGCTGAATATGAATAACATTGATATACACTCATTAAAAAGGCTTGCGCTCAGGCGCGCATCATGGTGGCGGGCAGCAGATGATAGTCGTACCACACAGACTTGGCATTGCCCTGAACTTCTTCATCAGCTTCTTGGGATAAGCTGGAATGGTGCACAGATGGAAAACACAAAGGCAAGCAAATATAAAAGTCCCTCCGATGATCTGATAACGAGTTGTGACGAGCCTGACGTAGGCGACGTAGGCGACGTAGGCGACGTCTTTGACGTAGGTATGGCTGGCGTAGATGGTGCTTGGCATTGTAGATTGTCTGGCACGATGGCCATGGCCCCTGCCAGCAGTGGCCCACCTTTATCCGCCACACCCTTAACCACTGTCTCACCGTCTGGGTACTGCCGGACAAGCATCCCAAAGCCTCCTGTACCTTCATACGATGCTAGGCAGCCGAAGAACAGCACTAAACGACCGGTTACTGTTGGTGATTCTGCTATTACTACGCCTGTAGTGACATTAGCGTAGACCCCTTGGCCTAAAGGACCTTTGGTGAAAAAAAAGATGAAATTGTCAGGAAGGTGTGTGGATGTAAAGGGGCATTCTCACCACTCGCACTTACCACATAGTAGACTAGAACAGTACTAAAATTGTAAGTGGGAAACGCGACTCGGGGTCTTATAATGGAGCATACAAAGGTCGGTCTTGATATGGGTCATTTTCAGGGATAAAACAGATAGCATGGAATAGGGGGGTCTTGTTCAAATGATCAGTGTTATAGTGAGTGCAATTACGTTCCGGAAATCAGGACAAATCACATATGGCTACTTACAGAAATGTATGAAACCAGGTGCTGACACCTTGTGTGAAACATTAGAAGTGAAGTCTTCCGTTCAAACATAACATTAAGATCGCAGAGAGACTCATAATTTTATACACATATCATAATAATAAAATACACACATTTTGAATTTGTAAAGAAGTTTAAGTTATAATTATATTTACCGTGAAAGACTTCTTCTGATGCCTCTCCTGCTCCCAACACAGTTAGCAAGTCGGTCGGTGGGGTTAGCGGTTGTTCCGGGGACCAGGTACCACATCGTATACTGTCTCCAGTGGTCCAGCATAGCGTCCCTTCATTATAACTCACCCCTCCTTCTGAATCCAGTCTCTTTGTGTACCACCCTGGCCATGTGTTTTCTGATACGTGCAGTACCACTGCTTCATCCTCGCTCTCCCCACCCACCCTGGCCGCTACCAGAGCATAGCTAAACTGCTCAAGTGTTTTGTTTCGTGGGGGATCTGGGTAGAGAGCAGCTCGGACCACAGTTAGAAACACTAGACCACTCCCCTCCCCAGGCAGTACTCTGAGGGTGCTGCCAGCTTGTAGCCACCTCCTGTTCTCATCAGGAGTTATCCTAACGAGGAGTGTGGAGAAGATATCTATATTAACTCCCAGCTCTAAGTTCAAAGAGTCTGTGGTGACATCAGAGGGGAAGCTGTACCCATCTCTTACCTGACGAATCTCCAGGTAGGGTCTATAGCCAAAGTAGACGGTGTTTCTACCATCAGG
The DNA here is from genome assembly GCA_947462335.1 of Harmothoe impar. NCBI lineage: Eukaryota > Metazoa > Annelida > Polychaeta > Phyllodocida > Polynoidae > Harmothoe > Harmothoe impar. Next base: position 53,642,827 of record OX381705.1, read on the forward strand.
CGTGTACACAAAGTAAAGCGTGTCATCCCATGAGGTCAGTGAGTTTATGAAACCATTGTCAGTTGTGCGAATCTTATTCATGACCTGCTTTAACTTGTCAAAGGAGCTACAGTTTGGATCAGGGTCACAGGTATTCCCATACACTGCTGTTGCCGAATCATCATCACCATCGTCCAGCTGTATATAGGTCCTCATGGCTGGTGAATCATAAGAGAGTGACCTTATATTAAGGCGAGAATAATTCATGTTGCCGACCTTAGCACAGACAAACTGATGTTCCACTATACCCTCGTGTATGTAGGCTGTGTGGTCATCCACTAGAGTATCTATATCCAACACAGCTTCGAACACTCCTGCTGGATCTGTCAGCGTTTTCCCTGGGCTTGTATAGTGGATAGTGACACTACATGTACCTACCCATAATAGCGAGAGGCGCAGGAATAGTGATCCGCTAAATGCCATGGTAATAAAGGGAGATATTAAACCTGGTTGCTATGGTCCTCATCTGTGTCTGCCTGCCCTCCTGCCTGAGCCAAATTGCTGCTGGCCCCCTCCTCCACACCCACACACATATACACACCGGTCCGTGTGGTGGCCCAGATACCTAAAGTATAGCCCTAGACTATGTCTGTGACCTATTGGCCCATCTCTATGTTAGGGCCATGCAGTATAAAGAGCCAAATGATGGTACATCCAAGGACAGCTTCAGGCAAATAGTAGCTATTGAAATGCACACATTCATGGATGGGATCTATAGGGGATGGCATATAAGTATAATATCCTTTAAGCAGATAGTATTGTTATCAGTATGGTGATAATCGTGGTGGTGAATATGAAGAGACCAGTTGCTGCCAGTCAGTATTATGATCTGAGGGCTCTCGGATGGCTGGAAATGTAGGGCAATACTTACAGTACATTTGCCCGTTGGCCATGTATATAGCGCAGTAAGTAGATGTCTACTAAAGTCTATTCCGAAATACATGTATACGGAGCCATGTTCTTGTGAGGAAATCACAGCTGTGAGGCACAAATTAATTCAAGAAGACATGAATACAGTATTATCCACTAGAAAGATGATGCTATTGCTGTGTGTTAAGAAAAGGGGATCTAACACAGTTCCTTATACAAATGTACATACAGTTCAATAGTTCAATGATTCTCTGTTATTTGGAATGTTTCATCTTTGTTGAAATCCCACTTGTTCTTTGGTTATGTGGTTATTGTCTCAATAGATCTCGCCTTCGAGTAATGCATTGTTTTGCTAGGAAGGTATTATTCTTCACTACAATGTATCTGTTGTAACTATACTCCATAGTTGAACGCCATGACAGATTCAGTTATACAAAGAACTCAGTGAGTCACCAGACAGACGTGATACAGCGTGTTTTTACACCGTTGTTTGTCCCTGGGTGTTTGTCCTTTATATTTTGTTGTCAGATGCAGATCACTGCCCCATCTGTCTACCCTACCGTGAAAAGATTCTATTTCACAGTGAAAGAGGGAAGTTCTAATACGTATCAACATACATATTGGGAGACAGGATTTGTTTTTGACTATGAATTTCACCGTATACAACATTGGTATACAGTGCAATATCGGAGGGAATATTCTCCTCCTAGGGTTACTGGAATAATTATAATCATCATAAATGTGAATTGGGATGCCGGGGAACAGGTGTGTCATAGAATACAAGTGCTAGCAGGTATTCAATTATACATTAACCCAATTTAACTCGTCTCTTATCCAATCATATATAGTTTTAACATTTTGAATGTGAGATCTTAAAAAAAATACAGCCAGCGTATTCTATGGCTGTGTACGTGTGGCACATCGCAGCATCAGATACATAACTCTTGTTTATACAATGCATGGTATTGTTATAACTATAATATATACAACATGATAAGGCGGGCAAAATGCGGACGAGTATGTACAGTGTAAATAGTTGGTTGTATTTCTTGTAGATAGACAGTACAATCTACTGTAGGTGGCCAACTTAGTGTAGGTATACGGTAGAATCTACTGTAAAGCTAATGTTGTAAAGCTACATTCGATTCTGCTGTGTACCTACACTTATTATTAAAGGTTAAATCCCACAACGCGAAAGAGGGTCAGAAAATGTTGTGAATTGGTCTTATTGCCGATTTTGGGCACTATATTGGCTAAGACAGGCCTAAATTGGCAAGAAAGTGTTGCCTCTGTCTTGTGATTTGGGAAATCCCAAGGATCAAAAAAGTTAGATATTTTCCCCCAGAAGGCCTTCAGAATGTTGCTTAATAGAATATGTCAAGGTTTCTTGCTATATCGCAATGGTTGTGTCACTGATTAATCATTACCCAAATCCCACATGCTCCATATATACAGGGGATTTGCTCTGTGATTTACAGTGTTTAGCTATGCATATAATGGTGAATATAGTTGCAGGTAATGTAATTGCATCAACATTCCTTAATATTTGAATTTCAATGTCCATTCTGTTGTGATCTTAACCCCTACACCATGACCCGCATGGCCCAAATCGCAACACTCTCCCTGTCCAAATCGGGTACAGTGGGATTTGAAGAGCCCTAAAATCGGGGGACAAGTGTTGCAATTTACAATATTGGCAACAGTTGCCCCTTGTTATTATGTCAATAATCAACACTTTCTGGCCCATGTTTCGCGTTGTGGGATTTGACCTTAACCGTGTAGATAGGTTTGCAGTCACAGGGCTAACCTTATGAATCAATGCCGCAGGTAATACCATAATTATGTTTACTTTGTGACTAGGATGACCACAGATCTAGAATGCATTTTCTGCGAATCCGCTCCCGTTCCCGGTTAGGTCATTGCTAAGCTGGTTAACATATATATCTGGTGACGAGGAGGTTAGAAATCATGTCCAGCCACAGAATATCCATACACGATGAGAATAAAGTAAATGTATTTGTCATTCATTGCATATGATAGTTTCCTGTACTGCCAATGATTCCAATAGTGCACTGTTAATAGTTAGTGTAGATGAGCAGTAGAATATGATGTAGTTTTACAGTATAATGTATCTTTGTCTCCGGGGGAGATTCGGAAAAAAGCACATCTAGGGGAAAAGGGTCATCCAAGGAAAATTTATATTTTACCATTGAGGTTAATATGCCATTGGCAGATACCACGTCTAGTTTATGAGAGCTGGCTCATCGAATATGTATAGGCATAGTACTATGTATCCTAAAACTTGTCTGGTAAGCCCACTTTTGGGGGATCTTATGCCCAATTGGGTTTACAACATTGTTTCAAAGTTGTGGGGATACGGCTTATCAATTCAGGGAGTTTAATGCAATCATTAGAGTTAAAACTGTTTGGATAACCTCAAATTAAGTCGGCTTATTTATCTCTCTAAAGTGTGTGTGTTGGGGGAAGGGGTGGCTTGGCTTACACGGGAGGTAGGCTTATCAGAGAGATTTAACAGTAAATTGTTTAGCCCTCTTTTTCTGTCTCGTGTACATTTGGCCTGCACGAGGATCTGTTTCTGATGTTTTACAAAAGATGGCGCCACCCTACATATCGCTGCCAACCTCTCTAGCTGGTTTCCCAAACGAGCTTCCAACATTGTCATCCTAGCACTAGTTAGGGTAAATCATTTCGAGCACCATCATCCGAATAATTTATATTTGTTAGATTCATCCCATAATTTTCCTGCTGCTGGATGCCCGTTTTAGTTAACGTTGTTTTAATAGCAGCATATTCAGGATAACTATTTAAAGGGATAGACCATTTTTCTCTACTGCATGCTCTATGTAAGATACAATTTAACGCTTTACTCTCTTATCTCTGCCTCAGTGAATACCTCCACAGAAAATTCACAGTTATTCATATTGATTAAAAACACGGGGACATTGTTTACATTTGATCGGTTGATTTTGCAAATCCGGGTGCATTATGCTTGCGTTGGCACTGTGTGGAAAGATAAGATAACTCATTTTGATTGGCTGCACCATATTCTAATACAGACACAAAGTCTAAGCCGATATAGCCACATGGGCTGTTTACTAGCTGGAAGAACCCATCAATAACCATAAACAACTTTTTTACCCTTAAATTTGGCTGCTCTAATGTTTTATTGGCACAGAAGTAGGACCCGCATCCCCGTAGTACGCTGGTCGTATTATATCCCAATCTAGCCCTGACAATGGCGTCAACTACTCTATTGCATGTGGTGCCAGATAAAGCGGCAATTATGTCACATAATGACACGTATTGAGTCACAAGTCCACAATTGGCATCATTCAGCCTACTATTCTACACAGTGTGTGCACATGAATAGGATACAGTGTTATCCAATAATTAAACATTTCTCTACCACACCACCAGTAACTATTATGGATGATGAGTATATAGATGCTATACAGCATCTAATAGCATCTACATCTAATAGCATCTACACAACCAGTCCCAATTCCATTCAGCTGCCACTCTTGGCCATATCTGACAGAACCAGGGCTTATATTTACGACCCTGGATCCCCGGCCTGGATCCCACTCAATGATATAGCCAGGGCTATCATCTGCTTGTTGGGGATTCCATCAGCTGCCCCCTGACCTACACACTCTACTAGTCTGACGACCTACTTACTTTGACAACCCTGGCCATTCTCGTGAATATAACATTTACTTAATTACCCCCTTATATAGGGGAAGGTTGCCAAAATTGGACCGGCTCGTAAATTGGACCATCCCTGTTTCCTTTAGTTACACTAAATGGAACAAAATTTCAGTTGTGCAACATTTTGGGTAATTCCAAGTATATTCCCATCAAGTACTTTTTTTTTTGTGTTGGGGTCAGTAAAATTGTTCTTTTTAGGATAAATGATTTTGGGACCTCCTGATCTTATTTTTCTAGTTGTTTACTTAAGCCTTTCCCGTTGCTAGGAAACAGTTTTTGGACCAAAACCCCTTCAGATAGTAAGCAATAATATTTTGTTATTGGGTAAAAATTAAAAAATTAAAATTCAATGATAGGCTTTGGGAGAGAGAAAGTTGATGATAAATATGACAAGGCGCCTAAATTGGACCACGAGAAGTTTCCATAATTGGACCAGGTCCAATTATGGGCAGTGGCAATTTTTGACTGGCGGGAGTAAAAAATTCGACCCCAAAAAAATTTCTCCCGAGAATATCTTGCCATCTGGAGTTAAAAGATGAGCACTCCCTTAGGCCATTTGAGTCAAATACAAGCTGTTGCTGTAATTAACAGGACCTATCTATGAATCTAGGGAGGAAAATAACAAAAAAAATTATATCAATTTTTTTTTTTTAAATGTCCCAAATTCCTTTTTTCACAGAGGTACTACCCATAATATGTAGGTTATTGGAAAGATAATTATAACGAGGAACTACACATCTGAACATATACCTGAAAGAAAATGATTTAGACCCTAAGAATATGTGAGAAAACTAACTGAATTAAGCATTGGTCCAATTTTGGATACCCGGTGGTCCGATTTAGGCACCCGGTATCCAAAATTGGACCGGTTGCATTCTTTTTTCATTGGCTTGTGGCAACTAGAATAATTAAAATCTCAATTTAATTTTTTTTACAATTAGAAGGCCTTTGACTAGGCTTACCTTTCATACAGTTTTCATATTCAAATTACTAGAAATAAACGCTACACAGCTAAGTGTTCTTAGGGGGTCCAATTTTGGCAACCTTCCCCTAGCAACTTGGCCACCAACCAAACTACTCAAACTTGTTTGTATATGTATTTCAAAGGTCGGCCTCCAAGCTGGGTAAGTGCCAGGTCAGTCAAATATCTGCCTACCACCCGGAGCTGCTCGCACTTTACCCGAGCTGCTCTCAATTTACCCGAGCTGCTCGGTCTAACCCCCAATCCTTCTTTGTGACATTGCTGCTGGCCCCTTCCTTAAAGGCCGCCCCCTACAGGAGTGGCCCCATCAGGCCAGACAGTGGGCCACTGGGGAGGGGCCAAACAATGATATTTTCGTTTCATTTCGTCGGCGAGCCGCTCTGTTCCCCAAGCATAATGGTCGCGTCGGACGCGCTCAACGCCACAGACGTCTCGCAACACCTCTCATTTCACGCTCCAGTGGGCGCCATCATATTGGGACCAATAAATGTGGCGGTGGAGGTCGGCGGTCCGATAACCCGACTGACGGGCGGGCAGGCGGAAAACGGCCACTGCCAGCCCGGTCGATGCCAGACACGGCCCGTAAACACGGCATGGGTGACCGGTGTATTGGGGAAAGATGCATGGAGGTGTGGGGTGGGTGGCTGATATGAAGTATGGGTAATGTGGTGGGGTATGGTATGGTATGACGATTGATAAGCGGGTATGTTAAGGTGGTGTGATGGATTGTAGTCTTGCGGTGTTGAGTTATGGCACAGGGCTTCAGTGGGAGTCTTAGACAAGGCGTATAAATTAGGACATGGATATAAGGCCAAGCATTGTACAGGTGACAGGGTGGGAGTTTATAGTATAATTATAGAAGGTTTTAAAACCCATGACGTGTTATGTGAATATCCCAGGGTGATATATATGCAAGGGTGATGAGGAATAGGAATATTATGTTATTAGGAGTGAATAAAGTACATGGACATACTGGGGTTCTAAGACAGCTACTCTGTGGGCATATACCCGGAGGCCTGGACATGTACCCATGGCGGGGTTCCTGAAGTGAGGTATACTGTACTGCAGGAGATAGCTGGGTATCTGTGAGTCTGTGTGTGATGAGTCAGTGCATGCTGTGTAAGAATCCACAAGATGAGGTTAGTGTCTGTCAGGTGTAAGGATCCACAAGATGAGGTTGGTGTCTGTCAGGTGTAAGCATCCACAAGATGAGGTTGGTGTCTGTCAGGTGTAAGCATCCACAAGATGAGGTTGGTGTCTGTCAGGTGTAAGCATCCACAAGATAAGGTTGGTGTCTGTCAGGTGTAAGCATCCACAAGATAAGGTTGGTGTCTGTCAGGGGTACACATCCACAAGATGAGGTTAGTGTCTGCATATAAGGGGTAAGCATCCACCAGATGAGGTTAGTGTCTGTCAGGAGTAAGCATATACAAGATGAGGTTAGTGTCTGTCAGGGGTACACATCCACAAGATGAGGTTAGTGTCTGCATATAAGGGGTAAGCATCCACAAGATGAGGTTAGTGTCTGTCAGGTGTAAGCATCCACAAGATGAGGTTGGTGTCTGTCAGGGGTACACATCCACAAGATGAGGTTAGTGTCTGCATATAAGGGGTAAGCATCCACAAAATGAGGTTAGTGTCTGTCAGGAGTAAGCATTCACAAGATGAGGTTAGTGTCTGTCAAGGGTAAGCATCCACAAGATGAGGTTAGTGTCGGTCAAGGGTACGTATTCACAAGATGAGGTTAGTGTCTGTTTGGTGTAAGCATCCACAAGATGAGGTTAGTGTCTGACATGCCATGGGTAAGCATCCACAAGATGAGACCAGTGTCTGTCAGGGGTGAGCATCCACAAGATGAGACCAGTGTCTGTCAGGGGTGAGCATCCACAAGATGAGTTAGTAATGATGGGTAAGCATCCACAATATGAATTGGTGTCTGTTAGTGGTATGCATCTAGAAGGGACTACTCGCCAACCAACGAAAATCCCCAACAATTTTATGCATACATAAGTACAATAGGTGATACAAGACCATACTATCACGGGAGAAATGAGGTAAAAACTGGTAGTACAACTACAGATGAACTGCGACATGTGGAAAGTAAGTGCAATTTTATCACTGCCTACCCCCTACTCAGACTATCAGTGTATTGCACTATAAGACTATCAGTATGGGTATAGTTAATCAAGTGTGTCACTAGCGGTGTATGGTACATTAAGGCGACATGGTGCCTGGTACGGGGACTTCTAGTGAGGTACGTGATCGAGTGTGGATAAGATGAAGTGAGATCAGATGTGATCTAATGTGGCGTGATGTACTATACATTTCGGATTAAAGGCATGTCCGCGACTTATGATCCAATCAGGGTATATTACCATATCTCACAGGATGCTATCTGATGCAAAGCCCTGTCTAAAAGGCTCCAACCAGAAATGTGTGATCTATATATATGGAGAGGTATGATAAATACAGTGATAATCCTATACCAAATTATGACATTATGACAATGCTGCCATTATGATTAAAATCTACTGGGCCAGTTATACGTATGCACCAGTGTGTTGCGCATATATGTTCAAGTGGGGTATATAACTATGCACATGTATAAGTAATGACATAATACCCTGTGGTTCCAACGATATTGCTAATTTACATCATCTACATGAGGATGAAGAAAGAGAAGACGGTGCCGTGTACAAGACGCCGCATTTAGCACCTTTTCTGGGAACCATCCTTTAATCTCAGATCCAAGGTTGCTGTCATATTACCATCCCTCTTTCTGTCAGCTACCCACACCTGCCTGCCATCTTACCCAGCCACAGTTCTGTAGCTTATACCCATCTTTAGAGAGTGTGCACGTCCATATATATAGTTACCCAAGCCATGTGGCAGTTATATGCATGTACACGTACTGAGACGAATCAGACGGGAGGCACACCCATTCAGGACTGCATATTATCGGTTATACATGTAATACACGTGCATCAGAGATAAGTGGTTACTCATTACCCAACCCGCTGATAATACAAGAAGCATCTTTTCCTTCTGACTTGTCTGTATAGAGGTTTCCCTCTCAGAGTCAGACTGGGTGTGCTGCGAGTAGCTCATCTAGAAGAGAAGGTAGTGGAGCCTGTGTGAGTTATGTGCTGCCTTAGTCATTAACAAAACGGTTAGGACGGGGTGGGGTGCATTTCTTCTTTGCAAGGCAAGGACCCTCGTAAAGACACAAAGACAAAGGGAGTATGTCATAACGAGGGCTACTCCACAACTGCAGACAGCAGCTGCAGATGCGCGCACACAAATACAAACTCGTTTCTTTCTACTCCACTGTTCTGATAAGTAATGACTCAAGTGTCAGAGTTCTCGCCGCCTCCAATCCTGAATCCCCCATCCCCACCCCCGCAGGCACTGGGGATAATTTGGACATACATAGCAATATCTGAGTACTATTTCCTGGGAATATAGAGAGGAGCCATCTACCAACAAGGAGAATGTATGCGAATCCAATTAAAGCCTCCTTGTATGAAGACGCCGAAGGAGAAGATTGATATTAATGTTATGACACATGTCCTGTAGTTCCTACTAACAATGCTGGGCACTACACGCGAGGCATTAAATATTCAGAAACGAGGCTCTCTCGGTATTCTTCCTGCGAGAAGGAACCACATAACCACCCTCTTTATGGTTGTCTCGGTGTATCGTTTATCAGCTAATGGTTTTCTTATTCCCCTCTAACGATAGCAACTCACAGCGGAAGAGGGTCACACGGGCCTAGGGCGATCGTTTTATCCCCACTCCTTATCAAGGCCCTATGTACCCCCACCAGAGGGATAATCCTGTCCGGCTTTTCAGCGTTTTTTCTACAGTGCAGATTACGACTCATCAAGAAAAGCCGCTGGTATCGAGCAGTTGCGGGTTGTGATGGAGGGGGTGGCCTGTATATTGCATTGAGGGGGAGAGAGCTGCTTTGAAGCAGAGCCCTCTGGTGGGCACGTGTGGGGGCAGTGTGTGTCCACCGGGATCAATGACAGACTGGTCATGTATGGATCCTGTCCACAAGGCGCCTTAGAGCAGGGAGGGCCGCCCGATCCGGCAGTCCGTCTGATGTGGCGACGACCCCTAAACTGTGCCCGTGCGGTGAGCCACTCACATTACCTGTGAGTGCTTAGACAGCCCTCCTTCTACCTCTTCACTTGTCCCCGAGCAGTTGTCGTAAAGGCTGTAGGGCTGATTCAAATGAATGCTTGCTGGATGGCTATAGGCTTTCTGCGTTTGTAGAAGAAGTGTATGGATGCCCCTCTCCTCTCCCTCCACAGAGCATGTCTAATATACTGACATCCAATTGACTAAGCCTCAATGCGATATACATGAAGGGAACACGACCATAGGACCTTTACAGCGTCAGAGCATGGCATTGATACCCTACGATCAATACCAACCAATAATGTCCCCATAATATATCACAGTGACAATATAGAGGCCCAGGTATTGGACGTGTAACAGTCCTTTGCTATGTTACCCTACTCCTTACCACCCTCCCTAAACCCACACCCACCAGCACCTATTTGGGGGGTTAAGCCATGTGAGATGTCTGAGGGGACATGTACACAAATAAGGGGGATGTTCTACAGAGCCACCCCTGACCGGGGGTCTGTACAGGCAGGGGCAGTCAGAAGCCCCCAACAACCTCCACGGTGCTTCCTGAAGACGGGCATGGTCACTAACGGTAGCCATGCACCCTCTCGTGCTGACAGGGTAATGGGAGCAGAGCCAGGCCACCAGTCTGACCCCATGGCATTGCTGCCCTCCTAGTAGGGCATCAACCAGATCTACGAGATCCACCCACCACCCATTCATTAGTCTACAGCAATAGCTGCTATAGCCAAGGAATGGTCTTCTTCCTCAATATTTCATATGATGTATTCATGTAGGTTTATATGGGCCATATGTGTGTCCCATTTCCAAGGTGTCTTCCCCTCCCATGAATGCTGTCTGGACTATTGTACAGAAACTGTGTTATAGCCCTGTCGGGGATGTATTCGAATTACTTCATTCCGACGCACAGATTCCCTGAGTGTGAAGGACTACATGTAGGCCTTTATGTCAACAAGTGTAAGGTTCCGTGCAATTTGATCATATACGGATTATATTCACCAAAGACACACTGTTTAATGAAGTACAAAGACAAAAATATGAGGGTCACCTGGACTATCAAACCAGGGTCAGGCGTCTGTCCCAACAAAAAAACACCTTTCGAGAGTCAGGCTCACTCTCACGGTTCAGCATTGCCAGACTAACGTTTTAAACAGATCCTGGCAGAGCTGGACCATGATATAACGCCTTATTGGTATGCGTCCGACAATGCTGAACTCTTGTTAAAGTGAGCTTCAGCAATGCTGCCCCCAATCTGTGCATAATTATCCTCATACAGAGAGTCAGGTATTACTTTAACAAGAGACTATGCCTAAAAGAGAATAAAGTATTTTGGGCTTTAGGGAGTACGATGTAGCTAAACCTACTCTCCCAACCGAAACACTCCATTCACCTTCAACCTGCATCAATCAACCTGAATATTTGTCTGAATCACCACAGTGAAATGCTTTACTCTGCAGCACCCCATTAATGATCCCTGTAGTTCACAAATGTATATATTTAATTTACACCCATTACCACTATGCTCATTACTGTATTTTGTCTCAACCTGGTAGCAAACACTAACTTCACAGAAAAGGCTCAGCCTAACTGGCTCTCATAAAAGAGTCAAGCATTGTCTTCCTCTGGAGAGAAAGTCAGGCCGACTCTGATGTGAAGAATTGTCTTGCCTGACTGCCATTCGAGATTCCGATTTGATTCTCGAGAGGGAGTCACATTATATGACCATTGATGAAGTGTCAGTCTGACTCTTGCTTAAGGAAGATGAGAGCCAGCCAAAACCTGACTCTGGTGAGAGTCCAGCTGACTCTCATTCTTTCTCAGTGTATGTGTCCTGATATATTTGGTAAAGTATCGGTGTCTTCCTTCTCACATAGAAACTGCCCCATTAACTCAAATTACTCCCGTAATCTGCATCTGACTTCATTCAATACTCTTTAAATATTTGTTATTTGATATTCGATGCGCCCTGGTTAGTAAACCCTGCTTAATTTGAATTCTGCGTATTCACAATTTGTACTGATCATTTTCTCTTCTCGACTTTTCATGTTTCAGTTCATGTCTGGGTATTTTTAAACGATTATTAATATGCATAATCAACCATTGCAGCATGATTGCTTTCAATATAACATTGTGTATTTTATGTGCCGTTGGATTAATTATTCATGTCAACCTACGTATTCATGAATGTGTTCAGCTTGTTGGGTATGAAAGTAAGTTATACAGATGACAAGTATAGCTTACATAATAATTATTCTCATTGTGAAAGATGTATGAGCCTTCTCTTAGAGTATAGGCAGGTGGTGGTCATCCCAGCCTCAATGTAGACATATAAGATGTACCGAACATAATATCCTGGCATTGGTTTGAGTACCCATTCACAGAAACCGGAAATTCCTGGAGACAGGCTCTAGTAGCCACTGCCGGAGTCTGAGATATTGATAGTGCCAGGTTCGTTATAGAGTTGCGACATGCCCATATGCCTCCATCTAGACCAATATATCAGCATGGAAGTACGTTCTTTCCCAGCTACCGACAAAAAGATCCCTCACCAGCAAGCATTTTCCTTGGGCATCTTCCTAATCAACCGTCTTCTTGGAAGAACTAGATAGATGGATGTAACGGTGAGTCTGTACCTTTCTTTATGCCTATGCTCTGCACTGCATGACTGTGAAGCGGATAGGTGTCTCAAATGGTCTAATATGACTCTACGTGATATTATGTGAGCAGGCAGGTGAAAACAACTATCTGAGGGGGAATTGGGAATATAAGCTAAAAATATGTACTAAAATATTTGTGCCACGTCCTGAGAAAACCAGCATTCGGGGGAGGGGGGGGGGGGCGGGGTAGTTCTGGTTCTGGCCACCGGGGGCATCAGGAGGGCAAAACAGGGGGGAATTGACTCAAAAATATATCAGTATAATTATGTTGTTATTTGTTATGGAATACAGTGCACTTAGAGCTTATCTATCGTTTACCTAACAACTCTTTGAGATATCATTCCTGCAAGACTTCCGGGAATATCTTAGCTTATGATATCTCATTTTGAAGATTTTAACACAATCTCTCTGGTCATATTTCTGTTTTGTCAGAATCGGATCTCAAACATGATTTGAAATGTATTGCTGAAAATGGTAAATAAGCTCTGAATTCATTACATCAAAAACAATAGATACAAGAAATTACCCTAAAAAGGTGTCTTTTTGGTATAAAATCTGTTCTGGGATGAATTTCCAAGGTCTGTTATAAGTTTTGAGTACCTGATGAGACGCCCAAGAGATCAGAAACAATAATACCCCATTTAGAATAATGGAATAGTTTCCATGGTAACCAGAAAATGCTAGTTTGCCAATTTTCAGTAGAAAACATTACATTCCAAAGTTAGTACATGTGCACCAGCGATAGATCTATTTAGAGAAGACTGCCATAATATTCTACAGGCTAGGCTACCTCCATCTAAAGATGGAGGTATCCTAAAGCATTTTGTGGCTCATTCGTCACTCAATTGCCATCCCCATGCCCTCTGGTGGTCAAAACTAGAAGTAAAAATCCCCCGAAAGGTACGCCCCCCCCCCCACCTACTCACATTATAGATCTAGATACCAGAAGCAACATGAGTGTCTGAGGATTTAGAATTATTTCACTTATATGATTAGGGTTAGAAGCTAAGTTCGAACAGGATATAATTCTCTTATTGCCAGTGCAAACTGTCAATAAGAGAATTCTATTCTGTTATTGACAGTTCTCACCGTCACCGATAAAAAGATTGATATGTACTACATGTATTGTCAGTTCTCACTCTCAATATTTGGCCCACCATGATCTTGCTTTTGACAGTTCAAACTGTCAATAGTGGAAAACTTTCTGTCTTATTTACAGGTCGAAATGTCACTAGTGTATTATATACTCTTCGGTTACACAATGTATGTATGTGCATAATGTCTTATAGATGTGTGTGTAACGTTTTAAATCCTTCTGATACTCAATAAATACTGGTAAATAAATAAAATATTGTTGATGCATGTATAAGTATCAGAAGGATTTAAACACATACTTTTATACAGACATTATGAAAAATAAATGCATACGTAACTGAGAAATATAGAAATCAAGCACAATTTAGCTCCCAACCCACCTTTAAGGCAGTACATGTATAACCATTATAATGGAATGAAATGTCCACCCATGGGAAACAGCCGATGTCGCAGGTACCCTCCTCAGACTCATGCCATCATGTTTACGATGCTACTTGATTCTCCACATTCTTAACAACGCCAAGAGAGGACCATTCACTGCAGATTAAATACAGTGACAGCGAATACTTGGTTATGACATGCAATACCCAGTGATTTGTGAAGATACAATGTCTCTAGGCTTTTTTCAGGATCCTCCACATTCCATAAAAGGGGCTATACAATCCCAACGGGAATGATAAGATGACTTCATTGAAATTGTAATGCAGTCGTAAAATGCTGCCGGGCCAACGCCCCCTTCCGGGAACCAGCATGGCATTTATTCATATGACTTCTTAACTGCATGGTGGTGAGGATCTGTAGCATTCTGATTCCAATATCTAGAAATATAAATAACTGAGAATTACAATGCGTATTTACATTGGCCATAACATTTAATGACCATACAATTTTGAACAAATGATGACGTCACAGGCCATGTGATACGGGAACACGGTATACCATGGGGAGTATGGGATACGGGATTTCTACTAGTACGTAAGCATAATAGTAGTTGTATCCACCATGAAATAAAACTAAGTGTTATTGAAAAGTGCAAGTAGTTCCATCTTTCTGCATCAACTCGAATTATCATAATCCACACATAATATCATAATCTTATATATCTTCTTTTTTCCCCTTCTTTTTTTTTTACCAAACGTTGTTTTAACCCTTAGGGGCCCAGAACTAGTTGACCAAAGTAAGATATCCGCAACATGATTAGTACACTGTATGTGAATCTGCAACAGTGGAATTTGTTGTCCTGACATAGGGTTTATATATATATACTTCATGAAAGCTCACCCCGGAGACAGTGGTATGTCTCTTACTTAGTGGTCTAATCTCTATGTGCATGCTAGAACCATGTAGGACTTACGCCACTGGGCCCCTAAGGGTATGCAATTAAACATACCTTAAGGAGTAAAGGGGGGAATGATGCAAACTTACCCTCTTGTCATGAGCCTTTGTCCATGTACTTACCCATGAATATAATTGATACATCAGAGGATGCCGTATTCATGTCATACATTATGACAGCTTGGGACGAGGATACAGGTTCCTCGACAACCTGCCACATATTCAGCATATTCTGTCCATTAGTGGTGCCGAATGGCCTCACCTGCATAAAATGTTGATTTGTCAATCCTAGAGGATGCATATTCTTCTCATTTATGATGGGTTTATTCACCAAGTAAGGCAACATTCCCAAGAATAAAGGAGTGCTCATTTTTTAACAACAGGTGAGGTGATGGAATTTCGCGTGGGCATGCAAAAAAATCGACCCCCCACATATACATACGCATGCCGCCTGGTCAAAAATCGCCCCTCCCCCCCCCCCCCGGGTCAAGGGATCCAAAGTATTTACCCCCCCCCCTAATCCACCCACACCTCCTCCCCGTTGTTGAAAAAGGGGCAAGCCCTAATACATTTCATTATGTGTCCCATATTAATCTATGAAAGCAGCTGGGTCTTTACATGTTGAATATGGGAACATCCGGGAGAACATGTTTAACTGCTAAATGTGATTTACTATAAACATGATGCGTGCATGTGAGCTATTGAATGAACAACATGTCGGTGGTATGCATCAACCCAGACAGGATTCAATAATTCATGGTGAAGTAAATTTATACCACTTACAGCTATTGTAAGTGGACGCCGTTAGGAAAGGTATAAATGCCAAGTGCACCATACACGAGCGAAGAGATACGATGACTAATAAAGCAGGATGAATAAGCAGGACTTTCAACTGAATTCAATCATAAACATGAATATTGACTGATGGGGTCATTTCGCCAGTCCGTTTTTTACTCATAGAATAGACACATCGGCTGAGAATTAAGAATGTCATACAAAATGCTAGGACACTAATATCGATTCCAGGTGATACTCTGCAGTGGGGGATTTCGGAGAGAAAATCATAGACCAAAGGCAACAGCAAATACAACTAGAATAACTGTAGACGAAAGCACACTGTTCACAGACAAACGAGACACAGGTAACCACCATTAGTGGACAGACACCACCTGCTGTTCGCTGACAGTACCCTGGAGCAGCCCAGAAGGTAAGACACTGATCCCTGAACACTGCACCCACCAAGCAGTGATTGATCTTTACAAGCAGTACGGGTGGTTGCACCTACCTCACCTGGTTACTGGTGGACAGCCTTCCCTGTCAAAAGCCATTGGTGTTTGCCTTTTACTCCTCCCTCTCCCAACTGGAATATCAAGGTCGACTTCAGGTGTGGGCTAACAAATAGGGCCATAGTCTATAGTGTTCTAAGCTTACTGGTGCAGTAAATTCAGTGAATTAGGCCTTAGTTTGCCACTAAGAACCCTGTAGGCTAGACCATATTAGTGAAATTGGTGCATACACATCCTGTATGAATCTGTATCAATCTGTATCAATCGACCAAATAGATTACTCACTGTGGACCATCGCATTAACTAGGATGAGAGATGCCATTTTACCATTGTGCCTCAAACGGGTATAAGTTGGTAAAATGCAATGATATTCCACTATTACCGACAGATTTCTTCAATCCTTTCAGAGAGTAACTCTTCCCAAAGTCATATACTAATCTACAGAAAGATTATTGACCCCTTTCGGACAGAAATGGTGGTTCAATTTGTCTGTAGGCCCTGCAATATTTAGGGACAGTGTATGTTCTATGTTCCACTGTCAAATATCTGCATATTCACATCACAAAGCCAGAACCCTAACTGGACGTGATGTATCTAGAGGGTCTAGAATTACTATAGGGTAACGCGTGTAGAGTAACAAGTACAGAAGGAGAGGATAACATAGGTCACGCGGAAGTAAGTAGTATATAAAAAGAAAGGACAGATGCAGGTGGATGCACATCCCCTCAGCTGTTGCCATTTTACATACAACAGTTACCCATTGTAGACAGAATGGGATCTACCTCACTTCTAGATAGGTAGGTCAATTAGAGATCGCTTTCCCGGTCCTGTATGTGTCTCAGTGCTAAATAACCCAAACTATATGGCAGATTTCTCAGCTATGAAAAAGTCTTATAATGGCAAATGACATATGAGGATAAAGGGAAAGAGTGTGTCCCTCACCTTCTTTGGTTTTTGTAGCCTGTCTCTAAAGGGATAATGATTTATGAATTGGCAGAATAAATACAATTGTAGTGCAGACACTTAGATTGGAACGGTTTTGCTAATAGAGGAAATGATTCTACCTGCACAGAAAGTGAGTTCAATGGTGTGAAATTTCATTTCATTCGCCATATCTTATTCACATGGACTCTCCTGACTGCACAGACTTGATAGGTATCTTACTTTATTTTCTGTGAAAATGATTAATATTTCAAATCAGTATGACATTATATGCATCATTTATATGGCAGGTTATTTGTGGAATCGTCACCTACAACCTCCTAAAACCCCACCTTCTATGCGGAATAAAGCTTTCTGAATAAGAATATTTTGGTTTGGTACAAAATTATGCTGGCGAAAATTGGCGATAGGGCCTTCCCTGGAGCATAGCAATCAATCCAAAAGTAGGTCTATGGCATGAATATCACTCGAATAAATGTTACTTAACTACAAAGAATTATTGCCTTTGGTCCTTGTATACCAGCAGATATATTGCATGGTGTAATTTAATAGAAATGTATGAGAAATTGTGTCTTTCTATGGTCTAAGACTCTCCTTGTCCTGCCCGCTCAACTCAGGCAGGCCCTGCATGCATGCTGTGAGTGTTAGCCCCGCAGCGCAGACAGCAGGTGGAAACTGACAGGTCGATCATGTCAAGTTCTATTTTTCAAAAATTCATTGAAAAAAAACTATTATGAGTACCGTAGGTCAATAACAATTACGTTTCCAGATTCCTCTTAATCTCATCGTCATTCTGAGATATTACACGAGGAAATCCAGTTATTTTCTGAAATCCCGTTGTCCTACCTATTCTAAAGAACAATCATGTAGCCTACTGAATGTCCTCCCAGACCGTGATTGTACGGGAGACAGCGAACTGCTACGTCATAACATCATTATATTGCCATACTATTGTAATATAGATTAAAGTAATAACTGACCTTTTTATATTGGATTTAGAACTGTTTTCTAACCAGGCCTGCCCCGGCCTGGGGTGATGGAGGAAACTGACCAGTGGTCAGCGAGGAGCAGCTGGTCAGGATGATGCACAGCCACGTCTAAGCCTACCTGAGCCCTCCACGTGGTGGTAATCTGGTGTAACCTGAGGGCATGGCTCGTCCTCCTGAATACCAAGTCATATAGCATAATATCCATCAGTTTCAACCAGATGCTAACTATAATCTATGTATTATGAGGTACAGCAAATGGACAACCATTTTAATGGAATACACCCATTATACAACATATACATCTATGTTTAATACAATATGTCAATACAATAAGCATCTATGGTGAGGACATCTCTTCTATTTATATCTATACGTTGATTGATTAACTATCAAATTAAACCTGCCCTTTCGTTAATCATACCGTTGGATAATAGAGATCTCTGTAATTTTCATCAAAGGACATGTTCCCTTGAGGTGCAATGTATATTAATTGGAAAAATACGGCTATAAAGAGAGTAGATGTCTATATTTAGCCACTTAGATATGCCAGTTGACTTTCAACACGGCTAAGAATGTGTGCATGTTACCTGACCCTATACTGTGAATAGTTGGTTGCCTCTTTGTAGGTATACTGTAACATCTACTGTAGGTGTACAGTTTATTGTAGGTGCACAGTAGAATCTGCTGTAAAGCTACAGTAGATGATGTAAAGTTACAGTAGATTCTACTTTGTACTTGCCTTTTACAATCTACCTATCAATACAGAGCCAGCCCTAGACATTTTTCATTTTACCCGAGACTATTCAACCGGGAAACCCTTTTTGATGACCTAAGTATGTTTCAAGGAGCTCAGATTGCACACAGATGGATTGCATGTCCCGAAGGCGGTGGAGAGCTGCATAGCATTCTACCGTGCTGGGTCTTTTTGAGGACTAAAAGGCATTACTTACTCTGTCATAGTAGTATTGAGGCAATGATGCACACTATATCGATAAGTTAAATGACTTGCTGACATGAAGTATGTTTGGAAATAATAGCACCAACAGCTTTAGTGTCATTTAGGACTTGTAATGATGAAAGTCCAAATCATACACGAGTATAGCACATTTGAGTAAATGTAAAACTTTCTCAGTTCTGTTGGTGTCACTTTTCTAAGATAGTTGTGTACATATTTAGACACACACAAACCGGGTTAAATCATGCATAGACTGTAACAGGAACAATGATAACCGTTCACCAATATTTCTTTCATCTGAGGACGACTAGCCAATATATCTGGTACAGGCGCGGTGTATAGGCTTAGATGGTCTGGTAAGGTGACTAGACCACAATGAAGGCAGCTCATCCTCATGCCCTTGGCTACTCGAGGTTGATATTCTCCCCTGTGGGCCATGACGATATAGTGAAGGCAGGGCGTTGTTGTCAGGGTGCCTCTCCATGCCTGCCGACCTCCTCAATAGAGGCACACAGAATTTGTGGTCCAATTTCAGGAGGGCACGTGACCTTCATAACGCCAGAGCTGCATGCCAGCAGCCTCTGCATTGTTAACGCCCCCCCCCCCGTCTTAGAGTGCACCCCTCCCCATTTCTCCCTCTCATTCACCCCACCCCCCTGCTCCATACCTCCTTACCTCACTCACGTTCACCCCCACCTACTACCCATCCCAACACACAGTTGTCCCCAGGGCTTCGACATTTAAACCTTCAGTAAATAACGAGCAGAGTGGAGTCTAATATTCCCTTGCAGTGTGATTACTGCACATAGCGGCTATGAGTGGGGGAGAGGTAAGTGAGGGCAGAGGGGGTAGAGCACCAATATACAGTTTCATATCCAGTAGTAATGTGATCGGTACGTGCTAATGATTTTCCCTCCACAGCGCGACAGTGCGCAAGTCGTCAGTCGACGACGGATGTCGGCTTCAGGTCGAGTGCAGCAAACGCACGTCGAAGGGAATGGCGTTGGTATAGACTTGCAGAGAAAAAGAATGTGTGGGTGGTGGGGAAGTGCATGGATGTCTACCCATAGGGTGGGTGGGGTGGGTGGTGTACTGTGCACCGTCTGACGGCAGTTGTTTCAGGGGGACGCCTCAGTGGCCGACAGGTGGCGCACAGAGATGACACTCATCCATTAGAGGGCGCTACGTCCCGCCACCTCCCGTCATAACACGGGCATATTTACAAGACTGCAGCGACGGGCGCCGGCCGGAAAGCCGACATTAAAGACGTCCATGCACATTAGAGCACCTCGCAGTGGGTGATGAGTGGGGGGAGAGGAGCAGCTCACCTAGAGATCACCCTTCCGTCCTGGTTACACTGTCATTAGCCCCGCCCAGTGTCGGCGACAAATTTAAGGGTGATGTACCGACGTCGTGTGTTTACAGGTCCGCGGGACCCTCTCCCGATAGCGTGACGTCAACGCACCGCGCCGGAAGCTTTGAAGCCTGCGCATGCGCTCTGTGATCGAGGCTGCAGCCCTGCAACCTTGTGAAACCAGAGGCTTCCATGTTTGAACTTTTGATGATGTAAGTCTTCGTTGAACGGGTGGCCTTTGAGGAAAGGCGGTGAAAACAAAGCTGGCATGTCGATGGGCTTTGATATTGGACCAATGTCATGAGTTACAGGGGGTTGCGTTGGAACACGAAGCTCAGACCAAAACGACTGCATAGCCACAAGGCACACACGTCGTGTGTATCCTTTGTGTGTGTGGCATGGTGTGTGACGTTGTGTGGTGGTGTCTCTTTGTGCCAGGGGGTGTGTTAGGGCATCGCTAGTTTCTTCTCCTTTCTTTTACTTGACGAGGTAGGGCCACCGCCACGCGGCGGCCCAGGTGACTGCAGGGTGGCTGTCCGCTAGACAACTACTAGTAGTATAGAAAGCGGGCGTTATTTCCGGGGCCAGCCGCAAGCTGCGACAGTTGGTTTACTCTTGGGGTGATTCATGACCACGACCCTGTCCATAGTGGCGGGCAGCCAGGCGGGGCGGACAAACAGATAACGCCCCCGGACCACATTCAATTCGCGCTCTCGGCGCCCGACGAGCCGCGTGTATCCACTTACCTCAAAGCTCCGTGGGCACTGACAGCGCCTCGGCCAAAACCCACACCGCTCTAATTTATTGCATTAAGTCCAAACAAATGGATGAAAACGTCTTGATGTAAAGCCAATAAAGAAGATCCATTAAGAACCATTTCAATTACCATCATCTGCTGTTGCCATGGCAACGGGAGACCCCATGGCCCCGTGTCTGATTAAAAAAGCCTCTGGCTTAGAGACGCACAACGGGGGCGCTGCCGTCGGTGTGGTCGTGACATATTAGAGACCTAAAGGGAAAGACAGTCGGGGGCAAAAGTGCCAATCAATTGAATACTCAGTTTCCATGGCAACCAATAATTCGGCATTTTCCGCCCTCAGCCATCAGACGTGCATTCGGGAATTATGCAACATTAACCCGCCCTGATTGTAGCCCTCCGCCCGCCGCTGAGAGTGGTTTGCTGAGTGAAGTGAGTAGGGGCGGTGGAGGTGGGCAGGATGGGTGTTGTTGGGTGGGCGTGGGGTGGGTAGAGAGGAGGGGATCCCATGGGTGTGGCCACCATAGATAAAGACTGCATGGGGTGACCTGATGGGTGCTCCTCTAAGAGCAGCTCGGGGTCAGCTGGACGATCTGCTCGTTCCCTATTACATCAGCTGGGAATGGTCTACAGACGTATCTAATTCTGTCAGTATTCAATGGATCCCAAGACCGTTAGCTTGCTATTCATTCATCACACCAACGTTGTTTATTGTCAGGATAACAAGATGTGACGAGGCTATCTCGGTGGGGATTATTCAGGCTATAGTATTTCTGTGACTACAGTTTGTAGATAAAGGAGTGATACAGAATAGATACAGGAGAAATACAGAATATACTGCACAATAATTATAAACGTCTTAATATGTAATAATATAATACACCGCATCAATCATCCCTGGTGCTGATACATTTCTACCAGAGGCAACCTACGGAAGATTGAGATGATTAAGTTGAATGTCCCATTTATTTAGTTTCTCAGATTGCAGCATTGAACGAACTGCATGGGGCCTGACCTTCACTAGGCGGTATATTAATTAGATGTAGCCGGCCCGGGGCTGGATTTTCGAATTAAGCATGATGCCTCCCGCCACCAAGTTATTAGCGTCGCTTCATCGGGGGTCTAGTGTGGCCCAATTATGGACCTCTTGTATGTGCCTCTCAGTCGAAGCAGGCGCGAGGGGCAGACTTCCGCTGCCTGGGGCGGACTAAAGGGGGTTGTGGAGGCTTAAAGCAAGGCGCGAGGGTGGGGTACATGAGGGTGGGTGAGTGGGAGGGAGGGTGGCACTGGTGGAAGGTGGATCTGATTGCTCCCTGCCTACAGTGACAGGGACATCATCTATCTGTCGGCGCGTTATGGCCGTCTGTATAACGGTGGCCCGGGTATGATGGACGGAGCACGGTCGGCAAGCGCCCGCCCGTGATGGACGTGATGATTGCTGACAGCGACGGCGCGTCCGTGCGTGAAGAGTGCCACCTAACGACCGCCACCCTCCCCTGTATCTGCCACGCGCCTCCCAACCCCCGCTATCTCAGCCCTAGCTACCCCGGTACCTTCCGGTTCCTTTACCCCCGAGGGCCAAACCACCCAGCCCCACGCTGCACCAGTATACGGTCCTCTCCTCCCCACGTCTCAGCCTTTCCACTGCAGCTCATTTGATCACTCCATTCTCCCACTTTCACTACTATCATATAGTGTACTCCCAACTGGAATCCCCCACCTCAGCACACCCTTCCCTGAACCCCCTTTCTACTCTATGTAACCCCCAACCCACCCACGCCCCACCCCCTTCTTGCTATCTGTCACCGGGAATCTCGCCCGCTGACTAGGAAGAGATCCCCCAGGCATCTTTTACACCGCTGCTAGTTCTCTGTGTCCGCCCTGCCTTTATAGGGTCAAGTAGTCCTCAAGGACGTACGAGATAGATACAGTATCCTCACCATCCCCCAGGTCTTCTTTATAGGTGCATCCAAGTACGCCATACGCGGTACGAGCGAGGCATGGCGACCTTAGAAGGGACATGTATGTGTACAGTAAAGTACGAGTAACACAGAGATCGCATCGATGCTATGTGTTCTATTTAAAGGCTTGACATCCTTTTTATATCTCAGTAATAGTATTTTGACCAATACCTTACGCATCACATGAATAAGGCATTCAGACGAGGCATATTCTGATAGACATATTATCAGCATTATACCACAGTTGGCTGGGAGAACAAAAGAAACTGCGTGTAGCTATACCACGTACAAAGCAATCACTGTGTATACCTATGCTTATCAAAACTATCTTTACAGTATACTATTGAGGCAGTACATGTATATGCGAATAGCTACATTTTAAACTTATATGATAACATACCTCAGCCTGGAACATACAGAGGCCGATCAGAATTGTCAAATGTCCCGGCAAAACTCAAAAGGCACATTCATTGCAAATAATATGCTATTGTATATCAGTTGTACCATATTTACTGCATGTAAGTGCTTATATATACGGAGTCAGGTGATATGCTGTGGCTATGAGATACCTTCTCATTTATAAAGTATGACCCAGAAGAGGCTGTCAACCCCTTGCAATATGCACGGTATAGCATAGCTCCAACAAAATGTATTGTTGTTTTCATTGATTGGCACATTTGAATCGCATCAGACATAAGTAAATCCTTTATCATTTCAGTTGTAGTTAAGCATTGAATGGGAAGTATTCAGGACCAGGAGCTTGGGTATATTGTTACTAAGTGATATTGGGTACATCTCTATTCATCAATTCGAGTATGTGATAAATAGTGTGTATACATCAACCAAATCAAATACAATAATGTCACGATTCTTAGTTTATAAAAATGAATGGAAATAGGGTTGAATCTGATATGGACTGTATGATATGGACTGGTTATGTATAGCGCTCATAAATATAAATGCTAATCCCAGCGGGCCCTCCTCCCAGGTTTGGTAACTATAACAACCTCGTTGTATATACTTACAATTCCCACCCTTTTCCCATGAGTAACTTACATGGCCAATGGACCTGTGAGAGGAGAGGATCTCTCCAATCATCACTCCCCCTTACAACCACAAGCAAAACCCCTTCCAACCATACCTTTCCAACCCGGAACAGAATACTGGGGAGAGCTAGAAGAGCTCATGAGGACCACTCGCCCTCGGCGCCACCAAGTGGCCGCTGCTCCAATCACAGCGCGCGGCTGCAGCCTGTACCAGTGAGAGGAGGCAGCCTTCAGCCCAGTTCCAGCGAGGCGCTCAGAGTGGCTCAGTAGCTCAGTCTGTTCTCTGCCAGCGAGCTAGCCGTGCGGGTCTTACGCACTGTGCCGCGCTACTACCTACTAGTACCTCTCTGTGGCTTACTCCAGTACCGTCACACACGCTCCTCCTACACATCGCTGTATTATATAGCCGTTGGCTAATCTCCCACACAAGGTACGAGGTCGTGCTCCCCACTCCAGGGTTTACTCCGACCTTAGTCTGGATTCCTCAGGTCTCACGTGTTCCTGCAACTACCTGTGCCAGGTGAGAGTAGGCGGCATCAACAGGCGGTCGGACTAACTACCTGTGAGCCCCTATACCTACCTGTGAGCTGCTCCTGGGCCCTATACCTGTGATGAGCTATACCAAAGTGCTCACCTGGACGAGCCACTCGGAGTAAGGGCTTGACGTGGGCGCGGCCTGAAAACTTTCA
Organism: Harmothoe impar; assembly: GCA_947462335.1. Taxonomy (NCBI): domain Eukaryota; kingdom Metazoa; phylum Annelida; class Polychaeta; order Phyllodocida; family Polynoidae; genus Harmothoe; species Harmothoe impar. Next base: position 53,667,668 of record OX381705.1, read on the forward strand.
AGTTTCAGTACAACTGTGGAGAGTATACGAGTAGTCATAAGCACACAATCATGGAGGGTTTATACACTTACCACATCTTGGTCTCCTGGATTCTGATGCTGGCTCAACATGCATGCTCCGGTCCAATGGGTAAGTTATGCGCTGTTCTGCCCGGGCTAGGTCAGAACAATTCATACTCATGTTTTCTGATTATCCTTCGTGATTGTAAACAGAATCCATTCATGTTTCAGCTGCGTCCATGCGTTTCTTACTTACGGTACCTAAATGAATAATTCCCTAAAACATAGTCTTCATTAAGTTGAAGGAAGTATATTTACCAGGTTGACTTCAGGAGTACGTGTCCTTTGAAATATGTGAGCACGAAGAAATATCTTACAGAAAAGGGGGGGGGGTAAGGCGGTGAGTCGGTGCATTCAGTGAGAGAGTATCACGGCCCACTACTATATATAAGTAACATATATAAGATACATGTTCATGGATACATGTTTGTGAAGGTCGTTCTAATTTTGGACCGGTACTACATGGAAGCAGGCACTTGAGCCTGGTGGAGTCGGAGGGTATCGGTGAGGTTGGGGTGAAGGCGATTAGTCACAGTGTGTATATGTATTCCCCGCGGCCCCGTCTCAGCGACCTGCTCAGCGACCTGCTCTCCCTGACCTGACCTGCTCTGACCTGCTCACTGCCCGCGGCCTGTGAGCAGAACACCTGGGCTCATGGGGTCGGCCCGTGCTGCTCCCAGCAGGGGGCTGGCGCGGCCTATGGTGGTCATATAGCTTCTATAGGCCAACGTGCTGTGCTGAAACGAGCTGGAGGAGAAGCAGGTGTGGGTAGATGTTAGTTGGTCAGAGCTGCTCTGAGCATCTCAGGCCCGCTCATGGCAGGTGTCTAGAGTTGTGGTATATACATGACAACCTGTCTGTTAACTCCACCCATCGTCACAACGCACCGCCCACACCCCAGTATCAGCTACCCATGAGTAGCTCAGAGCTAGGGACCCTGAGCTGCTCCTCCATAGATCAGAGGCTATTTCAGGCTCCTTTTATCACCTGTTTTATTAAGTCTGCTCAAGAGCTTTTATTTCTGAGGGAACTGGAGAGGCAGAACAGTTCGCTTGTGCACACTCACCCATCGCTGTGACCACCCCTTTCCTTTTTATCGCATCATGTGCACACTGGAGCGGACTTGGCGCAAATGTGGGATTCGTGTTTTTCATGGCATAACGATAAATGAGGAATGTCTTTGCCACCCCCAAGATTGACACTCTCAGTGATTTCTAACCGCCTAGCCCTTGATCCTGCTCCTAAGGTTCGCTATAGATCCTGCCGACCGAGGGCAGGGTTGGCACTAACTTCGATGCGGCCCCTGTTGACGAGAGTGCCCGCGAACCGATCGAAAACTGTATGGCAATAGGATTCCTGAATCAAACGCAGGGGTCTTGATCTAGGGGTGCTAGGCTCCCTCCCATCTTTTACTGACCACGGCAAATTAGATACCAGTGCCTGGGCAATGTATGGTGAAATCAGGCTTGGTCAAACGCCCCCTATCCATTAGATTACCCCTGATTTGCGGAACCCAATAAAAACATGCCTATAAGAATGTCGGGTTCATACATAGCAAGACTTGCAGGGAGAGAAATGCTGAACCATGCTGTAGGCCTAGTTGCTTTTGCTCTTCTTCAGGAGGTTTGCGTGAGTAGGTAGAATTGGTGGTAGTATATATAGTATGCACCCTAGGGATATTACAGGGTTATGCATTATTGACTTCAATGTGCATTAAGTTCACTGCGCAGCTGGTGAATATTTTAACGCGGCTGCTGAGGAGAGGTGACTAACATACTGTAGCAGAACTGGTTCAGACCATAGACTTTGGGTGTGGGATGCTCAGGTGTACATATCGTCATCTCCCCATAGTACAGCAATTTGTAGTTATTATTGTAGTTATTGTGATGATGTGAATCTATGGCACTGCTAGTGCCCTAGATGGATGCATGCAATGTATATTTAGCGGGTTGCCTTTTCTTGGGGGGAGAGTGGTCATATCTGATGTATTAGGGATTAGATTGATACTAGACATATACCTTACTTCTTGAGGTAACAAATGAGCCACAGAGTAGTCCCATACCTTTTCTCCTTAGGAGGTATAGGCTTCATGTGTTTTTGCCCCCTCGCTTGTTGTTAGATAATGATCGCTCTCTAAGCAACCCAGAACACACAAAATATATGAGAGTTTACCAGGAACACTGTGTGATATAGTCTACAGTTTCCTATATATCAAGTGTGTATAGGATCGACTATTAAACATCTACACTGACCATGCATAGAACTGGGACGGATTTAGCTAGCATCTTACATTTCTGTCTGGCTTTATTTCCTTAATAGTATAGTCTTTGTGCAATACAGGAAGATGAGAAACTAGTTCTCTATAATAAGCTGATGGCTGCCTAACATTAAGACTGCCTAGCAATTGAAAGAATGACAGAAGACCTTTAATCCTAAAACGGGTATTATGAATGAATAGTGGACATAAGTTAACCACTGTTAAATGTCAAGGATGTGATATAACTATACTGCGAAGGTACACTAAATATCTGCATAAAGATCTAGGGTTACCATTAGGCTACCATTCTGAGTTACATACTATTCTGTATTGCTACTTTTGGTAGGCAAATGGATGGTGCACTGAGGCAAGTCAGTAGGTATTGGTATGGTATCTATCCATCAGTGATCGATCATTCTCACTGGCTGAAATATAGTCGAAGCTATAGGCTAACTATGTCAGGAAATGGTCGTTCATTCTTCATCATTTTCTCACCTGAGCCCTTCTATATAGATATTGATGTTGAACATTCCCCCGGCGCTGAGAAAACATGAGTGCATGCAAACACATGGGGCATTCATCCATTAACACCCTGGCAGTGGCTCCCAGCTAATGGGTAGACCAACACAAGTGTCCCTACAACAATAGCATGTTATTTGCAAAGAACGTGCCTATTGAGTTTGCCGGGACATTTGTCAATTTTGATCGCATGCTGTCATAATATATGTTCAAGGCTGAGGTATGTTGTCATATGAATTAAAAGTGTGGCTACTCGCCTATAATTATGTCGATAATATGCTGTAACGATTTTGATAAGGCAAAAAAAAATAAAAGGTGTGTTTCAGGCAACCCGACCCTAGTTTCAAAAAAGGGCCGACCCTAGCATTTTTTTTCCGATTTTGGAGAATTTTTTATTTTTTTTTGCAAAATATTCAAATTCTTTCGGAAATTTTAGCAATCTTTTGGTCAGGAAGAACAGATCACATGCCTAATTAGCTGTCCAGCCTCATGAAATTGCTTATTAATAAGAATGTCCAATAATTTCATGATATTCCTAGTTATACCGGTAGTAAGAATCGGTGAGTCATCTTGATGACCCACGAGTCGATATGGCAGTCCGCGACTCATTCAAGGTACCTCCAACATTTAAACATTTTCTTCTCCATACATGCGTAAAACTATTGATTCAATGCTAAATATTTCAATTTTGAGATATTCCAGTATGATATCCATGTAGGTACCTTCCATGACATAATGATGCACTGTACTGTAAGCGCCATAAGCTACCATTATAGATATATCTATAGTGACTGTGGGAGCCTCTATATATGATAAGGAAAGATCAATACACAGAAAAATACTACCTCTACATCATTGAATCTACATGTACTTTTCCATCCACTGGTATATATGGTTTCAGCTGAGGATCTATGGCTAGCAAGGTAATCTTCTTATCTCACATCACAGACTCTACACCTGAGCGTTGTACTACATAGACCTGGTGGGGTTTTAGGGAGCTTAGACCAGGCGGGCTGTGTGGCAGGGGCAGCTTTAGTGGTCGGCGGGGTCGGGGTGTTAACTACATGTTGATGCTGGCACCAGCTTTCCCCAGGCTAAAAGCGTGGCCCGGCGTCATGCTGTTTTCCATGGGGCCTGAGTGCGGCCCCCCTTTAGTCCCTCCCTAGGAACTGCATCAGCCGCCTGGAGCTGTTTACGTGGCGACCTCAGTCCCTCCACGGGGAAGCACCTCTGGGCGGCAGGTAGGGGATCCAAGCATAAAGACCCCCTGGAGGGGGTCTGACCCGGCCACCCGCCCACTGTAATTACCCTTTGTTTCCACAGGCCCAGGTAGCCAAGGGCACGTGGATGGTGCCGGAAATGGGCGCGTGCAATGTGGAGCTCTATCTATACTGCCATCCTTCATCTGCAAGAGAGTCTAGTTGCCGTATCTCACTCTCTCCCTATCTCCCAGACCAGGCTTACCAGTGCCCAATCATCAGATACATACTACTAGCACACAGTCCTCCTATACTCAAGTATTCCCTGGAAGCCGGCATCTTACACTCCCTATTAAATCGCTGTTTAAGTATAGCAAGCGTTGGATTATGTGTCCAACTTTTAAGTCTAAAATGCCCACTTTATGTAGAAAGTCCAAGTTTGCAGGACGTTTAACTATACGTAAAGTGGACCATTTCTCTCGAATTTATGACATGTTTATCAAATCTCATGTTGTGAAAATATAGTAAAACCTCCATTACCAAATATAATTTCCCTAACTCTGAACATGCCATCTGTTCCAACTATCAAGAAGGTTTCACGGTACTTTGAATAGGCCATACTCCAACTTTTATACTACTACTCCAAGTCTATCAATGGCCTACATTGCACTGCTAATAGCATCCGTCTCCTGCGTTCACCATGCACTTATCTCTGCCTATTTCTTGGTGCCATTACACGTATAGAACCTCCCCTACCCTGCACGGGCTACTCAGCAGTGGAGTGCACGTCATAAACTGGGAGGTTACCATCAAAACGCACCCAAACCCACTTTTATACTCTCCTTCTCGATTCACAAGTCATGTACTTCAGTACCCTATTATCCCCCCTCCCTCCCCTTCTGTCCCCTCACAATCCCCCACCGCCTTTCACTCCGACTGCCCCTTTCCAATAGCCATGCCCATCCATCGCCCGGTCATGGCTTACCTGTCATCACGTTGCCGCCTATTATAACACACCCGTCCGGAAATTATGCTCCCATCCTATTTTGTCATTTTGCCGAATGATGGATAATGCACCTCCGTTTCCATTTGCAGGGTTCATTACAGAACGCCATCAGACTCGGTGCCGAGGTCGCCAGGTGAACGAGCTCACCCCAGACCCCCCACCTCCACCCCCTGTCACGCTGCTTCCCCCTCCCACCCACCCACACAACCTTCAGCAGGCCCAGTGGGAAATGTCCCTCCCCCTAATATCAACCCTTATCATGCTACCCCCGCCGGCGCATGTGCTTTATGTAATTTGGCTTTTACCCGACAGCTCCTGCTCCCTCAGATAGAGAATGGTTCACTTCTTCGTCTGGAAGGTCATGTGATGGTAGGAAATAGTAAGGGCTGTGTGGCCGGGGTGGAATGATGATGATGACGCCCTGTATAACGGAAGGGGGTATACACGATGACCGAGGGCTGAGAGGGGATGGTGTGGGAGGGGGGTAGAGGCTTGAGGAGATGGAGATGGGGAGATCTACCGCTGGTGCTACTGTCAACAAGCCATCAACGTTCACACTCCATACGGGCGGCGATTACTCACCCCCGTCTGGTTCCGTTATGGTCCACTTGGGGACTGAAGTACACTATTTCCGTGAAGCAAACGAAGGAAAATGGGAGCACTGCCGAATGGTATAGGGGTGGGATGGGGGTGGGGTGGAATAGGGATGCGGGAGTGGCTCGTGGCGAGCAGCTCATGATGGGATGGAAGTGAGGGTAGAGAGGGAAGGGCAGGGGATGCTGACAGGGGGCCCTCTGCTATCATCTCCTCACGCCATCAAACCCAGCCGACACTAGGCTCTTAACTTGCACATATCGCTGCTATTATGGCCCAATCGCACTGTCTGTGGTTCTGGATAGCACCATCCTGCTTCCAGCCTGGCTTTCTGCCGTTTGAACTTTAATTTCGAATATAAAAAATGCAGGAGCTCGACATGCAATATAATCATTTACACCCGCATGCGTTTTGATTAGAAAGTTGATTACATACAGGAAACAGTACTCGGCTATTACAGAATTGATAGAGACGCCAAGCACGCTAGTTGAGTCAGGAAAGAAAAAAATAAGTGGAAAGTAAGGGTACTTGAACTGCGGTGCCTTGTTTGGGGCTCCACACCCCAGGCCAACCTCCTCTCCTCTTTATAATACCGGATACAGAGCAAGGCGCCGGCTGCGAATCGACATGACGTTAGATGTCGGGATTCATGACTTCGTGAGGCGTGTGCATGTGGGTATAGAGTAGTGCAGGCAAAAGGGGGCGAGGGCAGTTGTTGGTGGGTGCCATGGGGGAGGGTGTATTGGGGAGGGGTGGGGTGGGGGTTGGCGGCTGGGTGGCGTGAATGGGGTAGAGTCACGCTATAGGTGGGGTGAGTCGGCGGCCGGTAGAGCAGAAGGCGAGCTACACGTGAGCAAGTGGCCGGAGTTGTGTCCTGATTAGACCGAGCCCCGCCCCTTTCCCCTGATAATACACGACGCCACACTCAAGAGGCGGGGTCCCAAACTTGTAGTCTTTAGTCAGAGTTTTCCTTCGACGCCCCTGGCACAACCAAAATCAATTCACCAGAGAGAAAAATAGGAGAAGAAAGTTAAAAGCCTTATTTTCATGACACCGTCGTCTCTGGGTGTTCCGCTAGCTGAGACGGTTCCTCTGCTTCTTTGTCAAACTGTTCTTTGTGATTTTCAAATTGTGCGGTTGGGGGATTTTTTTTTGACTGTCTCTTTAGAACACGAGAGTACCAGCATCTTCTTTTTTGCTGTCGTCATTCAAACTCAAAGTGGCACTAAAATCATTATTCCCACGGCGACGTATGAAAATAACAATAAAAACACGTGCGTCTTGTCATGAAACAGGAGCTGCAGTCCCAGGCGGGATAATAAAATCAAGTGACGCCCTGAGAGCTTTTTCAGCGGGTTCCTGTCGATAGATCGGAGGGACAGTGTTTGACGGTGGGTAGTACAGTGGTCTCGTAGTGCGTGTTTCAATATTGGTGAAACAAGGCGGTCGAACACGGGGACTGCATGTGTTCACTTCTGCACTCCACTCCCTGTCTCCCAGTCCCCCATCACAGGCCTGCACTCCTACCCTCCTCTCCAACTAACACCCACCCCAGCACTCAGTCCATCAACGCCCTCTCTCCCCATTCCCCTCCTTGCATCCTTCACTGTCACTGTTCTCCTTAAGAGGGGCGCATCCAAGATCTCCAGATAGGAGTGTTTGCCGAGCAGGAAGAGAGAACTGAAGAAGGGACACGATAACGTTAGGACAGGCAGGGATTTCAGATATCCAACTCCTCGAGACCCATAAAATTGGGCAAAAAATATCGGGTAGGGGACGCTCCCCTCTCACTAAATGCGATATTGCTCACTTATTCCCCGGGTAATATTTATCTCCCCTCGCCCTGTGAATCTCTATCCCCATTCACCCTGACCCTCACCTCGTCGCTGCTTTCTCAACTAGGCCATCCCCCTCACATGCCGCGTCGCCTCCTCCTCTCTTGCACCTCCGACCCCCACCCTTGTCCCCCCCTCCGCTATTCGTGCCCCGCGTATCAAAGCATCGATCGTTCCCCACTCATCGGCCGCATCAGCCGCGCGTGCCACCTTATCGCCCCTCACGCGCCGCTGGTCGCCCTGATATATTGAGTGGATACATTTCATGACACAACAGAGACTCTGTTCAATATAATGAATCGCGCCGCCGCTCGGCAGCTGCTCGGACCAGCTCCGAGTGGCTCGCGCTAAGCCAGACGTCTTCACGCTGCTAGGCCAGGCTTGAAACAAACGCCAACACGCCGAGCAAACAAAGTGTGAGCCGTCCCCACAGACTGCCGCTTAAAGTGGTTTGCCCTGTCTAGGTTTTAAGCTGGTCGGAAAGGTTTCACCCAGCCGAGAAAATAACACGCAGCGACCCCGTCTGGTGTGATTGATCCCTGGAGGAAGCCCTGGAGTTGACCAGTTCCCTGCCCCCTTCCTCCTGTATAACCCCTGCCTCACCCCTTGAAGCAGCTCTAACTTTCATCCCTTTACCCCAGCTCCCATACCAATCTTGGCCTGTCACCACCACCACACAGCCAGGCCTCAGCCTAGACCTACCTTCAATGCTCTCATGCATACGTTGTGAAACAGCCTTATTGACCCGTTCTCCTGTTTCCAAGTCTTGAATTGGTCTTCTTCTGAAGACTGCCTCTGGATCCTGCACAACTGGCTCCTATAGGGGAGCTGGCCGTCTTTCAGCATACGTTTGGAATCCTTAGAAATCATTAACCACATATGGCAAGTAACGTGCTTTCACCCTCACTGATGGCGATTGTTTAGGATACTGATATTTTTGCATCATGGCATCTAGGATTCTGATAGTTAGAATCAGTAAGGAAACCAAGGAGTTTCATAAAGAAGGGGGCTTTATCTGCGAGACCATTTAAAAAGACTGACAAGATCTCAGAACTCTAGGAGACTTACCCAGCAAGATGAAGTAAACTACTGAGGTCAGTTGCCGGGACATGTATCATCCAAGTAAATTACATAATTCCGACTTAGCTCTGAGTGGCGATATATATATACCCCATGCTCAGAGGTTGCTCTACACTGTAAAAACAGTGTTTAACTTTAAACACCAAAAAAGCTAAACATGTTTAATCTGTACGCACTTAAGAGATCTAAACAGACTTTATGTATGTTAAACATATCATTTCTAAATGCCTAAACACCGAAGACATGCATGTGTTTAGACATTTAGAAAGTAAACACTTATGCAGATGGGTGTTTACTATTTAAGCATACGTTTTCTTTGTGTTTAGCCTTTAACCCATTAAGGGCGAATGTCGATAATAATCAACATCTATCCCTGGCCGGAAGTCGATTATTTACTACACCATGTGGGGCCGGATGTCGATTATAATTGACTTAACTCTATGGGATTTTGGAAACCCCCGGCCCCTGGGAATTTTCTTTTTTTAATCCGGCCCCCTGGCTAGAATAAATTTTTCTTGGCCGGCCTCAATGGGTTAAACATTATGTTTACCGCCTGTTCAGCATTTAAACAATGAGGTGTTTAGATACCAAATAGTGTGTGGAACACTTTTTCTGCAGTATGCCAATCATATTGCTATCATTATTCCAATTATTTTAGCAACTTTTTGTAACCTATTGAAATGCAATTTTATTACTCATGATCCAAACATAAGCTTGGCCTTTTCCAAAGTGTATCTCTAAAGTTCAGAAAATCTGCAGAAATGAGTACTTGAATTACAAGCAAAGTCAGAACCAGAAAAGTGGTAATAAATGGAGTGTTATTCCCTGCCTATATTTGGGGCACCGTTTATAAACAAGGAAATATAGTATTTTGCCTAAAACTGGACCATGGCTGTGTCTGTTTGTTATAATTGGTATACTTGTTTAAACACCTAGCATATACATTGTAACCATGTTAAATACCTTATCAGTTTAGACTTAAACACATTTAATCTAAACATCTAAACACTAGACCTAAACATGTTTAGGTGTTAAGATAATAAACACCATTTTATCCCACCAGGTGGCAGCTAGGTACATGGATGGACTTTCCCCACCCATCTCTAAGCTGATCCTTGAATAAACAAACAAAGAATCATATCATTTGAGTGATTCAAATATGGCAACATATGGCTATTATTACGCAAAAAGTAGGTCTATGATTTGGGGTTTAGATTAATAGAAATAATGTGCAGAAAAGCTATAACCACTGGGGACACCTGTTTTGTGGGACATAAGAAAATATATAGCAATGTTCCCTCTATCATTCTGTTGTACACATTTCCCAGTTACTTAGTATGGATGCTATATAACATATGTGATGACACTCTATAATTTAAGTGTTATAAAATACTACTATTTCCAGACTATCTGAATATAAGATGATAAATTGGACCAATAACATATCCTAATATGCACATTACAATCACTATAAACACATCAGCTTCACCTAAACACTATTAAACTAAACACCTACTATATCTAAATGCTATTCATCTAAATGCCTAATAGTTCTAAACACTACACGTGTAAACACTCTACAGTTCTACACACTATATATCTAAACCCTTCCTTGGTCTAAACTCTATACATGTAAACACCTACTAGATCTAAACACTTTGCACACTAAACACACTTTATATAAACATGTTTAGAAATTAAACATGTTTAGATGGAAAAAAGTGTTTAAAAATGTGGGACAAGATAGTGTTTAGAAAAGTGTTTAGCCACTAAACATGCACATTTACAGCCTAAACACTGTTTTTACAGTGTATTAGTTCATTTCAGGTCAAAGGCCTTAACTATGTTTTTACAAGGTTCATGGATAGTTGAACTTATTTACTTCCTACACATGTTGCCTAATTGTATTTATCTACCTATTCAAAAATTCAAGTATGTGTAGTATTTCTACATGAAACAAGTAGACTTATAAATGTTTCACCATACGGCTAGAAATTAAGGAAAAGAAGAGAAATAGGTAACTCACTCGTAGCACACCTATATATTAGATCCACATGCATTACTAAGGATATTTTGTACTTCCGTTGCAGGCTTGTAGATTTCTGTATGTAAACGATAATGCAACTTTAAGTCAATGTTAAGTGAATAATAAGGACAAACAAGGAACGGTTGTATCAAAGGGCCCTAAGAGGAACATTTTTCAGACTGGTACTCAGGTAGCATGCTTTAATTGACCCAACAATGTTAGCAATCATAGGCACTAAAGAAGTAGTTTTCTCAACATTGGCCCAATGTATGGAAACTATATTCATCACTGAGACAAAATCGGTAATTGCTGCATGGACTCACGTTGGGCAAGCTAATGGTGATCCAACATGATTTCCAGCCATAAACCAGTGTACGGAAATCCAACATTTGAGAAATTCCTAATTAATTTCAAACCAATGGGTGACTTTTGCCATTATTCCACCATTGCTAGAACCCTTTTATCAAGGACTCTAATCACGTTAAGTTCATGAAAGAACCCTGGCATATATAGTTAGTAGAAAACCTGTACATAGTATGTGCATTATCATTACCGCGTCTAATATACTTTATCAAATTTCATCCATTAGTTCGAGATGTGATAGCTGTGGACTGTACACTCATGGAACAAAGAAAATACCCATTAAACTTCCTTTCCCTTGAACAACATTATGGGATAGAAATACGAGATATTTGCAGGCTTTAATGATTGTTAAGGCCGCATAGTCTAGAAGTAATTAAATTTCGTCAGGATTTTCGCCATGAGGCTTTATTATGAGTACTCTCAATTAGTGTAAAGGAAATAGGGGGTCCTGAGCCAGTTTCTGAGATGTCTGACTTTCATCTGCAATAGATCATATAGTATTTAACAATATTTGGAACATGATGGTCCCATGCATATTTTAAAGTTTTTGGTGTTTGAAATAAATAAGATCATAATTATATGGGGCACACAATCTTAATGTGGTACAGGTATCAGAGTATAGCTTTCAGCAGGGTTACTAACAGATCCTCGGTAGAGTAGGGGTAATGCATTAGCCTCACATGTAGGAAATCCTGTCTTTTGGACCACACATGAAAATGATAGCCCTGAGAGACAAAAACATAACCAAGGGCACCCCGTGGTGTGTTCTACAAGAACTGCATGTAGATATGCGCAAGGGCCTGCACAGTGGACGTGTTTAGCAAAGAGTCTAGCCACTTTAAGTAATGTCTAGTCACATTAAGTGGTGTCATTTCTTTGGGACCTTCTTTTTCCGTCTACTGATATTTCTTTTTTTAACCCTCTGACCGCCAAATTTCTCTATATCTTTGCCGAAGATTGAGAAATATATATATATATATATATATATATATATATATATATATATATATATATATATATATATATATATATATATATATATACATATATATATATATATATATATTTAAAAAATGAAAAAGTGTTGCTTTGGATACTCATTGAACGTACTTGGTGAACACAAATGGCATGTGTGATGTGACAGAGGATGTCATGAGCTTTAATATGATACCAAACATAGGGTGCTTTGAATAGACCTTGATATTCCCATCAATTTTGAGTAATATTGTTTTATTTAGCCCAGTAGGTTTGATGCTCTGTCCTCTTTAGCGACCTCATGGCGGTGCGTGCTAAGGTCTACAGAACTGTTCAAATTGCCATGATTACCGATGAAACAGTTTAAAAGTAAAAGTACTGGTAAAGGTGGGAGGGGGGACGGGAGAGCTCCCAGCAGATGATGCCAATATCACTTTACAATCATTAAAGCTGGTGATTATGACCTATTTCTAACCCATATGTCAAATAATACATGGTTCCGACGTTGTCGATCAATGAGGTAAAAAGCACCTCTGCAAGGGCTTTTTAGTACCAGCTTACAGAGCTAAATAATTGTAACACAATTTGAGCTAGACTACTTTTTAGAGTAGAATATGATAGAACACTTTAAAAATTCCATCTTTGGTGAAAGCCTTCAATATTTGGAATGTAAAAAGAACGTTTTTAACCAAATTGATGTCCTTACATGTGTTGGTTGCCATGAAAACATGATCTCCTCCTAAATAGAAGAATTTGAGAATGCCTCACACCGATTGCTTTGCCGGAAACATAATGGAAATGGCATTTTAAGATTAAAAGCTATGACCAAATATTTGAAAAGGTTTGGATATTTGAGGATTAGCATATTTAACCTAGTTAGATAGAGATATTTCTGAAACAAAGAAAGATAGAGCTTATTGGCATTTGAGCTTGTCCAGTGTCCACACCTTTTCAAGAAGCCAGTTCTCAGGCTCATGACCTCAATTTCAATAATTGACTTTTACCTTAGAGGATCCTTTTCCCCTGGCTCATTTATTCTTCAGTATACATGCTTAAGTTGCCTCTGTCCTATTCTTCCCAGATTTTAAATCCTACTTTAATACATATATGTTTCAAAGACTGTACTGAACAGAGGTGTAGGAAGCAAATCCTCATTGGGGGGGGGGGCTGCACCAATTTAGCTTCAAACATCGAATTTTGAGTAAAATGGCATTTATACACGCTTATATTGGAATCGTATAAAAACATAGTTTTGAGCCCCCTTTAGTACTGATTGGTGGAGGCTAAACATAGTCAGGCCCCCCTCCTCCGTGATTCTGGGTGGGGCAGCCCTTTTCCTACGCCACTGCATGCGGAAGGTTGTAAGATCTCAGAAAGGAACCCAGCCGTGGCATGTTACAGTTGGTTTCCAGTGGGTATAAAATCGTTCATGATTTCATTCCTCACATTGAATATACATTGGGCAATGATATCAAATTTGAACGAAATGGTAGCGAATGAGAATGAATGAAAGAGATTGAAAGGGGGAAAATAGTATTTTAAGTGTTTTAATGGTGTGTGGGTGCTAAATGTCTATGGCTGTTCACAAGCTGGTTCACTAGCATTGGGCCACCATCGGCAGGCGATATAGGGGCCAATGTCTTGATTTAAATAGTGTCATAACATAGCAGATCCCTGCGACCATTGGACAACATTGTCACCTTCAGTATAGTGGCCAGTGGTCAAGCCAGATCTGAGCCATAATCGATTGTGAGAGGAGTAGACCCATCCTGGTAGGTATGTTGACTCCACGTTGACCCACCGTTTGACTACTATCTGGGTATTTTTTAACCCACAATAATCCCTTTAATTAAAGTCGCTATGTCCGATTTGTCTTCAATTTCAAAATCTTATCTAAATGGGGTTCAACTGCTGTAACACTATAATATTCAGGAGATAGGGAATAATCAAAATTGATATCATGGATGGGTGGTCAGAGGTTACAGAGGGGGGTCCCATGGGCCCCAGCCATGGGCTTTTACAGTGTATACTTTTCAATTGGGAAAAATCAGGCACCATTTTATCATTTTATTCCCAATCGATCATACAGTGGGCAGCAAGAAGAAATTCAAGCAAAATGATGGGGGATAAGAAGGAATGAAATAGATGGGAACGAAAGTATGGCTCATTTGTAAGAAATGTGTTTTTGAGCCTTGGTCATCGGATGTATAAAGCTAGCTTCTTCGATGTTGCTATGTGCAACCTTGTCACTAACTATCAGATTGGACTAAACCCTTTCCAATTCTCCAACTAACCTCCTCCCTTCATATTAACTCACATCCGACGCCCCTCATTCGGCCCATAATCACCTGCTGTATGGGAAGTAGCCGCCATGGTCGCCAAAGCTGGCCACCCGGCCCGACATGTACAATCAAAGCGGGCGCGGCCTTCTATACACCAACCGGAGGTGCTATTTCCTGCAGGAAGACATTGTCAGACTGGGGCAGGGTGCGGGGAGGGTGGGCGGCATCCTGGACGCGCTACCTGGCCTGATTCATGTTCGCCTTTTGTGTGCGGAGATCAGGCCAGCCGTGTGCGGAGCGCCATATCCGGCCGGGGCCCCACAGCGGCCACCATCGGTCTCTTTGTGGATGGGGCCACCACCGGCCCTATTCGTCTCAGCCAGCTCGCCGGGCTACCCACACACACCCCAAATTGGTACGTCGGACAGGATCCTAATGTCGAGCGCAGTAGTGTGCTTTCACTTGATGAAGACGGAGCCAGACGTGGGGACTGAGCACTCAGTCTGTCGGTGGGGAGAGGGGTGGGTTTAGGGGGGTACTGACTTCCGCCCGAACATAGGCCTGAAACGTGATTCAAGTGATCTGAACCGATCAAAAGAAGTGGCGAGGTAGGCAGGTGGTGGGGAACTGGTACAACTGGACAAGGTGAGTCAGACAATATCACCTTGAGCCTTCTCACGGGGTCGAGCAACTCGCCTGGCAGCAGAGCAGCTCTTTGTGCTGTCAGGCCTCTCAGACCTACCTGCCAGCACATTTACCTCGTTATAAGGTACCGTCCACTTAACATGATTGCCCACTATAAGCGATCTGAGTGCTACTTCAGGTGGACTCTTTTCTTCATATAGGGTCATGTTCAAAAAGAAGAGGGATGTCTCTTCATACAGTCAGCAAAACAAGAATAATAATAATTTTATAGAGAGATCATGTATATGGAGCTCAATGAGGATAGCAACGCAGGTGAAATTGATATGATGTATGGGATGGAAGATGAACCCTTTCATTCTGTTGTAGTTTATATTTCTCAAAAAATACAAAACAATTGTTTTAGTAGGAGAGAGAGAAATGTATAACTGTATGTTTAACACGTGGACTTGAGTAAAGTATATGTGATAACCTTATGGACAGTCTACACACATTAATATTCTCGGTGTCATATAGGATGAGGATATTTTCCTCAATCCTCTTACTACCGGCAGTCTGTATCAATAAATAGAGGGATTTATTGATTCCAATACCCCGTGCATGTCAGCAGGCATAAACTCCTTTAGATAATATACTTATGGAGATAATATCCTCGAAAATGACGGTTGGTAACGTTGTCTCCAAGTAGCTATATGACTCAACGTAATATGACTGCAAGCATGGACATACATATAGATCCTTGGTGAGATTACTTCTTTGACTCAGACTCTCAGCTTAGATCATTCAATAGGTAATGTCATGTCAGGTCTACTCTGCTCTATGAGGCTTCCTAGGGCGCCTCACATCTGTCGTAAAGGTCCCAAATGTCGCCGATTCCTTCCCCAAGGCAGGAAAATATGGATTTCCCATCAATAGAAGGATGATAGCGACCCCAGGCATCTAGCGCCCTATAGCAAGCAGCAGAATGGAGCGCCCCCTTCCTGTCAATATTCATCTTGTACCTTCCATGAGCTAAAGATAACCTCTTCCGAAATGCCGACACAGCCTATATGTAAGAGGCGCCGGCAAAGTCTCGGGGAAAAAAAGTCAGTTCACTCACACCATGCCGACATTGCCGTCTGTGGTTTTCACACGCAAAAATTCAAGCCATTTACAATTATTGGCAGTGTGCCGCCTATGGCACAGCGCTGCCTAGCCAGAGTGGCATGCAGCACGCTTTGGGTATGCCGCCGTTATAGCATATTGAATGTTCGCGTGTGGGCCAATATCATAACCGTATGACCCTATCCAATTACAATCTTAATAACCAAGATGCACACATTCTCAGCCACATGGGGAGTGGCTCACACAGGGGACCTGTTGTTGGCGCTCTTTTAGATTGGTATGGGCCAGAAGGGGTTTATTGAAAAACATACATACATTAATCATTTTCAGCAAAGAGAGGTTCATGTATGTCTTCCCCTCTCTCGCCAAGCACTCATTGATGATGCATATGAGAATGGGCTTCCTTTATGTGCGTTATTTGTATAACAATATACGTGTACAAGCCATTTCAAAATTTATATCCAACCTTTGATTGTACGTCTGGCTGGCAATGTCTTACTACATGCTGAATGTTTACTCCATCACTAACATACATCAAGTACATCACCAAATGTTTATTACGTATTCTACTTTACAAACACAGACACACCATCGACACCAAACTGAAGGAGTGCAGCCAATGAGAGGCAAAATGATGTTGTGCCATACGCGTTGGTTGAGTTTTATACGATAGTCTCGTGATTCAGTGAACAACTCGTTTCCCACTTCAAATCGTTAGGCTCGATGGATTTAGTGGCAATGGTGTAAGCACAAGAAAGACTTCCCTGCCAGCAAATATTTGCGAAAGGCTCTGTGTGGGATTCTCATCGGCCATATCTCTCTATGGGGTGATGGCCCCCTTGACGCCATACACAGACCATAAATTTACACGATAAGAGACACACTGCGAATGAAGAGGCAGTCAGTTGTTTATGCTTAGGACAACCCTCTTGGAATGCAGATCGTGATATACCTCGCAGCAGAGCCATTATGGGGATATTTTTATATTCTATCCAATATGGTATGTTTTAATGAGAGGACTAATGACAGAACCAACAATATATATGCTAATTTCGTGTTAGTCCCCAGTATGTTATTGGGTTGGCTAATTGCACGACTGCGTCCCCACACAGAAGGTAGTATAGCTACCAATATGTCTTATTCCATCAGTAAAGTTATCTCCTCACACAACCCCTTAACCTGGGACAGATTGAAAGCTCCAGGAAAATCATTATAACGTGCATTGGACGCCGCTTAGTGGGGAATGTCCATTATTACAGGGGGATGAATAAGAGGCCTCAAGTCCCACCTGAGTGACAGGTGACTTAATCCCTTCCGTCAATCCTCTTAGACCTACCTACCTAGACGGCGTATCCAGCTGGTAGGCCGGCACTATAGCCCCCCGAGCACAGGCGGATAGGGATAGTTAAGTACTTGTGAATCTCATTACACTGATTGGGGACCTGGGGAGAGGAGTGATCCATCTGAGAGCGTTGGCCGCACCTATAATACAGACGCTATAAGTGCATTCAGGAAGACAATGATAATAGTTCACTCATTCTCGTATGTTAAATTGAGGCATGGCTATAGCTTCTTATACCTTAAGTATGCAAGTGGCGGTGTCTGGTACAGATAGTGACAAGCATAATATCTACATATATAAAAGTATATATAAAAGAAACATTATGTCAGTCCAACCCAGGTAATCCCTGGGTATTATCTGGGTATTAATCCCCTAGTAGAGGTATAATAACATGAAATAGGACATTGTAAATTCCTTGACCAATAAAATGTGCCAGTCTATCTATTACCTTTACGTATAATTACGTATAAATTGCTACCTCTGCTTCCACAAAGTATCGAGTGATTACCTGCACAGCCGTAAGTATAGGCCTACTCAAAGCTCTCCCTATACATTTCTATAGTATCTATTTGCTGGCACAACCCTGAATGTTCTGATCAATTCGTCAATTTCTACTAATAACAGAACGGTGATTTAAGATGTCTTGAAATGATTAAATGAGGCCTACCACCACATGGAATAATGAAATACGAAATCTACAAATTGAAAAGAAAATATCCAAGTGAGTACCAATACAATTATTCTGAGAATATGAAGCTGCATTTTATTCAGGCCAATGGATTTAACAACACTGTCAGTAAAGAGTACACGACTATATGAGGAAATGCCTAGTATTGCTTCTGACATGCTGTCTGATTAAAAGCAATATCCAAGGATGATTTGGACATGTTGACGTGTTGATATAATATCCAGGTGCTCGCAATAATATAGAGGCCAATTGATATGAGTTCCAGATTCATTGTAGCTAGCCCAACCTTATAAAGCGTGTGCTATACTTTTTGATATAAAGCCCCACAGGTACAGACGCTTCATGAATCTTAATTAATGCAATGTGAATTGTCTTCACTGATTAACTGCAATTGGTTATGACAGACCACTGTGCATATATTCTGCCCCGGGCACACACGCAATGGCGGCTTCATTCAATGTGCCATTTATCCGCCGAGCACAATCATTACAGTTGGGCCATTGATCGTCTCTTCTCTAACATTAGACAATAGCGTCAGTGGTTTAACTCATAGTGGAACCATGATAAATCTAATATGTTCACACATGCCATGGTGTGTTATTTCTACATGATATAAGTAATCACCCAAAAAGAAAATAGTGCCTTGAACTTGACATTTTAATATCTTTCCTCTTTCATTTTCCATTAATTACCTATTACATTCACCCTTGGGATCGTTCTGTGCTCTTCATCTATACTATTCCCGTTATAAGTTATCCTTGTACGTATGGACGGAGGGGGATTATTGTGTCTGGTTTCTTCAGCCTACCTGACGTGTGTATGCCTTCTTTTAGAGAGACTGTTTGTTATATTTTTGCCACACAGCAGCCAGGCAAGGAAATCATTAGTTAAAAATATGCCCCCCATAAAAACCGTAACAGTAGCCTTGGGTATAGAGCAAAATAGTTCACAAGAAAATATTCGTGACTTCGATGAGCAGTGCCATTTCAAAAATAGAAACATAATCTTTGAAAATCGTATTAAGACACTACTTCGTGCTCACTACTGTATTTGAAACACACGGCGTTCAGTTAAACAAAGAAGTCATGATGAGGTTCTTCATCAAACGAAGGTCATTTTGGAGAGAAGAAAAAGAGACAATTACGGAAAATGCCTGCATCCTTCTGACCTCGACTTCATTATCATCATAGCCCGGCATTAGTTCCTGGACGGGGTGTAAATTTGGACAGTTATAGCACTGCTTCATGTTAATTGTATGCATACATTAATTATGTTTAATTGTATTCATAGGACGAGTATTAACAGGGCAAAGTATAAGTATAGCAATCTTGCACATAGTACTGTAGTTATAATTAATTAAGTGTCCCCTGTTACCATACTCTAGTCATGTATCTTATTGAAGAGAACAGATGTTTGTACTTTTTAGGTATTCACTGCAGTGTAGGGATCGGGTGGGGCTTTATGTTTGGGGGCATAACAGCGCTCTGGATGACTTGGTTGTGTACTCGATCGCAGCATGACCAACATATCATCCAAAATATACATATTTCTTCCTATGTATAAGCATAAGGGCACCTATTATATTTACCATCGGCAGTCGAAAGCACCTCATGACCCCGAAATAAATGCGCAGATCCCCCATCAGTAGGTCAAGTCCCTCACAGCGCCAGTAATATACCACAGTACCATAAAGAACCCTCCCAAAGCCCACTCCATGTGGGAAAATGTGCAACAAAATGTGTAAGGTGTCTCATAATTATGTTAATATTCATAGCTAATAGTGAGCTATTTCGCACTGCAACATAGATAAGTATCTAAAAGACTCCACCTCCAATGATGACTATCATGGCCTAAGGACACTCCCCTGGACCGAATATATTCACCAAGTGTTCTATAGTCTATGGCTGGCTTAGAAATAGCAGCCTACATCATCGTTATATTTCCTTCCTTGGCAATGCCCCAGGAGGATAGGCTTCAATTGGGAGCATCTTCTGCACATAAACCGTCCAATTCCCAGTGGAAGGGTAGTCTATTGGCCACTCTAACGAGCTGCGCTGGGAGTTTCCGCTCCTAGAATTATTGTATGCCGCTACATGGATGGCACTCTCCCTGCAGTTAGCCCTCATCAGATATTTATTCCTGACACATACGTAACCCTTTCCTCTGTGCGAGTTGGTACTTATTAGGCCTATGAAAGCACCTCCTCCCCTCCACTGTCAGAACCGAATGGGGAATAATAGCTCAGCCGAGCTGCTCCAGTCGCCACAAGCAGGCTTGGAGCGAGTTGACGGCAAGGGGCCGATAATGCATCGAGCTGGTAATAGCCACTGTCAGGGGCTTCGTTTGTCGACAGCTAGGAACTCCGCAGATGCTGGCTATATAGGCGGAGGTATTAATGCCACTAACAACACACCGCCACGTCCAAAAGAGGGGCCGGAGGTGGAAAGCCTAATGGGACCAGAGTTCTAATATGTAGGCATAGGGAGGCGGCGCCGTCCAGGGGCAGTGCCTCTAATGGTCGACGGTATAAGCGCACAATGCCAACCGGAGCACATTGAGAGCAGCTCAGATGGAACCTGTCAGTGGCATTTCATAAAAACGCTCTATACGCACGTGGAGAACCCACGCCCTCCACTGTAACAATACAATGCGCACCCAGGAGGTGGCAGCTGGCCTGGAGCCCCTCCTCCCCACCTCCAGTATCCACCCCCTACCGTCACCAGTTCGTCCCTGCCTCCAGGCAGTTGTAGGCCCTCGGTTAAAGCGTGTTTTATTAGCTTTAAGTGGTTTGGATTAGGCCAATTGTCCGCTGGGAGGAAAAAAGAAGCCCCGCTCTAATCATACTCTGTTATCGATCGGTACGAAAGGGGAGAATTTAAATGCTCGTCACGATCTGGGAAACGTGTCTGCAGAGTAATCCTTAAAGTCAATTTGCGCGTTAAAAACACCTACTACATGCCACTTTGGGGAGGGACGAGCATTGGAAGTGACCTGGTAATGTTTAGGGGGGTAGTACTCAGGATTGTTCTGATCGTATTGCCCAAGTCTGGCCGACTGATAAGATAATAATCTGATTAATTTTGTCCTTTGAAACAAAACTCTGTGATGTTTATTTACAGGACAACATAATCAAATAATTACGGTTCATATCCCCTTGTGCTCGAAAGGATACTGCCATAGCATGATTGGATCTATTCCACACTTAACCATTGCCATCCAATATCCCACCATTTGCATATTACATTTGACTACATCCATATTAACATACTTTTTCTTCTGTCCACAGTTCCATCAGTCCAGGAATATTGCAATATGGAGGACTTCGTGGCCGAGTGTGGAGAGGATGAGGTTATTGTCATGGAGACTGCCCGCTATGGTAGGATGCGGATGAATCGCTGCGTGACAGTAGACTATGGTAACCTAGGCTGCAGCCTGGATGTCCGCCGCCATTTTGACTCCTTGTGTTCTGGGCGCCAAAGGTGCGAGGTAAAGGTCCCTGATGATAAGCTGTACAACATGCGACCGTGTCCTGCCGACATTGTCTCCTACCTTGAGGCCAGTTACAGATGCACCAAAGGTAATTATTATTCCTTTGCCGTTCTAGATATTGGACATATTAGCCAACTGATAATTGCGAGTATAGGGTTGAATTAGTATTGGACCCAGGTTTTAATTGTGAGGAAATCCATTCAGTAAACGTTTCCGTTGTAAATGTCAGTTCTTTAAATTGGGACAGCCATTATATATAGTCTCCTTTAGATCTATCAACGACCAAAACATGTATGAAAGGACAGCATGGTGCATCAATAGGCATGCTCATTTGCTGATATTATGCAGCAATGCAGCACAAGTTGACTAGCATGATTCTTGGTGCATGGTATATCACCACGGTAGAAGAGCACAGTCCCTGCCCTTAAAATGTTGAAGTTGTCAACATCCACTTCAACCATAAGAAGGACAGTGCACAGTGTATTTTGGTCACAGTATCCATCTGGTTATCAAACGCATTTAATATCGCAGCCTTCCCCACACTCAATCTTCCTGAAATTGGTTCCCTTCATTCCGCTTTCTTTAACAATTAAAGTATCCTCTTTCGACCAAAAGTTCATCACATGAAATGCATGCTTCTTATCCTGGAAATCCACGTATGGATTACCGTACCATACTTTAATATTACCTTTAAATAATCAACACTGGAATTGGCTCCCCCCCCCCCAGTAATTAATAAGGCCAATGTGATTAACAGCCAAGACCTGCTAAATTAAACTAAATCAAAATAAATTAACATTCATCCCTCGTACAGCGTTCATCTCAAATTCTATCTCCAATAGAATCTATTGACATGTCCATAGAGAATGGGAATTGCTTCCACTGCCTGCTCATGGACACAAGCACGGAATACCTGAACAAGGGGTGGCTGATTCCTGATAGCAGTATATTTTGCCAAGCTGACATCCTCTCGACCTACTTTGGTTTATCAATCACAGACAGGAGGGGTGGGCTGTCCCATAAAGCAGCTCACCCCAGTAGTAGCGTCCCCCATCACAACGTCATCAGGGCAGGGGTACTTCCCATGCAGGGTCACGCGTCGCCCTCTTCACCCCCCCCCCCCCATCCTACTATCCCAGACCCACTCCCTCCCCCCAGCCCACCCTACACCTCATTGTTCAGGGATAACCCCACTCTTTCCTCCCTCTGTCTTCCCTCCCCTCTCCATCCTCCCCCAACCCAGTACGATCTCCTCACCCCAAAACAGCTTGCCGCACGCGTGTAATTACCCTTGTCCTTTGCAGTGCTGGCGAGCCGCAATCTACACCAGGAATGCAAACAGCAGCGGGCCATCGAGCTGCGTCTCCCTGAGGGCATCATATCGAGCGGACTGGTGGAGGAGGAGTCCGGGCGGCTCCTCTGCCCCATCGTGGTGCGCGCCGCCCCAGGTCAAAGAGTCAACATCACGCTCTACGACTTCGGTTCCGCGATAAGCCGGGGGTCGTCGGACGGGAGAGGCGGCCTGCATCCCCCCTCCGTCGTGTGCCAGAGATACGCCCTTATCAAGGAGCCGCGCTCATCCAGTCCGACCATCGTGTGCTCGGGCGAACAGCGCACGCGCGGTGTCTATTTGTCAGACGGAAGCACTGTGGAGATCCAGCTCGTCCACACTCGCCATCAGAAGGAGGTGGCCCACTTCCTACTACAGTATTCAGGTTGGTTCCTCTCTCAACCTCCATTTCCTCTATTATACCCCATCCATACCCCTTCTACCACCACCACCACACACCAACTACCCCCCCCCCCCCCCCACACACACACACATACTTACTCCAGACACTCCCCACTCCCACCAGTATTGTGCCCCTCGTGCCATGGACGCGCCCCGTCCATTGTCTGATTACAACTCTGCTTTCTGCTTGATTTGCGTCCGGTTCCAGCACATAAGGAATAGTATGTGGGAGAGTGGAGGGGATGAGAAGTCTGGAATGGATACAGTGGGGGATACGAGCGAGAGCCAAGGGCATTAGGGAAGTAGAGGGCGCGAACACTTAGATTACAAGCTCCGTTTGTGGCCCTTTCCCTGATGTGGTATGCCTGCTTCCAGTTCAAAGAAGGCAATCACCCCAGGGAATAATGCCGACCGTAGGTGTGGGGCATTCTCTCTTAACAACCATAGATGAAATTACTTAGAATCCAATTTCTTAATGCTTTCCCAGGAGTCTCATCCTTTTGTTTTATGTAGCGTTCAAGTGCTCAAAATGTACCACATATTCTAGCCATTTTGCTCTGGAGATAATCCATCTTTACAAAACATAATGATAATTGATTTAATATAGAAGTGTGTTTAACAGTGCCAAGAGTTATGCAGGATATATTAAATCAAGTAAAGAATTATGTCGCTGAAGTTCTGTTTGGCAACTATACCACTACCAAAGCAATAGTAGTTAGTAATAGTATACATGTATACATAGCACAGAACGAGCTAGCTTCCATTGCATTTGAGGTGCCAGACTGTCTGATCTTTCAGCCTTAACACCATGCAATGGTCCATAATAAATGGCACATATATACGTTATTCAGATTGTGTGATTCAAATCCATGCAGGGTTTTACTGCCTTGCCTCCAGCGCTGACCTGGCGCTTATTACAGTGTGGCTGTTAGTGTGCAGGTCAATGGTGACGCCGTCAGGCGAACTCGCATGCAGACTCTCATTTCTATACACTACTTACCGACCGAAAGTGCAGACCAAAGTACCATTATGCGCCCTCTCCGAGCAGAACCCCACCTACCTGATCATTACCATAACATAATCAAATTCAACATGTCCCCTTCATCAATGAACACTGCATATCCTTTGGGATACTGCTTTAAGTCTTGAATCAATTTGAATACATCAGAGAGTACATTATCAAGGTGAATGTATCATCTATCACACATTCAAAGTATCATCAGGTCACGAAGTCTGGGGAGGGCTCTATCCAGGTATCACATAACACGGCTTTATGGTGGGGTAGCACAACAATGTAAATCACAAGTGCTGTCAATGGATTGAATACAAAGTAGATGCTAAAAACGGTAAAACCTAATACCCAATTCCAAGGGAGTTTAATACCATTATGAATAGATTTACTATCCATTTCCTATGACACATGGTTATTATCCACAGGCGTCTGGCTATATTGATGTGGTTATTTCAATACAATTGGCTCAATGTTGCATGGTAAAGATACATTAGCACCGGGCGTTCGGGCTTGATTGGGTTATTCTGTGAGACTAATAATGTGCCTTTCTTCTATTGCCACAGTTTCAGGCTGCCCAAACCCTAAGCTGGGTGGGCACCACCTGGTGGATAGGAACGCTGAGCGGGCGATAATACGATGTAACCACACTGGCCACCAGGCCACGCTAGTGTGTACAGGATCCAAGTGGATTGGCGATCTCGGCAACTGTACAGCCAGTGGTAGGTTCCTCCTTACTTCACCCATGTCTATACCACAGCCTGCCACTCCTGGGTCCTCCCCGTGCCACCTCCAATGCCTGCGCGAATTAATTTCCACCAGCCACTAAGAGGCTTATCGTCTGGCAGAGAGGTTGCAATGGAAGGGGTCGGGCAACGATCGGCTGGATGCGTCTGGTCGCAACCCACGACCTTCCGGTGCCAGGTCGTATCGTCATGCTCACCACTCAGCCCTCGGCTAATAGAACTATGGGGACACAGGAGGGTGTAGCACTACTCTGTCTTTACACATGATCTGGTCCTTCAGGGACAGCATATCAGTGTCTTTATTTGTCTTTTATTTCATACTTCAGAAAAAGAACCATGCCATGTATAGTTGTATTTTACACTTCTTTGTTAAAGCTTCCATTGAGCATCTCATAATTTACATAACAGTGAAAACCAAAGTAGATTATTTTTCAAGAAGGCACATTGTTTTGTTCAGTTTCAATCTGTTTTACCTGCATGTGGAAGGGAAATCATGAGACCATGTGGAATACAGTGCACGTGAGTTGTTGTAGCTAAAAACCGGTCTGCTCGTCACAGAAGCCCCACACATTGGTACAGCACATTGTTGTGCTGTGGCACGGTGCTCAGCTACCACCATGCAGTAAAGCCAAGAGCAGCTCTGATAGAGCACTGTTAGAGCTGCTCGTGAGGAGTTTCGCCCCCATTTCCCACCCCCACAAGCAGAATGGGAGGAAGGGTGGTGGTGGCGAGCTGCCGGCGGCTGTTGCTGCTGACTATAAGTATCTGCCTCTAAATCCTTCGATCGCTGCCCATCGATTATTTATCTAAATGGCATAATCCCACCGACAGGGGGCCTGGCTCTGTGACAGGCAGCAGGGGCTACATTAGATTTCACGCGCCACAAAAAAGACGGTCCTCTCCGCCTGTAATCCCAATTATCAACAGAGAGCTGGACGCCACTGAATGCCAAGTATCAGTGGGCTGGCGAGCTGCTCCAGCCGAGGGTGTCTTTTGCGGACCGCGCGGCTTACAAACACCGGCGTCAACTGATCCCTAACTCGGTTAGCGTCTAAAGACCCGCCTAATTCGCCACGACGGGCGGGGCCAGCCGACCGCGCGCCGAGGGGAGACCTCCGATGGCCGGAGCAAATCCAATTTGCTCAGAGCCGCTCTGGAGCAACTTCCGAACCAGCGCACGTCCCGCCGTGCGGACTAAACACGGTTTGCGTACGACCAGCCGAGGGTGGAAGAACCTGGTGGAAGGAGGTATTTATCAAAAAGGGTCTACCGACTAAAGATCACCGCCAACAGGCCCGGTGCGCACAATCAGGGCACCGGTGCTGCTGTTGGGGCAGCAGTCACCATATCAGATTCGCGGATACACCGGGGGGATTTTACGTTCAGGTCAGAAAAACAAGGGTGTTCAATTTATCTTTGTGTCCAGAGTAAAGTTCCCTGACCTCTTTTTAAACAGCACCATTATTTGTCGAACAGCTAGAGTTTCAATGCGTGACGTAATTTCGGCAGTAGATACAATCTCTCATTGCGTGCGCAGACGAGTGGATTTCTTGCCAGCTCAGCTTGCTCCGAAAAATGGCTTCTTGTGAAACTGCCAGGACTGATTCACAATATCGAAGTCGCTCTTATTTATCAGCGGACAGAGTCATAGGATCCTGAGAGAAAATCCGAATCCAGTCCAATTACACAATATTACGACCTCAATCAAACAATTTACAGTATATAATTGGTCGATATTGACACTGGATATTGCACAGGGAATATCAATAAATTACGTCACCAGATAGGAGTATGTGTGTATGACTTGTGTTGTGAGGGTGGGGGGATTTAGTGACAAAACGTGACCCGAGCCATATACATTTGCATAGAATAGTCTGACCTAATATGAATTGGGGAAAGCGGGGTAGAGAGTGTAAAAGGTCCCAACACAATTATAATTGACTTAATTAGTGGACTTTACCAACAAGTCACTTTCAAAATAACTATTTTCAAATGATATTCCAAGGTAGAGGTATCATTATAAGGAAAATCACCATGTTGCCATCACTACTGTCCAATATGATAAAGTGTAAAAAGTGAACGCTCATCTGCATTAACTATTAACGGTGTAGTCTTTTATATTGATGCATGACTCAACAATCAGTGAAACTGTCCTAAATTGTTATGAGTAAAGAATAATTATTTCGCCTGAGGTGAACGTTTAGCTATGAGAGCCACACCCTTTCCAGTTGTCTGAAGACTGTCAATGAGTACATTAGGCCTCTCGTGCAGTTGGTGCTCAACACAATCGCCTAGGCATTCGTTTGTACTTCATACGTCAGGCTTCTCGTATACCACATGAAGAGAACTAAAAGTGCTCAGACTCCTGGCAAGGAAAGAGGACTCTACGAATAGGAACGCTATATACAATGACTGTGGCTGGCAGGGAAAGGCGAAGGCCTCCTCAGCATTTCTTACTTTAAATTATAGATTGTTTCTCTGAGCTAAGTGCTCCCACGATTAAAAAGCCAGGGCCTTTAAGACATTAGTCTGAAAAGATGCAGCTGCGCGGAATGCGGACACTGACGTTAATGTGTGTAATTCCGGGCGACTTCAAAGCATGCTGTGCTGGTGAACGAAGAGGGAGATTAAAGTCGACTTGACATCTCCAAACACCTGTAATTGCCGTGTTAGCAGGCGTCGTCTTCAGGTTAGGGGCTTTATGAAGATGCAGCAGCCTTTGGGGAGGCAGTTCAGGTCGGCTGTATCGACTCTCTGGCTGCTTGGTGTAGGGCTACATTGGGGTGGGTAGAACTCTGACAGTGTGAAGGGGTACACTTAATTGGCTGCTACTTTGATTTAAATGAAGCGGGGTGGTTGTGTAGCAGCCGGTCATGAGAGATCAAACAGAACGGTGTGCATCTGTTCATAGGTGCCTGGAAACTCTCTGAGGAGGGGTTCGTGCTTCGTGAGGCGGACCTGTAGCAGTAGAAAGAGGTTCCTTGGGCCGTTTGGGCCTCTGAAGAGAGGCACGACATGATGTTTGTGTCGCCGACCGCTGGGAAAACCTCTTTCTTTTAAAGGCTTCAAAGTGATATCAACCCACCGATTCCACCCCTTCCTCCCGTACACACACACACAGGC
Organism: Harmothoe impar; assembly: GCA_947462335.1. NCBI lineage: Eukaryota > Metazoa > Annelida > Polychaeta > Phyllodocida > Polynoidae > Harmothoe > Harmothoe impar. Next base: position 53,695,738 of record OX381705.1, read on the forward strand.
ACGTTCCCCACAACTCACCCTACCTCAGCTACCGCAGGTGTTATATCGAATATTACTCTTTTTCATTCTAGGTAGTTCTTGGTCGGTGTGGGGTGTGCTGGCAGAGGACTGGTCTACACCACATGGTAAGTGTACTATCTAATGTCTAATTCAATATAGAATACCTGCTTAGTTTTTATCAACAGCACTTTTGTTAAATGCAATCTGGCAACTTCAATGCCCAGGGCATGTGCTGATTAAGAATGTATACCTGTCACTAAGCGAACACCGTCATCTTAAGAAGATCAAGACATGTATTTCTATTGAAATAACACTAATAACATACATGTATAGAGAGAGAGAACTCTATCAAAGACCCTCCTGGCTGTAAGACAATAGCAGAGTATGTACAGCAACAAGGTGCCATTTTGCATATTAAGTTCATGTTCATATCAGAGAAATCAGTTCTCAGGTTATCACAGAAAGATGTATGTGCAGGTGTTCCCACAATATTGGTATAAGGCAGATGAAAGGTTCACTTCAGGTGTCTTTAACAGCTGTTTAATGCTATTGCTTTAAGACATAAGAATACACGCGTGATAAATCTATCTACAACCTCACACATAAAGAGGATGTAGAGCCTTGTAATTGATTATAGCCCAAAAGAACACATGTGACTCGACCCCTCACCCCACTGCCTACAGTTGTCTCTTTTCCTCTGTTCCCTGGATGACATAGCATTCCGGCCATGGCATGGCGTTTTGGCCAAAGCAATTACAAATAGGCGTAATCAGTGGGTGAGGCATAGGTGGGGGTCCTTTGCTTATTTTCTACCCTACCCTTCCCGAAGCAGCTCTCTCATGTTGTTTCCTTTGATGTCGACTTGCAGGTATCCTGATTACCGTGGGCTTGGGCGTGGCCCTGGGGATCATCATAGGTGTCACATTGCTGGTCTGTGTACTACTTTGCCTAAAAAGGTAAGTCTTCATTAACCAGACAGACAGGCCACCTGTGGGTTGGCCTTGCATGCCCCCGGTCTTTCAACTCTCAAATAAGAACGTTTAGGATCCCAAGTGTCACTGCTAGTGATGTAGGCCCATCCCTCGGAGCCAACATGATAGGCTTTAACTAATTATGCATTTATCTTGTATGGTTTCTTACAAAAGTATAATAGAAGACAAACGATTTCAAAGAATGGAAAAAAATCGATTTGATGATCAGTTGGCTGTTTATAGCCCAGAGATCAGCACTCACACAACCGAGCTAGCTGAAGAGAACACGTAGAAGTCATGTTTTCTTTTCTGTCGTGCATGTTTTTCCACATTTAACTATTATCTGAGACTAATTTATTATTGCAACACACCATTACATTATAATCAAACGAAGCTAAAGAGTATTAGCGCTTAGACATCTGACTTTGTTCCCTGTATTTCTTTTGTACAGAAAAATTACTTGCAATTTCACGATGTACTAAAGCAATTTACTGCAGACGATATCGTGGATCAGTTTCCATTGAAAATCTGTTCAAAATATTAACCATATTCAATAGCTGATTGGTGATTATGTTCTCAGATAGCAACAGAACTGCATTGAAGAAAATGATAGGCATTATGATACACATGTAGTAAATAGATATACATATAATATATTTAGTTCTACATGCTATGTACACTTAAACCCATACATCTCAGCCAACCACCCACCCCATCGGACATGCACTCCCTTGGACATTAACCCCCAAACCACTTTACCCCTACCGACAGTCACCCCTTCCATATCCATGACAACCCATACCTCAATGCAAGAAGTAATGTATTCGATGTTTATGGTAGCATATGTATGCACTCATAAGCCGTCCTGCCTTTCTACCCCCTGCCACCCTGCCCACCTGCTTGCCCCCACACCTGCTACCCCTCTACCTCTCGTCTTGATTCCAGCCAACTCCTCCTTCCCCCTGCCGCAAGCAGAAGAAATTGCCTGTTTCAAAGAAGTCAAACATTGGTTGTAATGGCTTTATATAAAGATAACATCGGTAAAAGTCTTGTTAAAAAACATACACAAAAACACAGTTTAAAACGAGGTCTGTACTGGGATGTTGATTAAAAAAAGTATCAATTCTGTACATAAATATATATGTAATTGGGATTTTCTAAACCTTGATACTCAGCGGTCATTGGATTTCTTGTATCAGTTGAAATTCTAAACTTAAATCTGAGAATCCTGTGGTGTAACCTGCGAGTCCTTCATCTCATCTGATAAAATATGTAGACCAGTATCAGTAAGGGCGTATTTGGTTAGGTGTTAAAGTCCTCTTAATGCTACAACATAAATTACACTGTTGTAGGCCTATATGGTTATCCCGGCTTATCACATCGGGGTTGTTTATGTTCCAGATATGATATAAACTAACGGCCGATCTCATACATATTCATTCGGTTTTTCAAGACAAGATTTCTGCTGGTCTATTTATTCATACTCAAGGCCACAGTGCATGAATATAAAAGATGAGCTACCACAGCAATTGAGTCTCATCGGACAGCTGTCCTAACTAAATATCCCACATGATTATCCGTAGTTAAAATCAATCGTTATAAGAAGCCTGTTCTTTCCATAAACACTATAGGGCTTACATGCAATGTTCACCAAAGTCTATGGTCGTGCCCATGTTGTCACGTCACCGGAAACATATATCTACAAAGGGGAAGCCCGAAGGGATGCTTCTAGGTGCATGTACTAACACATACATAAAAAACAAATACAAACATAACAAACCGATATTAGCTTTACTGTGCTTTTAGGATGGGGCGACATAGTGGAAGACACCCTATAGTTTACGTGCTTCGTATATCAAAGTTTGTAATCATTAGAATGAACTAGAGAGACCTACGGTGGCCTAGGATCATTTTAAAACTGCTCCACCGTGTAATTACGACCACTGCGAAATGTCTGCAGTGCCTGAGGGAGGCCTAATAACCGTGCAAAGCTGCTGCAGTGAGCTGCCCCCCATTTTCTTAAGAGGTTCATATACATGGGTCTCTGAAGTAAAGCTACACTGGGCATATCACTTGACTTCTGGGAGTGCTGACACATTTTCCATTAACTCAACCACACTTTGGGCGAGGGCCCTGTGTATGACATTTCAGAGTATGGAGAGCTGTGGGTGATAATATTGACATTGCTTCTCCATTTCATAAGGTATTGACGTCTGATGGTAAGTAAAGTCGTCGCGTGTGGGCCCACTCCTGGCCAGCAACCCCATGCTAATAAGGTGCATTTTTATTGACCACCTGACGCCATTTTGCTTCCCCCGGGGTAAAGTTTCTGGTGCACAACCTCCTGTAAAAAAACTAAGAGCCTTCACGAACACACAGGTTCCATCCTCTGTTTCCTTCTTGCTTTAAATCCCTTAAAAATGACTGTTAACGGTGAGCTTCTGTTTTACACAAACAAGGAGGCCGTTGCAATATTGGGGCAATATCTCATTTCAACCCGTTCCCTTTCCGTCTATAAGATCATAGGTGAAAGTTAACTATTAAGGGTATAGCTGAAGTACATTTATAACACATCCCCAACATGGTGTAGCTCCATCAGTAGATATTTGGTGTTCAGAAAAACAAACAACTTCCCTGGGCAGCCAGAGCTTTCTGATTGAAAATAAAAAGACAAATGCCAACGCCCATTGATACTTTGGGGAGTGGGCTGGGGCCATATGCCATGAAGTCGTACGCTTCATGGGATATATCCAAGCCCCCACTGGTTAATAAAATCACAGACGGTATCAATGTAGAACTTTAGCATTAGGTTTATTCTTTGAATTGAAGCCATTTAATGAAGCAAAGACAACTCTTTCTTAGCCCATTCAAAACAGCCACATTGTACTCAATGGGGGGGGGGGGGGGGGGCATGGAATACAGCGCTTCCAGCGCAAACATAGTAGATCTTCTATTTCTGAAGAAAAAAACCCGTTATAGATTGTCCCCAAGCCTATAAAAGGCGAATTCTCATAATTATACTAATATGGGTTTTATGTCTGCAAACAAATTATGAAAACAGATATGTTCCTGGCAATTCCCTTATTGCCTGCCTCTTACCATCGATGACTTCAGAACAGGCTGTACAATATTGACCTTTAAGGAGTGCTCCCTTTCCATCCAATTAAGTATAAAGGAAACTTATATCTGTCCCACCAGGTAAACATAATCACTGATAATGATGGCTTATATTGTTTTCGGTGTGTTTGATTCCGACTTGTAATCAATGGTTTCAACGATGCTTACAGGATATATAATCATCCCAACAGTAACATTCATGCTTATAATGCCTGTGATATATAGCAGCATGTTTTAAAATATCACTTTAATAGAATTTCTAAATATTGATGTGCCATAACTATACCCCTCCCCCATACGTTTGAACAGCAAACGGTGTTTCGCTGCTACGTGATATAATAGTGTCACGTATTTAGAGGAGTAAGAAACTGATTAAAGGAGATACTTCTTCAGAAGTCACCTAGTAAGAAGTACAAATAATATGAAAACATCATTGAGTATGTCCATCCAAGGCACATTACACGTGTGCAATGTGACGTTGCTATCCCTGAGAAAATTACTTCACATACCATTATCTTTAAGTAACATGTACCACCCTTTGTCTCTTCCTAGCAGGAGGCGGAAAGGCAACCCAGAGCATTCAAGCCCTGGAGAGGTAGATGACAACCTGTACGGCCACCCAGACTACAGCCTTCCTCCAGGTGACCACCAACAGAAGTGGGGTGTGGACATGGTGGGTGGCTATCCTCACGCCAGCCTGGCGCGGGACGGACATTACACCCACGGCTGGGGCACGGGAGACCGACGACGCGTCGGCGACCCCCGACTTCCGGCTGAGGGGTCGCTGGTCCCAGCAGGTGGAGGTGTAGACGACGGTGGACAACCTGGACACCAGCGCCTCAACTCTTTCGGTCAGGTGATGTACGACCGATCAGAGCACATATACGAGAAGCCGTCCTAGGCGGCGTCGTCGTCGCACCCTGGAGGAGTTTAGATTAATGTATAAATACGATTCAAGAGGATGAAATACATTGTTAAAATGTGCTCACTGAATGTGAAGGTGGTTTGGAGAAAAGATATGCACAGTCACCAAGGATTACCCCCTTGGGTGCAATTTATACTGTATACCTGATGTATGTCTCCATGTGTGTGGAAATAAGGGAGGCTCTGCCACGCCAAGACAGGAGGTATACTGCCGCCGGATGTCCCTCTGGCGGACACGGGGCTGTACTACCAATGTTACGGCTGTGCATACTTACCTACCCTGCTGCTACCACCAACCCCCAAAAGGAATGTACACATCTGTCGGCCGCCGCCCCGCGGGCTGGCAGTGTGGTAGGTGACCCGGGGAGGAGCCCCCTCCTCTTAACACGAGGTCGGGCGGCCATCGATTGACACGCACCCCGACCCTGTTACAACGCTACGTCGGGAACCGGTGCAGCCCCTTCCGCTTCCGGCGAGGACAGCCGGAACCTCTGCGTGCTGCAGGGAAGGGGTGGAGGAGAGGAGGGGAGGAGGGACAAGGGGCACCCCAGGCAGCACTCCTCCCTCTTACACCGGTGTAGCAGTGATGACACATCCCCCGCTGCCCTGCAGTCTATTTACCCAGACCCACAGGGCCTTGGGGGAGCCTGATAACCCTATCGTGTGAATATGGACGGATGTAAAAATGGCTTTATTCTTCTCACGCTTCGGATATGTTTGGATGCCAAACAAGCCTGGTCCCCATAACGCCCTGATGTGCCTATGACAATTATTCCACGTGCACCTGTGTTGGATGGTGAGACCAAGGCAGTTGTAACCATAACCTTATACCCTCTCCTTCTCTCCACACTCCTCAGCTCCCACCACACCCCAGATTCCATCTCCTCTATGCCGTCTATACGTGAGTGGATGTGCTTGTAACGCGTGCCATGTGCCTGTCCCTTATACCCCCTGGAGGAGGTGCGTCCAGACACTGATGAGAGGGGGGTGTGGTGGAGGGAGGAGGAGGGGGAGTTTCTCCATGGTTGTGGTAGGCGGGGCCTGGCCACACGAGAACTGTGATTACGCTTTGTACCTTACACCTCTAGTGAGAGGCTGCTGGGGTCTTGACAACGGAGTGGGAGCTGCTCATTAACTCATTATACGCTGATGACAGACTCGAGTACAGGTGGGGCGGCCACGTCGTGCAGACAAACCCCTGATGGCGTGCGTGCACGGCACTGCTGTAACAGAGTGAAGCCGTGGATGTGAGGGTGGGAACAGGGAGGGTAGGACTAACAGGGACAGGGACGGGGAAGGGTGCAAGGGAAGGGTCCTATGTAACATTACTCCAGCTCACTCAAAGAACTCGGCATCAGCGCATGCGCGGAATCAAAACGGAAGCTGCGCGTGCAGGTTGCTCAGCCAGGACACTCTGTCTGGCAGTGTAAGAGAGATTGAGGGAGAGACAACCAAAGAAATTGCAGAATGAAAAAAAAACACGACAACCCAATCCGCTTTACCCCGTGCTGACGTGTGTGTACAGCGGTCGAATCGCTTTTCAAACACAGGTTTATCCAGGCCAAAATCTCCTACATGCAGACCTTAAACAGGTCGTTTATTTATCATAATTGTTATTGTCACCCTGAAAAAAATAATGTCATTAAATGAACTGTAACCAGCGGCATGTGTTTTTTGTTTCCATTTTAATTTCCCCCAATTATCCAAGTGAATTATTCCTGGCTTGCAACCGTATCAATTAGTCCTGTGTAATTAAATAAAAAGGGGAGAGAGACCACAGATCCTTGCTGCCCCGGAGAATGCAGTACTTAATTAGTCAAGCTAAATGCATTTGGGTCAGGACTCCTCTCTGATGAATAAAAAGTCCCACCTCCCAATCTCGATGCTTTTAAATCTATTTGCTCGATTTAATTTGAAATTTGAGGTCTGTCGATGACGCAGGAGTAGCTTGGTTTTTCTACCTGTTGGATGTTGGCTAATTTCACGAATTCAATCCTGTCAGTAAGCAAAAACTCCACTTTTTAATCCCCTTCATCACTATCGTTTATGTTGACTAGAGTTTCTCCAAAACCAATTTGAAATCGGCTTAGGGCGAAATGAGGAAGATTTGTTCATACTAGGGAAGTGCTAGCAGAATGTGTGCACAATGTTCAGTGTAATGCATGGTCTTGATGGCTTGCTACTATGGTATGCTGTCAGGGTTCCATTTAGTTGTACGAGTTGCTTGTTTTCTATGACAGCTTAATAATGGGGATGTCCAGTGGGCAGCAGACATATGTACATTACTTGGCTGCATACTGTCCAATGTCACTATTAACAGTGGACGGGGGCACGCCCATGGCGTGTCAATTACGACATAAACGTGTGTCACTTCCATGGGGGGTGCGGCAGGACCGTATATATATAGACTTCATTGTACTGTATACAGTAAATAGACCCTGTCCTCTGAGTACACCACATATATATTCAATGTACAAACAGGCTGGCCTTGAATGGTGTTATCAAACAGTGGTCATACCGGTATTTCTGTTGATACTGGGTACACTCGTAGCTAATCTTATACAAGTATAATGTGATGTCTACAATGTGGCATCTGACATAATGATAGTAATTGTTGTAGATGAAAGAGACACAATATATAATTCTCCTGCAGGGGACAAAATAATGTTTCCTTCCAATACCAACTTTGTTGGCGGTTGAAAGTATCAAAATCAAATAGCTGAATAATAATGAATCAAAAGGTTATCACGCCGAAGTCACTGAAAACCCATGTGAACTAAGACACGCAAATCGAAATGGTAAGTTCTTAAGGCCACTCCAAATATTATCCTTGTTTCTCATCACCAAACCCTGACAAAAGTGACGTGGGCGCTTTTTTTTGTTTTTGCTGGTGACCAAATGGGTGGGATCTTTGGCAAACTAAATTCATATTTCAGCAATCAATATAATTATCATGGATTAGCAAACGTTTTAAACATGCATATGAAGAGTTTGGATGCAAAACGACATAAGAGCTATTCTGGAAATAGGGACAAAATCGGACAAAAATGAAGATTAGGGAGAGTGAAATATAATCCTCAAACAGTTTTTTTTTTAAGATTTACTATTTTTCATATCATTAGGATCTACTCAGTATGCACTCTGTTACAGAAGTATAAAAATTGACCCCAGTGTGTCTTTACTAAAAGCACTATATATATGGTTCAATTCTGGGATGGAGATATGTCGTTTTGCATCCAAGCTCTTCATATTTTCCCTAGCCCATTGGATCCACAACACTGTACACTTTCATTTGATACCAAATATGCCCATATTATCCCATTTGTAATCATGTTTTCTACTGAGAATTGCAAAAAGAAACAAAAAAACAAACCCAAAGGACGATTTTGGAGACGCGCGCGGTGATGAGAAACAAGGATATTATTTGTGGCCTAAGATAAAGAATAAGTGTTCACAAAGACAAGAATCCGAGTCATAAAGGTGGTACAGGCTATTTAAAAAAGGGCCAGGCCTCTCCCTGGCTCCCTTTACACACTGTCTGACTCCCTTCTTAATGTCTCTGACTCCTCTTCAATTAGACTAGACCGAGTTCAGGTAAGCTGAGGTAAAACAATTATGGCCTGGACTCTCCAAGGGAGTCACAGTATGCATAAGGGAGCACGTGTATCAGACATAATCATAGAATACACTACGTGACACTACTGTAGACCAAAAGACTATCTGAAGAGCCATCTAGAAATATATTTAGATGTCATCTGACTCCTTCAAATTCAGAGTCAAAGACTCCGACTCCCTTTCAAATCAAGCTCATGGATTCAATACCAGCTAAATGGAGTCCCTCTCTACGGGGAATTAGGTCCCTTTACAAAGGAAGTCAGAAAAGGGAGTCATTCTGGAGACAAGCCAAGATTCCCTTTTGACTGTATTTCTTTTCTCTGTGTGGTCCATTCCAGTTATAATTCTCTCTACGTTTATATTAGAACGGTTCCTAGAGTGCAAGGTATATGAACCGGTAACTATATTACTAGTATGATGCCCAAGGCATTAATTACTACTACTTATGACTTATCATTATTTAGCTTCAGGCAGTGTGAATACTCATATTCGTCATCAGGCCAGAGGAGGGGTTTTCTGAAGGGCTGCACCAGATGGCAGTAATTCGCCAAAATAAAGCTGAGTGGTAGTGAGGGGCGTGCATCTCTGACTCATTCACCCTTTTTGCTGTAACCCTCTCCACCTCAACCCTATCCTAACCCTGTTAAACCCCTACCCCGACCCCTTCCATTAACCCACCCCATTTAGCCACACATTCACTTTGCTTCCTCAGCCTTGAGAGGTGGCAAAGTACCAAGAAAAAAGTGACAGTGTCCAGGGCACCTCTTGAGAGTTGTATACGTTCCTTCAAGTGTTATGTAGACACTGGGGTCTGCTTGTTTTTCTCTGGCTGTCAGCTATAAGCTAAAGGACAGTCTAATAAACCCTTCTAGATAAGGGAGATATAGCCACAGTTCGTGGAAGAGCATGCTGCTTTCTGATAAAAGGATGTCGTATATTGCCCTGCTACATTACTACCTGTCTCGAAATAGCTGTGTAAGTCTAATTAGATTGTAGAGTGTTTATACTGAAGCAAGATAACATGGCTGACGCCTCAGAATTATAGTACCTTTTCTACTAAATAGCCTGATTAACATACCTTTACCCAGACAATTGCCTCTAAATTGCAGATAATAGTAACTTATAGATGTTGCTTATTGCTATAGGCAAAAAGATGATAATTATGACTCATATGAAGTGAGATCGCGCTAGATAAACCCATCCACTAGAGGAGTTGACGCCCAGAATACCAATAGTAATAATTTCAAATCATCAAAAAAGTGTTACACCTTCCGACGAGCAACTGTACGGTATGTACAGTCACGGTATAAAAGACCCATCTGATACACGATATCCCTGTTAGTATAGATTTAGGAGGCAATAGATGAGCATAACACGAGCCTGTAGTGTCGAGTCATTGAAACTTATTAAATCGAAAAACAGCAAGGACCATTTCCATCTGCCACTTCACTTTCTAAAGTCCTACTTCAGAGGGAAATGCAGGCTCATGTCCAGCTGAATATTTTAAGACCTTCGTCATGAAAATAGTCCGTCTCAAATGGCATCCTGACAGACGGGCCTCCATCACAGGCAAGCTATCAGGGGGCGCCGAAAAAATAACATACTGCAGCTAATAGACCAACGTACGGGTGTGACTGGATAGAGTTCAGTCTTTACCCATTAAAATAACATGATCTCTCATCTCAGCAACCGTGTGCTGAACCACCACTCCGCAGACTTTGTGCTGACATCTCTCATAACCGATGCAATGTAGGCCTATTTAGAGTATGAGCCATGAGCCAAACAACATATATTTATAACTCACCAGTACAGTTACGTGTAAGCTTATACCTTAATATTAATGTATACACGAGATGTGACCTTCAAACCAGTTGTTCTTATTTCAGATCAGGTCTATATGAAACACATTTTTAAAGTTGAGGTTCAAGTTACCTGCACATGTCGACTTTTGGAATGTTAGTACATGTAACTCACACCCAATGTGATAAAGTTGCAATCCAGAAAAAACGGCTGAAAACAACGCAAATCAACAAGGTGCCTTCAGGTGACGTTCCTACATATGGAATCAGACATGAGGCACAACCAACTTGTTGTCTAACAGTTATTGAGTCATACCAATGACTGTGCAGCATTTCTGGTCTGTCCATGCCAGTCAGAAAACATAACAGATTATCGTGTCCCCTTTTAGACAATAATACACACCAGTGAAAAAAAGCCCAGAGTGCAGCTATAACTATTTAGTATTTATGCATACACAGGGGACAAATGGCTGACTGGCTAGTGTACCGTTAGTTCTGGTATATGACGCCAGCTGGTGAGGAATTACTGTCAACGTTAAACAGTGGACTGTGCTCTGAGGTGCCATGATTGATAAAGGCCTAGTGACCCATAACGCCCAGGCCCATGAGTTGGTGCTGGAGCACGTGGTATATAAGTCCCTGGATGCACGTTACTCCAGGGTGTATACATACCCAGGGTGTGATGTACTTATTGTATGGGACAGACACCAGTGGGGTGTAACTACTGCAGTATCCCCTGCAGTGATCACATGGTCATCATTCACCCATATCCAATTGTGGCCCCCAGGTTGCCCCGGCTGTACGGCTGCTTGTTGGTTATTAATGGTGCTTAGGGATTTAACACTTGCGGATGTGGGATGTTATCTATCCCCCACCTTGCTGTTATCATGGAACCGACGGCGGAGCATCTCCCCAAGGACTACTCTTTTACATGCATTACTGTTTTAAAGATAACTTCAGACCTTGGCTGTATAGAATTCACCACATAACATTTATAACAGTGAACATAACACCATTTATAAATGGATGTTATGTATGCATAGAACATGTATACGTGACTTCTATGTAAGCCTACTCGTGGCTCTGTGTCTAAGAACTTGCCTACAGGTAGAGCTTAATGCCGTGAGAAAAACGTGCTAGTCACCAGCCCATCTATATTTTAGAACAGCCGTCGCATCCTATAGAAATACTGAACACATAATCAATCGCCTGCTATTGGTTTTTAACGCCTTTAGCTGGTAATTAAAAAGGCATCTCTGCCTATGCCTCTTTTAAATAATTCATTAATGCTAAGAGGCATTGCTATGTAAAAACGAGCTTTCTTGAAGAGTAAGATAAAACGTAGGCTTACAAAAACGCCTTCATCGGGTACTTCCTAATTGAAGATTTCAAATCCCTTAGCAGAATCTTCTTATCTATCTCTACAATAGCCTTATCGAGGAGCCCCATCCTTTAATACTAAGCTCGAGAGAGCCCAGCTCTTTAGGACAGAGCTGTGTCTAGTAAGATAACACATGCATTCTGAGAATGTTCCAACGTATCGCCATACTCTGCGTGTACTATAATCATATATATTATTGACGTATTTGATGTGCAAAGTTGGTTACTTTTCAGTATAATTATGTTAACATAACACTATATTAAGCTACTAGCACGCCATTGAGGACTTCATAGAATAAACAACACAATCCAATAAGATAAGAATCCACGAAATGCATCTATGGCCCTGGGAGATCCTTGATCTTTTGGTACATGTATATTGGGTCATTTTACAGAGGATCGCGCGTATTAGTGACAGGAGGGCTACCCTTTGTCCAGACATCTACTCACTTGTCATCTATTATATATCCCGTGGATATGTACCCTTGCTGGCATCTACCCTCAGGAGTACCCACCTCCCAGGACGCCAACCTCTTCGGACATCTACCCCCATGGTATAACAGTTACTAACTGCATTCTTAGAACAGTCACTAGCATCATATACTAAGCGCTGATATAACATACACTGACTCCATTTGACAGGCACTCGACCTGCACTTCAAATCATGTATGGACTTATGTAGACAACGTTCACTTGCTATTCTTCCCCATTACTTAACTATTAATGTAGTGGTGTGGATATGTTTATTCAGACCCGCTCCTCACCACCATTGCTGTTACACGTGTCTTGTTGTCCTCCACTGCATGGCTTACATCGGACGATACTGCATTTTCAGGATTTGATATCTGAAAGGTGGGGCTGGTGGCAATTTGTAAAATGGGCTGGCACTTCCAAAAGAAAGAATGTACTCACTCAATTACACACACAGGTACACCCTGGATGCACATACTTCTGCCATATGGTGCAATATGGTGTAAGGAATTTACAGTGCCCGAATGCATGCTGAGTAATTAGACTCTAGATTTAATGAGGCACGCCTCATTCAATGACTGGGTGCTTAATTACTAGACCTGTTATCCTAGTGAAGGCACCAGGCTCAGATATGCCCCCTGGTGTGGAGAAAGAGAACTGCACATATAGTGATTAGTTTTATGTTAAGAACAAGCACTGCCCCCCTCCACCATATAATATGTAACCATCAGCAGCATCTAGAAAGGTCATGATTCAGCCATTTCGTCCAGGGGGCTGTTTAAATCAAGAAGCAGCTTGGAGTATATGAATGTGACAATGGTAAGTCCTATAAAGCACCTGCGCCAAATAGAACAACTCAGCAGGCCATACAGTTATAATTAGGTCCTATCTAAAGATCGCATTATTAACGTAGATCTACTTACGAAGATTTTATGTATTTAAAATTTACGAAACCGTGACAATCCCGACAGTGTGTAAGGTCTAGCTACTTTTATTGCAGTGTCGTTTACTACTGTGGGAAACATACATCTTTCCTTAACCTTCACAGTGAATGGACGAATGCCTAGTTGCCCTTTCATTCTGCTGACCAGTTTACCTTATTAATGTATGCATAGAGCGTAATTGGCATTTCAACCAGTACCAACATAGCCTTGCTTGCAGGGAATTGTCCGCAGGCAATGTAGAGATCTACGCTAATGCGCCAAGTCACGATGACTTGATCAGATGTTGGCATGTGTCTAAGAACTTACAGACCGCGTGATAGAGCACACTACATCTTATTTACTGCTTCCTTACTATACTTTTATTCTGTTTGAAGGGTGACCTTTAAGTTAACTAAATTGGAATCAAGAGTCAAGGCCGTACCCAGCACATGAACCTACCTGGCTCTATACGGTATTATACTGTGCACTCTTAACAGTTGCAACTAGTAACCTAGTGTAATCTAGTGTTGTAGAGTCGAGTGCAGGTTTACATTTAGGCGCAGGTACATGGAGGACTCTACTGTAAAATTACAGTTCAACTGGGAAGATGTATTACTCCATGATATTATGGAGCATATGGCTTTTGTCACCTAGTTTGCTTCATAGCAGTACTAGTAATGTCATCATACTCCTTATCATAGTGGGGGATACCCTCATATTACTTTCACATGATAGAGCTGCTCAATGTGGGCCAAAACGACCCCTACTCCATCTCCCGGAAAACACTGGAACTATCTTGACTGCCTGTCAACTGAGTCTATCTGTCTGGTTCTATCAATGCATTGTGCAGAAACTGCATTTCCAGAGGACATATTAATACCATGCAATTGGAAACACTGCATCGAATGCAGTCAAATCTGTACTGACTCAGATTGCTTGGCTATTGAATATTTCTGCTATTGGTATAACTTAACGTATGACAGGAGGATCGTTGCCAAAAGGAGAGAAAACTCAATTAAAACGAGTCATAATCTCTCATCGTTTTGTGTAGAACCTACGCTCGATGTGTGGACATACTGGCCCATGCATCACAGAGTGGGTTGCTTAATGCCATATTCGTCCTGTGAATTAGTCAATGTTGTCAGAGTGCCGATTGAGCCCACACAAAGTCAGGTAATGAATATTCACTAGGCAGCTGGTTCATGAGAATTTATTACCTTCCCTCTTTCGCCAGGCATTAGCAATCAGATGATTAATGGCATTGGCAGCGATATAATAACCAAACCTGTTGGTGGTTGCTTTAGCATACTGTGGGTTTATCACAATTGCAATAGCTGCACTTTATCTTCTTGTCGGATACAATTGGCATGTGCTCCACAAATATGTGCATTTTATTAATAGGTCTGGTGCTCTGGTTCTGTTTTACACTATTATATATGTTATTCCCACTTGATTGGTAACAGAGCAAGCCTACCCCCTCCCCCCTCAGGGAAAGAAGATTCAGTCTACACGAATATGATTATCCGACTGTCCGACACAAAAATGATTATCTGACTTTGCATGCCTCCCCAACTAACCTATGAGTAACATCTGGAACATTTGGAATTGTTTAACTTTTATAAATCCAGTTGCAAACTTCTGATCCAGTTACCCATATGTGCCGTGGAAAACTCACCCTTTAAATACCATTCCCTATCCTCTCTCAGAGTGACTGCTAGTCAATCACTCACAATTCTTCATCTGAATTTCAAATTGAATTACTATTGAATTAATTCACCTTTCATTTATTTGTATTCGACAGCTCTCAATTAGGACATTCGTGCAGCCTCATGGTAGCAGCAAAGCACACTAGATGAGACACCTGCTTTGCTTGAAACCAATAACATGTACCTGTATCAACAGTTGGTCGAACCATGTAAACTGTATCATTATCTAGTATCCATAATACAAATCTCCTTGATCCATTCATTCAGTCTTGAACTTTATTTGGAGCCCCACATTCAAATAGTCAGACGTTCTTGAGCCGAGTTATTGAACGGTTATTGTCATATGTTATGTAAAGGGGGGGGATTCCAGATCAGGTCTCTGTTGTCTATTTTGCCACACACCTTGAGCTATTATTACTGGACATCGATTCTCTGTCTCTTTGTAGCTCTATAGTGATCGATGCCCAGTTTTATACTTCAGACCAGTGGCTCATTTTGGCTGTTTTTCGCCTCACAGATTGCTCCTAGCGCAAAATCCTGACTAGGTGTCAATATATTCTCTATGCCAATGTGTAATATGAGGGTAGAAAACAGTGGAGCCTCAGTTAGAAAAAATCCTACTGAACAGTTTTTGAGAAAATTAGGGTTTTGTTGCCCTTTTTTGCTGTTTTTAGTACATTTCCTACATAACCCGTGAACGTCAGCATTTCTCAATTTTCAGGTATTTAGAATTAGAATTTGACATTTTTTTATTCGCAGTAGGATTCCTGAATACCGAGCCATTCTAGAAAAGCTATTCTTTGGAAAAAATACTTAGTATTTCTTGATGATTTTCGTTGCACAAATTTAGGTTGTAATATAAAAACTGCATTGTCATCCAATCAAAGTGTTTGTGCACTGTTGATGGTCACCCCCTCCCACCCTCTTCACTGTGCATTGAAGGAGAACAGGCAGGGGAGGTACACGTGTCTGTATATAGCTGTTGACCTGGGTGCTGGGTGCATTTTTAATTTATGGGGTGCCAACTGTTCATGAAAGAAAATTCAAATAGATTTTTTTTTTTTAGTATCAGATTAATGCAATTACAAGTCGTGATAGCACTTAAAGCATTCTATTTGCATTAATATGAATGGTGGCCACCTTATGGGGTGCCAAATATTCATGAAAGAAAAATTGATAAGAATTTGTTTTTTATTAGCATTAAATTGATGCAACTACAATTCGAGATTGCATTTCAAGCATCGGGGCATTCAATGAATGGTAGTCATCTTAAATATATGGGGTGCCAACTGTTCATAAATAAAAAAAAGAATAGAATTAGTTTTTTTTATTAGTATCAGATTAATGCAACTACAATTTGTGATTGCACTTAAAGCATTGTGGCATGCAATGACTGGTAGTCACCTTGAATGTATGGGGTGCCAACTGTTCATGAAAGAAAAAAAAGAAAGTTTTTTTTTAAAGAATCAAATTAATGCAACAGCAACTCAAGATTGCATTTAAACATTATGGCATTCAATGATTGGTGGCCGTCTTGAACCTATGGGGTGCCAACTCTTCATGAAAAAAACAACTAAATTGGATAATTTTAACAGTTTAAAATTAATGCAACTACATTTCAAGATTGCATTTAAAGCATTGTGGCATTCAATGAATGGTGGCCATCCTAAACCTATGGGGTGCCAACTGTGTTTGAAAAAGGTATCAAATAGAAATGTTCTTATATAGATATCAAATTAATGCAACTACAATTCTTCATTGCACTGAAAGCATTGTGGCATTTACTAAATGGTAGCCATCTTGAATGGGTTGAATGAAGGAAAAATCAAATAGGATTTGTTTTTTTGATAGTATCAAATTAATGCAACTACAAGTCAAGATTGCATTTCAAGCATCAGGACATTCAATAAGTGATAGCCATCTTGAATCTATGGGATGCCAACTGTTCATGAAAGAAAAATAGAATAGATTTTTTTTTATTAGTATCAAACTACTGCAACTGCAATTCGAGATTACATTGAAAGCATGGTGGCATTCAATCAATGGTTGCAATCTTGAATTTCGAAATGAACATACACACAGACATGTAGGCATGAACATGGTGTTCTCCTTCATATAGATATTCATGGATTTCTACTTCTAATAAATATAGCTTTCTGTTACATGGATGTCGATGTCCAGTTTTAGATATATATCCATATAGTGCATTGGAGTGCTATAATGTTGGACTGCTGTATATTTAATATCCAAATGCCTGTCGAAATGCATCCAGTTTTATTGAACAACCAGTAGCATCCCGTTTTCCTCTTGCTCTTGTAACCAGCTGGTATTGGTGTTTAACCCTTCCATCGGAGAGAAAAAACAGTTTTCACAAACAATATTTATCCAGGAAGCCCTCTTTCCCTTTGCTGGTACTATTTCTTCTATTTGCATAGCATATATTGAGGAGTATTTGGACACAATTGCAACAACTCCCCCACTATGGCACTATCAATGACTATTCAAAACGCAGCATTATTTTCATTTGTCAGGACATTGTCCAAAGCATTATCTCTCTGATAGTTCGCACGATTGCTTTAATTACACATTATATAGATACATGCAGTGGGAACCTGAGGATTTTCTATAATTGTGGTAGATGGTACCCAGAATGTGTGATGCCATGAATGAATCCATTTGGGCAATTGTATAACATCTCTTGGACCCCTTCCTACAACTTCTTTGATGGCTGCTATCTTGTGATCTTTTTATATTTTACCTAGATCTAACAATTATGACCAACTTCGACTTAAAGTATAACTGTTGGCAGTGAATCGAGACTGCTCACTGACAGATGGCGCCACCAGGCCCTGTTTAACACTGGTCTAAAGGTGACTGTTTAACTGCATGGTACCTAAATAATTTTGCCTATTGCTAGCCATAGTTCATTGTCATTAAGGCCAGCTCATTACAATGGCAGTAGTTGTATTAGTACGTATTGCCAAACGATCTACGGGGGGGGGGGGGGGGTCTTCAGTGTCGCATATTTAGAATGTATGTAAAGACTTGCATAATTATCATGCAACGCATATTATGTCTATATCCACATGAACTATCCGCATATATCATGAGTAAATTGTGTACCAGACACTCCATTCATCTTAGTATAATGACTTATTAAATGTACTTTGTATATATGCAGTTCTTTTTACAGGGAGCTAGTCGTATCCCTGCTTCGAGGAGCAGCTCATGTTAAGAGAATCTTCATGGTGCCATCTTGTGGTTCGATTCTGTACTAGCGACCCATATCCAGGGCGGACAAGCCATGGTTAGGATTAGTTATTGTGGTGTTTTATATTGATATTGAGTGGATTGTAAACATAAACGGAGGCTTATTTCATTTGCATGGTATTAGGGAACTACACAAGGTTTATTGGAATGTAGGACCAGTTAAAATGATATTGTGACTTTTACTATTGGAATTGGCCAATATGTTAATGGCCAATATGTTAATGTCTATATTATGTGCTATAAGGTCTCGTGTAATCTTGTAACCAGTGAAACTCTCAGCTCAATAGAGACCCAGTCAATGTTCCATATTGACTATACTACGTTGCTGTTCATTTGTATAATTTCATCTTTAGTTGAATCTAGGCTGTATACTGACAAAATGTAACATTTCTTTTTGACACAATTGGATTCTTTCATTCTTCTAGCGTTTCTTAATGGGTCAGTAAACGTACCAGTGAGAGGTATATAAACTAGTATTGGGCTTATACTATTACCAAGCATCACTTTTGTGCGAGGTTGGGATATCAATGCAGTGTTCTCACTGCTAATTAAGAAAAGTTAGAAGGAACCATCAAAGGAATTGAAGAAAGACTGAACGCACATATCGTTTGGATAAATGTTTAATGATAGACACTCATAAAACAAAATGGAGATTATGCAAATTAGGCTGCTTAAAAATTTGACTCATTGTCTTACAATGTGGCAGCTTTAATTCTAGTATCAGATCATACAAATAATGCAGATGTTCTGACATCTAATAAAATATAATCCCATATATGTATGTATTTCATTTATTCACATAGCTATGTACATCAGACACTATTCTCATTTACACAAAGAGAGGAAATGCTACCAGTGTAGACATATTGGTCACTGACCAGCCCACCTAAAGCATTTTCCTTAAAGATACTTCTTAGAAGCTAGCGTAGAAGTCCGACAACAGTCTTTGTGTCTTATTAAAGCAAATCCAATGCAGTCCTCCAGGAGGGTTGATAACGGTTTTTAACCGATTAAAGCTGCGATTAAACAATACAGGAATGATGAGGTATGATAGTACAGACACACGTATATCACAGAAGAACGACAGCTGCTGGTGGTTGGCCAGTCTCAGCATCTATACACACAGTATACTATAGAATTACCCATGTATTCAGGGGTCGATTGTCAGGGTCACAAACCTGTCCACATATCCATCATACTTATAGATAATCCATCCATTCATGCAGAATATATATCCATGTGATCTTAATTCCACTATCGGGTCATATTACAGCACTTGATAGCGTCGCTTTTTTATCACAATCTATAGAAGTAGAATATTTTCCATCAGTTGACTTTCTTGATTCCATTCGGTAAATTAGTATAAAATCCTTGTAAATCGCGCTATAAATGGTCACGGCTGATTGACACTGGCAATCAGTTGGATAAGTATAAACCTTTGTATTTTCTTATTTACTATTGAATGTCATGCTGAATGGCTAAGTATAGACCATCATTTATGTCTGGAATTGTTATATTTGATATAATAGCTTCATGAGGCTAGGCGTAGAAATGTGTGCCAGCAATAATATAATTTGTTTTTGATGAAAAGAAATCCCACATAAGACTGCGAACTTATGTACATTGCTGCTGATGTAAGCCGCTCGGAAACACATCTCTTTTTTTGTATTTATTTTTTTCATGAATATTTCGTATACATCAATGAATGATACTCGTGCCTTGTACTGAGAAGTTTAATGTATCACCGAGGGTTTGGTCGGCCCATTGTTGAGACTGAAGAACATACTTGATGTGCTCAATAAATTTTACTGAACTTGAACTTGAACTTGAACTTGGTGTTTCAGACATGGGATGCAAAACCTGTTTCCATCATCGCTTTGAAAAACTTAAATGGAAACTCCATCTCATTATGCATAACAGCATACATGACATTTGTATTTTTTTCACATCCATATGGGCACAGACCACACATACAAAATCTCATTGCCCACTGATAACCAATGATAACCACTGTCACGGCACTTTTTACAGATTTAAAGAGCTATAGGTTCTTCCAAATTCAATTTGTTCTGTTACTTGACCCCTCGTCGTGTGTTATTTTCCTGGAGATACCATCGGCGCTCTGTGTGCGGCCCCCACGGATGGGAACAGTCTGGAGGGGGAAGGTGGGCGACTCGTACAGATGTGGGGCCTGCTCACGTATATGTGACACGTGTGTGAATTCAGGCAGAGGGGTAGTAAACTCGGCCGAGGATTCCACTCCTGAGTCGTCCGCCGTGAAGGCAGTGAGACGTGGCGAGCGGGGATCGCGGCCAGCATGGCGGTATGGGAGGGTGCAAGTATAGTCGTGCTCCGTCTCCTGTTTGATGGATACTGTGAGGGTGTTCTTGTGGTTCTGGTCCTGCTCGGCCTGCTGGTGGTCGTAACGAGCAACTCGTTCTGCATAGAGGCCACGGTCACCCAGCAGGGGGTTGGAGCGCACCTCAGGTGCCTGGGTCCGCCTGGAGGAAAGAGGAGAACGGTTATTAATATTTATATAGTCATGGATTCGTGCAACTGTATAGAGCTACGATACTATGGGTATTACATTTGAGTGAGCATCCACAGGACATGTACTCAGGTACCGGTATTATCATTATTATTGATACCAATTAAGAAAAAATCTCACGCTTGAAAACAATAGTAGCTACAGAGCTGATAAAACAAAATAATGTTGATCGGACAGTTATACAGTATACTGTGAACTAGTGCTATGTGTCTTCTGTCTGTATTCCGCTTAAGAACTTAGGTACGCACAGCCTCGGAAACCCGAAATAGACGGAAATAATGCTTACCTTTTGAGATAAATAAGGGTGACGGCTAGCAGTAGCCCTCCAATGACAACTCCAATGGCCACACCCATTCCGATGATAACAAGCATGCCTGAAAGGAACCAATGACAATGAACTGTTACTATGGTTACCATGTCTATACCTAGTTCTACTTCAGATTAAGCCATTACAGGCGCATCCACCATGCCGGCTATATGACACACATGCCATCTGCCGGGATCAGAGGGTACTACATTGTCCGGGCTGACCTAGATATGGCTTTGAGCAGCACTTTCCATTAATCACTCATGTTATGAATTAGTAGGGGTGAGGGGTTAAAATGGGATTTTCTCCCATCTGAGTGCAATCCAATAACTGTCTATCAGTAAGGCACCCATAAGAAGTGCCATAATTATGGATATTAGACATAGGGCTGTAACACTAATGTGAATGCGTGGATGGTGGCCAGGTGATTAGATTCTAATAGGTTGCCTTGGAAACATTCTTTTCATATTCCACAGCAAGAATGATATTCTACTAGGAGCAATTGATTAAATGTCACGCATTGTCTCTCAGCTTTCACAATTCCAATATACTTACCGAATGCCGGTGAATCGCCGTCCACTATAGGAGTTATGCCCCAGGCCTCTGTAGAAACAGAAAAACATAATGTTGATTATCAATTGCGAAAGCCATCATCATTCAGGTATTATGAATGAAATGAATAGACAGTGATGATGGGGGATGGGGTGCTTTCGAATTTATGATTTTACTGATGAACTATGCTATATCTATGAATGAACAAACTACCACAACAAGTGCGTTTATGTATGTCGCAGTAATATTGCTAAACTGGTTACATCATGTATGATTAGTAATATTGTTTTATCAATTTAACATAATTTTATTTTTAAAAGGAAGTGCAGTTTGCCCATGGCAGAGAGCTATTAGAGCAAATTCATGACAAAGGGTGCATAAGTAGTTCGTTGTGTTCCAAATCATACTGCTTTCAATATCAAACACAGGCCACCTAGTAGCAGTACATGTATGGGCAATTTATACTTGAGTGCGGGGTCTTTCAGCAAACAGTGAACTGCTTTGTTAAACTTCATGGCAATATTAGCTCTTTCCTTTAAAGGAAATATGCAAGTGCATAGCACCACATAAGTTTGTCCTGTACATCAATGTGTCTACAAAGACAAGCAAGGTACCAGGGGGACAAGGGGCGGTTTCCTCGTTTCTCGAAAGGTTAATGTTTGAGGATGGTCCTCTGTTTGCATAGTTAATGGAGACTTAAAACGCCTCGACCACTCCCCACCCCAGCACCCATTTTATGATTTATAAACACCAGGTGGCGGCACCTACCTCCATGACAGTCTCCCACCTCCCCTATCCAGCTTGTACCGGCGCAGTGTAGCCGCCACTCCCGCTTGGTGGCGTTACAGTAGACAATGACGTCATCCCCGAGGTGCTTCACCCAGGCGTTCTTAGGTGGTGTTAACGTCGGGCATCCCAAAACTGCAATGATATAATGTAGAACAATGAATATTATGGGGAGCGACCAAATAGG
The DNA here is from genome assembly GCA_947462335.1 of Harmothoe impar. Classification (NCBI taxonomy): domain Eukaryota; kingdom Metazoa; phylum Annelida; class Polychaeta; order Phyllodocida; family Polynoidae; genus Harmothoe; species Harmothoe impar. Next base: position 53,718,295 of record OX381705.1, read on the forward strand.
GATGGGCAATGTTAAGTGTGTCTTTCAATCATCTCAAGAACAGCAACGGTCAGTGCCAGCCGCAAACGTCCATTTCATGTACTACTTACACTGTCGGAGGTCAAGTAGTATATGGAAATGGCCGTATTCGGCAGGTAGCCGCTAATGGCAAGATGAGACAAGGTGAAAATTAACCAAACACAACCGAACAATGGACCGTGATAGATTTACATCTAGGCATTTTAAGTTGGCAAACGAGAACACCACGTGGCAGCACCATGCGGCATCCCAGCCCATAGATGAATAGATACAATTACCAATAACATGAGCCCCACTATACATGCATTTAAGTAGGTTCCTGAAAACAGTTATAACATTGCGTACCTTCATACTTAAGGGCGAAATAGAAGAGTTCCTCCTGTGTATCTGCAGTGTACAAGGTAATAGACACAGACCCCGTCTCTGACGTATACACCTGGTTGGTCGGCTTGCGCTCGTCTCCGACACAGATAGTCAGGTCCCGTGTGATAGTATTAGCCTCCCGTAATGTAGCATAGCGGTAACAAGCTTTCCGCGGGTCACCTCCGGCGGTGAGTTTGTTATGACCCCCGGAGAAGTCCATCAGGGTGAGATTAACCTTCTGGCCGGGCAGGGCCTGGATGACCCAGGGACAGGAGGCGGTGCCACAGCCGCTCCTGTAGGTCACCTCACTGCTCAGGTAACCTGTGGGCGCAGACACCTTCAGGTAGTCGGACGAGTCACACATCTTACGTTCACATGTCACCACTGAAAAGAGAATGTAGATATGGATATTAATACATTTGCAATTTCAAGAACTAGAAAAGGAACCGTTTATGAATATATCATAATTAGTATATTTGGTGATCTGTGTAAGAAGTATCTAAAGCATAGTATTCCCGGCAGTAGTATTTGAACAATGCGTTTTGAGATTTTATCTAAATAGTTTTCTTGGAAATATATTGTATTTCCAAGAAATTCCAAGAATGTAAATACTGTTATGTCCAAGAATATAAATACATGTAACTAACTAGGTGGTAAAAAACTATGTATGGTAAACGTCACAACAGTGTCAACTATATAATGCAGACTTCGCAAGGTATTTACTCGTACCAAAAGTCACTCAGGAAACGCAGTACATGTGTTCACAACGTCTTGTGAACTAACAGTGTGCTTAATGATTTTTCTAGGTCGATATTCTCAGGGATTTTAAGAATTCAACGCGGCTGGCAGTGCTTTGGGGATTAAACTACACCTATACGACCTCCTCATAAGCCTCAACCTACTACTCACAGTGAAAGAGGCTTGAGTAATGGGGATCTGAAAATAACGAGCGACTAAGTTTGGGGCATTTTAAAATTGATGTCCTCTACCATGGCGCACATACGTTAACGCGTGACCGAGCTCTTCAGGCCTCTTATGCCAGACAATGCGGCGGAGCGGAGCCTGGCTGGTAATGATATTAGCCCAACTTACGTGTACATAGACAACAAACGCCGTGATCGATTTTTTAAAAGCACCTCAGGGGTTGGCGTCTCCGTGTCGGGATTAACGTTAAAATCCAGTAATATCGCCTGGCGTCTCTACAGCACATCGTCAAAATGGATATAGGCGGATAAAGGGAGATCTAGATGGAGGGGGTTGGTGTGGGGCGGTAGAGAAGTATAGCACTGTAGTGATAGTGGTAGTGGTAGTGCGTCTGTGTCGTTAACCCGTTAAGCTCAGCATAGTACTTTGATGAACTATGCCCCGAGAATTATTGTGAGACAGCAATGCAGGACTGGTGAGTAACTCACTCGTGCTACATTCATGCATTATCTTTGCAGACCCTATCGGGTTGATACACTCCCGGAGGATCATCGTGATGCACCAAGACAGCGTCGGCGAGCTGCTCACGAGTGATATCATTTTTATTGCAACAAATGAAGCTTTGAGGCATCATGCTACCTTTGAATGGTTAATAGCAGGAGGAGGGGGTTATGACGTACCTTTAACACACTCATAGCTGGCGGCCAGGTAGGCGGTGAGGTCGTTGGAACAGTCGTGGTTACCATGTAGATTAGTCACACCGAACTGACACTCGCGCCGCCCGGAGCATTGCCGGTGCATAGTGGTGAGCACGTTCGTACCACAGCCGATGAAGCCGAAGTCTCGGTTCACGCAACGACCCAAGTGCATCCGGCCATATATGGCATTAGTAAAGACCACCATCTCATCATCCGCACACTTGGCATTGAACTCCTCCCATTGACAATACTCTTGTGGTCCTGTAATGAAAAGAAGAGAGGCATAATGTTAATGTATTGCAAAGGGGTTGACATCGTTGCCCTTTTATTTTGAAAAAGAAAGTACTACCATCTTTTAATGTTTGTAATTATAATATTCGGATTCATAACTACATATACCAATGATTTTCATCTAATGAAAGCACTAAGTATCCAGCATCTAGTCTAGAACACGCATTAAACTCGAAAAAATCCACAGACCGATGTAATAAACTATATCAGTCAGAGTATATGATACAATATACCTGCAATTTCTTCCCAGCTCCCAGGCATCTATATTATATTACATCTGAGAACTATTATTTTTTAGCATTGACCTTTGCCTGGTATATAAGTATGTCGGTCAATTCAAAGAAACCTAGCACCTCTGGATGCACCATTAGCCCAGATAAAAACACAAAAGACCCATTTTCGCAGTTCCACTTACAAAATGTCTACACATGCAGATCGCAATGATGTACTAACTACAGAGTGCATTTTATTCGAAGAAGCTGCTCTTGCAGATCATCTACCTGTTTGGTTGTATAAAGGATATTAACAAAACACTATCATAACTATAATAAATTATAGTTATATATTATATGAGTTGCAGGACTATAATTCCCTGCCTGCATCAGTACCTATACAGTGCATGGTTGGTTTGGATAGTGCATGGCGTATAGAGAATTTTCTTTTTTATATAATACATTTTATAGCCGGCATATTAAGTACCATAGTATTATGGTGCTTGATATCAACAGCATATTAAATAAATGAACAAGATATAACACCCAACAAAAAGCAATATGTCATGTTATGTGTTGTATTGAACTGGCACCGAAATGCCTAGTGTACCCAGTTGGATGCGGACACGACCCCGTGTTTATGGTAAGTGCATGAATTATGGACTAGGACACAATACAAGCAGCGTCCGAGGAGGGGGAACAAAAAGTTGGCTGCGTCCCTAATAACCCAGCCTCACGCCGCCTGGAGGTCCCCTGGAGCAACAGCCTTTAATGTGCATGCATGTCCGTGTGCTGGTGGAGATTCGGTGCAACATGCGTCCCGGCGGACCTGGCACGTGGGGAGGAGCAAACAAGGGAGGCTCTATACCAGAAAAAATGGGAGAGAGGGGGGTAGATTAGAAATACCCTCCCGGGGTCAGAGTAGCCCCTCCCTTGGTCTGTATACAGAGTCTGTAGCGACCCATGGGGGGTCGGGGGTTGGTGTTTGGTACAGGGGTACAGGGGTAGGGGGTGACTAATGTGTTATCAGGCCTGCACAGCGCTGATCTCTGTAAATCTGCTGCGTGCAGCAGGGGACAACAGGGTACAACGAGGCAGGGTGCGGCCGTATGAGGCTGGGGTGGGAGTGCATGAGGCTGTACCATGGGAGGAGGGTGTATGGGGGATGGGTGGGGGTGGGGGTGCATGGGCTTTACGCACGCCTCCTCGTAATGTGCTTTGTCAAATCGGCCGTGGATGGCGGGTGAGCGGGCATGGAGACGGCAGGGAACCGAAGAGGTAGTTCAATGGGTGGGAGGGTGCGTGGGGGGTTGGGAGGGGGTCTCTGTGCTGGCTACGTACACCCCGTATCCTGATGAATGAAGGGCTGAAGTAAATACCCGTAGAATCCTGCCCGTCACGAGACGACATTAATTCCCTCTTGTGTCGGTACAGGTCGCTAGCGGCGCTTTAAGCCGTGCACGTGAACGTCGACGTCAAAGTGAACGTGACGTCATATCAGACATCGTCTCCATGTCCTCTGCTGCAGGGGAATGCGCGCGCATCCTCTACATATAAGGGCACTCCTGAGAGATGCTGGTACCACGCATACGCAATCAAGTCATCGCGTCTCTCTTTTAATAAAGACCTACTTTAGTAACCCGGGTAAATGTAAACTTCAAAGGACATCTCACTGTAGAGGAGAACAAAGGGATGGATGTGCGGGAGTGTCATCATGGGTATAATTGACGGCTTCAATGGATAAAAAGCACTTCCATGTAATGAGAAAAGCGCATTTGTGTAAAATAAAAAGGAGGCCATCTCTGGTTATCCCTAATGAGTATGTACAATAAGATACAAAATATTAAACTTCAAGTTAAAAAATATGCGGGTTATTTTCCAAGTCATCTGACACATTTTATATCCCTGTAACCTTTATGCCATAGAACTGTATGGAGGAGGACGCCACTCCATTTTTATTAATCTTCATGATGTGGTGTATCAATAATCCGTATATAAATACCATGATTACATTATCCTGTCAAACTTACGTTTTTAAATCGTTTATGTCGCCGTTGCGTTTCTTTCCTATCATATCCATATAAAACATACACACCATTCCCTTGTGGGAGACCTGAGACCGTCAACAAACAAAGAGAAGCAATCAAATCTAACCATACAGTCTACCTAAAACACAAGCCAAACTCAAAAAGTAAACCCACAAAGAAACTGAATTGCCTCCTCCTGTCACGCACTCATATGAAACAACATAATCAAAATCATACCTTTGGAGCAATTGAGACCTCGGTTTTTCCTCATCTAAAAACCTTGGTGCTGCTGGGAAAAATGTGTGCCCCCATGGCGGCATTATAAAGGCCTTCATTGCTAACTCGCACGCACTAAAAAAAATATTGATTTTTTTTCTCATCCCCTTCATAGGCGCCTTTTTCATTATGGGGGACAATGATGAGTCAGAGCCCGCTATTCCTGATGATGCCTAAACTAACATGTGTAAAGGGACTGTCGTGACAGACAGCCCGCCAGCCAACAGGTGGCGTTGCTGGGCAGGCATGTGCGGTTCTATTGAGTGAAGGAGGTAGGGAAATGCCTGAGGGGGAAGGATGGGAATGGATATTATGCTGCGATAATTTAGGGCAAGAAAGGGATATGTGGGAATGGAAGCGTCTGGGCAAATTGAATGTTAAAACATCGGTGGTACTGGTACTAGGATAAGGAATGGCACCATGTATAATGTAGGTCGGAAGGTGAAGGAAGGAATAGAGAATATAATGTGTATATACAGGAAAGGTGGACAGGAAGAAGTAGTGATAAGTAGTAGGATTTGTGGTTTCAAGTGTCCAGCTAGTTCTCACTGTTACTCATGTCACCACAAACTGAGCTAACACTATAGGACATGGTCATGTGGAGATAGCTGGTGTAAGTGGGGCTTAGTAACAACGTTTGTGGAATGGAGATAGCAAATGTACTGGGAAATGGCGGCATTGACCGGTGACACAGGTCTGAGGAAGAAAATGCGTGTTCTTGTTAGAGATACATTATTGCCCCTTTACATCCAGACTGCGCAAGACTGCTTTGTTTATAACAGTCCTTTCATGTAACATGTGCTTGTACATTCATTCAGATGTAGTACGTTAAGCATTAGGCCCGGAGGAAAAGAAACGAATCTGAGCCAATATAGTGGGACGAGAACCCCTTGGCGGACATCACAGGTCGCCAACCCGGCGCTCCCGAATCGATTCCCCTCCAGACAACCACTTCCAGGTGGGTGTGGCAGGGGTGGGGCTATAGGGTGGGAGGGGGAGTTGTATGACGCTGGCCGATAGCAGACTGGGATAGCACAGCTCCTAAGTGGCTAATGGGAGTGAGAAAGTGGGCAGCGTGAGTCGAGTGACCTCAAAACAAAGGATCTGCTGCATCTATGGTGATGATGAGTAGTACATGCGGCTCGGTCGACCCGAGGTCACAGCTATTAATGCAACATATGTGTAGGCATAGTGTTATTGGCCAATGTTCCCTACATGTATACACTGTATACATATTATAGTGACACAATCCCAGAGGTCAACAGTGCATCACAGCATAGGTCTAGACCACTAGTTAGCGGGATACATTTAGGACCAATGAAATAATTCCCCACATTCACTGCAGAATTCCTAAGTTACATTATGTAACAACTGATACCTATTGTGACAGCTGTTATCAGTGCCGATCTTGCCAGTACAAGCTTAAGTAATGGACGTGCCCACAGAACAATCAGCTTGATCCTTATAGGCCACCTTTTCCCTCTGCTACTGGTTATGATGTTGTGCAGTCGTACACATGCTATGAACCGTTGCTCTCAAGTATTAGTGATTACAAAACAGACTTGCTTCTGGTAATACTATTTATATGACTGCTATCTACAGACAATATTGAAAACGTCGGTCGACTAGCAACAAGTAAGCATGAAGTATAATTAACATAACACAGAACTGCGATCTGCTAATCCACATGTACAATAAAGGTAACTTGACGTGGCATTAGAAATGAATAGAGCATTGCGTTTGGACCTTATGCACTTTCCTTCTCAACGACTCTGATAAACACTTGTTTTAGTTTCCCTTGGAATTAGCAGGGCTATTCTCCTTACTATGCATATTTTAAAAGACAGGGATGTTACTGCTGTGAGTGAGATTCAGACGCCTTTTATAAATAGTTAGAAGAGGTTCTAGGGGACTTCAGTCTGCTATCATATTCCCTTCTACAGAAACTTTTTTCCTCACGGTTTCATCTCCGATCAATATACTTTCCTGTCATTGAGATAACTAACTCTGCCTTGACAAGGCGACGCCGTGGTATGTATAGTATGTGGGACCTTTTAAAAGGAGCTCTTATCTGGTGTGTCCTATTTAAAGGCATACGCAGTTCTTGGATTTCTCCCTAGCCATTCACATGGCTTCAAGGATAACTCGGGCTCATTACTGAGACTGCGTGACATGGGGATTCTAAACAGCAGTGCCTTTAATGACGCGGCCGGCGGCTGGAATGGCTTCTGTGCATCTTTATGATAGCCCACCCTCCTGGCACAGTGGGGACCATAGGCAACATAGTGAGAAATAGCGGACAGAGTCTCCCCATAGACGTGTCAAATTCTAAGCTTCCATTAAGATGTTTTTATCATTCATGAACATATGTTAAACTCTAACGCTGGCCAATGCCCTTCGGGGAATAGTATAACTATATCAGCCAACCACTATAGGTGTATGTTCTATTATCCTCTACTTTCTTTCTTGTAAATTATGAACTTGAGATGACCAATGGGGTCACCCCTATTGCGGCAAAGAGAAGGAAAAGCCGTTCTATTTGACTTGGGAATGAATCGAAGCCTTTATCATTAATTGACAGTTGATTTTCTGTGGCGCTATATAGCTTGATATGATGGAACGTTGTGATGAAGAAATACTCCACCCGTAGGCAAAAGAAGACTCCATACATAGGAAAAATGATAACAATCGTAATGAAGAAGAAAAACCAGATACGCAGTAATATGTATCAATTTAGCGTCATTTCGGTCTGATTACGAAGGCGCCGTGGGGACGCCGTCCTGGATGTTCCTGGCGCCCCCTGGCGACAGCAGGAAGTGACAGCTGCTGGTAATGCGCATGCGCAGGCCGTCTCAACTACAACTCCCCCACCTTACCCAACCCCTTCACTTCCACCCCTAGATCGGGTATATGCATCGGTGCGCCAGGGTGGTGCTGGGCGTGCGACAGCCATGCCCGACGCACCTGCTCCCATTCCCTTACGTCCCCCACCCACCCACCACCTTCCACCAGCGCCGACATGGTGTATGCAATTATTTAATACCATAACGGGAAAAGGCGGGCAAGGTTCGGCTTACCTCCGGCACAGCCGCCAGCAGGCCCCCGCCTGGGGCTCTCGTGGCATCTCATGTAACGCTGGGCGCGCCGCGTTTAGCGACCAATTGCATGTGGGAGGACGGCTGGCGCGGCGTCACCACATAACATGACATGCATGCATGTGTGTCGTCCCACATACTTATAGATAACAACTTACATAACCTAGTCCACTACACCTTTATATCAGGGAATATGGGTGTATATTATACACTCTCAGATTCCCTGGTGTAGAATTCTTATAGCCATGGGGAGGCATTCTTCTAAATGTCCCTTTATGCATAGTACTATTAGTATGATCGATTTGGGGACATAACGACAGGCGAGACAACCGAAAAGGGTTGCTAATGATGGCATGTATAATGCAAAGCACGCTGCGCCTGAAACAGAAAAAAAGATTACTCATTCGGCGCGAGATTGCATCACCGACGCACGCCTTAACGGCACTTGTGTTCCAATATGCTGCCATGCTAATCAGTGCAGGCAATGGTGTGTACTGCTGTGTGCATGGATTCTACGCCATAAACACAACTGCTGTCTCCCGCCTCCCACCTCTTTCTCTCTTGTCATCTCTCTCACGGGTCTCTCTCTAACTGTCTCCTGACGCTAAGAAGCGCCTCTCACTGTAGCCTGACTTCTGTTCCCCACTAAAAGATGAATGGACTGGTTCGCCTACTTGAACGGATCCCAGTGTTCCTCCTGAGTTCTACATGTGGTGATAAAAAGACAAGCGGGCGAGGTGCCTTTCTCTACGCCTGCCGCGCGCTAAATGCCTGTGCGACTGACAAAGAAAGTGCCATACGATGAGACGGAGGAAATGAAAAAAAACAAGGCGCGACGCACAGAAAAGAACTGCCTCCAAGATAGGCAGACAAGGAGGTAAAGATTATGGTGGCTAGCTTTTTTTAAAACGTTGGGGTAGTTTCTTTGCATTGAGTCGGATCTACCAAGGCATTTTATCGATGGTGGACACTGATCCTTATCGGGAGATGAGGTGGACTACAGGGGGTATAGCGGGAGATTAGAAAGGCAATGGAGATCAAGGCGCACAAGAAGGGCTAAAGAAAGCTGCAGGCATCGATAACTGTATAGTTTCAGACAATGGTGAAAGACTTGCAAATGGTTAAAGTGGCACTCTCACCGTTGGTCTACATGTCGCTGTTCCAGTACATATCTAGTAACCGAAGTCTAGGTCTCGCTCCTGTTGAGAGGGCTGCTTTAATGGGTCAACCCTGGTCGATGGACGGGGTTAATACAGATAAAGGGACCGAGTTTAATGTCATCACAAAGGTCGTCGCTTTTAGTGGCAATCAGTGAACACGTGGCCAAAGACGATTGCTAAAGGAACGTGAAAGTTCGGCGTCTATAGATATATGGTATGGCGACCCCTCCCCCCAGTAAACAAGGATTCCGGAGCCAGAATAGCCTGAGGAAATGCGGAAAGGATGCAGTGGGATATTATCTGTTTGATCATGATTTGTGCTGACGAGGATTGTGCAGAGTACTGCGTGGTACACTCGGTAACTGCCTCGGTTTATTAGGCAGAGCAGGTGGCTCAGTCGCTATTCCTGCTATTGAATGTATTGATGTGTATGCTCCAGATGATGGCATCAAAATGTCCCTGAATACATAACTGGTGAGGGTTTCTTATGTTGAAGACGCCATACACAACCCACTATGAGAGAGCACAATGCTACAGAGACGTCATCAAGTCCCCTGCCTACCCCAGCATCGGCTTTGTGTACACCGCTGAAGTGATAAGGCACCTCCGAACTTCAAGACCCATACAGGCGAAGGCACATCACAAGCACAACGATAGTCTCGGTCTATGAGAATTAGCATATATACTGTGTTCTATATCAAAGGTAATGATCATACCCCTCACCACTGGGGATACAGCTGCTATAGGGCAATTGCCGTGAATGCTCTGTTAAAGTGAAGTGCCTACAATATCAAATGTATTGCCTTTATATCTATCAGTGGGAATGCTGCCAATACATTTTCTTCATATACCGTTTGCATGTTCATGTTTTCCCCACATGCATATGTAATTCAGTATTGCACGCATACCTAATAGTGTAACAATGTTAGGCTAACTCGAATTAAATTTAACAGCAGCAGTGGTATATGGCGATACTTGAGAATATGCACCTGAACTCATTCCTTGTGCCTCCAAGAGGCCACATGCATGGTCAAAACAAAACCTCTTGTACACTAAGGCTATATATAGTTAAGAAGCAAACTATTGTTCAAAAGTATTATGTCTTGCTGAGTAGTAGAAGTATTAACATCCTGATGTAGGTAGGATCCCTGCGCTAGATGTCTTTGAAGATAAGGTCAGAGAGGAACTTAAATTAAGACAGACTGTGGTGGCCCACTCGTAAGCCGCGCACCCCCATATATAGAAGCATCTGTTTTCGTGTATGAACTATGATATCTTGCTGTTGAGTTAATTTTGGATTGGATCATGACAAAATTGAAAATTAACTACATTATCTTGTTATAGAGTTATGGGCAGCCTGTTGAATCAGCAAAACTTTCACACAGCCCTTCTAAAAAGGAATTGTCCCTTTTCTAACCTTTCTTCCTGGAATTTCGCCCTGCAATAAATGTCGACCTCACACGAGCAGATGTAATTATGAAATCCTGTTGTCATAATTATGAAATCGAGTTTGTCATGTCGTTTGATAATCAATGATGATGTTATTTTGTTATGTTGTTTGACATTTCAACACAACTTCGGTATCATATATAATACCAAGTCGCCGTGTAAAGAGCACCATCGTTTGGCTTTCTTGTGATATTTACCAATGTCACACCTTATGGTAAACTAAATACATTATCAATACACCTACACCGGTACCACCTGTTATCACCAGACCAAAGGCGTCTGTGTTATTTTAGATACGTCCTATTATTAATGGTGATGGATGCATACCGTGTCTTTTATACAGGGCTCTCACTAAGGAGGGCCCCGAGTCAGTATCCTTAATATACAACAGTCTATATGGACAGCAACAGCTTGGCCACATCTCAGTCCTTACTGGGTTGTGTTGCTGTTGGCTGAATGGATATATGTATGCACTCGCCAACCTGGTAGCTTAGCAGGGATCAACCAGCCGTCCAGCTTGTCCTAAAGCAGGCAGTGGACGTCAGCATAAACTGGTTTACCTCGTCCCTCAACCGGTAGCCGTCTCGGGGCCTCCCGTAGAACACCTAATGATCCATGTGCCCCACTGGACCAAGCAGCCCTGGCTGTATCGGACCAGCTCAGCCATCACCAGGAACAGAGAGCAATAACTGCCACCAAGAGCTGCTCCCCCTCTTTCAGGGCGATCGTGAAATACCCAGGTTCATTCATAACTCTGCGGCCTGGCAGCTTTCTGGTGAGGTGCCGGATAGACTACCTTTGGGGAGTAGGGGATTGGAGATTGAAGGCAGTGGGCAATTGCAGTGGACCTCAGTGGGAGCAGTGGGCCATTGGATGAAGCTGTGCTGGACGACTATACGGGAGGGGGTGTAATAGTAGGGGTGGTGGAAGGCTTGGGGGGCTGCTCCACATGGGCCGATCTGTCAGGTGCCGACGGCCTGCACCACCCGCCCAACACCCCCTAGACGCCCTGCCTACCCCCCCAAACAGAGGCCCAGCTGCCGCCCCCCAAACTCACAAACACTGAGTAGCCCCACGCAGGGGAAAATAGGCAAAAGAGCTGCTCGCCACAAAAAGCCTCACAGCCGACCCCGTGTTGCCCGAAGGAGGGCAATCAGAGGCCGGTCTCGATAATGACAGTGAGGCCAGTCGGGTGCCGCCCACCCCGCCGACAACGACACACCTCACTTCCTGTTACCGAGCAGCTCATGGCCGGAAGTGGGCACGGCCCACTCCAGGCGCATGCGTAATGAAAACACATGAGTCACGTGGCCCGGTTACCTGCCGGCCTCGGTTCACGCCGTTTGGGGAATTGGTTAGGGCAGGAGGGAACGTGCTGACCATCCATGTTCTTTTTTGTATTGAGTTAATAAAGCACCACCGTCGGGTTGAGCACAAGGGCATTGGGCCGAGTAGCAGGCCCGAGCATAAAGCGCTGTGTGGATGGTGGTGCGCGGGGGGGGGGGGGTGCGAGGTGAAAAGAGGTGGAATATGAATGATGTGTCCGCGGCATTGTTAAAGAAAATGAAGGAAGCTAAGTGGAGGACATGGTGCTATATGCCCCATCAAGAGGCGGAACCACCTTACAGTTATATTTGGAAGTCCCAAGGGTGAACAAAGACGTTATTTATGGCGACTTCCAAGTAACACTTTGGAACCCCTTTAAATATTAAACGGAAAAAGAATTAAATGGATCTTTTTTTAAAGAGTAGGACCATAATAATGTACATTCCCATCTATCTCAAAAAAGGCATTGTTATGGGGGTAGTACCTGAGAAACCATTAAGTCTTATAGCATAGCCGCGAGGGAACCATTAACTACATGAACTGTAATAAAACACTACTTGTCCAGTTATGTAAACATAACCTTCCCACCACCTACAAGGTAAATGCCAACTAGGACCGAGACAGCCCCGCCCAGAAACGGACATGACGTCATGACAATATCCTGAGGGCAGGTTCCCTACCTTATCGCAGACCTGATAACATAACGCCCACCCCTCTTCAGCTAACCCAGTCAAGAGTCCTCAGGGCTGGCGTCAATGTTTGAGTACCTCTCCGAGCAGCAGAGAGCACAGAAGGCCTATGGTGTACTTACGACACCACAGCAAGCTGGGCCTCTACAGTCTGAGAGTTCATATACATGTCCAAAATGAGCCAGCCCGGTGCCATGCACTTCAAATGTGGCAGTTGGTAGCGTGGGTGGCTCTGGAGGACCTCCAGACTTATGGTGCTTGAAGCTGCAGTGGTAGATGTTTCCTATAGTTGGTTGAACCTGCTAATGTTGCCTGGTATAGTGATATAACTTTTATTAGTAATATGATATGCAAACAGTGTATTATTGAATAAAGCCGGTACCATGCTGCTTTTGGGTATGGTGTAGGCATGGATACTGGCAAGGTTGAAAAATCAACCTAGGTCACGGATGGTATATGTCTTATTCTGATTGGCAGCAGATGTGCTTCAGATACTGCTTTGATGAATAATTGAAGTGGCCTATAACACCGCCTTTGATTAGAGATAACAGTGTGCCAAAGGATATGCTAGTATAAACCGGCGTCTATAGATATTGGACCCCCTGGCAGTGGCTATACCGGGGGACACTGAGTTAACTTTCTATATACTTTCTATGCATGTATATACAAACGTATCATATGCTCTAACGTTGAGAGGACCCCCCTCTCGCCGACATGAAACCGACACAACCGTATACAGAATAATTGATGGTGTCTGTGTGAATTCCCTTTTTAAACACGGTAGGTGATATCAAACCCATGCAGTGTCCCATATTATGCCTTTAGGCAATTTATCCTAAATACCGGGACATGGGTATCAGGTTGTCAAACGAATAGATAAGTGCACCAAGAAAAAGGGAACTACCCTTTTGGATGCTTTCCAAGACAAGGGTAGACAAAGCCTAACAATGAGCCACGCGCCAAGGATGCCACAGTAGCTTTGATCACTTGAGGCAAAATACCATTTTCGAATCCAGAAGCACACCAATGGAACATCACCTGTGTGCCTCGGAGACTACAAGACCAATTAGGCGTCATGTGTTAGGTGTGTTTCATTGAACCGACATTATTGAGTGGCATTGGCAGGAAGGGTAGTGATGACTGGGGCATCGACGTGTTTAATTATTAGCGTTGAGAAGTGGGTGGAGGTACAGCTCGAGTGTTACCTGTACCTAGATGCACTTAGAGACGCAGAACCTCACCTGTACTGAGTTCTGGCTAATACCTCATCCGCAAGAGGAGAACCAAGGCCATCATCAACACGTGCTAGGCGCGCTAACAGCCGATATCTTCCAGAGTCTGAGTGCACTAACCCCCATTACCACCCTCATGGATCTACCTGTCATGTGTTAGGATACATAATAGCATAGTCAAGGATCCAGTGATCAGGGCCTTAGGTCTAATGCAGCTTCTTAAATGTGAGGTGTATGCCTTATAGATATTTATTGTACATATCAGTTTTGATATGGTCATGTTAAGAAATAAGTGATGTATATTGACTCTTTTGTCTGGCCAAAGTATGACATCATTCATTCCTAGATCCACATCACTTTTTCCCCAACCCATTACTGCAATATGTATAATACAATAGTATATAATATGATATCAGTGCTGTATGCCAACCAATCTCATCCCTTCTTATACACCCTATGCACATAGCACAATACCTGAGCACACACGACTTAATATAATATTTGGAATCCCGTATATCAGCACACAATTTCCAGGTGACCGTGTACATGTATATTGGTCTAGTACATTCAGCACAGCACTTGAAATGCCCTGCTACACGTATGTATAGACTACAATGCCTATACGAGATGATAGCATGATGATAGCGATGAGATTTTGTAAGATGTTAGATGACATAAAAAAAAAGACAATGCATAGTTGCAAAAGGGAAGAGAAAAAGTAAAGTAGAGGACATTTCCGTTAAGTGTTCACTTGCCCGCATGTAACTACACGATTCCCTCCGGTATCTACACAAGTACACTTTTTATGTGCCTTGAAGCTATCATGATCTTGTTCAGAAGACAGCCCTTTTTTATGGAACAATAATGCATTGTCTGGCTCAGTGACTGAAAGTATTGATCATTCTCTCCTCGTGTAAATGTTTGTGTTTGATCTTCAAACGATAGAAATGAGTGCCCCCTGTAGACATGCAGTACTTAGTCGCTTCTTGCCAACGCACTTAAAACACAACATCTACCTTTTAAGTATTTAGTGCTGACTGCTAACATTCTATACCAGTTTACGTTTGGTGCGTGTATCATTTGTAGAAGGAAACAGGTGGGGACGCCTAGGGAGGTGTACAACCGTGATCTGCAGTAACTAACGTGATCTGCAGTAGTGCAGATAACGGCAGACCATCCAAAAGTAATCTGCAGATCAGGATTGTACAGGGGGGACAGCCCCCAATGCCAGAGGAGTGGGCACGAATAATAGATATTATTGCCAAACCTTGCTTCATCCATAATATAAACCCATAGTTATAGTGAGTCCCCATAGTTATAGTGAGTTTAAGTCCCTAAATACACACCATAAATACAGTATTCGGCTATCTGAATCCACGCTTAACTCACGTTAATGATTCCTGCAGTCTCTGAGTATCCTGACAGATCATGATGGACGAGAAATATCCACATCAGAGCTACACTAAATCTGTACTTCTATCATAACCTTGTTAGGCAAATACTTATCTTTTCTCTTAGGCATCCTAGGAGAACCAGTGTGCTCAGCGCATCCATTATCTACTTTATAGCTATGCTAAGAGAATATAGTAACAACTACTTGAATGCTGCTTCGACACTCTCCCGACAGGTCATACTCATAGGATAAGTGAAGTTACGTGTGTCTACTTGTAACATAATGGACTCTCTGGCAATTTAAATGGTCTACATGAGATTGCAAAATGTAGATTAAAACTTAAAAAAAACTGTGAAACTGTTAAATGTGCGTCGACCCTTTAGTGTGAATACCTGTGTGTCATGTGCAATCTTTCTATCTGCCAGCTGGCTAAGCCGCCGATAAAAAGGAAATCCTTAGACTGTCAGTTTTCCATCAGCAATAAGCACACTCGGTATCAAATTGTCAATAAATCGTTGACAGGTGCTTCAGCCATATAGAAATGTCTCAGATTCAAATGCAATTTTACAATAACACATAGATTGTGTGAAGGCGGGTCTGGCCATGAATTGACTCTGACACGAACTGATTGTGCTTGAGGAAACTCTGTACTGAAAAGACGCCCCCCCCCCCCCCCCCACCCATGATCACTCAGTATATCAAATGAAGGCTTCCAACAGTTGCATGTGACCTTTACTCGTTAAAGAAGGATTATTCATACGCTTATGGACTATCCAGTGGGGAAAGCGGGCTTTTTGACTGACCGACGCAATGGTATAGTAGCAACAAATCTTAATGAGGATGAGATGACGCATTTGTTCAACACCTTATTTCAGTTTTGATTGGCTTTTGTACACCACAAACCCACGCTCTTTATAGTGTATTTCCCCCCTTAAAGCTAGCTGTCTCTTCTTTTATATAAAAATTCCGTAGGCGTACAATGTTTCTACCACCCTTGATAATATCCGGTTTACAGTAGAATAAATGTGGTATATTTACAAATGGCAAATACAGGTATTTACTGCTCTTGCTCTCCGTCGTGATATTCGGACCAATCCTTCTTGTATATTATACATATATGGTAAGGACGGTAGCTCTAAACTGATGGCGCGTGGCCCCCATGCCAATCCTTCCCCGGTCAGGAGTGAGAGGAATGAGATCCGAATTAGATCGTGTCTCCAGGTCTGACCCTCCTCCAGGGCTGATTAGGCCTTGGGGGCCGCGGGAGGAGGCCACCGAATCCCTCATTGGTGGCTAATAGCCTTGTCCTACCCCCCGGGTCGCCCTCAGGTGAGCTGCTCGTGTCGGCGGCTGAGCTACTCGCGTCGAGTTGAGCTGCTCCTTCCACTGGCCGCGGCGCATGGGCCACTCGTTACCTGCTGAGCACATCTCGACACTGCCCCCACTGCAATCTATAACTGCGGTCGACCGCTGTGCCCCCAAGGCAAACGGGGCGTGGTTCCTGCCTTTTCTGCTTTTTCATCAGTTTTGTTAGCGTTGTTTTGTTCACTTTGCTGCCCTTTCTCTCATTTTTTTGGTCATCCGGTTTTTTTTTTGCAACCATCATTTCACCCTGATTGTGTGTTCCAAATACCGCCATTTGTGAAATGCCAAATGCATAAAAAGGGGTCCCAAATTGCATATGCAGCCCAGCTGGCCTGTCGAGCGTTATGAGGAAATGGGCAGGATTTGGGGACAGGCACATTATATGGCAGACCGCAGTGGCATATTTGCCCCACTTATGCCGAATTATGTGACGTTTTTCATGTTTCATGTGTTATATTATATTAGACTATTGTCCTGTGCGGCAATGCTGATGGAATGCAGCTGATGTTCTGTGTGTAATCAATCGTTGGCTAAAACAGTAAATGGGTAATTGATTATGGCCTGTATCGGCCTTGGCCATTGTACTAACTAGAAAGACTGAACATCAGTAAAGAGCCCGCTTTAGAGGCGCGGCCCACCTTCTAGGCCGGCCATTGAGTCGCCGACGTCGCGTGGTGCTGCGATCCGTCAGGGATACCCCCAACGCCTGTCTCCCCATAATTCCAGCCCCTTTTTGGCGCTGATAATTAATCTTCATAATCGACCGAGCGTCTAGCGGCAGTCAATAGCTCAGGGGCCGGGCGATTTACAACCACCCCGGCGTCCAGTCAATGGCGACCGGAAGTGAAGGGCTAACGAAGCCGCCTCCTGGCGGTGTAGGGGGAAGGTGGGGCTCGTTGAGGCAAGGCATGGGCGGCGGCAGTGGGCTGACAGGGTGCTGTGGCGCTTGGAGAAAGGGCACGGGATGTGCGGCCTGCAGGCTGGCCATTAGGGCATTATGGCTCTATTTGCTGCATGTTTTTAACATGAGCTCGCGGTAGTAGCGTATTCATCACGGCCGACAGGTCAAATAAAGTACACGACGCCCTGCTAAGCGCCCCCAACACTACATCCAAAAACATGAGGGTTTACTTCCTAAGGCCCCTTTTGTATGTTATTCATGGACTCGACTGCCTGCGTATATATCACCGGGATTGAGACTAGATCGCAGCCAACGTATACAGTGTGGACAATGGGAATATGGAAGACATATTATATTTCAGATAGCAATCGACCAGTGCTGGGCTGGACTGATCCTACAAAGATTTGGCATTGGTAAGGAATGTTTTGTGTAAGTGCATGGGCTCAAGCTACCTGTGCTTTGTTGCTGTGACCTGGATGGGTGCATCTTGTCTCTCTCAGCCAGATCGCGTAACATTGGATGGGCGGCAGTCGGTGCGTCAGCCCTGCAGCGCCATCGAGTGGCCTTTGTTTTAACACAGTCCTTCAATAGCCCATTAGGTTCTAACTGAACTCAGATACAGGCATACAGTAGCATCCCTCTCTGATGGCAGCAATATCAGGACCCCCTCCGCCAGCACCCACCCGGCCACACCCCCTCTCCTGCCGCCTCTCATCTCACACTGGAGGCCTCAGAGACTCCTCCCGACCCCCTGGGGCTAGGTGCCTTATTGCTGGAAGAACACCCGAAATGCACCAAGCTAAAGTAACTCCGCCCAACCAGATGATGCGCGCCTCTACACTGGAACAACAATGGGGGTATCGCCGCCTCCCCGGGCCTGTGCAACGCCAGCAAAAAGCCAGGGAGATATCTGCATAGTGTAGGTGGGATGGGAGGGTGGGTGGGCTGGGGGAGGAGGTTCGGCTTCAGGGAGATCAAACAACGGGATGAGGAGCGGTGTGTGCCTGGCCCCGCTTCGACGATCTTAGAGGGCATTAAGACCGATCGGCCGGTCTCTGATGACTGCACAGTGCTTTGTGGTACAAGCGCGCCAAGACAAACCAGCCCCCTATATGTGTATTGTGTGTACCCGATCTGTAGACGCACAGGGGGCTGTAATTCTGTAGACATACCTGACAGCCTCCAGGCAGTCAGTGCCACTTATACCACAAGTCAATTGTCAATTGATCTATATTCTGCTAAGATCATGGGTGTGCCACGCAGAAAAACGTTGATAATATGATACATCTATTTCCCAGAAGATCATATTTCGCCTGTGCCATCCAGGTCTCCACATATCGTTGCTTTTTCCCATACAGAATAATACTTCTTCTTTCGCACGGTAATACACAGTTCTTGACAATCGATAAGATATGCATCTCCAACTCTTACTCCTGCACTCAGCAATATTGCCTGTATTTCTATTAACCATTGTAATATTCCTTTCTCTATGTGCTAGCATGAGCCGGCACTCTGTAGTGCAGAGTCAGTAGACGTGAGTATTAATAGCCAACACCTACAGCGGTAAACGAAGCCAAGAAAATAAACTTGCTGCAGTATATCACAGTATTTATCGTTCTCATTCCATGTAGGTAAATTTAAAGCACCTTCCATTGAACTATACGTCAGTGGACCCTTGCACATATCTTTAAGTAAACCTATTTTCACTTTGTAAGGGGCGTCGTCTGATGTTCCTTAGAACGATCTCAAGTTTCCGCGTTTGCAATAGAGGAACACCGTTCTAACGCGGAAGGGATATAAGGACGCAATATTAATACTGGCAGCCGAATCACGACCTGACTTTGACCGTCTCCTTTCGCATTAGCAATAAGCTGAGAGTGGGAGTGCCCCCAACCCCCTCACTCCCCCCACTCACTCACTACAGGAACCTCGATGTGAGCAGCTCCCCTGTGGTTTGAGCAGCTCCCCTGATGCGGCCAGCGCCACCAGGCGGTGACAACGTTGGAGGTGGGTGCGGTCAGCTGAAGGATGGCTTAGTAGCGCGTGAGGCTTGTCGCCACTTCTAAGAGGGGCTATCATGGCCCGTCCTCCTCAGTCTTCAGCGAGTAGCTCACCCAACTGCTCAGAGAACTAGGTCCCTCTACGAGCTGCTGACGGGCCATCTGCCAGTGGACAAAGTGCTCAGTGGTGGGTGAAAGCAGATCCCCCGTTGGGCTGGGGCTGCTCGGCGTGTGGGGAGAGGAGGGGTGAGTGGAGGGTGAGGGGTGGGCAGGTCAGCCGATCAGATCCTGCACCCCATTAGGACGGGACTAGGTCGCGCAGCGTCGGGCAGGCGGGGACACATTACGTGCGCCCTGTCCCCGGTCAGGTGCTCCACGCCGTCAACCCATAATGGGTCCAACCTCCCCAGCTTATATGGGACAGGGGGAATGCGCCGTGGGTAGGGGGACATAGGTCAGGTGGGCGCGACGAGGAGGGCACGACGCCCCTCTGAGTCACTGTCAACCGGAGGGACTGGCGGAAATTGAAAAAATCCTTCCCGAGACAATAGGGTGAAGCCCCAAAAGGGCGCCACTAAGAACAATAGGCAGGGAAAGTGGGGCAATGCAAAGGGCAAGATTCTGTCTTGGCTGTAGGAGAAAAAACACTGTTTTCTCTGAAGGGTTTGACTGAGAGGCTCCACTTAAGGTTGACTTCCTCAGTCAATATGAATGTGCCTGGGGAGGATAAAAATTCTTCGTCTCCTATATGCCATCTTGAGCAATGCCCTGTTTATTGTGTTTTGGCATTTCTCCCCTTTCCCCTCTTCTGACAATGTACTGGGGATGCCATCATACATCAGAGGCGCACTCCACAAGAAAACATACTGCAGAGTCAGAGGGAATTACATACGGCATGAAAAATTTCGCTGCACTATAATCATCAAGGGGATACTGCCGAATCAATGGCAATAATGATTACAGTTTCAATTAAGATATGGGTTTCCACTTAGATGGCATGTACTTATTACTGCAAAAAGAATGCATGAAGTGGTAATTTACTTCGAAGCACTTAGCTGGGGAAGTTCTTTTGATTAATGCCAAAGATTAAAGAGTGACGTATCTAAAGGGGTGGTGACTTTAGATATATCGGCAAACTAGCCTACCATGCATGAGGGTGGAGAGGGATGGGGTAGGGGGTGGGTATAGCGGTCAGCAGACCCCCTTGAACTGTCACGATAGATTGTAGTGAGCAGGGCGTTGACATCGGCCAGCAGTGTATAGGGTCTGTAGTACACGCCTGACTTTGTATACATACAAAGTGTCCCCATCCCCACCCACCCCGCCACCAGGACATGTGACCGGCGCACCGGAAGTCGGGACATTACTGGCCGGCCATAATGCACATCCGGTTGAGTGGGCCGTCCGATGGCGTTATGCACACATCAGCGACGCCTAGTGGGGGTCGGGCTTACATAGCCGACTAAACTCAGTCCCCGGATTAGATGGTGGCGGCACCGTTATTAACGGTTGACACTGCGGGTCCATTCACCAGGGCGGCAGAACTCATTTTCACTGTAACGATGGCAGCGGAGGTGAGGGATGAGGACGCACTGGCCTCGCACTGATAATAACGGAGGGGACGAGATAAGCGCTGACCCCAATCAATGGTTTCCAATTGGCCGTGAGCCAATAATGAACGGTTTGCGCCGAGTTTAACATCCATTAATCACGAGTGGATCGGGTAGGAGATGAGCGCGACAATCATGCAGGAAAACATGCCGACTACACTTATTATCCATACAACCCCCACCTATTGTCGTTAAGGGAATCCCCAGCGACTCCATTTGAGCTGTTATATATGGGCCTATACCTGACAAGGGAAATGTCCCGGTTTGATATCAAGAACAGTTCTAAGTAACCTATATCATAAATCATGAATCACGATCAGTTCTGTCTCCTCGCTGTTAGGATATTTGTGATGATGGCAAGCCTTAAACTGTTACATTTCTACACAGGGACAGCAACCTGAAGCAACACGTGTATTGCCTACAGTACAATGGATAAATCAATCACCAGGAAGCATTGCTTTAACACAATTTAGCACCTAGTGTAATCAGAATAATATCCATTGAGGTAAATGCACGTAAACTTACTAACATGTCATGTCATGTTTTATTTGTATAATAGCATCCACCTAGGTATCTGACTCAGGCATCCAGCTACAGTATAGTGTACATGGTATAGTATATAATAGTGCCTCTAGGTATACACACATACTGAGCTGTATGACAACATATATAGTGATAGTTTTGTGATTACTATTAGCACTACATGGACCTTATCGTCGCCTCAGTATACAAAGGTCGTAAGTGGAAAATCCATGTTTTGAGATATGAGCAAAATAAGAAAAATCAATATGATCTTCAGGCTGTAATTCTTGAAATACATGGTATATTTCCCCAGAAATCATCCTACATATAACCACAAATAACTAAAAACAGATTATATGAATGATACTGAAATATCCTACCTAATTCCTTAGTTAATATGGCAAAAATTAGGGAAAAAAGGGGAAAATTGGGTCACTTACGACCTTTGTATACTGAATTTCATACATATGTTTGTACATCTATTCAGAATACAAAGGTTGTAAGTGATTTCCTCAGTTCAAAACTGTAAATAAATGCCCAAATAGTTGATTAATTCAAGCCTAATGGTCACTAAATGAATTGTTTATATTTTAAGTTGTTTATATCACTTAAAAAAATTATACACAACTTCATGTTGCCTAGCAACAGTGAAATTTTGGCTAAAATAAGAAATTTTAGTCATTTTCCCATTAAATTCACCCCCTCTACACTTCAAAGTAAGCATATTTTGTAAAAATATCCAAAATGTACCTATACAATAGGAATTATATAAAATGGTTAGAAAAAACCCACAAAATAAGTTATTTTAATGCTGAAATACATTGGGGTTACAATTTCCACATCACTTACGACCTTTGTATACTGAGAAAAAGATCATTTTCTTAGTTACGACCTTTGTATACTGAGCTATAGCCTCCCAGAAAAAGGTCATTTTTGAAAAATTCCAAAAATTGTCGAAAATTTATTGGATAAAGAAAAATATTAAAGAATAAAAAAAAAATCTAATTTTTTCACTTACAACCTTTGTATACTGAGGCGACGTTATACTTTAAACACATCTTAATTCTCTATAACGTGCTCAATGATATTGCTGGAAAGAAGATAACATAACGACAAGATACAACATGCTTGTAATCATAAACAGAGTCATTAATAACGTAATACTGGCCTCTAGACAAAGTTGTGATACAGGGACCCTACTATTTATAGACGTAGGTCCATTTGGGCGTATCTTACATCTATTGAACGAGGAGTCAATACCTCTTATATACAATAATTGGATTCCCATCTCGACCTAATTTAACGCCATTGCTTTATTATGTCTTAACATTAACTTCTGCCCTCCTTGGTAGCTGACTGAGCAAGGTTTCATAGTATAGAAGACGACAACTTGGAATGAGATGATCACTGGTTCATAGCCAACCTTAAAAAAACATTTTTTTTATAATGTATTATCGAGGAGGGAGGTGTGGTGATTGAACAGAATGTGGTTTCATGGAGATGGATTGTTCACCTTGTCCTCTTGATGACCTTACTGCATGGATTAAGTTTTGAGGCACCTGACTTGAAGCACATTAGAGCCCATATACATTTGTGTTCTTCAGAATATACGTATAGATGCCAGACTCCATGCAATATAGCATAATGCTTCATCAGGGTAAATCTCTGAAGGTAATCCAAAAGCATATGCATACAAGAAAACTTCATGTATTCATGTATTCATGCAACATACACATGTGTATACAATGTACACGTTGATGATAATGTTAGCAGCATATTATGTTTGTCATCAGCTGGCAACAATCATAGTGACACTTACTGGGATAATGGGTCTTATCTATATTGAATATAAGACCCATAATCCCAGGCATGATCAGCAGTATGGCATATCGTATCCTCAAATATCCACACTGTACGTCAACATTTAAAATACCTCACATTCCTCAGTCGTAAACTAATTTACGACATAAAACTGAATCATATTGGCCTAACCTGACATGCTATCTAGAAGTGGGGTCATAAAAGTGAATTATGTTCAGGCCCAAGGCCATGTGTGTCTATTTCTTCCTGAGTGTTATTGTCTACAGAGCAGCTCATAGAGCAGCTCCATTGCTCTGCAGGGCTATAACTCATGTGTTATCTATTTAAGGTGTTTTGTGGAGGGCTTACCGTGAAAAGACGACGTCGTTGTCTGTAACTGCACCAACAGCAACAGCCCTGCCGTTAATGAAGTTAGCCTGAGGAGGGAATCCATCACTGTCTTGCTGGGGGCTGGGGTGGCGGGTGTAAGTTAGTTTGCCTTCTCCCTAACGTCTCCACGCCGTGAGTAGTACTCCTGTTGGTGCCCTGGTAACGCTGTCTCTACCAGCCTCACTTATTGTCCTCCTCACACTGACAGCAACTCCACGTGCGCTCGCTACCGTCTCCAAGAGACAACTGGCAGGCCGCGCGCGCCGACAGTGGGCGCTCCACTCTCCCTCACCACCCCCTCCCACCCCCCACCCCTCTCTCTAACGCGGCCGCAGCCAATGCCGTGCCGGGCTTATTACCAATTCATAACCCCCGAAGCCAATGAGGCCGGGCGAAAGTAGGTCTGACTGGGAAAAGGCAATATCGGTGCTGGGGAGAACACGGGCGCCGACCGGGATTTAATGAGTTAAGCGTACATCAAACACCATTAGATAGCGCGGGCCTAATAAGACGGGGCCCGACGTCGGTTCATTAAACAGCAAAGTGTGCCACTAATGCTGGTCGATCAACGTGCGGCACGGGGCAGGCTGCGCAGCCAAGTAAGGGGACGGGTATATGAATATTGACGTTCATAGATATACTGTCCTGGCCCGTCCGAATCACTTCAGTAATGAGAAGCCCCTCTCAGAAAGCCACATCACCATGGAGAATATTATATACAGGCCCAGCCACGTTGTCTTGTCGCCGAGCAACACGCAGACATGTATTAATAACGCCCACTGTATAGGGCCCCAGCTGTACCTCCCATACCACAGAGCACACGTTATACAAAAGGGGAGGGTAACAATCCCTCAGCTTTAGGTCGGGAAAAAAGAAATTGAGTCCTTGAAAAACGTGCGTGAGCTGGATAGGTGAAACCAAAGATGACTTGGGGAAATGAGACTCTGGCTTGAGGGAGTTTCTTTTTCTACCCGTGCGCTTTTTTTTCTAGCGAGTCACTTTATCAACTGCGAGTCACGCCATGATACGTTTGCATGTTTTGATGATTGAATTTTGAAAAACTAGTAAATGGGGAAAAGGGTAGTTTTTCTGCCTATACCTTTGAGGCTTACGTGGTTAATCAGTCGTGAATTGCAGAGGGAAAGTGATACAGCACGGAATCAAAGCATTGCCTTGTCCCACGTTCCTAGTCCTTGAGACCTATTAGACGACCCAACTCAGTTTGGAATCTAACACCATATGAAGCATTAGAAATAGATTGAAATATATCGTGATATGTCAAATTTCATACCATGCAATTAACATATTGAGGACCATATATATACATATTGCTTGGGTCGTTTTAATTTGTTTCCGTCAGGTAATCTATATACTAATTGTAACCGACGAACAAAGGCAGGGATTTAATCACCTACAGTGCATTGAGCATCATATTATGTGAGATTTATTAAGGTGTATACAGCTTTGGCTAATATTGCCACTGCAAATGGCAGCCTTCCAACTCATACTGTTCGTTACATTCGGACACAGAACTGAAGGTCCATCTCTGGGCAATAATTAGAAGTTTGGCGGCTTGTAAGTGCTCGACGTTTATATTGAAAGGATGCAATGTACAGCAAGTAACAATAAACATGTATCAATTTGCTGACCCATGTTGGCCCTGTGATAAGTAATATAGGTACAATATAGGTATAAAATTTCTTGTGTTATACAAATCAATGATGCATGGATTTCCTAGATTGACGTGAGGCTGGAGCCTCCCATTGTCTATTTTATCTTCCTATAATCATAGTTCAGAAGTGTTATAGGTAAGATGTAATGAAACTAGCTAAAAGAGATGCCCAGACATAGACATATATGCTATCAAAAGTCCTGAGAAATCTTTCTTGTGCTCAATAGCGTCTAGGATAGCCCGATGCTCAATATCCTCTATATTCCGCTCGTGCATAGAAATGCAAGCACATTTCAGGAAAACATAATTATGGAATTTCTTATTTACATTCAACATGGCGTTAAAACGCAGCCAAAGACCGTTTCATATCATATCGTTTTCAGACTTGATCATCAGAATGAACTAAACAATTTTCAGACTTGATCATCAGAATGAACCAAATATCAAAAGTCTATAGATGATTTTACAGGCTCTGACAATGTAAGCAAATCCATACGTGTATTATTTGAAGCACAGCGATTTTCTAGATTAGTCTTAGGCTGTGGGTAAAAGAACGCTCAGCAATTAGGTCACTGATCTTTGGACCATTTCTGTATATCCTCCCACTTCCTTGTCACTGTTTTAAACAGTGACAGATTCACAATAATTGTGTGGTGCTGATATGGAAATGGATCTTCCTCATGTTCCTTCACATAACCTTTAACTTTTACCCAATACAGTGCATGACCTTTTCATCACGTGGTTTATCAGTTCTAAACAACAATAACAAGTTTTATGAAGATTCCATGGTTGACATAAACTTTAATTCTGGCATTTTTGTGGTAGCTCATTGTTACTTGTTCTTAAGTATGAAAGATTTACGCACATTTTCTTATGTTCATCATATATAACTGCATAATTACGCAGCTATTCTCTGAGTACATCTATACTAGGATAGGCTAGTAATGCACACACATAAAACTGTGATCTATCAGCTATATATGTATCATGTACATAGAGGGTGTACTGGCGATCAATAAGATAATCATGACAATGAGCACCCTAAGTAAATACAGCCCAAATGGTAGTCTCTTCTTTTATGGTCCCCTTATCTTTCCCTCCAGGCACTTACAGTGTATTATTCACAGCTATCATATTTGTTTGATAGAACATTAAGTAACGAGGGAAGCCATGATTTGTACGTGTTTTCTAAGGGCATATATCATTCAAGGACCAAATCCATAGATTGTGTCCATTGCATCCACCCTCCTTCCTGCTTATTTATGTCCGCATAGTCCTTCGTCACCTCAGTTACCTCTACAATGAGTTTGTATTTAAGACTGCACTGAGCTGATCACACCAAGGAGAGACCGACATCACACACACTACGTAACTGAGCTACTACTCTGTGGCTGGCTGTTCGACCAATTCACAGGTTGGTTCATGGTTTGAGATGTGTGGTTAGTGATTGGTTTGCTCTTGAACCATGAGATCTTACTAATCAGATGAACGTTCCAGTAATGAAACCTATCTGGCCCCTAAGAGATACAATGTGACCATCAGGAAGAGGTGACAAATCAGCAAGGATGACCAAGTCTATCAAACAATTTGATGTACTCTACCCCAACTTCACAGGTTGGTTCATGGTTTGTGCACCTACACCTATCCTAGCTGGCAAGAGAGAAGATGATGAAAATATCACAATTTCCGCGATTGGTGGCCATCTTTTACACAGTTTTAGCTTAGACTTGTACACTTTTGGATTTCACTGGGAAACCTGAAAAGTCATACTCTAACATATGAGTTTCATATTCACTATACTATATGTTTGGATGAACACGTCTGAAAACCCAAGAGGGACTTAGCGGTCTATTTAGACACATATTGAATTCTTATGATTAACTCATGAAATTCAGTTCATTCCTTGGGTCTCAGACTCCGAACATTGACGATTTGCTGGCATTTCCACCCTGTTTAGCTTGTTAAAATATAAAATAAGTGAGGAAAATAGAAGACATAATAACTATCCTGGATATCACCTTGAGTTTTCTAGTCAGCACAAGCAGGATTTCGCGGGATTTTTGGTATGTGTTTTGTAAACCTTCCGGGCAGCTTCTTCAAGAAAATCAGCTTGTTTCTGATTTGTCACACCTTAGGAATATGAGCCCAATAGGCCCGACAGGGGTATGAGTCCAATTAAGAGGCCATTGTGTCAGATGTTACGCATATAATTATAAGTAAGTAGTACCCCGGTAAACACCCTACGTAATTTCAACGTAGCTCAGAGGTTTCTCTAGGTAGTTTTCCAACCAAAGGTTTGAGATT
This sequence comes from Harmothoe impar, assembly GCA_947462335.1. Taxonomy (NCBI): domain Eukaryota; kingdom Metazoa; phylum Annelida; class Polychaeta; order Phyllodocida; family Polynoidae; genus Harmothoe; species Harmothoe impar. Next base: position 53,746,012 of record OX381705.1, read on the forward strand.
GGTAAATTTGGAAGGTTTGTAGACGTCAAAACATGAAGGTTTATTTACGTGCAACAGACGTAGACGTCTGATTTACGTTTATCTACCTCATTCCGACATAAATCTATGTAACAAATCTACATAGATCTACGTTAATCTATGTGATTTTTCAACTTCGATTGGGTATATAGCTTCTCAGTTTCACACTAGGTGGCAGCACTTTCAACTGAGGAGAGAATATGACAGCCCTTTAACGAATCTACCACATTCAAGCAGTAATTTCTCATTAATTACTCATTAAATGTTATGCAAATGAACCATGTACGATTTGATAATTATATATGATGAACAGCAGGTTAAAGAATTGTGCATTGATATGCACAATGCAGCACTTTACTGTTCAGACACCACATTGGTGGTAATGGAAGAAAGACAAAGTCTCTCTGCAGCCAAAACTATGCAATAGATCTATACTGTCAGGCTTTTCAGTTAAACTACAAAGATAGAAAGAAATGTGACTAAGAATGATAACAGTTAGTTTGTATAAATATTGTTTGTTAATCTGAATTTGTCTGCGATATCTTTGTCTGAATCCCACTATGTAATATCATATTAAAAAGTTGGACGTAGATTTACGTCTGAGCTACGTAAATCAGACCTGCAGGTTTGAGATTGGTAAATAAACCTTAACGTTCTAACGTTGATAAACCTCCCAAAATTACGTAGTTCAGACCAAAAAACAATGTTTATTTACGTTTGACCAACGTAATTGTGTTTACTGGGACATGGAGATGGCAACGCACACTTTACCCGAATCTGACTACAGTGAAATGTCAGTAATGGCTAGATCACATCTAGTTTTAGCCTTGAAAAACTCCATAATTATGTACCGAGATTATTTTGCCAAAATAAAATGTAACAACAACAAAAACAGCAACACATATGGAACACATATTCCGAGTATCTCACTGTACATTCATAATAAACAGCAAGCTTGTGAGTTGCTTCATGGGATATATTATATGTGCTAAGGTTGGATGTTTTTACAGAGGGACTACTAGTATAATTTCAATGCATGCAGAGGCTGTGGCTGTTCTATATCTATCTTATACTACTCTGAGTGGATCGTATGCAATACGTCTGTACACAGGTTATTGGTTTGTATGCAATGTATACACTGGTCGTATCCTTTGTCATCCCAGTCAACTAGCTCTAGTATAATATTAGGAACAGAACGCTAATTTATTGATTTCTCTGGCATGGGTCATTGGCTTCATTGTACCAAGACTAGGGTTGGAAATTTGACTTTCATGATGTCATGCACTTTAAATTTGATATCCCCCACCCTCCCAAAGGTCAGGGGCTCGATTCATAAGTTTCTACGACACAGAGAGCTATTTTACTGCTACGACCATTGCTAATCGTCCAGGTGTCATTTTATGCCATACCTACGACATCTGTATATCAGGGGCTCGATTCATAAGTTTCTACGACATAGAGGGCTTTTTTACTGCTACGACCATTGCTTATCGTCTAGGGGTCATTTTGTGTCAAACCTACGACAGCTGAATAATAGTTGTATGGGTGTAAAAAAATAACCACACTTACGACCAGCTTATCTCATTCTACTAGCTTATCTCAAGAAAATTGCAGAATGCTGTCGTACAAAAAAAGGGGTGCATTTCAAAAGAAAATTTGACCAACTTTCCCAATTGTCCTATTGCACAGAATACCTGTATATGGTGGTTGTAAGGGAGAAAATGCCCATTTCACAACATATGGCTGAGACAGACTCTAAAGTCATCTCAGCCATCTAAAAATTCTTTAATAATGGTTTGTTTTGTACGAAACCAAGATGTAATGACTGATATTTACATGTAGATTACCTTGTAAGAATGAGTGCCTCATAGATTCACAATATTACCCATTTTTTGAAAATCATTATCTAACAATTTACCCCTAAATCGTAGTTTGTGTTATACTCTCATGTCCATCTACAAAACAGTTATTTATTTTTAAATTACTTGTTGTTACAGCTACCTTTTACTGGGTAGTAGTGTGATTATATAATGGACCTGTGTTCTACGATCTCATTGTGAAATGATATCAAATTATTTGTACTACAGCCTTGGGCAATTCCTTAGCTGCTACCATCTCAAAATTACGATTTGCTCTCTTTTCCCTAAAAACATGTTTTTTGGTGGTCGTAGCCCTATAAAACTGTCGTACATTGTTATGAATCGACCCCCAGTTGTAAAGGTGAAGAAAAATAACCACACTTACGACCAGCTTATCTCATATGACTAGCTTATCTCAAGAAAATCGTAGAATGCTGTCGTACAAGAAAAAGGGTGCATTTCACAAGAAAATTGTAGCAAATTTCTCATCTACAGAATACCTGTATAAGGCCCATTGCACAATAGATGGCTGAGACAGCCTCTGAAGTCATCTCAGCCATCTAAAAATTCTTTAATAATGGTTTGTTTTGTACCAAACCAAGATGTTATGTCTGATATTGACATGTAGATCACCTTGTGAGAATGTGTGCCTCATAGATTCACAATATTACCCATTTTTTGAAAATCATTATTCAACTATTTACCCCTAAATCGTAGTATGTGTAATATTCTTATGTCCTTCTACAATACAGTAATTTATTTTTAGATTACTTATTGTTACAACCACCCTTTGCTGGGTAGTGGTATGATTATGTTATGGGCATGTGTCCTACTATCTCATTGTGAAATGATATCAAATTATTTGTACTACAGCCTTGGATGATGCCTTGACTACTACCTGAAAAAAAAAACGATTTGCCCTTTTTTCCCTACAGACATGATTTTTTGTGGTCGTATATATATATATATATATATATATATATATATATATATATATATATATATATATATATATATATATATATACATATAGGAACCCTACCTATTCATATCACGTACGAACTCAGTATATTTATTCACTTTGTTTCCAGCTTAAAGTCGACCAGATGAGCATTAGAGGAAAAAATTACCCCCTGCTTGAGCTCAGGTCCCAGAAAAAGCTGGTGGGAAAAGTCCAGTGATCGATAACCTTACTCTACCACTGTTTCTTCACCTTGTCAGCATGCCATCACTGATATAACCCAGGCTGTCCCTTAGCAGTGCGACACGCCCTAGTTTAGAGCAGGACCCCGATCACAACCCCCTGTCTTGTTCCCCCTCCTCTCTAAACTGGAGGATATTGCAATTTTTAATTTCCTGTACTGGGACGAGGTTAGATGGGGGTTTCCCTTGATCCCCGAATTCAAACCAGCTGCCATGTTAGCCCCCAAACCCCCACCCACTCCCTCACCCCATCACCCCCATCACTACCTCCCTCCATTCAGGTACTGTCGGCATTATTATGTACGACCTTGTTCCCCGTACTATGGGTCGATTCAGTACAATTCAAAACCCCACTCACTCACCTCAAAAGCACCCTGCTCCCTAGTGCATTGCGTTCACATTCACCCATCAACACCAGGAGCACCGACATCCAGTTTTACGAGGCTGACTTTTTATGGCGCACACAGGTTGTCAACACGCAAAATTAAAAACTAATTGGCTTAGGAGCAGTAGGGTCTGTGTAATGTGAACATTAGCTTGCACCTACCACACGTGGGCAATGCTCTGCTTGGCGTGCTTGTTTTTTAGTTGCTGTCATGTCAACAAATGAACTTGACGGCCAGTAATGGTGGCCTTTTATAGAGGCAATTACAGTTGCACCGGTGTGATTGGCAGGGGGTGGGCAGGCCGGCGGCGGGCTCGATAGGCGCTTCTGACCTCCTCCGTCGATTACCAACTTCCATGTAAGAAAGCTGTGATGACGAGATTGAGAATCTATAAAATGAGATTCACCAAGAGGCCGCTGGCCTAGTTCTAGCCACTAGAAGTGAGTTAGGAGCCCTTATTGGATCCCTCCTTCAAGTACAGTCCGCCCGCGGTGGTGTTTCCTCCTCTCACGTTTTACAGAGCCCCAAGATGTGTATTTGAGATTGTCACTCCTGACATGTTACACATGCAATACGTGTTGTATGAATCATCTCGGAATATGTTTATACAGTGACTGTGTCCTTCCATGCTAAGGCAATGCACATGGTATGTTTATATGAATCTACAAAGGACTTTCTAAAAAATGAGATTTAGGACATTTGCATGACAATAAACATTGCTCTGACTGAATTGAAATCTATGGTTCTGCCACAGATGGATCGTACTGCATGGTACTTCTCATTTCTAAGTACATAAAAAGCAGTTATAATTTTCGCAAACCATTGCAATAACAGTTTGCTTTAAAGTTAGGAATCCTACAGATGTGCACGTAAAAGATCTGCATAACATGGCAAAGATAATACCTATTGACAGTAGAAGGTGCATGGTATTCATGCTTTAGACTTAGCAAGCTTAGATCAATGGAACTGGTAGATAATGGAAGGACTGCTAAATTGGCATACCTCCTCCACAGTAAGGGTACACTATTAGTTCAGTAATAAGACTGTGTGATACTGATGACCAGTTCATATATATAATTATGGACACATGGATTGCAATTTAAGAGACATTGAAAATTGGTTGAAGGGAGTACCTGATAGACTGTTTGTTTATGTACTTTTTACCAGTATCTAATTCATAAATAGCATTGTACTTTACTCTATCACCTTATGATAAGTTATAGTGTAATGTGTAATTTGGTATCACACTATCCACTCATCTTGGTCCCTAAGTAATTATCACTAAGCAATATCAGAATTTGCTTCTGACGCTACCAACGGTATTTGTATGAACATGGAAACTTGATTAACATTGATTAGTGTCCAAGACACACATTAGTTTGGTATCAGCTTGATATTATCACCAGTGTAAAAAGCCATCAAATTCATACTCATCGTTTTACACATTTGCACATTAACTTTGCACCGTTGAAATAGTTCCGTCATTCAGAAAAAGTGATAACTGTTACAATAAAAATGTAATTTGATTTAACAGTTGAAAATAAATTGTGTCTGAAAAAAAAGTTGTCATCTCATTAAAAAGGAGTATTACATATCTACATGTTATTTGACACAAGTAAGGCACTTCTGACAGCCACAACTTGCAAGCCTAACCACGTGCACCCCAGTGCGACCTGATGAGAGGCCTCCGCGCTCAGACCAAATTAAAGTTGTTACCTGGAACAAGCTGTCACTTGCAAATGCAGTGGGCTTGTCAGAATGACAGTTCCTAATATGCCAGTAATTAGAGGTGTCTCTCTGACAGTGCCTTGATGTATTACATGCACAGACATGGCGGCTACCATTACATCTGTAACGTATTGTACAGGTGTGTCAATTCATATAGCGGTACATGGGAGGGAGTTCCCTAACTGGCTGTTTGTTAGTAGGGGCGGGGACAGGTATGTGATATGGCCGTTGGCAATGTAACCTCACCTGCATCAACCTGGGCGTATCAGGTGTGATAGAAAGAAAGCGGTATGATTCAGGTAAAAAGCAGGGGATGTAAAAAGGATATCGTGCAATCATGACTGATGAAGGGGGACAACCCTTTTGGCCAATCCTCCTGGCATTGAAAGGTAATTTAGCTTGATGTTGGGAGTATGATAGAGGGATTGCTGCACGCAGGGTACAATCAAAGCCACCGCAAAAATGGCCACAGAATACACATGATGGTTGCCTCTGATATATGTATATATATTAGCAATACTATAGCATAGCGTATACCATATGTACAGCTATTCCAAATGTTTATGTAACTGACATTGTCCCAGGGAAAAAATGTAGAACCAGATTCATAGTCTAAAAGTGGTCAGTCACTCGCTCACTGAATATAGTACTGTTCCTTAAAACTACAAATCAAACTCGGCGTATCATATACATTGTGTATGACCTATACCCATCACTCCCACCACTAACATGACATTATTTGTTTGACTAGAGCAATGCTAGAAAACCTACATAATATATACTCTTAGTGAAAAGGCCGATTTAAAGCATTAGAAACCTACTGTCAGTTTGGCTGTCCACGTTCCCCAGTTCTCAGCCAGTGCAGTTGGCATTGCAGCAATAAGATGTTGCCACTGTGTCTATACCCAGTTAGTGTATGGCTTGGAGCCGAGTATAGCATGACCCATGTCTAGACAATCTATCTCCCAACCAGGCTTTCCCAGGCAGATTTCGATGGCTCATTTGGCAGAGAATCTGGCACTCAATACTAGCGGTTACCATGTACAGGTGCGGGAGGATTTAGTTCTATGTGAGATAAACATTTCAAAGGTATTTGCACACCCATCCCCCGAGGGCATATCGTGTACTGATGGTGTGCATTCTCATGTTCTACATTTATCGCTGATTTTACATGGAATATTACATAGTTCAAAAATAATTATATATCGATTTTTGTCCTTTCATTTTCTATGGTCCATGATCCTTTATTTGTTCCTGGTGTATATCGTAGTTTTGGTATATATGTATGATTTTTCATGATCCAGTGAATAAAAGTGCAGTGTACAAAATGTACCAGCATTTCCTCTATTTCATTTTCACTAACTAAATGGAATCAGGTGCACTGCCTTTACCAGCTTTCACTATCCAACCGGTAATCAAGGCAGCAGCCAAACTCGTCAGAACCAGCTTATCATGAAATCTTCAAGCAAATCATGCAAGGTGGAAAGAATCTTATTCTCACCTGTTGGCGAGACAAGTGGGAATACACATGAATATTTAAATGGGATTACCATAGTGATGCCTTTGGCTTTTAACACATATGGTATATTATCATGTGAGATTTCAATTCATTTCAACACTGCACATTGGTGTTATATTATGCCTCCGAGGCAGTAGATTGAGTTACAGCGCACCGACCCAGTTCATATTGCCATCGGCAAAAAGGCAAAAGAGGCCACTGACAGGCAAAAGAGGCAAAATATTGGACCTGCAGCCATAATCTACTCAGAGCAAGGCAGGCGGACCTATTCCCTCGGGGATATTTGGAGAACAAAATCTCTGCTGGTGGTGCAATCCCCCCTCGGCCTAGGTCTCAAATATGAGTAATATTCCTGCATGAACTAGGCCAGCATTGGCATGGAGGACTCAATCCCACGTAAGCCTCCACCTGCCTCTTGAACAATCAAACCAATCTCCTCTTACCCTTTCCCCCCACCCACCTCTTGCAATCAGCCCCGCCCTTTCTTCGCGGCCCTGACCCAGTCGCTTTTCCCCTTGTCAGGCTGTGTATAGACGAGAGGAGCTGTGGGTCAGACGCCGGACGTTTGGCATTGAGTGTCTGGACCGGAGGTGGGTGGTACCTCCTGTCCCTCCTCCACCTCCTGGGTCTGACAGGTCTTTATGTAGACGTCAACGACAGGTGTGCCTTAGGACGCCAGCTTACGATCATATGAGCACTGCATTATGGTTGGTTACCGCCCAGAGTAACCCAGATTATATGATGCAGGGATATGAGTCAGTGTAGCGGAAATTGCTTTTAAGCGTTATTGTAATCATGTCCTTATTTTGCATACTACCGGTAGTATCTTTGTTGTTGTTGTTGTTGTTGTTATTCGTGTGGTACATAAATGTGTTGTTCCTCCTCCCTTCTTTACTTTCCCTCTTTCTTCTTGGTCTTCCTCCTTAAAAAGTCAATTATGTAGAGGGACCATCACAATCAAATTATAATACATATCGCGGCGTAACAGCTTAACTGTCTGTTCTAGATCTTATTATATGGCATGGTTGTTGTATACTATTGTTATCTGCTATCATTAGACAAGCTGCTGGCATTATGAAAAATGCCTTTATGTGCATGACTGTCGTTGCCAAAGTTCTATATTTCAGCGCTTGCAATAAACGCTTTTCAGTAATGAGATCCTTAATAGGAAGACTATTGTAATAATGTATCCTAATGTAAGAATCCATCATAAAACAGTGTATGTTTGTCTGGTTTTCCCAGTCTGAATTGCTCTGTCCCGACTATGGAGGTCACGTGAAAACCAGTCGAGGGCCTGGACGGCATAGAAATGACTGACGCGAAAGCTATTACCCATAATAATGTGGTGGGTAACCTTCAGCAAATGGAAAACATTGTTAAACGCTGTTATGTCCAATTGAAAACTGCCACACGCTCCAAAGTAGGTTTTTGTTCAACTTCTTAAAACAGTGAAACAAAAAGCCTCTCACGAGAAAAACAGTAAAAGTTTGGCAAATTGTGAGGTCCCACGGGTCTGTGTGTTTTTGAGTGGCTTGGCCTGGGGGCCACGCTCGGGGGTAACCGGCACCTGGTCAGGGGGATCACCTCCAGGGCCTGGCTCCCTGCCCGGCAGCCTGATGGGAGCGTGTCCCCAGAGGGGGGTTTGGAGAAAAGAGGAAGAGGCGCAGGGGGTGAAGGCTGCCAACCCGATCTTCAAGCACCCAAAGGCCAGGGCCTCTCGCCAGCAGCCACGAGCCCCCAGTACCTGCATGATGGCTCGTCCCACAGGAGGTCATCCCATCACAGCCGACGACTCACAATGGGTGCCCCGGTTTCATTCCCTTGAACCGTGATGTCGATTGGAAACATAGGGGTGGTGGGCTGGGTGATTGCCCCAAATGGTTGGTATTATTATGTCAGAAGCCATTGCCCTAGTTGTGTTATTTATGGAAGGTCCTGGATATTGGGAAGTGAATATAAACTGAATGTTAGGGGCTGACCGATCATGCACATGCCCCCGATCCGGCCTAAACTACCCTAATATAAGGTACTGGGCCGGGGGCACCACGTGATAGGGTTCGGCCAATCAGGACCAAGTACACAGGAGGACGAGACCGTGTGTTGGTATTACCTCCTGGAGGCGTTTGCAGCGTTCACCTGACCCCTTTCTTCCGTCTGGCCGCTCCAGGAGGAGACACGGAGGGTAGGTGGATACGGAGGGCAGGTCTGGGCTCGCCTCCCCCCCTCTCAACTGACCCTGGTGTCATGAGCAGCTCGGCCCGGGGGTGACTCGTGCGGCGAGCTGCTCCTCCCAGGCACCAAGTTCACCCTACTCACCCTGCTTGCCCCGGCTCCCACGGCCACACCCCGACCCCCATGCCCTGCCCCTGCCGACTGGATCCTTAACTCGATCCCCTCGCACCACCGTCTTGCCCTTAATTCGCCCGCCTCTGCCTGAATCTCTTAACGATCGCCCGACGGGTGGGGAGGGGCTCGAAGAGCAGCTCTGAACTCGGAGAGGGCGGCACACAAAGGCGGCGTGCTGTAATAGGCAGGCCTGCATGCAGGTCAGAACATAACCCCCTGTACCTCCAGGAGCCGGTTCAAGTTGGGATCTGATGGGGTGGCAGGCGCTGAGAGGGAAGTGGGGGAAAGTTGAGCTACTCCCAACCGTTCCAAATCTCCAACCCTCTTCCCCGGCTTTGGGGTGCGTGGGTATCCTATTTCCTCGCCGTCTAGCAGAATGGTTTTTTTTTGCACATTTTTTCTCCGCTCTTTTTTCTGGCACTGTCAATATCTGTTATTGTGCTACTGATATTAAATATACGAGGGAAAAAAACTCGATTCCGTGTAGATCTAGAATCTATAAAATTAATATGAATAGGGGGGGGGGGCAATAGGCCTACACGCATGGGTCACGCTAAAGTATATCATGTGTTTGATAATATTCTTATTCTTATATTATATTTATATATGACTACACTCTAAGAAATGTGTGTTGTGGGAACTTGTATAAAGAGTGGCACACATGAACTTTCACTTTTGAAATCAACACATTTTAGGCAACGGGTGTGTAGTGTGTAGCGTGTTACAAAAAAAGGTGTCAAAATGGCTGCGAAAAAGGTGCTAAAAAGTGTGTAAATGTATCACACTGTTTTAGAATGTAGCCCTTCAAACCCAACTACGATCGGTAGACCCGACATATATGTAATGGCATGCCATGTTGTTTATTTGCGCTTATCATGTTACAGTAATGTGTTTAAGAAAATTAAAAAGAACATTCCGATGCTTCTAAAGAAAAATCTGATATTCATCTCTCCAGGGAGAGGGGAAGCTTTTTACATGCATCATCTTCCTACCCGGCCGCGGCCTATTCCGCACCCCCTCTTTTTTTGTACACAGAAGCTGCTTAACTCAGACTTATGCACCCTCCCCCGGGGGTTTAATTGTCACTAAGGCGCAGTAGGAGGCGGGAATTCCAGTAGGTCACCCCTGGGTCATGAGAGCAACCTTCCCGGCCCCACCCGATCTCACCTCCAGGGTTAAATAGTGATAAAAGAGATAAAACAGGTAATCAACTATGGGATATTACTCGACCCATATACCAACAGATGAAAGTGATGAGGGGTGCCGACACAGGCCTACGGTCTGGCCTGTATATGACGATGAGGCGCACTTGGCCTCTGATAAGCCATAATGTGCCCGGGGGCCACCCAGTTACTGTGTCATTACGTGTTTAAGGGGACCAAGGCGCTGGCATTATCATCAACGAGCCTTTTGAAATAAGCTAATAGTGCCAGCCCTGTGATCCGCAGGCAGAGAGAGGCAGACTGCCTACCTCCCATACAGCCAGAGCCTTACGCTGCCTGCACCCGGAGGTTTCAAGCCGGGAGGCTTGCCTTCCACCAAGAGGGGGCTCAATTATTGCAAAAACAGGTGCCAGTTTTATCAGCCGCGCCTCTCAAAAACTGGTTAAAAAGAGTAGGAAGGGTTGAGGTAATAATCACGCCCTGCACCACACGATTACCCCGGTTTTTGCAGGTTTTAAACGACCAGTAATTGGTTTATTTCGAATTAAACACCGCCAAAAAAGTGTCGGCGGTGTCGTTTGTCTGGTGGGTGTGAGTAGTCGGCGGGAGTTAAAAAAGAGGGATTTGCGTCAGGCGCCAGTCGGCGCGGCACTGGCGTGACAGGAGACCGTGTCTTTGATTGTGAAATATGAATGCCATTAGTCCAATGCCAATCGTCTCCACGAGCCGCCACGGACCAGAGACGACGTTGTTCGCTACCAGGATGGGGGCACTGCACGCAGGAAGTCGTGAGTGGGACAGGGGCCGTAAGGGGTACTATAGGTCCTTTGTGAACATACTCAGGAGGCCGATCAAAGGGGGCACATGGGGGTGGGTGGGAGTGTCTCTGGGAGTATGGTGTTTTACCTTGAGTGACACGTGTAAAACACAAGCAGCTACCATGGCGACCACTGCCCTCTACAGATCGCTACTATACCAGCAGCCACATCTAGACATGTATGCACATGTACCAGTCTACCCAGACAGTATTGGTTTATACCCGCCCACACCAGCGCAATCTGCCAGCGGCTCCACATGTCCTGGGTACATGCAATTAGAGCCGGATGCATGTCGGGGCGCTGTTTTAGTACCACTTTTTTACCTTCTCAAAAAGGGATTACATTTCTCCAGAGGAAAGGCGGGTTCCTGAAAGGTTATTGCGTGCCACATGACATTTAACAACTCTACAACTAGAGTGCACCGCTTTGTTTAAAACCCCGACTGAGGAGGGGATTGAAAGGAAATGATTCTTTTTTGCATGACACCTTACTTATAAGGTCAATATTGCAATACAGATTTATTCTAATCATTGTAAAGGTGTGTTGCACAAATCCTACAATAGTACAAGTAAAACATCCCCTTAAGTATCTGTGTCCATGGACCCTTTTCAAATGTAACGTTTCCCTTGTCGTTACCAACCTATTGTCCCCTCCATCTCGGAATTGGAACAAGGATCAAAAGGTGGTCGGTCTCCTGTGTGTAGAAGAAGTCATTTGGTCCTTGCTATGGCCTGTGCTAGGACCATTGTGCCTCTCCCCCCCCCCCCATGAATGTGTGCCATATAAGGGTTGCCCCGACCGTGGCACGCGTGAGCAACTCACGGCAAATGACCTAGATTTTAGTCCTGATCCCCGACCCCTCGCGCCGCTATAAAAGGCCATTATGAAGTTGTGATACGGCGGGAGTAGGGGACTCAGGGGTTGTGGAGTGCGTGAACGGCGAAGTGGCTCTCCGGCCGCCGGAGGCACTCAACCAGGTAAAACGCCGGGTGAGCTGCTCGCTGAGCTGCTCGGACCGGGCCGGCCATGAACCCCGGCGGGGCGCGGGCATTACGTCGGTTAGGGTCACACAGGTGGAGGCTAGGCGCCTTGTTAAACGCCACCACCCTACTGCACTGCATCCGACCCTCAACCCCACCCCTCTTCACACGACACCATAATGGCTTCTTTCAAGTGATCACAACGCCCAGGGAGCTGCCCGGGCCACCGCCCTGCGTGATTTGCTCAGAAAACATTCGGGCTATTTTATTGGGCTGTAATGCCAGGAACCATGTGATACCGATATGATGTCGCATATTCATGCTCATGACGCTTGTCGTGATGTGCTTCCCACAACCCCTACCCCTGTACCCCCCACCCTGAGGCAATATCAGCCGTGAGCCACTCTCTGTATGTATAGGGCTTCGGTGAACATTCTCCCAATTTCCCTTCTATGTGAGCAGCTCGATTGTGACCTACATCTTCATGGGTTTCTGTTATATTTTAGCGGAGATAATCCTGAGCGTATACTTATTACCAGATGAATGCAAGAAAGAAGCAGAAGGAACCTATCAATACTTTCTTCACACATACATGCGTTGGAATAATTACACATGTATGTGGCTGTGTGAGACTAAGTTAAGACAAGGGTGACAGCGCCCTATCGCTACGCAAAACATACATATAGCATATGTAAGTTCAAATAATCCTCAGTTTAATAAGGCTGGGCGCGCATTGGCTTTCCACCGGAGGATAAATGCCAGAGAGGAATTCATATATTGCATGTTGTCTTTCCATTAGGGACGCATATATGACCACTAAGCACCCAGAGGCTGAGAGTGGAACTGAGGGTGAGAGCCTAAAGCTATATATCCAGACAGCATGCTTTATAGCAACCAGAAAGTGCAGCCTGATATAGCGTATGTAGCATGGGAAGTACATGGTGAAGAATTGTTAGCATGCATTGCAAAAACAGCCACCGCCACACTTGTAGATACTCCCCACTGCTCAGCCACATTTCAATATTCCATATCAAGATGAAAGAGAAGAAGAAAATTAAAAACGCCTCCTCCACATGAGCTCTAACTGCTACTTTCGCACTTGATTAAACAGACCTCCTAGTTTGGGCATCAAACCAGAAACTTTTTCCAAACCACAATTAAGCAACATGTTGAAGGAGAGGTCTTGCCGGGGCCGGGTACTAATTTCATTAATTTCCGGCGCCAAGCCTTGCCGTCTGATAAGGAGGCAGCGCGTGCTGTTTAGTGCGGCGGAGACGGGGTGAATTCATCTCCATATAGGTCCCTTATCGGCACAGTGCTTTATTGGCTAAGGGAACCCACTCTGCCTCATTTCATGTTCATTCCACAGTAGCGACATCAATTAAATTTGTGTCTAATGACTCATTCATTGTTTGATTAGCAATGACCTTGTTGCCTGAGCTAGTACTAATAACAGGCGAGCAGAATGGCACCCGCTGGCAGTGCCACCTCTTTTTTAAAGTTAAGTCGTTTTCAATAACACAGACCGAGATTTGTTGGTGTTTCGGCGTGAAAAAAAGTTTTAATTGAGGAAATCTGTTGGAGTAGCAACTGTGTAAAAAAAGGTGTTTGAAGTGATTTATTTGAGCTGGACAAAAGGAGGCAGTGTGAGTAGATCATGAGCAGCTCACGTGGGTGGGTTTGAGGTGGTGTAGACAGTGCTACCAGCCTATACTGAACAAGTGCAGCATTTCAGCATGCTATTCCACCCCCCCCCCCCCTTTGCTGATTGCCAACGGACGCTGGCTAATGAAGCCGAGTAAGCGTTGTCACACGCCGGTAACAATCGCACCAGCCGCAGTATGTCATTTTTCAGAAATCCTCAAAATGTCGGCAACTAGCAGTCGACGCACCCCCTGCCGGGTGCTTAGTGCACCACGACGTCACGGCACGCCCATGTTTCCGTGCGGATAATTGGACTGAGACAGCTCCGGCACGGCGGGGTATGTAGGCCTATGTCGACTTTCGCATCTGTCGCTTCCACCATCGTCACTATCTCCCTTTGGCGTCTCTAGCACGGGGAGCTATATGGGTTATTGGGAGGGGGAAGGGGAGAGGCAAGGGGAGCCAGGGTGGAGTGGGGGGGTGCACTGCCGGGAGGAGGGGGCATGCTGGGGAGAGGAGGCGCAGGGTAGGGCAGTAAAGGGAGAGGGGGTGGTATAGGAGAGGGGAAAAGAGGCGAGCAAATATGAAACGGGGGACAATGAGAATTAGGTCATTGCCGACGCTTTCCAAAGTCAATCCCGTAATCACAAGACTCTAATTATTCCCTGAGACCGGTGGAGTGGGGGAGTAGGGAGCATGGGGATGGGGTGGTTAGGATGGTGAAGGGGGTGTCGGTGGTGGAGGACTAGAGGCAGAGCTGTCACCGACTTGTCCTCTCTGAACAGCGCTGCGAATTAATCTACACTTGAGTCGATAAAATAACGTGCTGCTGCAGTGACTAAGCCTTTGTCGGCAATTCAATACCTTTTGTCATATAGGCAAATGGATCTCTAAATAATGCACGACAGCCAGCATTTATTTGCGAAACACTCATAGATGAACTCCTTCTGGAATATATGGGGGAGCGGCGACAATAAATGACAAAACCTCCCAAATACTAAGAGCATATTGAGGCTCATTCTTTCAAACTTGGGCCGACGCCTAAGTATAGCTATACTGAATAATTTACCACTGAATTCTCAGAGAAAGGATTCCAGATGGATGGAAGGGTGCCTATATGAGCCTATAGTGACTAATTAAAATCGCACTGAAGTCTAAAAACAAAAGACAGTAGTCTTAAGACCTATGCTAAAGGCACCGACACTATGCGTGATGGGGTGGATGGCATGCTGTCCCGGTGGACTTCCTCCTGCAGTTGAAAGGCTTCACCCTCGGTTTCCCTGCCGTTAATAATTGAGCGAGGTGTTGTGGAGGCATCGCTTCAGGTGGGCGTGTTGATGTATTGTGATTGATATGTTTAATTAGTTCGGCTGCAGTCATTTACAGTTGTGCAGCCTACACTGTGCAGTGGGCCGGGCCTTTTATTGGTATTTTGGGGAGGACAGTGTATAGGCAGTCACGTGGCCACTAATTAAGACAAATAGGTGCAGGATCCCCGACGCTAAATATTGACTGTTCGGACGTGTAATAAAGCACCCCCTGACAAAGACCTACCCATGTCTCCGCCATGCAGCTATAGCCACATGGGGAATCCTGTACTGGGTGCACTGAATGAGATGTTACTACTTGAATATTCTTTTATTGGAATCATATTATACATTGTTAAATTATAAGAAATATTAAATTATTGGATATATTCGAGAGACCTCATGCTTGGTCGCACCCTCTAGTATTTATTTTTAGTCCATTTTGAGATATCAGCGTATTATTAAAACGGCTAAAATCATATTACCATCTGATTACATGCACATTACAATTTAGCCCCTCTAGGCAGTGACATCATCAACATAAATTATATCCACCCCAATGTCCCAATGTATCATAAACCATCGATTTATACAATGTACCCGGTATATTTATAATGTAGATAGTTCTGAGAACTGTATCATAAGTAACAAACATTTACATAGAGAACCCCTTACATGGGATCCATTGCGTCCTATGGGGATCCTGGATCCCTACAGGACTATCAATGTTCAGTTTTCCCTTCATGTCTCTGTCTGAACTCCCATGTAAGCCTCATGCAGTGGTGGGCGGAGAGGGTACAGTGGCACAGGGGGGCCTGTAGGCCTTCCTCCTGAGACCACTCCACGGTGTCAGATCTACCCATACCAGTGCTCGTGCGGCAGTATAGCGCGCGCCATCCACCGGTGCTCATGCTAACTAAGGTAAAGTTGAAGAAGACTCCCATGTGGAGCATTGTCGACGTGGGCACAATGCACTTGTGTGGGCCTGCGGGCGTGTAACTGAAGACGGTGCGCATCTGCCTATTTGAATTCTAATGACGGTTACAAAGCACTACGTCACGCACGCCGTGCTGCCTCCGCCCGCCACCAGTGGTGAACACAGCAGGCGGGGATCATGTTAGATCCCTGCTTTTGTGTTCAGGCCGATTGTGCTCCCGACCGGCTGTTCCCATGACGTGACGTACCCTCCTCCTATGTATGACGTACTCCAAAGCCCATGCATCCCCTCCCCAGTCTGGTTCAAGTGAAAGGCCTTTATCAATGCTCACAAGAGAGCATTTCGTGTCTTTTATCAGACCTTGATCCCCCTATGTGTACTGGCGTCTCCTGCTTCCGAGCAGCTCGAGTTTTCGTCGTCCGAGAAGTCATCCACTTCCTCCTTCTCTAGTTCCTCATCCGACCGCTGAGACCATACGCGGAACTTGTTGGGCTTGGAGCTGAAGTCGGAAGACTCAGCCTCCGAGTCTGAGCTGCTCTCCGAATCGGTATTGTGCATCGTGGGTGCCACCAAGGCATAAGGAGCAACTCGCGGCGGTTTGGGTGGTCCTAGACCTGGAGAGGGGGCGGCTGTGGATCTTAAAGAAAGAGCAGGTGTTGCTGCAGCAGCTGCGCCAGCCACATCAACCATGGAGGACTCACGAGTCACCCGACCCTCCTCCAGGTGATCATATGCCCCCCTGACGGCCTTGGCCACCGACAGATTCATATAGGTGTTCCACTCCCTCACGCCGACCAGCTTCTGTTTCTCTGCCTCCCACCTGCCTGCCAGACAGCCGTCAACCCCTGTCCACTCATCCTCCGGTCCCCCAGTCCTACCCCACTCTCCCCTACACTGGGGTTGGACGAGCATGTTATCATAGACGACTTCATAGTTTACGGCATTAGCTTCGTCCTCTCCAGCTCCTCCGGCACCAGGGTGACCCTCTTCACCATTGTCATGGAGGCGGATTCGGGTCCGTAGGGTGTCCATGGTTCCACCTGGAGTACAGGCCCGCCGGATAGCATCCACACTTTGGTGGTCCAGGTAGGTTGGGTCCAGCCGCAGGTGGTGGTCAATCAGCTGAGACTGGACATTGTGTAGACTCTGGGAGCGCCGCATCTTACTGTAACAGAAACGCATGTACACAGCGGTCAGATTACAGGAAAGGAACACTTGTAGGTATGGTGATACTGATGGCATATAACATGACATATGACATTATGGAACATGCACGACTAAAACCCTATCTCCTGCTTTCTGGTCACTAGATACACTGGGAAAGGTCAAAGTCCGGACAAGTCTCACAACCCAGGGTTGCAACGTTCTTGGAATTGGATACAGAATACTTCACACCTTTACATCAGAGGCGGCACCAATAAGATCATCTTGCAACTACATGATATTCACATCAATACTTTGTTCATGAGCTTTGCCTCTTGTTTCAGTTGGAGTAACTTTTGATGTACTTCCAATTAGTATAAGTGTACAGTCGGATACAGATGTAAAGGTCACGGTACATTGGAGTATACTCTGTTGAGTTAATAGTAACCAAAGATCTAGAATCCTCTGGGGGTCACATGTTTTGTGGCAAATAATAATTAACTTATCATTTAAACAGAAAACATCATCATTTTATTGTTAATCAGCCAACAGAACTGTACACAATTTGGCAGATTTTGTGTGATTACATCTGCAACTATATACACAGTGTATTTATGTTGCAACAAGAAATGGGTGTTGTCGCTGCTAAATGTATACATGGCGTTTTCTGTATATCCTGGCAATTTATTATAGCAGATTCGTGAGGGTATACGTTTGGAAACGGGGCGCTTCGCCAAGGACAAACTGGCCCCAAAACTAATGAATAATACAAAAAACTAGCTGTGAGTTAACTACGCTTTTGCCAATATCCCCTTTCCACCCATCTCAGACAATGGGGCCATTTTGAGATAGTCTCAACGGGAGTTAGCCATTAACCAATATCAAAGTAAGTATATTATATTTATTTCCATTTTATAATATACTTCTGAATATGTGTGAGTGGTGACTGTTACAAAAGTCCCTCAGTCACTGTTAAAGGTTCGCCCACTGGTACATGATTTCTCATAGATTTTGGTGTACCCTTATATCTCAGGCACTTCACGGTTGAGTCAGCATCCTTCAACTGACTCGAGGTTCAAGTGAAGCGTATTGCTTGTCGACATGTCGGCTTTGGATGCGGCTCTGTTTACAGTTTCCATCTAAATGTAAATGTGTGGAAGGCCATGGCAGGATACTATGCATAAGCAGCGATATCATGCCAGAGCGATTGAGACAGGATTCACCCTGTTCGTACATAACACAGTGAAACATTATAACCATTAATATACAATCCAGCAAGTTTAGGTGAGATGTATTTCACACCACTGTAAGTCATATCTAGGCTTAGGTTTTGACAAGGTATCTTTGAAACCTCAGAGTAAGAAGAGAAAGAAACCAAAGGAGTTTCAACACAAAACTGTACTAAGTGCCAATTGGCAAAGCAATCTTCATGCTCCGTGAAGTAGACACTATTGCCTAACGTGGGAATTCGTGTGTGATATTCGGGATCCATGTAGGAGGGATTCAATTGGGCACCTTATAGATCTGCTTTCGACCGGGCGAGGTTATTGATATTTGAAATGAATGGATGTATGACTAATTTAAAGAGCTACTTGAAGAATCATTTACAAATTACTGTAACTCGCAGTGTTGACATCTGTTGCAACTTTGATAAGTTTAAAGTTAATGGATCCACAAATGGGAGTTCAAAAGTCAATAGCATGAATAAATAATCAGTGTTTTCACAAAAGCCCACACCCCTTTAATGTGTGTCCATTCCTTCTGATTACTTCTTATTTAGAGAGTGATATGATAATGGAACTGGAATATCAGCTTAATATGCAGACTCTGGAGTATACAAATAGTTACCCAGCAAATTAATGTGAACCTGCTCCATTTCTAAGCCTGTAACCGTGTGCCAAAATATGCACAACATACGGAATCACATATGTTGTCTGATCACGTTTTGTGATGTGTCAGGATGTTCTTTGGTCACACAACATCACACAGACTTCTCTGATAGATTCTAAAATAACATTTCAAACTGTGGAACATGGATTGCGTTACGGATCAACACACAATATCACCTTAATTTGTTGGAAGGCATGACGCACTTTCTGAGATCTTATCGCCAACGCGTTTCATTGATTGTCACCCATTGCTGAACATTTGTGTGGAATGATATTTGAGTAGGATTTAGATATTTACATTATGGAGGTACTAACTTTAACCTGTGTGATAGTGCAGCTCAATGCACTTCAAAGTAATCCTGCCATCAGATTATCATAGTTGCTCTCTTGTAGCAAGTTCAGATTACATGCTCCGAATGAAAGCTGTGAACCTAACTGGTAATTTGGATGTCATATTTATGTATATAATATTTATGCCATGTCATATCGTATTGCAATTTGATCTTACCTCTGCAATATTATACTGACATGGTTGATAACACAAAGCATATATCTCTGTATGGTAAACCTATATGTACAATATGACCCCACATACATACTCTACTATTCTCTTAGAGCTGTGTCAGGATGGGAGTCATATTATCCGCTTGAAGCCGGCCACAGTCCTAAGCAGACAGAAGCATGGCGATCTCCAAATGGCTTTGAAAAGCAATCCATAATGGTCTGGTATGGAACGCTAGTAGACTACAAGCGCAAACAATGAAAGGACTTCCTGTCGTGATACCAGTACATCAGTATAATATGTCAGATTGATTGAGTACCTGGAGCGTCTGCGGTATAGAACGATCCCAGCGGCCAGCAGTCCACCAAGCAGGGCCAGCAGGACGAGTACCCCAGCTACGATGGCCCCTGGAAGACAAACAAAGCACGCTCATCAGTCTTGGGGAAATGGCCATGGCAAAACAAAACCAGGCTACAACTACTACTACCACTACTATCCCCTGAGTTAACGCTGTATATATTAGAAATATAGTTCAGCATACTGAAGTGATGTGTCCTGCAACCCTTTAATAGTTCCCTATTGTTCTCAGAGTTGGCGACTGTAAACCTCCAACCATCCTACACCTATATACGGTCCAAAGTACACTCAGACTCTTTGCGGAGGGACAGTACGATTTGGATATTTACAGTAAACGGTGCAATCCACACGCTGCAATACGCTAGTATCTTTATTGTATTGTGCAATAATTATTGGCAAAGCCAGCGTAATATGATTGTATGTTCGAATGACATATTCTCTATGTATTTTATGCTTTTGTTGAATCTATTGAGTCTGTGTACAACTAAAGATAACACTCTCCAATAGCGTCGACTATACTGCATAAAATATGTCAATGGCCATATTTGTGTGGACAGCCCCTGTAGCCCCTGGGGAAATCTTTTGGTGGAGAACCTGCTCATAATCAGCTCACCTTTCTGCTCGTTGGGCACGGTGAACGTCGTGGGCATCGACCTCTCCGTGTCCTGCTCCCCATCTAAACATAAGAACACAGTGAGACTCTACCACCAAATCCCATCTATGAACAATACTAGGTAAACTGGGTGCTTTCAAATTATAGACCATTAAGATGGATGGTTGATAACTACCGGCATTCTTGGTAACAGTAGCTCAGCACAATGTATATGGCCTAATAAGGGACTGTACTACCAGCGCCGCCGGATGTCGACTCCTGCCGATGGCGTTCGTCCCACAGCGGAACCGGAAGTGGTAATTGGTGTCCGGTGTCGCCGTCCAATAGTCCTCCCCGTAATGACGTCTGCTGTGTACCGCTTTCTGGAAGCGAGCGAGCAAACGAACCACTCTGTAGTTGCCGCAGTGCAAATAAATATACTACGAAATGGGGGTCGCTACAATATATATGTGGCGCTCCTAGCCTTGCAATTAGTCGCTTCCATTCCTTTTTTTGAATTAGGGTGGGGTTTCTTTCTACAGTGGCATTTTCCTATAACTACAAAACACGTAAATGGCTGACAATGAAGGCTTTTATTGTTAAGTATACAATGGTGACTGTTGTCATAAATACTGTAGGAAAACGACTGAGAATATGGCTTACCAGTGTCGCCATCGCTCTTTTCCACGTGCGCCGGTGCCATTCCAGGATATCGATTGGCATTTCCTGTCAGCGAAAGGATATGAACAAAGAAACACTGTTTAGTAAGATTGCCGGAGACCAATATTTAACTTCATGTTGCTGACTACAAGTACATTTTATTCATATTGATGTTGTATTTAAACTTTGATTTTAAACTTTGGTTAAAGGAGACATGGAACCACCATAAGCTAAGTAAGACACTATTCAAAGGATACCACAGGGCAACCTAGGATAACTGTTGCATTTCCAAGAAACTTAGTCAGAACGAGTGTGAGGGACAGGATTGAGTTTATTCAGGCGTTCTATTCACTCCATTATCGAGAACCTGTCCCTCAAGCTGAACAAGTCATCGCTCCCCCTATTTTCCTAATAGTAAGTACAGCTCGGCTTTCAACCTCACACATGTCGCCCATTACTTTCTGTCGCCCCCAGCCTGTGCTATGTGTTGACTCTGTTCAGTTGACTTACCCTGAACACAGGCATATTCGATGTCGAGCGTCTGACTCCTGTCGGGGCACGGGTCCCCAAAGATGTGCTCTGTGACCCGGAACTGGCAGCGCGACCTGCCGGTGCAGCGGGCATGTACCACGTGCCACACAGCCCGGAAGCACGTGGTGCTGCCGACCTGCATGGCGAGCTGCTCGGAGCATCTTCCGGCCAAGACGCCATAGCGGGCCGTGCGAACTAGGAGCAGCTCACCTCCTCCGCCGCAGGAGAGTTCCACCTCCTCTCCCTCACAGGCTCGCCGGTTCTTGACTGACAGTGGTGCTGTGGCAAAGGGGAGGAAGACAAATAAATTCTAAAGTGCTGTGGGTTATTTTAGGAAACTGATAGCCTTGTATGCAGGAAATAGAATTGTCTCATGAGGCGCGTGTTTGTAGAGAAATGTGACTAAATATGGTAATTTCCCTAGATAGATTGCCAAGAAATGCTCAAAATAGATATTTTCTGTTGAAGTGTGTGTACATCTAATTGATTGTGTGTATTCATCCAAATACATGTAAACCGGATTTCCAAGGCATTAATTTCTCCATATAATATTTGCTTCACAATTTGTCATTAAAGAATAGTTTTATAGTGGAAAGACGGAATACTAAGAGGTCCGCGGGTAAATTGCCTATTCCCAGTAATCTATGACGCGCCCTGGTGGATGGAGTGAAGAGCCCACAAAGCGTACTCCTATGTATATCATATTTTGAGGGTTTCAACTCATTCCCTAAGCAAAATCTAGCCCCAGTAGTCTAGTGTCGGATGCTTATATATAGGTAGACTGGCCTGCGTCAGTGGGAGCTCTACTCCGCCATGCACTACCCCCCCCCCCCTCCTCCCCTCCCCTGGTTGTTCCCACTAGAATTAGACAGTCGAGAAAAGTTTAGTTGAGAAAAGTATATTTTTTGTCTTTATTCAAATTCTAGGACTTGAGCAAGTCTAATATATAGGTTATATCATTACAGTTCAGTCCACATTGGTACCCTTTTGGTCTTTATACGTGTATACTTGCCAATGGACAATGTTAGGTAATGATAACCTATGGTGAGTCACCTAGAATTGAGCATCCTCGTATTTTTTTCTCTTTGATTATAGACTTTAAATATAGGCGAACATGATTGTGGTTCAGTCATTCTAGTAACATAAATCAATATTTGCCTCTTCTACTTGCATCAAAGACGGTGCACCTAGGGAACGTT